>JAQNBH010000008.1:631771-1292033 GCA_028752905.1 Cladorhizidae sp. MBARI D1340-BT2
CTTGGGTTTTGTATAATTCTGTTAGTGTAAACATCACAATTGTGGGTTCTAACTTCATCCATAAATGTCAATTAGGTTTGATTTCCTTTGCATGCCTCATCATTTAGTCCCCAAGATAAAGTTGCACTCCTTCCAAAGTCTTTCACATTCACTTATCCACCAGAAGTCGAGCATGAGTGGGGCAAAGAATATTCATAGTGTTTTTTTTTACACAATTGTTGTGCAGTGACCAGGTATATAGCAAAATAGTTGCTATATACAGCATCGTTGTGGCCAAGTGAAGATGAAATGTTGCTAAGCTAAGGTGTTATTACCATACACAAGTGGACTCAAAATATATATATATAGCTCAAGACAAAGCAAAGAGCTGGTTCCTCATGTAATCCGGCATTACATCACATGCAGTCGTGAATGAACTTGAGTGACCTTGAAATGAGTTTTAACGATGTCCTGTAATGTATGTGGATGTGGTTCTGCACTAACCATGCTCCTCTGTGTCTTGGCTGTAGACTGAAACTTGTAATATCTCCAAAGACTATGTTTCCATGGAGACCACCACACAAGACACCGTCAGTCAGACTAAGCCACATACTTCTCACAACGATCCCGCTGCTAACTTGACCTTCAACCTGCGACTTAGTTCACGGGAGAAGGAGGCGCGGTCTCAAGTGGTACTGCCTTACACCACTCAACAGCAGCTGCAACTGGGCCACACGGCAGAGCCTGCCCAGCAAATAGAAGATGAACAAGAGGATGACCAGGAAGAGGACTTTGATTCCGACCCTGATGATGATTTGGACTTCTAGAATGTCATTATACACCATACTGTGTAATCACTATTTTCTAAAGACTTCCAGAATGCATTACCATATTGTCTCATCACTATGGGTTTATCATAAGCACTAAAGTATAAATAATTGTTGTTTTATTGCGAACTACTTGCGAACTCAATAAACTCCCCGTCGAATGTATATAGACGTTCTCAACAATTGTTAACCTTCGGGCTAGGTTCTCTGTCAAGGGCGATCAAAGGCTAAAGTGAAACACCAGTCAGTAACAAATTAAGTCAATTATTGAGAAAGCATTTCTTATATTTTTAATCATGCACTTCATTATTTACACCTGTGAAAAATACTGTATACGCAAGAACTTGCAGATATTTAACAACTTGCCACTCACAATTTATGCATTGCCTAAAAATTAAACCCCCCACCAGTCCACTCTACCCACCTACCTATATACCCACCTATGTACATGTATATGTAACCATCACCAGTCCACTCTACCTGATGTATGCAACAAGAAGTTGCCTGTGCTGTCCAACAATCACCAGTCCACTCTACCTGATGTATTCAACAAGAAGCTGCCTGTGCTGTCCAACAATCACCAGTCCACTCTACCTGATGTATGCAACAAGAAGTTGCCTGTGCTGTCCAACAATCACCAGTCCACTCTACCTGATGTATTCAACAAGAAGTTGCCTGTGCTGTCCAACAATCACCAGTCCACTCTACCTGATGTATTCAACAAGAAGTTGCCTGTGCTGTCCAACAATCACCACTCCACTCTACCTGATGTATGCAACAAGAAGTTGCCTGTGCTGTTCAACAATCACCAGTCCACTCTACCTGATGTATGCAACAAGAAGTTGCCTGTGCTGTCCAACAATCATCAGTCCACTCTACCTGATGTATGCAACAAGAAGTTGCCTGTGCTGTTCAACAATCACCAGTCCACTCTACCTGATGTATGCAACAAGAAGTTGCCTGTGCTGTCCAACAATCATCAGTCCACTCTACCTGATGTATGCAACAAGAAGTTGCCTGTGCTGTCCAACAATCACCAGTCCACTCTACCTGATGTATGCAACAAGAAGTTGCCTGTGCTATCCAACAATCACCAGTCCACTCTACCTGATGTATGCAACAAGAAGTTGCCTGTGCTGTCCAACAATCACCAGTCCACTCTACCTGATGTATTCAACAAGAAGTTGCCTGTGCTGTCCAACAATCACCAGTCCACTCTACCTGATGTATGCAACAAGAAGTTGCCTGTGCTATCCAACAATCACCAGTCCACTCTACCTGATGTATGCAACAAGAAGTTGCCTGTGCTGTCCAACAATAGAAACCGAACCAAAAAAGTCAACAAATCGTTGTCTAGTTACTTGTGGGGGTTTGCGTTGTTGTTTGTTATTTTCTAGACGCAGCCACAACACCTCCAAGACGAAGATTTCTCGAATATGGGATGATTGGCTTTTGGCTTCAGGAGTGGATCTAGAAATCTTTAAAGAGAACGGAGGAATAAAGGAACCGTTCACTCCAGCAGCTTGGCTATTTTTTGGCGGCAGAACTGAGATTGTTCCAAGTTTAATAATCTGAAGAGCTCTGCCCTCCCCACTTGGACGTTAGTCAGAAAAAAGCTGAAGCATACATCAAATTATTCATCTTGGAGTCCCGATAATGATGTCTAGGTATAAACCACATAGAAGTCGGAGGCTGATGCTAACAGAGCCGCCTACGCTTCCCTGGGGAGACCTCAGCGCCAGTTGGAAGGCATGCGCGGCGTTTTAGGGCATGAAACATAGCGTGGGAGGGGGGGGGAGGGAGGGAGGGGGGGACCAAGACGAGGTGGAACAAGACGAGGACTGGAGCAAGACGAGGACTGGAGCAAGACGAGGACTGGAGCAAGACGAGGACTGGAGCAAGACGAGGACTGGAGCAAGACGAGGACTGGAGCAAGACGAGGACTGGAGCAAGACGAGGACTGGAGCAAGACGAGGACTGGAGCAAGACGAGGACTGGAGCAAGACGAGGACTGGAGCAAGACGAGGACTGGAGCAAGACGAGGACTGGAGCAAGACGAGGACTGGAACAAGACGAGGACTGGAACAAGACGAGGACTGGAAAAAGACGAGGACTGGAACAAGACGAGGACTGGAACAAGACGAGGACTGGAACAAGACGAGGACTGGAACAAGACGAGGACTGGAACAAGACGAGGACTGGAACAAGACGAGGACTGGAACAAGACGAGGACTGGAACAAGACGAGGACTGGAACAAGACGAGGACTGGAACAAGACGAGGACTGGAACAAGACGAGGACTGGAACAAGACGAGGACTGGAACAAGACGAGGACTGGAACAAGACGAGGACTGGAACAAGACGAGGACTGGAACAAGACGAGGACTGGACCAAGGGATTCTTAACCCTAGGGACTTCTCACAGGAAATGTACAAACGGTGTCGAGTGCAACTATGACAGTGTGCTCGAGGAATTAAATGAAAGGTGTTCTCAGTTTCTTTGGCTTTTTTTTTGTAGAGCCTATAGTCTCAAAAAGTGCCGAAATTGATATATATACCACTTACAAATGGAGTAGAAATTACACCAACTAAACAAACATTAGTAAGTAAGTGCCACAGCTGTTTGGTTATAATGCATACTTAGTCTACACAAGTTTATACATAAATTACACTTAAATCAGCCATCAATAATTATACCACTGCCTGGAGAAAGCAGAGGGAGGGCTCGAGATCCACCATTGTATTCGTTTGGTCCTGCTTGATCAGGAAAGGTCCCAATGCTTGTGCTTGGCATTTTTAGTGGTCTTAACAAGAATGGCAGAAGTGCCAAGCCCTTTTGCTATTGGCATTTGGGGGGGAGGGGGGCACGAGTTTTATTTTTCTTGTTCTCCATAATTTCTTTTGGGGTTCTTTTTGTGCAGGTTCTTAAGTTTTTCTCCAGTTGGTCCTCTCTTACCAAGCCGAGGTCCCCATAACACACATGAAGCACATATAACTGCATTGCAAGTCATGCTTTCAAGCAGAAACCTATTTTATAATAAAACTGGGTGTTAATCTGCTGACCGAACATAGATTTCTTGCCGACATTTCAAATTGCTTTTCTGCGGCTGAAGCACTGGCAGAAAATTGCAACTGTTTGCAAGAATGTATTATATAGCTCAGACGTCTCAACTAGCAATTAAAAACAAAACGTATGTATATATCCTCCACACATCCAGTGTCCAGACTTGTGGTGTATATGCACCCACACCCTGTACACATGATTCAATCCTCTAGTCCACTGTTCTGACATGGAACCACCTGCTTGCACACGCATATCCTCATGTATGCACAATTTAACCCCCCACTCCACTTCACCTGCTGCATGTACACATACCCTCATGTACACATGATTCAATCCTCCACTCCACTGTTCTGACATAGAACAACCACTGCTATGTGCACACATACCCTCATGTACGCATGATTCAATCCTCCACTCACTCCACTGTTCTATGGAACCACCTGCTGCTATGTGCACACACACACACACCCTCATGTACACATGATTCAATCCTCCATTCCATTCAATCCTCCTTTCCACTGTTCTGACATAGAACCATCTGTTGCTAAGAGCAGCTCCATCTCCAACTCTGTCAACAATCGCTCCTGCAGTGCCTCAGTTTCAAGTGTACATATATACATATATAATAGTTTGACAGGAGAAGCAGAATATAGAATGTGTATCAGAGTATACATATACAAGAAATTTGTGTTGACCTAGTAATAAGATGCTAGTTAGTCAATAATGACAGGGTCATCCCCTTCTGAGCAGCTGCTTACATGACGCACCCGTGTCACCTGCAACATGAAAGAATAATTGAAGTATATGTTATAGTAGATCTAGTGGGCAGGGGGTTATCAGGGGGAGGGGAGACCAGGATACATTTCCTACCCCCGCCCCTACTCAAAACCTTATATAAATCTACGAAGTTGCACAAAAATTAACACTCCCCATATCCCCAAATAAAAGCCTGCTCAGTAGTGTGTACAATATAACCCTTTACCCTTCGTGAGTACATTAACCCTTTACCCAGTGCAAGTAACAAACTTGACCCTGTTAAAATAGCGAAGTAGTGCAAGTGCATTAACCCTTAACATGGTTTTGTAGAGGGCAGGGGACCACGAATAACCACCCCCAGCAGAAGTACTAAAAGTCTAGATGCACACTATTTGTGTTTTTTGTCTAAAATATTAGTAGTGACAAGGCAAAATATTGCATCTTGCATTTAAAATTTGTCACGTATAATGTCCACAAACTTCACCTAGTCAAACCCAACCTATGACCACACCCTCACTATAGTACTAATACACAATCAAGGCTACCGTCAAACCCAACCTATGACCACACCCTCACTATAGTACTAATACACAATCAAGGCTACCTTGAAAGCTTCTCAGAGTAAGAAAATTCTTCCGATCACTGATTGATAGCTTGACATGAAACAAGATATGCTTGCACACCTGAAGAATAAGTTGTGCCTCATCAGTGTACAAATTTCAGCCTCAAGCTTTTTACAAAGAATTTTTGCAAAACTTGTCCATACTTTATTTAAAAATGCTCCAAAATGTAACTGGTACAAAGGTCAAGAGCATGTAGTCAAAGAGCCTCGCAAATTTTTTTAACCTCGAACCCAACACTTTCTTGTTGTCAGGTACCAACTATTGGATAACTAGTTCAGTTTGGTATAAGAATCTGAGAAGGTTATTGTCATGTTTTTATGTCAACTGAGAGTTCATTGGGTGGGAAAAAATATGCTGTTCTATTATTCTACAACACCTACAGCAAAGAAATTCTTCAGGAGCAAAGGGGCTCACTCTCAGTGTACATTTGTCCAAAAAAGAAGAGCAAACAAACAAACAGAAAAAAGAAAACAAACCAAATTTTTTAAAAAACAAGCAGTTAGGCCAGGAAGATACCAAGACTGTTCATGGTGGCAGTCGTGATCGTCAGCCTTAATTTTAAATCCTCCATTTGCTCCCTCACCAATTCAAGCTGGAAATAAAAGTTCCACGACTATTCTATATCAATTCAGAAGTCTACTTACTGCACAGTGCAGGTTAAGAATAAAATTGTTTACTGAAACAAAAACAAAAACAAAAATAAACAGTTAACTCCTTTAAAAACTTATTTTATTACCTAAATTACCTGCATGGTGTGTAGTCCTACCTGTACTGCTATGCTAGTAGGTGTGTAGTCCTGCTGTACTGCCATGCTAGTTGAAGTCTACTTACTGCACAGTGCAGGTTAAGAATAAAATTGTTTACTGAAACAAAAACAAAACAAAAAATAAACAGTTAACTCGTTTAAAAACTTATTTTATTACCTAAATTACCTGCATGGTGTGTAGTCCTACCTGTACTGCTATGCTAGTAGGTGTGTAGTCCTGCTGTACTGCCATGCTAGTTGGTGCGCAGTCCTACCTGTACTGCCATGCTAGTAGGTGTGTAGCTGCACTGCCATGCTAGTTGGTGCGCAGTCCTACCTGTACTGCCATGCTAGTAGGTGTGTAGTCCTACTTGTACTGCCATGCTAGTTGGTGTGTAGTCCTGCCTGTAGTGTCATGCTAGTTGGTGTGTGGTCCTACCTGTACTGCCATGCTAGTTGGTGTGCAGTCCTACCTGTACTGCCATGCTAGTAGGTGTGTAGTCCTACCTGTACTGCCATGCTAGTTGGTGTGTAGTTCTACCTGTACTGTCATGCTAGTTGGTGTGTAGTCCTACCTGTACTGCCATGCTAGTTGTTGTGTAGTCCTACCTGTACGGCCATGCTAGTTTGTGTGGAGTCCTACCTGTACTGTCATGCTAGTTGGTGTGTAGTCCTACCTGCACTGCCATGCTAGTTGGTGTGTAGTTCTACCTATACTGCCATGCTAGTTGGTGTGTAGTCCTCTGTACTGCCATGCTAGTAGGTGTGTAGTCCTGCCTGTACTGTCATGCTAGTTGGTGTGTAGTCCTTCCTGTACTGCCATGCTAGTTGGTGAGTAGTCCTACCTGTACTGCCATGCTGGTTGGTGTGTAGTCCTACCTGTACTGTCATGCTAGTTGGTGTGTAGTCCTACCTGTACTGCCATGCTAGTTGGTGTGTGGTCCTACCATGCTAGTTGGTGTGTAGTCCTACCTGTACTGTCATGCTAGTTGGTGTGTGGTCCTACCTGTACTGCCATGCTAGTTGGTGTGTGGTCCTACCTGTACTGCCATGCTAGTTGGTGTGTAGTCCTACCTGTACTGCCATGCTAGTTGGTGTGTAGTCCTACCTGTACTGTCATGCTAGTTGGTGTGTAGTCCTACCTGTACTGTCATGCTAGTTGGTGTGTGGTCCTACCTGTACTGCCATGCTAGTTGGTGTGTAGTCCTACCTGTACTGTCATGCTAGTTGGTGTGGAGTCCTACCTGTACTGCCATGCTAGTTGGTGTGTAGTCCTACCTGTATGGCCATGCTAGTTGGTGTGTAGTCCTACCTGTACTGCCATGCTAGTTGGTGTGTAGTCCTACCTGTACTGCCATGCTAGTTGGGTGTGTAGTCCTACCGGTACTGCCATGCTAGTTGGTGTGTAGTCTTACCTGTACTGCCATGCTAGTTGTTGTGTAGTCCTACCTGTACGGCCATGCTAGTTGGTGTGTAGTCCTACCTGTACTGCCATGCTAGTTGGTGTGTAGTCCTACCTGTACTGCCATGCTAGTTGGTGTGTGGTCCTACCTGTAGTGCCATGCTAGTTGGTGTGTGGTCCTACCGATACTGCCATGCTAGTTGGTGTGTGGTCCTACCTGTACTGCCATGCTAGTTGGTGTGTGGTCCTACCTGTACTGTCATGCTAGTTGGTGTGTGGTCCTACCTGTACTTCCATGCTAGTTGGTGTGTAGTCCTACCTGTACTTCCATGCTAGTTGGTGTGTAGTCCTACCTGTACTGTCATGCTAGTTGTTGTGTATGTACGGCCATGCTAGTTGGTGTGTAGTCCTACCTGTACTGCCATGCTAGTTGGTGTGTAGTCCTACCTGTACTGCCATGCTAGTTGTTGTGTAGTCCTACCTGTACTGTCATGCTAGTTGTTGTGTAGTCCTACCTGTACGGCCATGCTAGTTGGTGTGTAGTCCTACCTGTACTGCCATGCTAGTTGGTGTGTAGTCCTACCTGTACTGCCATGCTAGTTGGTGTGTAGTCCTACCTGTACTTCCATGCTAGTTGGTGTGTAGTCCTACCTGTACTGCCATGCTAGTTGGTGTGTAGTCCTACCTGTACTTCCATGCTAGTTGATGTGTAGTCCTACCTGTATACTGCCATGCTAGTTGGTGTGTAGTCCTACCTGTACTGCCATGCTAGTTGGTGTGTAGTCCTACCTGTACTTCCATGCTAGTTGATGTGTAGTCCTACCTGTACTGCCATGCTAGTTGGTGTGTGGTCCTACCCACCTGCACAGAAAGCCATTAAGTAAGTACCCCCTTGCACCCACTGAGAGAAACCATGCAGGGTTAAACGTTTCTTTTTGTTTCCATTAATTTCTCATCTTCCTCTACAAAATCAAAGTTCGCATGTATCATTTTGTAGAAGCTAACAAGATGGCAGAAAACTATCCTCCACTTTCATAATGCTCCAATACCGCTTCTTTCTCTCAGCCATATCTCGACTATTGACTGCCAGGGTTTCATTTAGGGGAGGTACCTTTTTGCCCCTCCCCCACCCTTGGAAATTGTATTATTATAATTCATTAGAAACTTTGTCACATCTTTAACCATCATCCCCCCCCCCTTAAAATACAGATATCTCTAGTTGCCCCCCCTTGGACAATTTTCTAAATGAAACCCTGACTGGCCTTTATTAGCAAATGCCATTCCCCAATAAACTAGACGCGCATCCTCTTTTGCTCCAAGAGTTAGACGTTACCGTGTATCAGAGTATATGAACCACTCAAGTCGGTCAACTAACTATAACATCATAACGCAGCAATCTTCGGCTTCATACACAATAATCTTCATGATAGGTTTGGATCCTGTACTGCAGATCTTGCATCACTCCTGGTTGCTTCATCAACAGAAAAGCTTGGCGCTCAGCATCAGAGTCAACCGCTGTAGTTAGGGGAGGACATGCTAACTGTCTAGGCTTTGGTAGCTTCCAAACACCAGAGGACTCGCTTTGCCGTCTAGTAGTTCTCTATTGTTGCGTCACACTCATGGTGGAACATTTTTCTATTTGTGGGTCACAGCAGATCGAGAATTTTTTCCCCCCATAATGCATAATTGAATGGTAGGGTTTCGTTTAGGGAACCTTGAAAATTGTATGTCACACCCTCATCATCGTGCCCCCCTTAGAATCCAGACTACTCCACTCCCCCAGACAATTTTCTAAATGAAACTGTGAACTACATTACATGGCCTCTTCACTGGAGCTGTTGGGAATGGGAAGGAATCCACCATGAAAGTAGAGGACTACTTTCTGCAATTATCATGTAGCAATGTTAAGGGTAGTTAGGCAGCTATTCTATCTAGCCTGTTTCCAGATTTCTGCAATACTGAAAAATCTGGTTAAGTAGTGTGAGTGTGTACACATACCTCCACAAGTACAGGTCTGGTCAGCTTGTTATAAGGTGAGGTCTTCCTCTTGTGCCCTGGTCTCCCACCTCCTCCTCTTCCACTGACTGTCACACCTCCAGACTAAGGGAGGCGAGAGCAACTTGACACCACATTTACGGCCACCAAGGCTTACATACCTGCTGCCTGCAATCCACTCTCTGCTTCACTTCCTTGAGTCCTACTTTTCTAATGTGTATTTTACTACAGTTCTGGCTTGTTGTCTTCACACATGAAATAGTCCTCGGCAACGATGACTCTGCTTCTTCTGGCTTGTCTTTACATTCAACTAAACTACTTGTTTTTCTAATCCAATTAACAAGAGAGGTGGGAAGGAGGTCCAGGGAAGAGAATGTTGGGGACTGTCTGCCTGACGGCCGGTGCTGCAAGATGCATGAAAGCTTCTGCACCACATGTGCCCTCTTACCACAGCTCACCTGACTCCTGCAGGAGGAGAAAGAGAAGCACAGGGAGAATGATCATGGAGAAAAAGAGCAGTGAAGGATGAGTACAGAGAAGACTGAAGTTGGAGAGGGAGGGAGGAGGATATAAGAGGTAGAAAGGAGAGAAGGATGACAGAGAGCGTCGACACATACCATTGTACATTGGAAATGGCCACAGTGCCATGGTCTATGGTTGTCTGAAGAGGATCCAGGGAGGCTTTATCCTGGCAATAGCTATGGTCATGCTGTACTTGCTGAGCAGCTGCCCATGTGAAGACATCAGGGCTCTTCTGCTGCAGGTAAGGGGAATTGGGATCACCTGCACCACCACTGCTGTTGTACACCTTGAAGACTGAGGTGGGACTCAAGTCCTGGACAGACATGTGAATTTAGGGGGTGGAATTCAGCAGGTCAAGTGTGCTATCTGATAAGCAAAATCTTCACTCTGTGCATGACGAACCTGTCGTGCCTCCTGCTCATCTTCATCAGAACATTCCGAGTTGCCGCACGAGTTCAAGTGCGGGCTATCTAGTCTATAACTCTGAAACCTGCTTCGATATTGCTGCACTCTAAACAACAAACAAACAGTAAGTCACACCACAAAACCATGAAACGAAACAATTCCATAGTTCACCATTATCACTAAGGAGACCACAAAAGGTAAACAAGGCCTAGCACACACCACCACATCGGTATCTGAACTCAGTCAACCAGTTAGTAGTACACCATAAAGAGAGAGAGAGAGATGGGGGATCAAGTAGGAATGCAGGACCTCAAATGCTAGTGGTGTTCATGCCTCTTCAGAGAAAGACCACATAAGTACGCATCTTGCTGCTACTGGAAGTGTGTAGCTCACCAACATGTTGTGAAAAAAGTGCACCTCATAGGGCAAGGATTAGTGAAGGTGACAGAGGTAGAGAATTTGTTAACCTTGTTTAAGGGAGGGGCAAGATGATTGTGTAATGGTTATATGATACCTGCTGGCTATCGCTCATATAACCAGCAACAGTACACTCAATCAAAGCCACCTATTCATGCAATCAATTCATGAATAATGGTTGGCACTAAGGGCTACATTTCAGTAGCTAGATAATTAGAGCTAGAATACTCGTGTACTACAGGCTAATTCTCTGGCATATAGGCAGCAAACAAAACCAACATAATCAAAGTTCAAAGGAGTGAAGGCCTAATTTAAGGCTAGCTAGCTAACAAATTCCCGTTACTCACTTCTTTATCTCAGCTTCTATAGCCGCGATGTCCTCGTCTAGAGTCCCTAAGCCTCTAGTTCGTGTTGAAGCCACGTGCGCCTTGTAGAAGGCATCCATATAGCCTTCGGAAAAGAACTCGTCACTCGGCAGAGCCACACAAGTAGTCATCACTACAGTAAAGAGGTCGGTCGACACAGGTTGTAAAAATGTGTAGTTGTATTGTGTTCGTGTTCCTGTGGCTATTCGGGACGTTGGCGCGATTTTGACTAGCTCTGACCACGAGGTCGAGGTTATACGGAGAGAATTACGAGACGTATGCAAGGACCGTAATCGCGCGTGCCATAATCGAGCTGGACGAACCAAAAAAAATGAGATTACATTTAGAGCTGCACACTTGCTCAAAATATAGGTCTCTCTGTTTGATACTAAAAGATGTTGGGTAGGTATAACTATGCCAAAGTTACTTGGCTCAAAACTAGAGTGCCTGATTTTGCAACATGTCTAACTCCATGCTAGACAGCTGCCTGTGGCAAAAGGAAGCCCTGTACAATGAGTATGAGCAATCATTAAGCGCTAAAACGTAAGTAGTTCTCGCGGGTTGAAAATGTATTTTAGGAAATTGAGCGCGCATTATATCCAGTGAAGTATACCGAAAATATGGTATGGTATAGTCTTCCTTTTAAATTATCCCAGGTGATGACGTTAATTCTGGAGGTCGCTCTCTGGGTCATCTGAAGTGAAGTGATCTTGCTACAATCTCTTGGAGCTTTATGTTTAGGTAGTGATATCGCCTTATCTCTCAGTAATCTCGGGGAAGCTTAACATTGAGATGCAGTCTGTTTAGGAAGGACCATACTGATACATAGCTTTCCTTCTAGTGTTGGGAATGTTAGTTTTCATTTGACTGCATGCAAATCTTGGTGAGTCGGGAAAGGTACTGAAAAATGAGTTTCAAGCATGGCAAGACAAACATGAACCAACAGAGTCTTCTTCAGTATAGATGGACGTGATAATGAGCATGATGATGGAACTGCTTTTATATTCTTACTGGTGTTTCCTCCGACACTCTTGAAACATGGGCATACAGGGCTGTAGCCACCGTGGTGCTCTCCTCAGGCACTCTTGAAGCATGGGCATACAGGGCTGTAGCCACCGTGGTGCTCTCCTCAGGCACTCTTGAAACGTGAGCATACAACAGGGCTGTAGCCACCGTGGTGCTCTCCTCAGGCACTCTTGAAACGTGAGCATACAGGGCTGTAGCCACCGTGGTGCTCTCCTCAGGCACTCTTGAAACATGGGCATACAGGGCTGTAGCCACCGTGGTGCTCTCCTCAGGCACTCTTGAAACATGGGCATACAGGGCTGTAGCCACCGTGGTGCTCTCCTCAGGGGCATACAGGGCTGTAGCCACCGTGGTGCTCTCCTCGGGGGCATACAGGGCTGTAGCCACCGTGGTACTCTCCTCAGGCACTCTTGAAACATGGGAATCGGCTGTAGCCACTGTGGTGCTCTCCTCAGGCACTCTTGAAACATGGGCATACAGGGCTGTAACCACCGTGGTGCTCTCCTCAGCGGCATACAGGGCTGTAGCCACCATGGTGCTCTCATCAGTGGCATACAGGGCTGTAGCCACCATGGTGCTCTCCTCAGGGGCATACAGGGCTGTAGTCACCGCGGTGCTCTCCAAGCACTCTTGAAACATGGGCATACAGGGCTGTATCCACCATGGTGCTCTCCTCAGGGGCATACAGGACTGTAGCCACCGTGGTGCTCTCCTCACGAGGCCTTCCTGTATCAACAGCATGACTAACAATTCTAAACAACCTACCCACTTGAGCCATTTCAGCAAAAGCATATTGTCTTACCTTCTCGGTACAAGTGCACCAGTGAACCGTTCGATTCAGGCAACTTGGCTTAACAAATTTAAGCGGCTACTGTATGCTATTGGGCATAATACTGCTAGATGCACATGCTGCAAGGCTGTACAGATGATAGAGCTGTGGCTACTGGTGCGACAGAGTGAGCCTTTCTAATGAAGGCTTTTACAAACTGGAAGGATGGCACACGAAGCTTTTCCAAGCACGAAAGCTGTGACCTCCACAAGGTCGTAGCTTTTCCAAGCAGGAAAGCTGTGACTTTCACAAGGTCGTAGCTTTTCCAAGCAGGAAAGCTGTGACTTCCACAAGGTCGTAGCTTTTCCAAGCAGGAAAGCTGTGACTTCCACAAGGTCGTAGCTTTTCCAAGCAGGAAAGCTGTGACTTCCACAAGGTCGTAGCTTTTCCAAGCAGGAAAGCTGTGACTTCCACAAGGTCGTAGCTTTTCCAAGCAGGAAAGCTGTGACTTCCACAAGGTCGTAGCTTTTCCAAGCAGGAAAGCTGTGACTTCCACAAGGTCGTAGCTTTTCCAAGCAGGAAAGCTGTGACTTCCACAAGGTCGTAGCTTTTCCAAGCAGGAAAGCTGTGACTTCCACAAGGTCGTAGCTTTTCCAAGCAGGAAAGCTGTGACTTCCACAAGGTCGTAGATTTTCCAAGCAGGAAAGCTGTGACTTCCACAAGGTCGTAGCTTTTCCAAGCTGAGGAAAGCTGTGACTTCCACAAGGTCGTAGCTTTCACAAGCAGGAAATCTGTGACTTCCACAAGGTCGTAGCTTTTCCAAGCAGGAAATCTGTTACTTCCACAAGGTCGTAGCTTTTCCAAGCCGGAAAGCTGTGACTTCCACAAGGTCGTAGCTATTCCAAGCAGGAAAGCTGTGACTTCCACAAGGTCGCAAGCAGGAAAGCTGTGACTTCCACAAGGCCGTAGCTTTTCCAAGCAGGAAAGCTGTGACTTCCACAAGGTCGATGGTCGTAGCTTTTCCAAGCTGAGGAAAGCTGTGACTTCCACAAGGTCGTAGCTTTTCCAAGCCGGAAAGCTGTGACTTCCACAAGGTCGTAGCTTTTCCAAGCAGGAAAGCTGTGACTTCCACAAGGTCGTAGCTTTTCCAAGCAGTAAAGCTGTAACTTCCACAAGGTCGTAGCTTTTTCAAGCAGGAAAGCTGTGACTTCCACAAGGTCGCAAGCAGGAAAGCTGTGACTTCCACAAGGTCGTAGCTTTTCCAAGCAGGAAAGCTGTGACTTCCACAAGGTCGTAGATTTTTCAAGCAGGAAAGCTGTGACTTCCACAAGGTCGTAGCTTTTCCAAGCTGAGGAAAGCTGTGACTTCCACAAGGTCGTAGCTTTTCCAAGCAGGAAAGCTGTGACTTCCACAAGGTCGTAACTTTTCCAAGCAGGAAAGCTATATGACTTCCACAAGGTCATAGCTTTTCCAAGCAGGAAAGCTGTGACTTGCGCAAGGTCGTAGCTTTTCCAAGCAGGAAAGCTGTGACTTCCACAAGGTCATAGCTTTTCCAATCAGGAAAGCTGTGACTTCCACAAGGTCGTAGCTTTTCCAATCAGGAAAGCTGTGACTTCCACAAGGTCGTAGCTTTTCCAAGCAGGAAAGCTGTGACTTCCACAAGGTCGTAGCTTTTCCAAGCAGGAAAGCTGTGACTTCCACAAGGTCGTAGCTTTTCCAAGCAGGAGAGCTGTGACTTCCACAAGGTCGAAGATTTTCCAAGCATGAAAGCTGTTACTTCCACAAGGTCGTAGCTTTCACAAGCAGGAAAGCTGTGACTTCCACAAGGTCGTAGCTTTTCCAAGCAGGAAAGCTGTGACTTCCACAAGGTTGTAACTTTTCCAAGCATGAAAGCTGTGACTTCCACAAGGTCGTAGCTTTCACAATCAGGAAAGCTGTGACTTCCACAAGGTCGTAGCTTTTCCAAGCAGGAGAGCTGTGACTTCCACAAGGTCGTAGCTTTTCCAAGCAGGAATGCTGTGACTTCCACAAGGTCGTAGCTTTTCCAAGCATGAGAGCTGTGACTTCCACAAGGTCATAGCTTTTCCAAGTAGGAGAACTGTGACTTCCACAAGATCGTAGCTTTTGCAAGCAGGAAAGCTGTGACTTCCACAAGGTCGTAGCTTTTCCAAGCAGGAGAACTGTGACTTCCACAAGATCGTAGCTTTTCCAAGCAGGAAAGCTGTGACTTCCACAAGGTCGTAGATTTTGCAAGCAGGAAAGCTGTGATTTCCACAAGGTCGTAGCTTTTCCAAGTATGAAAGCTGTGACTTCCACAAGGTCGTAGCTTTTCCAAGCAAGAAAGCTGTGACTTCCACAAGGTCGTAGCTTTTCCAAGCAGGAAAGCTGTGACTTCTACATGGTCGTAGCTTTTCCAAGCAGGAAAGCTGTGACTTCGACAAGGTCGTAGCATTTCCAAGCAGGAAAGCTGTGACTTCCACAAGGTCGTAGCTTTTCCAAGCAAGAAAGCTGTGACTTCCACAAGGTCGTAGCTTTTCCAAGCAGGAAATCTGTGACTTCCACATGGTCGTAGCTTTTCCAAGCAGGAAAGCTGTGACTTCGACAAGGTCGTAGCCTTTCCAAGCAGGAAAGCTGTGACTTCCACAAGGTCGTAGCTTTTCCAAGCAGGAAAGCTGTGACTTCCACAAGGTCGTAGCTTTTCCAAGCTGAGGAAAGCTGTTACTTCCACAAGGTCATAGCTTTTCCAAGCAGAAAAGCTGTGACTTCCACAAGGTCATAGCTTTTCCAAGCAGGAAAGCTGTGACTTCAACAAGGTCGTAGCTTTTCCAAGAAGGAAAGCTGTGACTTCCACAAGGTCGTAACTTTTCCAAGTAGGAAAGCTATGACTTCCACAAGGTCATAGCTTTTCCAAGCAGGAAAGCTGTGACTTCCACAAGGTAGTAGCTTTTCCAAGCATGATAGCTGTGACTTCCACAAGGTTGTAGCTTTCACAAGCAGGAAAGCTGTGACTTCCACAAGGTCGTAGCTTTCACTGTCAGGAAAGCTGTGACTTCCACAAGGTCGTATCTTTTCCAATCAGGAAAGCTGTGACTTCCACAAGGTCGTAGCTTTTCCAAGCAGGAAAGCTGTGACTTCCACAAGGTCGTCGCTTTTCCAAGCAGGAAAGCTGTGACTTCCACAAGGTCGTAGCTTTTCCAAGCATGAAAGCTGTGACTTCCATAAGGTCGTAGCTTTTCCAAGCAGGAGAGCTGTGACTTCCACAAGGTCGTAGCTTTTCCAAGCAGGAAAGCTGTGACTTCCACAAGCTCGTAGCTTTTCCAAGCAGGAGAGCTGTGACTTCCACAAAGTCGTACCTTTTCCAAGCAGGAGAGCTGTCACTTCCACAAGGTCGTAGCTTTTCCAAGCAGGAAATCTGTGACTTCCTCAAGGTCATAGCTTTTCCAAGCAGGAAAGCTGTGACTTCCACAAGGTCGAAGCTTTTCCAAGCAGGAAAGCTGTGACTTCCACAAGGTCGCAAGCAGGAAAGCTGTGACTTCCACAAGGTCGTAGCTTTTCCAAGCAGAAAAGCTGTGACTTCCACAAGGTCGTAGATTTTCCAAGCATGAAAGCTGTTACTTCCACAAGGTCGTAGCTTTCACCATCAGGAAAGTTGTGACTTCCACAAGGTCGTAGCTTTTCCAAGCAGGAGAGCTGTGACTTCCACAAGGTCGTAGCTTTTCCAAGCAGGAAAGCTGTGACTTACACAAGGTCGTAGCTTTTCCAAGCATGAAAGCTGTGACTTCCACAAGGTCGTAGCTTTTCCAAGCAGGAAAGCTGTGACTTCCACAAGGTCGTAGCTTTTCCAAGCTGGAAAGCTGTGACTTCCAAAAGGTCATAGCTTTTCCAAACAGGAGAGCTGTGACTTCCACAAGGTCATAGCTTTTCCAACCAAGCAGGAGAGCTGTGACTTCCACAAGGTCGTAGCTTTTCCAAGCAGGAGAGCTGTGACTTCCACAATATCGTAGCTTTTCCAAGCAGGAAAGCTGTGACTTCCACAAGGTCATAGATTTTGCAAGCAGGAAAGCTGTGATTTCCACAACGTCGTAGCTTTTCCAAGCATGAAAGCTGTGACTTACACAAGGTTGTAGCTTTTCCAAGCAGGAAAGCTGTGACTTCCACAAGGTCGTAGCTTTTCCAATCAGGAAAGCTGTGACTTCCACGAGGTCATAGCTTTTCCAAGCAGGAAAGCTGTGACTTCCACAAGGTCGTAGCTTTTCCAAGCAGGAAATCTGTGACTTCCACAAGGTCGTAGCTTTTCCAAGCCGGAAAGCTGTGACTTCCACAAGGTCGTAGCTTTTCCAAGCAGGAAAGCTGTGACTTCCACAAGGTCGCAAGCAGGAAAGCTGTGACTTCCACAAGGTCGTAGCTTTTCCAAGCAGGAAAGCTGTGACTTCCACAAGGTCGTAGCTTTTCCAAGCAGGAAAGCTGTGACTTCCACAAGGTCGATGGTCGTAGCTTTTCCAAGCTGAGGAAAGCTGTGACTTCCACAATGTCGTAGCTTTTCCAAGCCGGAAAGCTGTGACTTCCACAAGGTCGTAGCTTTTCCAAGCAGGAAAGCTGTGACTTCCACAAGGTCGTAGCTTTTCCAAGCAGTAAAGCTGTGACTTCCACAAGGTCGTAGCTTTTTCAAGCAGGAAAGCTGTGACTTCCACAAGGTCGTAGCTTTTCCAAGCAGGAAAGCTGTGACTTCCACAAGGTCGTAGCTTTTCCAAGCAGGAAATCTGTGACTTCCTCAAGGTCATAGCTTTTCCAAGCAGGAAAGCTGTGACTTCCACAAGGTTGAAGCTTTTCCAAGCAGGAAAGCTGTGACTTCCACAAGGTCGCAAGCAGGAAAGCTGTGACTTCCACAAGGTCGTAGCTTTCACCATCAGGAAAGTTGTGACTTCCACAAGGTCGTAGCTTTTCCAAGCAGGAGAGCTGTGACTTCCACAAGGTCGTAGCTTTTCCAAGCAGGAAAGCTGTGACTTACACAAGGTCGTAGCTTTTCCAAGCATGAAAGCTGTGACTTCCACAAGGTCGTAGCTTTTCCAAGCAGGAAAGCTGTGACTTCCACAAGGTCGTAGCTTTTCCAAGCTGGAAAGCTGTGACTTCCAAAAGGTCATAGCTTTTCCAAACAGGAGAGCTGTGACTTCCACAAGGTCATAGCTTTTCCAACCAAGCAGGAGAGCTGTGACTTCCACAAGGTCGTAGCTTTTCCAAGCAGGAGAGCTGTGACTTCCACAATATCGTAGCTTTTCCAAGCAGGAAAGCTGTGACTTCCACAAGGTCATAGATTTTGCAAGCAGGAAAGCTGTGATTTCCACAACGTCGTAGCTTTTCCAAGCATGAAAGCTGTGACTTACACAAGGTTGTAGCTTTTCCAAGCAGGAAAGCTGTGACTTCCACAAGGTCGTAGCTTTTCCAATCAGGAAAGCTGTGACTTCCACGAGGTCATAGCTTTTCCAAGCAGGAAAGCTGTGACTTCCACAAGGTCGTAGCTTTTCCAAGCAGGAAATCTGTGACTTCCACAAGGTCGTAGCTTTTCCAAGCCGGAAAGCTGTGACTTCCACAAGGTCGTAGCTTTTCCAAGCAGGAAAGCTGTGACTTCCACAAGGTCGCAAGCAGGAAAGCTGTGACTTCCACAAGGTCGTAGCTTTTCCAAGCAGGAAAGCTGTGACTTCCACAAGGTCGTAGCTTTTCCAAGCAGGAAAGCTGTGACTTCCACAAGGTCGATGGTCGTAGCTTTTCCAAGCTGAGGAAAGCTGTGACTTCCACAAGGTCGTAGCTTTTCCAAGCCGGAAAGCTGTGACTTCCACAAGGTCGTAGCTTTTCCAAGCAGGAAAGCTGTGACTTCCACAAGGTCGTAGCTTTTCCAAGCAGTAAAGCTGTGACTTCCACAAGGTCGTAGCTTTTTCAAGCAGGAAAGCTGTGACTTCCACAAGGTCGTAGCTTTTCCAAGCAGGAAAGCTGTGACTTCCACAAGGTCGTAGCTTTTCCAAGCAGGAAATCTGTGACTTCCTCAAGGTCATAGCTTTTCCAAGCAGGAAAGCTGTGACTTCCACAAGGTCGAAGCTTTTCCAAGCAGGAAAGCTGTGACTTCCACAAGGTCGCAAGCAGGAAAGCTGTGACTTCCACAAGGTCGTAGCTTTTCCAAGCAGGAAAGCTGTGACTTCCACAAGGTCGTAGATTTTTCAAGCAGGAAAGCTGTGACTTCCACAAGGTCGTAGCTTTTCCAAGCTGAGGAAAGCTGTGACTTCCACAAGGTCGTAGCTTTTCCAAGCAGGAAAGCTGTGACTTCCACAAGGTCGTAACTTTTCCAAGCAGGAAAGCTATATGACTTCCACAAGGTCATAGCTTTTCCAAGCAGGAAAGCTGTGACTTGCGCAAGGTCGTAGCTTTTCCAAGCAGGAAAGCTGTGACTTCCACAAGATTGTAGCTTTCACAAGCAGGAAAGCTGTGACTTCCACAAGATCGTAACTTTTCCAAGCAGGAAAGCTGTGACTTCCACAAGGTCGTAGCTTTTCCAAGCATGAAAGCTCTGACTTCCACAAGGTCGTAGCTTTTCCAAGCAGGAAAGCTGTGACTTCCACATGGTCGTAGCTTTTCCAAGCAGGAAAGCTGTGACTTCGACAAGGTCGTAGCCTTTCCAAGCAGGAAAGCTGTGACTTCCACAAGGTCGTAGCTTTTCCAAGCAGGAAAGCTGTGACTTCCACAAGGTCGTAGCTTTTCCAAGCTGAGGAAAGCTGTTACTTCCACAAGGTCATAGCTTTTCCAAGCAGGAAAGCTGTGACTTCCACAAGGTCGTAGCTTTTCCAAGCAGGAGAGCTGTGACTTCCACAAGGTCAAAGATTTTCCAAGCATGAAAGCTGTTACTTCCACAAGGTCGTAGCTTTCACAAGCAGGAAAGCTGTGACTTCCACAAGGTCGTAGCTTTTCCAAGCAGGAAAGCTGTGACTTCCACAAGGTTGTAACTTTTCCAAGCATGAAAGCTGTGACTTCCACAAGGTCGTAGCTTTTCCAACCAAGCAGGAGAGCTGTGACTTCCACAAGGTCGTAGCTTTTCCAAGCAGGAGAGCTGTGACTTCCACAAGATCGTAGCTTTTCCAAGCAGGAAAGCTGTGACTTCCACAAGGTCATAGATTTTGCAAGCAGGAAAGCTGTGATTTCCACAACGTCGTAGCTTTTCCAAGCATGAAAGCTGTGACTTCCACAAGGTTGTAGCTTTTCCAAGCAGGAAAGCTGTGACTTCCACAAGGTCGTAGCTTTTCCAATCAGGAAAGCTGTGACTTCCACGAGGTCATAGCTTTTCCAAGCAGGAAAGCTGTGACTTCCACAAGGTCGTAGCTTTTCCAAGCAGGAAATCTGTGACTTCCACAAGGTCGTATCTTTTCCAAGCCGGAAAGCTGTGACTTCCACAAGGTCGCAAGCAGGAAAGCTGTGACTTCCACAAGGTCGTAGCTTTTCCAAGCAGGAAAGCTGTGACTTCCACAAGGTCGTAGCTTTTCCAAGCAGGAAAGCTGTGACTTCCACAAGGTCGATGGTCGTAGCTTTTCCAAGCTGAGGAAAGCTGTGACTTCCACAAGGTCGTAGCTTTTCCAAGCCGGAAAGCTGTGACTTCCACAAGGTCGTAGCTTTTCCAAGCAGGAAAGCTGTGACTTCCACAAGGTCGTAGCTTTTCCAAGCAGTAAAGCTGTGACTTCCACAAGGTCGTAGCTTTTTCAAGCAGGAAAGCTGTGACTTCCACAAGGTCTTTTCCAAGCAGGAAAGCTGTGACTTCCACAAGGTCGTAGCTTTTCCAAGCAGGAAATCTGTGACTTCCTCAAGGTCATAGCTTTTCCAAGCAGGAAAGCTGTGACTTCCACAAGGTCGAAGCTTTTCCAAGCAGGAAAGCTGTGACTTCCCCAAGGTCGCAAGCAGGAAAGCTGTGACTTCCACAAGGTCGTAGCTTTTCCAAGCAGGAAAGCTGTGACTTCCACAAGGTCGTAGATTTTTCAAGCAGGAAAGCTGTGACTTCCACAAGGTCGTAGCTTTTCCAAGCTGAGGAAAGCTGTGACTTCCACAAGGTCGTAGCTTTTCCAAGCAGGAAAGCTGTGACTTCCACAAGGTCGTAACTTTTCCAAGCAGGAAAGCTATATGACTTCCACAAGGTCATAGCTTTTCCAAGCAGGAAAGCTGTGACTTGCGCAAGGTCGTAGCTTTTCCAAGCAGGAAAGCTGTGACTTCCACAAGGTTGTAGCTTTCACAAGCAGGAAAGCTGTGACTTCCACAAGATCGTAACTTTTCCAAGCAGGAAAGCTGTGACTTCCACAAGGTCGTAGCTTTTCCAAGCATGAAAGCTGTGACTTCCACAAGGTCGTAGCTTTTCCAAGCAGGAAAGCTGTGACTTCCACATGGTCGTAGCTTTTCCAAGCAGGAAAGCTGTGACTTCGACAAGGTCGTAGCCTTTCCAAGCAGGAAAGCTGTGACTTCCACAAGGTCGTAGCTTTTCCAAGCAGGAAAGCTGTGACTTCCACAAGGTCGTAGCTTTTCCAAGCTGAGGAAAGCTGTTACTTCAACAAGGTCATAGCTTTTCCAAGCAGGAAAGCTGTGACTTCCACAAGGTCGTAGCTTTTCCAAGCAGGAAAGCTGTGACTTCCACAAGGTCGTAGCTTTTCCAAGCAGGAGAGCTGTGACTTCCACAAGGTCAAAGATTTTCCAAGCATGAAAGCTGTTACTTCCACAAGGTCGTAGCTTTCACAAGCAGGAAAGCTGTGACTTCCACAAGGTCGTAGCTTTTCCAAGCAGGAAAGCTGTGACTTCCACAAGGTTGTAACTTTTCCAAGCATGAAAGCTGTGACTTCCACAAGGTCGTAGCTTTCACAATCAGGAAAGCTGTGACTTCCACAAGGTCGTAGCTTTTCCAAGCAGGAGAGCTGTGACTTCCACAAGGTCGTAGCTTTTCCAAGCAGGAATGCTGTGACTTCCACAAGGTCGTAGCTTTTCCAAGCATGAGAGCTGTGACTTCCACAAGGTCGTAGCTTTTCCAAGCAGGAGAACTGTGACTTCCACAAGATCGTAGCTTTTGCAAGCAGGAAAGCTGTGACTTCCACAAGGTCGTAGCTTTTCCAAGCAGGAGAACTGTGACTTCCACAAGATCGTAGCTTTTCCAAGCAGGAAAGCTGTGACTTCCACAAGGTCGTAGATTTTGCAAGCAGGAAAGCTGTGATTTCCACAAGGTCGTAGCTTTTCCAAGCATGAAAGCTGTGACTTCCACAAGGTCGTAGCTTTTCCAAGCAAGAAAGCTGTGACTTCCACGAGGTCGTAGCTTTTCCAAGCAGGAAAGCTGTGACTTCTACATGGTCGTAGCTTTTCCAAGCAGGAAAGCTGTGACTTCGACAAGGTCGTAGCATTTCCAAGCAGGAAAGCTGTGACTTCCACAAGGTCGTAGCTTTTCCAAGCAAGAAAGCTGTGACTTCCACAAGGTCGTAGCTTTTCCAAGCAGGAAATCTGTGACTTCCACATGGTCGTAGCTTTTCCAAGCAGGAAAGCTGTGACTTCGACAAGGTCGTAGCCTTTCCAAGCAGGAAAGCTGTGACTTCCACAAGGTCGTAGCTTTTCCAAGCAGGAAAGCTGTGACTTCCACAAGGTCGTAGCTTTTCCAAGCTGAGGAAAGCTGTTACTTCCACAAGGTCATAGCTTTTCCAAGCAGGAAAGCTGTGACTTCCACAAGGTCATAGCTTTTCCAAGCAGGAAAGCTGTGACTTCAACAAGGTCGTAGCTTTTCCAAGAAGGAAAGCTGTGACTTCCACAAGGTCGTAACTTTTCCAAGTAGGAAAGCTATGACTTCCACAAGGTCATAGCTTTTCCAAGCAGGAAAGCTGTGACTTCCACAAGGTAGTAGCTTTTCCAAGCATGATAGCTGTGACTTCCACAAGGTTGTAGCTTTCACAAGCAGGAAAGCTGTGACTTCCACAAGGTCGTAGCTTTCACTGTCAGGAAAGCTGTGACTTCCACAAGGTCGTATCTTTTCCAATCAGGAAAGCTGTGACTTCCACAAGGTCGTAGCTTTTCCAAGCAGGAAAGCTGTGACTTCCACAAGGTCGTCGCTTTTCCAAGCAGGAAAGCTGTGACTTCCACAAGGTCGTAGCTTTTCCAAGCATGAAAGCTGTGACTTCCATAAGGTCGTAGCTTTTCCAAGCAGGAGAGCTGTGACTTCCACAAGGTCGTAGCTTTTCCAAGCAGGAAAGCTGTGACTTCCACAAGCTCGTAGCTTTTCCAAGCAGGAGAGCTGTGACTTCCACAAAGTCGTACCTTTTCCAAGCAGGAGAGCTGTCACTTCCACAAGGTCGTAGCTTTTCCAAGCAGGAAATCTGTGACTTCCTCAAGGTCATAGCTTTTCCAAGCAGGAAAGCTGTGACTTCCACAAGGTCGAAGCTTTTCCAAGCAGGAAAGCTGTGACTTCCACAAGGTCGCAAGCAGGAAAGCTGTGACTTCCACAAGGTCGTAGCTTTTCCAAGCAGAAAAGCTGTGACTTCCACAAGGTCGTAGATTTTCCAAGCATGAAAGCTGTTACTTCCACAAGGTCGTAGCTTTCACCATCAGGAAAGTTGTGACTTCCACAAGGTCGTAGCTTTTCCAAGCAGGAGAGCTGTGACTTCCACAAGGTCGTAGCTTTTCCAAGCAGGAAAGCTGTGACTTACACAAGGTCGTAGCTTTTCCAAGCATGAAAGCTGTGACTTCCATAAGGTCGTAGCTTTTCCAAGCAGGAAAGCTGTGACTTCCACAAGGTCGTAGCTTTTCCAAGCTGGAAAGCTGTGACTCCCAAAAGGTCATAGCTTTTCCAAACAGGAGAGCTGTGACTTCCACAAGGTCGTAGCTTTTCCAACCAAGCAGGAGAGCTGTGACTTCCACAAGGTCGTAGCTTTTCCAAGCAGGAGAGCTGTGACTTCCACAAGATCGTAGCTTTTCCAAGCAGGAAAGCTGTGACTTCCACAAGGTCATAGATTTTGCAAGCAGGAAAGTTGTGATTTCCACAACGTCGTAGCTTTTCCAAGCATGAAAGCTGTGACTTCCACAAGGTTGTAGCTTTTCCAAGCAGGAAAGCTGTGACTTCCACAAGGTCGTAGCTTTTCCAAGCAGGAGAGCTGTGACTTCCACAAGGTCAAAGATTTTCCAAGCATGAAAGCTGTTACTTCCACAAGGTCGTAGCTTTCACAAGCAGGAAAGCTGTGACTTCCACAAGGTCGTAGCTTTTCCAAGCAGGAAAGCTGTGACTTCCACAAGGTTGTAACTTTTCCAAGCATGAAAGCTGTGACTTCCACAAGGTCGTAGCTTTCACAATCAGGAAAGCTGTGACTTCCACAAGGTCGTAGCTTTTCCAAGCAGGAGAGCTGTGACTTCCACAAGGTCGTAGCTTTTCCAAGCAGGAATGCTGTGACTTCCACAAGGTCGTAGCTTTTCCAAGCATGAGAGCTGTGACTTCCACAAGGTCGTAGCTTTTCCAAGCAGGAGAACTGTGACTTCCACAAGATCGTAGCTTTTGCAAGCAGGAAAGCTGTGACTTCCACAAGGTCGTAGCTTTTCCAAGCAGGAGAACTGTGACTTCCACAAGATCGTAGCTTTTCCAAGCAGGAAAGCTGTGACTTCCACAAGGTCGTAGATTTTGCAAGCAGGAAAGCTGTGATTTCCACAAGGTCGTAGCTTTTCCAAGCATGAAAGCTGTGACTTCCACAAGGTCGTAGCTTTTCCAAGCAAGAAAGCTGTGACTTCCACAAGGTCGTAGCTTTTCCAAGCAGGAAAGCTGTGACTTCTACATGGTCGTAGCTTTTCCAAGCAGGAAAGCTGTGACTTCGACAAGGTCGTAGCATTTCCAAGCAGGAAAGCTGTGACTTCCACAAGGTCGTAGCTTTTCCAAGCAAGAAAGCTGTGACTTCCACAAGGTCGTAGCTTTTCCAAGCAGGAAATCTGTGACTTCCACATGGTCGTAGCTTTTCCAAGCAGGAAAGCTGTGACTTCCACAAGGTCGTAGCTTTTCCAAGCAGGAAAGCTGTGACTTCCACAAGGTCGTAGCTTTTCCAAGCTGAGGAAAGCTGTTACTTCCACAAGGTCATAGCTTTTCCAAGCAGGAAAGCTGTGACTTCCACAAGGTCATAGCTTTTCCAAGCAGGAAAGCTGTGACTTCAACAAGGTCGTAGCTTTTCCAAGAAGGAAAGCTGTGACTTCCACAAGGTCGTAACTTTTCCAAGTAGGAAAGCTATGACTTCCACAAGGTCATAGCTTTTCCAAGCAGGAAAGCTGTGACTTCCACAAGGTAGTAGCTTTTCCAAGCATGATAGCTGTGACTTCCACAAGGTTGTAGCTTTCACAAGCAGGAAAGCTGTGACTTCCACAAGGTCGTAGCTTTCACTGTCAGGAAAGCTGTGACTTCCACAAGGTCGTATCTTTTCCAATCAGGAAAGCTGTGACTTCCACAAGGTCGTAGCTTTTCCAAGCAGGAAAGCTGTGACTTCCACAAGGTCGTCGCTTTTCCAAGCAGGAAAGCTGTGACTTCCACAAGGTCGTAGCTTTTCCAAGCATGAAAGCTGTGACTTCCATAAGGTCGTAGCTTTTCCAAGCAGGAGAGCTGTGACTTCCACAAGGTCGTAGCTTTTCCAAGCAGGAAAGCTGTGACTTCCACAAGCTCGTAGCTTTTCCAAGCAGGAGAGCTGTGACTTCCACAAAGTCGTACCTTTTCCAAGCAGGAGAGCTGTCACTTCCACAAGGTCGTAGTTTTCCAAGCAGGAAATCTGTGACTTCCTCAAGGTCATAGCTTTTCCAAGCAGGAAAGCTGTGACTTCCACAAGGTCGAAGCTTTTCCAAGCAGGAAAGCTGTGACTTCCACAAGGTCGCAAGCAGGAAAGCTGTGACTTCCACAAGGTCGTAGCTTTTCCAAGCAGAAAAGCTGTGACTTCCACAAGGTCGTAGATTTTCCAAGCATGAAAGCTGTTACTTCCACAAGGTCGTAGCTTTCACCATCAGGAAAGTTGTGACGTCCACAAGGTCGTAGCTTTTCCAAGCAGGAGAGCTGTGACTTCCACAAGGTCGTAGCTTTTCCAAGCAGGAAAGCTGTGACTTACACAAGGTCGTAGCTTTTCCAAGCATGAAAGCTGTGACTTCCACAAGGTCGTAGCTTTTCCAAGCAGGAAAGCTGTGACTTCCACAAGGTCGTAGCTTTTCCAAGCTGGAAAGCTGTGACTTCCAAAAGGTCATAGCTTTTCCAAACAGGAGAGCTGTGACTTCCACAAGGTCGTAGCTTTTCCAACCAAGCAGGAGAGCTGTGACTTCCACAAGGTCGTAGCTTTTCCAAGCAGGAGAGCTGTGACTTCCACAAGATCGTAGCTTTTCCAAGCAGGAAAGCTGTGACTTCCACAAGGTCATAGATTTTGCAAGCAGGAAAGCTGTGATTTCCACAACGTCGTAGCTTTTCCAAGCATGAAAGCTGTGACTTCCACAAGGTTGTAGCTTTTCCAAGCAGGAAAGCTGTGACTTCCACAAGGTCGTAGCTTTTCCAATCAGGAAAGCTGTGACTTCCACGAGGTCATAGCTTTTCCAAGCAGGAAAGCTGTGACTTCCACAAGGTCGTAGCTTTTCCAAGCAGGAAATCTGTGACTTCCACAAGGTCGTAGCTTTTCCAAGCCGGAAAGCTGTGACTTCCACAAGGTCGTAGCTTTTCCAAGCAGGAAAGCTGTGACTTCCACAAGGTCGCAAGCAGGAAAGCTGTGACTTCCACAAGGTCGTGGCTTTTCCAAGCAGGAAAGCTGTGACTTCCACAAGGTCGTAGCTTTTCCAAGCAGGAAAGCTGTGACTTCCACAAGGTCGATGGTCGTAGCTTTTCCAAGCTGAGGAAAGCTGTGACTTCCACAAGGTCGTAGCTTTTCCAAGCCGGAAAGCTGTGACTTCCACAAGGTCGTAGCTTTTCCAAGCAGGAAAGCTGTGACTTCCACAAGGTCGTAGCTTTTCCAAGCAGTAAAGCTGTGACTTCCACAAGGTCGTAGCTTTTTCAAGCAGGAAAGCTGTGACTTCCACAAGGTCGTAGCTTTTCCAAGCAGGAAAGCTGTGACTTCCACAAGGTCGTAGCTTTTCCAAGCAGGAAATCTGTGACTTCCTCAAGGTCATAGCTTTTCCAAGCAGGAAAGCTGTGACTTCCACAAGGTCGAAGCTTTTCCAAGCAGGAAAGCTGTGACTTCCACAAGGTCGCAAGCAGGAAAGCTGTGACTTCCACAAGGTCGTAGCTTTTCCAAGCAGGAAAGCTGTGACTTCCACAAGGTCGTAGATTTTTCAAGCAGGAAAGCTGTGACTTCCACAAGGTCGTAGCTTTTCCAAGCTGAGGAAAGCTGTGACTTCCACAAGGTCGTAGCTTTTCCAAGCAGGAAAGCTGTGACTTCCACAAGGTCGTAACTTTTCCAAGCAGGAAAGCTATATGACTTCCACAAGGTCATAGCTTTGCCAAGCAGGAAAGCTGTGACTTGCGCAAGGTCGTAGCTTTTCCAAGCAGGAAAGCTGTGACTTCCACAAGGTTGTAGCTTTCACAAGCAGGAAAGCTGTGACTTCCACAAGATCGTAACTTTTCCAAGCAGGAAAGCTGTGACTTCCACAAGGTCGTAGCTTTTCCAAGCATGAAAGCTGTGACTTCCACAAGGTCGTAGCTTTTCCAAGCAGGAAAGCTGTGACTTCCACATGGTCGTAGCTTTTCCAAGCAGGAAAGCTGTGACTTCGACAAGGTCGTAGCCTTTCCAAGCAGGAAAGCTGTGACTTCCACAAGGTCGTAGCTTTTCCAAGCAGGAAAGCTGTGACTTCCACAAGGTCGTAGCTTTTCCAAGCTGAGGAAAGCTGTTACTTCCACAAGGTCATAGCTTTTCCAAGCAGGAAAGCTGTGACTTCCACAAGGTCATAGCTTTTCCAAGCAGGAAAGCTGTGACTTCAACAAGGTCGTAGCTTTTCCAAGAAGGAAAGCTATGACTTCCACAAGGTCATAGCTTTTCCAAGCAGGAAAGCTGTGACTTCCACAAGGTAGTAGCTTTTCCAAGCATGATAGCTGTGACTTCCACAAGGTTGTAGCTTTCACAAGCAGGAAAGCTGTGACTTCCACAAGGTCGTAGCTTTCACTGTCAGGAAAGCTGTGACTTCCACAAGGTCGTATCTTTTCCAATCAGGAAAGCTGTGACTTCCACAAGGTCGTAGCTTTTCCAAGCAGGAAAGCTGTGACTTCCACAAGGTCGTCGCTTTTCCAAGCAGGAAAGCTGTGACTTCCACAAGGTCGTAGCTTTTCCAAGCAGGAAAGCTGTGACTTCCATAAGGTCGTAGCTTTTCCAAGCAGGAAAGCTGTGACTTCCACAAGGTCGTAGCTTTTCCAAGCAGGAAAGCTGTGACTTCCACAAGCTCGTAGCTTTTCCAAGCAGGAGAGCTGTGACTTCCACAAAGTCGTACTTTTTCCAAGCAGGAGAGCTGTCACTTCCACAAGGTCGTAGCTTTTCCAAGCAGGAAAGCTGTGACTTCCACTAGGTCGTAGCTTTTCCAAGCAGGAAAGCTGTGACCTCCACAAGGTCGTAGCTTTTCCAAGCAGGAAAGCTATGACTTCCACAAGGTCGTAGCTTTTCCAAGCAGGAAAGCTGTGACTTCCACAAGGTCGTAGCTTTTCCAAGCAGGAAAGCTGTGACTTCCACAAGGTCGTAGCTTTTCCAAGCAGGAAAGCTGTGACTTCCACAAGGTCGTAGCTTTCACCATCAGGAAAGTTGTGACTTCCACAAGGTCGTAGCTTTTCCAAGCAGGAGAGCTGTGACTTCCACAAGGTCGTAGCTTTTCCAAGCAGGAAAGCTGTGACTTACACAAGGTCGTAGCTTTTCCAAGCATGAAAGCTGTGACTTCCACAAGGTCGTAGCTTTTCCAAGCAGGAAAGCTGTGACTTCCACAAGGTCGTAGCTTTTCCAAGCTGGAAAGCTGTGACTTCCAAAAGGTCATAGCTTTTCCAAACAGGAGAGCTGTGACTTCCACAAGGTCGTAGCTTTTCCAACCAAGCAGGAGAGCTGTGACTTCCACAAGGTCGTAGCTTTTCCAAGCAGGAGAGCTGTGACTTCCACAAGATCGTAGCTTTTCCAAGCAGGAAAGCTGTGACTTCCACAAGGTCATAGATTTTGCAAGCAGGAAAGCTGTGATTTCCACAACGTCGTAGCTTTTCCAAGCATGAAAGCTGTGACTTCCACAAGGTTGTAGCTTTTCCAAGCAGGAAAGCTGTGACTTCCACAAGGTCGTAGCTTTTCCAATCAGGAAAGCTGTGACTTCCACGAGGTCATAGCTTTTCCAAGCAGGAAAGCTGTGACTTCCACAAGGTCGTAGCTTTTCCAAGCAGGAAATCTGTGACTTCCACAAGGTCGTAGCTTTTCCAAGCCGGAAAGCTGTGACTTCCACAAGGTCGTAGCTTTTCCAAGCAGGAAAGCTGTGACTTCCACAAGGTCGCAAGCAGGAAAGCTGTGACTTCCACAAGGTCGTAGCTTTTCCAAGCAGGAAAGCTGTGACTTCCACAAGGTCGATGGTCGTAGCTTTTCCAAGCTGAGGAAAGCTGTGACTTCCACAAGGTCGTAGCTTTTCCAAGCCGGAAAGCTGTGACTTCCACAAGGTCGTAGCTTTTCCAAGCAGGAAAGCTGTGACTTCCACAAGGTCGTAGCTTTTCCAAGCAGTAAAGCTGTGACTTCCACAAGGTCGTAGCTTTTTCAAGTAGGAAAGCTGTGACTTCCACAAGGTCGTGGCTTTTCCAAGCAGGAAAGCTGTGACTTCCACAAGGTCGTAGCTTTTCCAAGCAGGAAATCTGTGACTTCCTCAAGGTCATAGCTTTTCCAAGCAGGAAAGCTGTGACTTCCACAAGGTCGAAGCTTTTCCAAGCAGGAAAGCTGTGACTTCCACAAGGTCGCAAGCAGGAAAGCTGTGACTTCCACAAGGTCGTAGCTTTTCCAAGCAGGAAAGCTGTGACTTCCACAAGGTCGTAGATTTTTCAAGCAGGAAAGCTGTGACTTCCACAAGGTCGTAGCTTTTCCAAGCTGAGGAAAGCTGTGACTTCAACAAGGTCGTAGCTTTTCCAAGCAGGAAAGCTGTGACTTCCACAAGGTCGTAACTTTTCCAAGCAGGAAAGCTATATGACTTCCACAAGGTCATAGCTTTTCCAAGCAGGAAAGCTGTGACTTGCGCAAGGTCGTAGCTTTTCCAAGCAGGAAAGCTGTGACTTCCACAAGGTCGTAGCTTTTCCAATCAGGAAAGCTGTGACTTCCACAAGGTCATAGCTTTTCCAAGCAGGAAAGCTGTGACTTCCACAAGGTCATAGCTTTTCCAATCAGGAAAGCTGTGACTTCCACAAGGTCGTAGCTTTTCCAAGCAGGAAAGCTGTGACTTCCACAAGGTCGTAGCTTTTCCAAGCAGGAAAGCTGTGACTTCCACAAGGTCGTAGCTTTTCCAAGCAGGAGAGCTGTGACTTCCACAAGGTCGAAGATTTTCCAAGCATGAAAGCTGTTACTTCCACAAGGTCGTAGCTTTCACAAGCAGGAAAGCTGTGACTTCCACAAGGTCGTAGCTTTTCCAAGCAGGAAAGCTGTGACTTCCACAAGGTTGTAACTTTTCCAAGCATGAAAGCTGTGACTTCCACAAGGTCGTAGCTTTCACAATCAGGAAAGCTGTGACTTCCACAAGGTCGTAGCTTTTCCAAGCAGGAGAGCTGTGACTTCCACAAGGTCGTAGCTTTTCCAAGCAGGAATGCTGTGACTTCCACAAGGTCGTAGCTTTTCCAAGCATGAGAGCTGTGACTTCCACAAGGTCGTAGCTTTTCCAAGCAGGAGAACTGTGACTTCCACAAGATCGTAGCTTTTCCAAGCAGGAAAGCTGTGACTTCCACAAGGTCGTAGCTTTTCCAAGCAGGAGAACTGTGACTTCCACAAGATCGTAGCTTTTCCAAGCAGGAAAGCTGTGACTTCCACAAGGTCGTAGATTTTGCAAGCAGGAAAGCTGTGATTTCCACAAGGTCGTAGCTTTTCCAAGCATGAAAGCTGTGACTTCCACAAGGTCGTAGCTTTTCCAAGCAAGAAAGCTGTGACTTCCACAAGGTCGTAGCTTTTCCAAGCAGGAAAGCTGTGACTTCCACATGGTCGTAGCTTTTCCAAGCAGGAAAGCTGTGACTTCCACAAGGTCGTAGCCTTTCCAAGCAGGAAAGCTGTGACTTCCACAAGGTCGTAGCTTTTCCAAGCAGGAAAGCTGTGACTTCCACAAGGTCGTAGCTTTTCCAAGCTGAGGAAAGCTGTTACTTCCACAAGGTCATAGCTTTTCCAAGCAGGAAAGCTGTGACTTCCACAAGGTCATAGCTTTTCCAAGCAGGAAAGCTGTGACTTCAACAAGGTCGTAGCTTTTCCAAGAAGGAAAGCTGTGACTTCCACAAGGTCGTAACTTTTCCAAGCAGGAAAGCTATGACTTCCACAAGGTCATAGCTTTTCCAAGCAGGAAAGCTGTGACTTCCACAAGGTAGTAGCTTTTCCAAGCATGATAGCTGTGACTTCCACAAGGTTGTAGCTTTCACAAGCAGGAAAGCTGTGACTTCCACAAGGTCGTAGCTTTCACTGTCAGGAAAGCTGTGACTTCCACAAGGTCGTATCTTTTCCAATCAGGAAAGCTGTGACTTCCACAAGGTCGTAGCTTTTCCAAGCAGGAAAGCTGTGACTTCCACAAGGTCGTCGCTTTTCCAAGCAGGAAAGCTGTGACTTCCACAAGGTCGTAGCTTTTCCAAGCATGAAAGCTGTGACTTCCATAAGGTCGTAGCTTTTCCAAGCAGGAGAGCTGTGACTTCCACAAGGTCGTAGCTTTTCCAAGCAGGAAAGCTGTGACTTCCACAAGCTCGTAGCTTTTCCAAGCAGGAGAGCTGTGACTTCCACAAAGTCGTACCTTTTCCAAGCAGGAGAGCTGTCACTTCCACAAGGTCGTACCTTTTCCAAGCAGGAGAGCTGTCACTTCCACAAGGTCGTAGCTTTTCCAAGCAGGAAAGCTGTGACTTCCACTAGGTCGTAGCTTTTCCAAGCAGGAAAGCTGTGACCTCCACAAGGTCGTAGCTTTTCCAAGCAGGAAAGCTGTGACTTCCACAAGGTCGTAGCTTTTCCAAGCAGGAAAGCTGTGACTTCCACAAGGTCGTAGCTTTTCCAAGCAGGAAAGCTGTGACTTCCACAAGGTCGTAGATTTTCCAAGCATGAAAGCTGTTACTTCCACAAGGTCGTAGCTTTCACCATCAGGAAAGTTGTGACGTCCACAAGGTCGTAGCTTTTCCAAGCAGGAGAGCTGTGACTTCCACAAGGTCGTAGCTTTTCCAAGCAGGAAAGCTGTGACTTACACAAGGTCGTAGCTTTTCCAAGCATGAAAGCTGTGACTTCCACAAGGTCGTAGCTTTTCCAAGCAGGAAAGCTGTGACTTCCACAAGGTCGTAGCTTTTCCAAGCTGGAAAGCTGTGACTTCCAAAAGGTCATAGCTTTTCCAAACAGGAGAGCTGTGACTTCCACAAGGTCGTAGCTTTTCCAACCAAGCAGGAGAGCTGTGACTTCCACAAGGTCGTAGCTTTTCCAAGCAGGAGAGCTGTGACTTCCACAAGATCGTAGCTTTTCCAAGCAGGAAAGCTGTGACTTCCACAAGGTCATAGATTTTGCAAGCAGGAAAGCTGTGATTTCCACAACGTCGTAGCTTTTCCAAGCATGAAAGCTGTGACTTCCACAAGGTTGTAGCTTTTCCAAGCAGGAAAGCTGTGACTTCCACAAGGTCGTAGCTTTTCCAATCAGGAAAGCTGTGACTTCCACGAGGTCATAGCTTTTCCAAGCAGGAAAGCTGTGACTTCCACAAGGTCATAGCTTTTCCAAGCAGGAAAGCTGTGACTTCCACAAGGTCGTAACTTTTGCAAGCAGGAAAGCTGTGACTTCCACAAGGTCGTAGCTTTCACAAGCAGGAAAGCTGTGACTTCCACAAGGTTAAGCTTTTCCAAGCATGAAAGCTGTGACTTCCACAAGGTCGTAGCTTTTCCAAGCAGGAAAGCTGTGACTAACACAAGGTCGTAGCTTTTCCAAGCATGAAAGCTGTGACTTCCACAAGGTCGTAACTTAGGAAAGCTATGACTTCCACAAGGTCGTAGCTTTTCCAAGCATGAAAGCTGTGACTTCCACAAGGTCGTAGCCTTTCCAAGCAGGAAAGCTGTGACTTCCACAAGGTCGTATCTTTTCCAAGCAGGAAAGCTGTTACTTCCACAAGGTCATAGCTTTTCCAAGCAGGAAAGCTGTGACTTCCACAAGGTCGTAGCTTTTCCAAGCAGGAAAGCTGTGACTTCCACAAGGTCGTAGCTTTTCCAAGCAGGAAAGCTGTGACTTCCACAAGGTCGTAGCTTTTCCAAGCATGAGAGCTGTGACTTCCACAAGGTCGTAGCTTTTCCAAGGAAGAAAGCTGTGACTTCCACAAGGTCGTAGCTTTTCCAAGCAGGAAAGCTGTGACTTCCACAAGGTCGTAGCTTTTCCAAGCAGGAAAGCTGTGACTTCCACAAGGTCGTAGCTTTTCCAAGCAGGAAAGCTGTGACTTTCACAAGGTCGTAGCTTTTCATGCATGAAAGCAGTGACTTCCACAAGGTCGTAGCTTTTCCAAGCAGGAAAGCTGTGACTTCCACAAGATCGTAGCTTTTCCAAGCAGGAAAAGCTGTGACTTCCACAAGGTCGTAGCTTTTCCAAGCAGGAGAGCTGTGACGTCCACAAGGTCGTAGCTTTTCCAAGGAAGAAAGCTGTGACTTCCACAAGGTCGTAGCTTTTCCAAGAAGGAAAGCTGTGACTTCCACAAGGTTGTAGCTTTTCCAAGCAGGAAAGCTGTGACTTCCACAAGGTCGTAGCTTTTCCAAGCAGGAAAGCTGTGACTTCCACAAGGTCATAGCTTTTCATGCATGAAAGCAGTGACTTCCACAAGGTCGTAGCTTTTCCAAGCAGGAAAGCTGTGACTTCCACAAGATCGTAGCTTTTCCAAGCAGGAAAGCTGTGACTTCCACAAGGTCGTAGCTTTTGCAAGCAGGAGAGTTGTGACTTCCACAAGGTCGTAGCTTTTCCAAGCTGAGGAAAGCTGTGACTTCCACAAGGTCATAGCTTTTCCAAGCAGGAAAGCTGTGACTTCCACAAGGACTGTGCTACTGCTCCTACAGTTGATTAGGAGACATGATGTCATGACAAGCTGCTTCTGAAAAGTGAGCAAATGAGTATCTGCTGAAGTTGTTGACATCTCTGCATTTCTTTGCTGGCCAAGGGCTTGGTCTGCGACAAACTAGCAAAGAAGTATATTCCAACCTGCATCAGCTGTTGTTTGTTCGAGATGAGGAATACTCTGCAATGAGCAAGTTTCTGAAGAGGCAGAAGGTCTAGTAGACTACTCCAGGAGTGCAGAGTGAATTCCTCTCCATTTTGGCACTCCAAATTCTCCGTAATGTTGCTGCCAACATCCAGACCGTCATCTACACACAGTGATGGTAGTGAAACGACTGATCAGTCAACAATAAACAAGTCGTCCTTGTATTTGGCTGGGTCGATGAGCACTCAAGGTGCATAAGGAGTTCATTGTATTCCACCTGCAGAGTCGTTGGTGTCTCTCATCAAAGATACTCTTCTCAGGATGAACTTGAAGATGGAACATTGTCGTGGTCAGTGCTGTGATGGTCGTGGTCTGTGCTGTGCTGGTCATGGTCAGTGCTGTGATGGGCCGTGGTCAGTGTTGTGCTGGTCATGGTCAGTGCTGTGATGGGTTGTGGTCAGTGCTGTGATGGGCCGTGGTCAGTACTGTGATGGGTTGTGGGCAGTGCTGTGATGGGTTGTGGTCAGTGCTGGTCATAGTCAGTGCTGTGATGGGCCGTGGTCAGTGCTGTGATGGGTCGTGGTCAGTGCTGTGCTGGTCATGGTCAGTGCTGTGATGGGCCGTGGTCAGTGCTATGATGGGTCGTGGTCAGTGCTGTGCTGGTCATGGTCAGTGCTGTGATAAGTCGTGGCCAGTGCTGTGATGGTTGTGGTCAGTGCTGTGATGGATCGTGGTCAGTGCTGTGATGGGTTGTGGTCAGTGCTGGTCATGGTCAGTGCTGTGTTGGGTCATGGTCAGTGCGGTGATGGGTTGTGGTCAGTGCTGTGATGGTCGTGGTCAGTTCTGTGATGGATTGTGGTCAGTACTGTGATGGGTCATGGTCAGTGCTGTGCTGGTCATGGTCAGTGCTGTGATGGGTTGTGGTCAGTGCTGTGATGGGTTGTAGTCAGTGCTGTAATGGGTTGTGGTCAGTGCTGGTCATGGTCAGTGCTGTGATGGGTCATGGTCAGTGCTGTGATGGTCATGGTCAGTGCTGTGATAGGTCGTGGTCAGTGCTGTGATGGGTCATGGTCAGTGCTGTGATGGTCATTGTCAGTGCTGTGATGGTCATGGTCAGTGCTGTGATGGGTCATGGTCAGTGCTGTGATGGGCCGTGGTCAGTGCTGGTCATGGTCAGTGCTGTATAATGGGTCATGGTCAGTGCTGTGATGGGCTGTGGTCAGTGCTGTGATGGGCCGTGGTCAGTGCTGTGATAAGTCGGGCTAGGGCTAGGGCTAGGGCTAGGGCTAGGGCTAGGGCTAGGGCTAGGGCGGAGTCAGTGCTGTGATGGGTTGTGGTCAGTGCTGTGATGGTCATGGTCAGCGCTGTGATGGGCCGTGGTCAGTGCTGTGATGGGCTGTGGTCAGTGCTGTGATAAGTCGTGGTCAGTGCTGTGATGGGTCATGGTCAGTACTGTGATGGGTTGTGGTCAGTGCTGTGATGGTTGTGGTCAGTGCTGTGATGGGTCATGGTCATTGCTGTGATGGACCAGTGCAATGAGTGGGGCCAAAAAGGTGTGGCAAAAATCCTAACTGATCTGAGCCCTGGGCGATTTAAACTCACTGCTACAGGCATGCTCTCAACTTAGCTGTGAGTAACTGAAACTTCAAAGCTGATTAATAAATGTCCAGAGTGGGATTCATCGTTTGAGAAATTGAAGTTTGAGTTGACTCCAGAAACACCTGGTGTTTGTGGCCTCCCACTGGGTTGACTCCAGAAACACCTGGTGTTTGTGCCCCGCCCCCTCCCCCCCACCCCCCGCCACTGGGTTGACTCCAGAAACACCTGGTGTTTGTGGCCTCCCACTGGGTTGACTCCAGAAACACCTGGTGTTTGTGCCCTCCCACTGGGTTGACTCCAGAAACACCTGGTGTTTGTGGCCTCCCACTGGGTTGACTCCAGAAACACCTGGTGTTTGTGCCCTCCCACTGGGTTGACTCCAGAAACACCTGGTGTTTGTGGCTTCCCACTGGGTTGACTCCAGAAACACCTGGTGTTTGTGCCCTCCCACTGGGTTGACTCCAGAAACACCTGGAGTTTGTGGCCTCCCACTGGGTTGACTCCAGAAACACCTGGTGTTTGTGACCTCCCACTGGGTTGACTCCAGAAACACCTGGTGTTTGTGCCCTCCCACTGGGTTGACTCGAGAAACACCTGGTGTTTGAGCCCTCTCACTGGGTTGAGTCCAGAAACACCTAGTGTTTGTGCCCTCCCACTGGGGTTGACTCCAGAAACACCTGGTGTTTGTGCCCTCCCACTGGGTTGACTCCAGAAACACCTGGTGTTTGTGGCCTCCCACTGGGTTGACTCCAGAAACACCTGGTGTTTGTGGCCTCCCACTGGGTTGACTCCAGAAACACCTGGTGTTTGTGGCCTCCCACTGGGTTGACTCCAGAAACACCTGGTGTTTGTGGCCTCCCACTGGGTTGACTCCAGAAAACCTGGTGTTTGTGCCCTCCCACTGGGTTGACTCCAGAAACACCTGGTGTTTGTGCCCTCCCACTGGGTTGACTCCAGAAACACCTGGTGTTTGTGCCCTCCCACTGGGTTGACTCCAGAAACACCTGGTGTTTGTGCCCTCCCACTGGGTTGACTCCAGAAACACCTGGTGTTTGTGCCCCCCCACTGGGTTGACTCCAGAAACACCTGGTGTTTGTGCCCTCCCACTGGGTTGACTCCAGAAACACCTGGTGTTTGTGCCCTCCCACTGGGTTGACTCCAGAAACACCTGGTGTTTGTGCCCTCCTACTGGGTTGACTCCAGAAACACCTGGTATTTGTGCCCTCCCACTGGGTTGACTCGAGAAACACCTGGTGTTTGAGCCCTCTCACTGGGTTGAGTCCAGAAACACCTAGTGTTTGTGCCCTCCCACTGGGTTGACTCCAGAAACACCTGGTGTTTGTGGCCTCCCACTGGGTTGACTCCAGAAACACCTGGTGTTTGTGGCCTCCCACTGGGTTGACTCCAGAAACACCTGGTGTTTGTGGCCTCCCACTGGGTTGACTCCAGAAACACCTGGTGTTTGTGCCCTCCCACTGGGTTGACTCCAGAAACACCTGGTGTTTGTGCCCCCCCACTGGCCAGTATGTGCTGAATCTCTAAGAGCATGATAGACAATTATGAAGTAGTGCTCGGAGTGTGGGCAGAAGCACAGAGTGGCCATTTGGATGGTGAAATGAAGGCTCGCCTTGTTGGTGTGGAGACACAAATGCACACATTTGATTTCTTGTATGGCGTGTTTCTTTGCGAGCTGATCCTGATAACCTAAGTAAGGCATTGCAGCGCTATCTGCAACTGAAAGACAGTGTAAGAACGTACTTACAACGAACAATTGTAGACAGAACAGCAACCAATGACTGAAGTAACACGAGGTTATAATTCCAAAATTCAATCAAACGTTGTATGGTAAAGGATCAACATTACATTATGGTAAAGGGTCAATAGTCAATCGCTACAGTACTCCCCTTCCAGTGAAAACATGGAACGGTTAAGGAATATAGTCACATAGTTGCTTGGGCCACTGCACTTGTCCACCAGCACAAGTGGAGTGCTGAGGACTGGGTGGCATACACGGGGTGGAGACTATGGGAATATCAGTTGAAGATGTTGCTGGCTTATCAACTTGGGTGGGAACGATACAATCCATGGCAGCAGGCTTCAGGCGGTCCAATGAGATGGTCTGGTTCTGGCCCTTGATACGGATGACCCAAGATTTTCCCTGACGTTGTAAGACTCCGAAGGGGCGCTGCTGCAAAGGTTTGTGGACTGTGTCACATCGGACAAAAACATGGGTGCAGGACGAAAGAGCACTATCTATGTGTACCGGCCTTTGCCTTGGGGAACGTGTTGGTGGGGGTCGGAGAGATTGCATGACCTTTTGAGCCTATCGACGTATCCCATTGGTTCAAAAGAGGTCTGGGTGATCGAAGTGTCGAAAAATTCACCAGGTAAACGTAGTGTGGTGCCATACACCAATTCAGCAGTGGAACAGCATAGGTCATCCTTGAGGGTAGTCCGAATACCTAATAAGGTTAGTGGTAGGGAACTAACCCAATTGATGGGTGTCGGTTGGCATTTAAGGGAAGCTTTGAGCTGTCGATGAAAACGCTCGATTAATCCATTAGAGATAGGATGGTATGCTGTGGTGCGAATACGCTTTGTTCCCAACAAATGCATTAGGTGGTCCCAGAGTGCTGATTCAAACTGAGCTCCACGATCTGTCGTGACTGTGGAGGGGACACCGAATCGTGCAACCCAAATGGTGACAAAAGCTTCAGCAACCGTCTCTGCAGTGATGTCGGGGATCGGAACAGCTTCGGGCCAACGAGTGAAACGGTCAATGCATGTTAACACGTATGAGAAACCTTTACAAGGTGGTAAAGGCCCGACAAGATCAAGGTGGATGCGATCGAAGCGAGCATCCGGTGTTGGAAATGGGAGAAGTGGGGACACGGTATGCCTCTGTACCTTAGAGCGCTGGCACTGTAGGCAACATCTAGTCCAGTTGCGGACATCAGTGTTAATGCCTGGCCAGACATAGCGTGTAGTAAGGAGCTTTTGTGTTGCTCGGATTCCAGGATGAGAGATGAGATAAACCGTGAAGGGCATCGAATATAGTGCACCTGAAACCTTGGGTTACAAAAGGGCGTGGTGTACCAGTAGCCATGTCGCAAAGCAGGGTGATGTCTGCAGTGGGCAACGGAAGTTTCTGAAAGATGAGCGAGGTAGTTCCGGACTGAAGATCGATAAGTTCTGTGTCTCCCTTCTGGAAGTGTGCCAAGGCTTGGAAATCGATGGGTGAGGGGGAATGAGTGTTGAGTGTGTTGATGGTAATCCGGGACAAAGCATCAGCTGCGAGGTTGTCTTGACCTTTAACGAAACGAATATCTGAAGTAAATTGGGAGATGAAATCAAAGTGACGAATCTGCCTCGGTGAATGTTGATCGGCTCGAATGCCCAAAGCGTAAGTGAGCGGCTTGTGGTCAGTGCAGATGTGGAAAACACGTCCTTCAATGAAATGCCGGAAGTGTTTGATAGCCAGGTAGACCGCCAAGAGCTCCCTGTCGAACGTGCTATAGCGTGTCTCTGACTGCTTCAACTTTTTAGAAAAGTAGGAAATGGGGGACCAAACTCCTGAAATGCACTGTTGAAGGACAGCGCCGACAGCTGTATCTGACGCATCCGTAAGAATACATGTGGAAGCAGACGGCTTGGGGTGATTTAGGAGAGTGGCGTGTGCAAGAGACTCCTTTATCTTTGTGAAAGATGCCATTGCATCGTCCGTCCAGGTCAGGTGCTGGGAGCGGTGTTGAGGGAGGGACAACATGGCATTTAACGGCTGAAGAATCTGTGCACACTGGGGTACAAAACGATGGTAAAAAATTATGAGGCCCAAAAATGCACGCAACTGACGCACCGAAGTAGGTCGTAGGAAATGACGAACAACCGCTACTTTGCTATCCAGTGGACGTATGCCGTGACTGCAGACATGGTGGCCTAAAAAGTCCAGACTGTCGACACCAAATACACACTTGGAAGGGTTGATCAGGATGCCATACTGACTCAGGCGTTCGAAAACTTGTCGCAAGTGCTGTTTGTGCTCCTCTACCGAAGTGCTGGCAATGAGGACGTCATCCACATAAACGAAACAGAAATGTAGACCCCGAAGAACCTGGTCCATAAAGCGTTGAAATGTTTGACCTGCGTTACGTAAACCGAAAGGCATACGAACAAATTCAAAAAGACCAAAGGGGGTAATAACAGCTGTTTTGGGCACATCGCAGGGCTCTACTGGGATCTGGTGATAAGCTCTGACTAGGTCTAATTTTGAGAAAATTTGCGTACCATGTAATGAGGAAGTAAAGTCCTGGATGTAGGGAACAGGATATCGGTCAGGTGTGGTAATGTTGTTCAAAGCTCGGTAATCTCCACAGGGCCGCCAATCACCAGGGGTTTTCTTCGGTACCATGTGTAGGGCAGACGACCAGTTACTCGAAGAAGGTTGAATGATTCCCAATTGTAACATGTGTTCAAATTCCTGGCGGGCAATGTGTAGACGCTCTGGTGAAAGGCGACGAGCTCGTGCAGAGACAGGAGGTCCAGTAGTTGTGATGTGATGTGTGACATTGTGTTTAGGAGGTTGATTGACCGGTTGGGGTGCAGTGAGCATGGGGAAATCAGAGAGGAGAGCACCAAACTCATTGGCTGGGGCTCGCGGCAAAATGGATGGGCTAGGTGTAGGTGCTGTAGTTGAGATACCCTGTATTCTCAACTGGGTCTGAGCATCCACTAAGCGAGTGTGGTCATGTCGACCAAAAGATTAAAGTGACGAAGGAAATCAGCTCCTAGGATGGGTCTCTTAACATCTGCAAGGATGAAAACCCAACGGAAGGTGCGTCGAAATCCGAGATCGAGGGTGAGTGAGCGGCTACCGAAAGTTACAATGGGGGTGTTATTGACAGCTTGCAAAGTCACACGATCGTGGGGTCGTTTCCGTTCCATGCGTGATGGTGGAATCACGCTCACCTCTGCGCCTGTATCCACAAGGAAACGGAGGCTACAGGAACGATCAGTTACATAAAATAGACGACTTGGGTTTGGGCCAGACACGCTCGTCGCCACTAGCGCCTGGCCTGGTCGTTTAACTCCTGGCGGCAAGGTTGACGGAACTTGGTAGCAGCATCTCCAAAACGTTGATGGTACCAGCAGAGAGTAGGGTCTTCTCTCTGTACATGTCGGCCAGGGCTAGGAGAGCGTCGGAAAGCAGACCTGGGAGAACGCTGTCGAACTTCACGAGAGCGCATGGAGAGGGATTTCACTAGCTCTTGTAATTGGCGCACTTCCAAGCGCAAAGAGTCCACTCCAGGAGGCGATGGGGGGGTATGAACTGCTGCTACCGATAATGCTGCGACAGAGGGTGGCGCTACTTCAACAATACGGTCGGCCATGTGAGCCAAAGTATCTAGGCTGATATCCATACCCACAGGAGCTAGCACCATACGCACGCTACTGGGGAGGCATTGCAGGAAAAGCTCCCGTAAAAAGGAGTCATCAGGACGTTCACCCCAGAGTTGTTGCATGCGACGCAGAAGCTGTGAGGGTTTACGATCGCCAAGCTCAACTTCATTGAGGAGTTTCTGCAATTTCTGCTGATTTGAACCTGCTGTCCTGGTGATTAACTCCCTTTTTAGCACGGAATAGGGAGTGTCAGGGGGAGGGGCCAAAACTAAGTCTCGAATTTCAGTGGCAGTTTCAGGTGAAAGTGATGCCACAATGTAGTCAAACTTAGTCTTTTCAAGCGTAATGCATGGAGTGGCAAACTGAGCCTCAACCTGCGCGAACCAAAGATCAGGGTCGGCAGGCCAATATGGTGGCAACTTTAGCGCAATAGCGTTAACTGCGTGCAAAGCACGTCAGGAGGTTCTTCTGTGTTGCTCATCGTCCGGGTCACCAATGTAAGAACGTACTTACAACGAACAATTGTAGACAGAACAGCAACCAATGACTGAAGTAACACGAGGTTATAATTCCAAAATTCAATCAAACGTTGTATGGTAAAGGATCAACATTACATTATGGTAAAGGGTCAATAGTCAATAGCACCTAACTAAGCTGAAGGACAGCACCTAGCTAGGCTTACCCTGACAGCACCTAGCTAGGCTTAAGGACAACACCTAGCTAGGCTTATCTTGGAAGGACAGCACCTAGCTAGGCTTATCTTGGAAGGACAGCACCTAGCTAAGCTTACCCTTGGCTGAGGGACAGCACCTAGCTAGGCTTACCCTTGGCTGGGGGACAGCACCTAGCTAGGCTTACCCTTGGCTGAAGGACAGCACCTAGCTAGGACAGCACCTAGCTAGGCTTACCTTGGCTGAAGGACAGCACCTAGCTAGGCTTACCTTGGCTGAGGGACAGCACCTAGCTTGGCTGAAGGGCAGCACCTAGCTAGGCTTACCTTGGCTGAGGGACAGCACCTAGCTAGGCTTACCCTTGGCTGAAGGGTAGGCTTACCTTGGCTGAGGGACAGCACCTAGCTAGGCTTACCCTTGGCTGAAGGGCAGCACCTAGCTAGGCTTATCTTGGCTGAAGGACAGCATCTAGCTAGGCTTACCTTGGCTGAGGGACAGCACCTAGCTAGGCTTACCCTTGGCTGAAGGACAGCACCTAGCTAGGCTTACCTTGGCTGAGGGACAGCACCTAGCTAGGTTTATCTTGGCTGAAGGACAGCACCTAGCTAGGCTTATCTTGGCTGAAGGACAGCACCTAGCTACCCTTGGCTGAAGGACAGCACCTAGCTAAGTTTACCTTGGCTGAAGGACAGCACCTAGCTAGGACAGCACTTAGCTAGGCTTACCTTGGTTGAGGGACATAGGTTTACCTTGGCTGAGGGACAGCACCTAGCTAGGCTTACCTTGGCTTAGGGACAGCACCTAGCTAGACTTACCTTGGCTGAAAGCACCTAGCTAGGCTTACCTTGGAGGTTCTTCAGTCACTACGTGATTCTATTGAGATTCACCGCTTTCTTTCGGCAGATTGGCAGACTTGTTTCGGTATCTCTGACCGTGCCCTTCCTAGAAAGCACTGCACTCATCAACAGCTTGAAGTTGCTTCTCAGCTGGTGACTTCCATCCAACACCAGAAAGCCATTCCAAACAGTTTTTTCTCTCTCAAAGTCTTTGACCTTGCTATTCAAGCTATTCAGGACCGGTTTGACCAACCTGGCTATGCCATTTATCAGAAACTGGAGCAAGTCATCTTGAAGGCCTGTACAGGCTATCCTTATGTATGATGCTGAGCTACATCTGGTCTGTGACTTCTACAAGAAACGTCTGTCCTAGAGAGCTTGAGTACAGCTTCTACTTGAGAGGTATTTGGTCTAAGTCACCTGAGAAACAAGTGCACATGAAGTATGTGTGGGAGAGATTGCTCATGTGCTTGGCAAACTGTCTGTTGCAGAGAAAGTTTCTTTTTCTGGTAGCTTCTCTGGTGACACCAGTGACTAATGGGCACTCTTTCTCAGCTTTATGATGTGTCAAGACTATCTCAGAAATGGCACAGCAGCGTCTCAACCACCTCTTGGCACTTCATGTTCACATGACAAGCACCGATAGCGTGAATGTAGCCAGAGAGTCTGTTGCTGGGAAGAGAAGGCAGGCTGAGATTTTTTGGAGACTGCCGGTAACACAAGCACTGTACTTCAGTTCTGGATTAACTGTGTTACTATATATTGAAAAACAAAAAAATTTACCAGCAAGTTTAAGTTTCAAATTTCATTCATTGCACTGCATTTTCGGGATGGTCATATAAACATGCATGTCCAAGCAATAAGAGAGTCAGAAATGAAAAATAAAATAAAATGAGAGTTAAAAAATCTGAGTGGCCAGTCATCACTGCCATCTTCCAATGGGGTGGGTGGGGTGAGGCGGGCAGGTTCGCTATCAAAATTAAGTGACACTGGCACAGATGTTCAAGGTGTGTTTGGTCTGGACAAATAGGAGTGTCACAGTGAGGGCACATCCCATCCTTGAACAGGTCAACAGTGCCCTTGTGTGTCCTAGATCTGAGGCTGTAATGGAGTCAGAGCAGCGGCAATGTGCTTGAAAGATGTCCGTTGCTTGGCTAGTTGGATGGAATTTGCCCAGTCCTGAAGAAATCACTTCCCACAAGTAGCCAACAGATTCTGGCTGTACCACCTTCAAATAGCTGCCTACATCTGGTGTATAGTTTCACCTTCCCATGGGAGACACTAAAGTCGAAAAGATGGTGCAGGTACACATGATCATCTAGTACATAGGTGAAGGGGGCATATATTGAGTGGAGGGGGCACAATCCTCAACCAATCCTCAAGCTAGCGAGTAAATTGTGTCAGTAACTGAGTAATATTTCTCAGACATAAAGTGATAATAAATGAGAGTACAGGGATCTTAAGTTAAAAGTACCAATAGGCGTTGGAGCTGGTCAGGCTGGTCAGGCCCGGGCCTGACCAATATTTAAAGAAAAAGTGAGGTCATATATAGGTCAAATACTTTGGATAAAACTGGGCATGCTCAGTAAGTCTATGTGCACATGTGCTCTAGGCTGCTTCTTTTTAGATCTTCTGAAATGGCTGCTTCTACAAGTGTAGAAGTGGAGTGTGTTAGCGTCTATGATATAGCTGAGCCTCATCACCCATCTCTCTCATTTGCCTTTCCAAAGCGCAGAAAGCAGAACAAAGAGAGGTCTTGCCAAGCGCTTCTTGGTTTAGAACATGGGACTGGTTACATTATGATGTGGATAGAGATTTAGTTTAAAAAAAGCAATTAAGAAAGGAAAAATGAGAACAGGAAAAGCAGAACCATCTTTCGTAAGTTAATTTAACTTGTACTCTGTCTTAGTTTTATTACTGTTAATCTGAAAGGTTTCAAGAGGCTTCAGTAATTGGAAGGATGCAACAAAATCGTTTCGAAATCACAAGGATGCTGTTCAAGTGCTGTTAAGTATACCAGCAACAACCAGTGATGTTGGCAAATTACTGTCTTCAGAACATGCTCGTGGGAAAGCTTAATTAAAATAGACAGTGTTTGTTGAAGATAATATCTGACTTACGATTTCTTGCTCATCAGGGATCTGCACATGGTGATGAAACTGATGGCAATTTTCACCAACTACTAGTGTTTCGTGGAGAAGTTGACCCATAGTTATAGCTAAGTAAAAACAAGTTGAGATGTAAGATTACTTTTGGCTGATATTTCAGATTCTTGAGTGGCTCAAGAGAAAGAGAGAGAAATACACATCTAATGTCATCCAAAATCAGATATTGAAGGTTATGTCTTTGATGAATCTCCGAATAGTCATTTCTCAACTGCAAGATTCCGAGTTCTTCACTATTATGGTAGACGAAACCACTGATGTATCTAATAGCGAACAGGTTAGTTCTATAATTAAACACAGTTCTACTAACACTCTTTGTTTCTTCCTTTCAGATGGTGATGGTCTTCAGGTGGGTGGATAGTGAATTATATGCACATGAAGTTTTTACTGGACTCTACGTTCTACCTACTATTCAGTCTGCTACTATTGTATCAGCAATTGAAGATGCACTTTCTCGCTTTAATCTGTCTTTATGTAAGGCACGTGGTCAATGCTATGATGGGGCGAGTAACATGGCTGGAATAAGAAATGGTGTTGCAAAACAAATCCAAGAAAAGGAATCGCGAGCTATATTTACAATGGGCATGCGTTAAACCTTGCTGCTAGTGACACTGTGCAAAGGTGTAAACTTATGAAGAAACAACCCATGAAATAACAAAGCTAGTGAAATACTCCCCTAGAAGGGAGAATTTATTTCTTCAAATAAAAGATGAGCTAGCACTGCCACACCTGGGGTCAGAGTTCTCTGCCCTACAAGGTGGACAGTGAGAGTTGAATCTATGCTAAGTATTATTAATAACTATGAAGTTTTGTTTGAGCTGTGGGATGGGGCTTGCTCTATCTTGACAGACACTGAAACTATAGCATGTATTAGAGGTGTGGCACAAATGGCTTCATTTGATTTCTTTTTGTGACTAGTTCTTGGTGAATGACTTCTTCGTCATACAGACAATCCCAGCAGAACCCTCCAGAATCCTAAAACATCAGCAGCAGAAGGAAAAGCAGTGGCATCTATGACATTAAAAACTCTTGCTTCTCTTAGAAATCAAGCTATTCTGGACCAGAATTGACATGATGGCTGAAGAGAAAGGAATTGATGAGCCCTCGCTTCCTCGAAGGCGTAAAGTTCCTAGGAGGTATGAATCAGGAAATGCCCCAGCTGAGTTTCACACCACTCCAGTTGATCGCTTTCGCCAAATCTACTTTGAAACACTGGATCTAATTGTTCAATCTATTACAGATAGGTTTGATCAACCAGGGTTAGTGTATCAGTGTTTAGAAGCTTTACTGATCAAAGCAGCCAATAAGGAAGATTTTTCAGAAGAATTTAATCATGTTGTCAAAACCTATGGTTCAGATATCAATGAGAACAACCCGATTACACAACTTGGCCAAAACTTTGAAAAAAGATCAGCAATATCTCCGAAGTGATGGTTTACCTTAGGAAGCTTTCAGCTGCTGAAAAGAAACTATTGAATGAAGTAGTAATTATAATGAAGCTTCTTTTAGTAATGCCAGCAACTAATGCCATCAGTGAACGATCATTTAGTGCTCTACGTCGACTCAAGTCCTACCTGAGATCTACATTGTCTCAAGAAAGACTCAACCATTTAATGATTTTACATGTTCATAAAGAACTTATATACCAATTCTCTTAATTTATCTGAAGTTGCTAATGAATTCACCAGTAACAATGAACACCATAGTAGACAGTTCAAGTAATTTTTTTAATATTATCAGTATATTTGTAACCTCACATGCTTATTATCACCTCTCATACTATTCCTTAGCTGTTTCGGTAACCTAGAAGCTTGGAACTATAGAAGAGTGATAATACATCTTTCAAGATGTAATACATGTGATTATAGCATTCCAGGTAGATTTTACGGTTTGGCTTCAGTGGGGACAGTTCCAATCCCACAACTTTGAGCCTGACCAGTCAAAATATGCTTCCCTCGCCCTTGCGGCAATGGTAGTTCTTCTTCTTCCATTAACATTAATAATTGCTTTAGCAATCTGGAATACTTATTTGCATGAATATGCAGTAGCATCATATTATTTAGGACCACATTAGTTAAGTCCTTTCAGCTATTGTCACAGGTGCAGTGGAGGACACAAGTATAAACTTCACCAAACATGCTTAACTATCACGACACATAAAGCATGTTTCGAAGCATTTGTAGATGACTAATTAACTGATCATGTGTACATCTTCATCATAAATATTTGGAAGACCATTTCTAAAATCATGAAAGTCATTTGCAGCATCTCTTTTCCAATGCTGCTGCTAGTCGCACACCCCTAAACCTATGCTTCAATTCTTCAACAACAATTTCTCAAAATAATGGAGTCTGAAAGATTTGGCCACCAAATGAAGTTGCTTAGTAATGGACGCTGCTACTGCTACACTGTAACAATGGGGTCCTTGCATGATTACGCGTTTATACGTCACCCGCGTCAGCCCCGCCTACGTATGGTATCAAAAAAACTAGGAATGTATTACAAATCATGACCATTCGTGATATTCATGAGCACTGCACCTGCATTATACCTAAACAAAATTATAGGCATGGAGAGCATAAAATTTGCTACAAGCTGATATTATTCACGTGTTCAGTTGATCAACGGTTAGCGAATTATGGAGAGTAGAAGTCAGAGAGTTGGTGCCAATGTCAGTATACTGAGCTTACCTGTGAGCTTGCTGCTAGTTCTTCTCAGAACTCATTTCCAGGCAGTAGTTCTATGGAGGTGAATGCTGATAGGAAGAAATCTTTAAGAGGAGGATATACTTGTTGTGTTCCTGGATGCTATATACTCCAACACAAAAAGAGACAAGGAACTGTCTTTCCACAAGTTTCCTAGGGATATATCTTTGAGAGAGAAATGGATAAATTCTATTAAGAGAAAGGATTTTATTCCTGGTGAGCAGCATCGTGTATGCTCACAGCATTTTCATGGTGCCAAAAAGCAAGGCAAAGCAGATGTCCCTATTATATTTCCCTTGCTTCCTCAGTCCAAGCAGAGAAAGTCTCCAAAAATGCGTTTGCCACTCGAACCCCCAGCCAAAAGGAAGAAAATTGGAAAATCAAAAGCCCTAGCAACTGCTTTTGTTGAAGAGATTGATTTTCTGTGTGGATTATCAGTCTCTTCCTTGGAAAAGGAGAAAACTAACACGAAGTTAGAAATAGCTGACATGAAGTCAGAAATGGCTGACATGAAGCAAGAGATAGCTGAAATGAAGTTTGAAAAAGCTGGCATGAAGTTAAAGATAGCTTCGTTAACATTTGGACTACAACGTTTTGCTGGCAGTGATGATGACATTCGATTCTACACTGGTTTTCCAAATTACTCTACTCTAACTAATTTTTATGAATTTCTTCTACCTTCTGCCACTCAATTAAATTACTGATAATACTGAGAATCGTCCTTTAACTGAGGGAAAGCGTCGCCCCAGTCGTAAGTTACAACCAATAGATGAAATGTTTTTGGTGCTCTATCGTTTGAGATGTAACGTTTTGGAAAAAGAACTTGGAGATCAGTTTGGTCTAGACTCAAGCACAATTTCACGTATATTAACTACTTGGATCAACTTTTTATACTATACTCTAAAACAACTACCTCTGTGGGCTTCTCGTGAAGTAGTAAAACAAACAATGCCTTCTTGCTTCATGGCTAATTATTCTACTACTCGTGTTATTATTGACTGCACCGAGTTATTTATTGAAATGCCTTCTTCATTTCGTGCTCAGTCACAAACATACTCCTCGCACAACACTGCTAAGGGCCTTGTTGGTATTGCTCCTAGTGGAATTGTGACATTTGTTTCTTGTCTATATGGGGGTCACATATCTGACAAAAAAATTACTCAGAGTGTGGCCTTATCGAGCTTCTTGAGTCTGGTGATGTGGTTTATGGCGGATAGGGGCTTTGATATACAGCATTTGCTTGCATCCAAGTGTGTTACCTTGAATATACATGTACCACCCTTTATGCGAGGAAAGAAACAGTTATCACTTGAAGAGGAAATAGAAACAAGAAGTATTGCATCAGTACGTATTCATGTGGAGAGAGCAATTGAACGTGTAAAAAATTATCGTATTTTAAAAGGTATAATTCCAATTTCTCTGCACACACAGTTGGATGAAGTTTGGTTCATTTGTTGTGTACTTACAAATTTTCTTCCTGCCCTTATTCAGTAATTCGTTTTTGTCAGTTTCAGTGATATGAATAAATTATTATATATCATGACATTTCAGTAAATTTGTTTCATCAGTTTCAATGGTCATAAATATTATAATAAATCACAACATTTTTACAAGTTTAGGCACAATAGCAGTAGAATAAAAGCATTTCAACTTAGAAATCATAGCTGTCCAAAATATTTCATCAAAAAATATCCGCTGGATAGAAATCTCAGCATTAGTATATACTACAAAGTCGCACCACTTTTTAGAGCAAATAGCCATCTGTCCTTGGACTTGGTAATAATAATGATGTTGCTCTCTTAAAACAAGCTTACCCTTTCCAGCCGACAACAAAACCCCTTCTGGGAAGCAGCTTGAAAAGGGCTGATGTCACGATGTTCGTAAGGACACTTTATTTCTAGCAAACCATTAGGATCATCAGTGGAATCTGGATCATGCACTACACCATCCGGACTAGCTCCAAGCCAAGAATGATTAGGGTTGATTACCAGTCCGGACATTGTTACTTCCAGACTGGAGTGTCCCCTCTCATGCCACTCTCATTTGTAAGCACTTAGTGCTTTGTCTTCATTGTCCTTCCCCCAGGAACAAGATAGTGGCATTGAATGGTACAATCTTTGATTCACAAGTGAATCTGGTGGTGTACTGGAAAGCCTCCTGCACACTCGACCAAAGAAAGAAGATGTTATTCTGCAGCTACGCTCCTTATACCATTCAGGAGATTTAGATTGACATCTAGTCTTCCTGGCAATGAGTTCTGAGAAGAACTAGCAGCAAGCGCACAGGTAAGCTCAGTACTGACATTGGCACCAACTCTCTGACTTCTACTCTCCATAATTCGCTAACCGTCGATCGACTGAACACGTGAATAATATCAGCTTGTAGTAAATTTTATGCTCTCCATGCTTATAATTTTGTTTAGAAATAATTATACGGTATAATGCAGGTGCAGTGCTCATGACTATCACGAATGGTCATGATTTGTAATACATTCTCTATGGGTCCCGATATATACCATACGTAGGCGGGGCTGAACGCGGGTGACGTATAAACACGTAATCATGCAAGTACCCCGATCTCTGCCTTTCAAGGAAGTTCACAGTCAATCAGGATGCTTCTTGTAGTTATGTTTCTTTGTTAGAAAGAAAGTTTCAGACAAAAAGGAATTAAATTTTGCCATTACATTAAAAAAAACATGAGCCTTCATGGCACACTTGTCCCTGCCTGGTCAAACACGAGCTGTGGCTTCACATTTCTACCGCACACGATCATCACCTGCAAACATTTGAACACTTATTAATACTTACGAATATATATGTATGTCGACCTTTTACCTGTTAAGAGAGTTTCTGATTAAGTAGTTGAAAAGACTCCTACAGTGGTGACCACCGACGAGCTCGAACCGTCGTTTTGAGCACGAACACGCCATGGCCGAGGTCAACGCCGTCGCCCTTAAGCTGCCGAGCTTCTGGACCGCGGACCCTGAAATGTGGTTCGCCCATGTCCAAGGGCAGTTCAACTCGAGGGCCCCACCAATCACCCTGGACGCCACCAAGTACGGCTACCTGGTGTCGGTGTCCCAGGGAATTTGGCATCCCCACTATTTGGTATCCCCATGCCAAATACCCTAGGTTATTTGGCATCCCCGTGCAAAATATCCTAGGGTATTTGGCATCCCCGCGTGGTATCCCTTCAGGGAATTTGGTATCCCCACTTTTACACACGCGGCGTCGGATGCGGCGTCGGATCCACCAAGGAGTTTACCCTGAAGGAGCCCAGAAAGCTGATAAAACTATAATTAGGAAAAGATCCAAAAAAGTTGAGCTTTTGGGCTAGGGCTAGGGCTAGGGCTAGGGCTAGGGCTAGGGCTGAACCCTTTTCAGGAGGTAGTTTTTATATAGGCCTAGTTAGGTAGCGTATTTTAATTTTACTTATAACCACAGACAGGTATATGACGAGGACACCACGTTGAAGGGCACTCTTTCTTGGCAGCATCACAAATAACTGCTAGAGCTACCAAGTACGTGCTAGCTGGCGTCGGGATGGGGATACCAAATACCCTAGGGCGCGTGGGATACCAAATTCCCTGAGGGGATGCCAAATACCCTAGGGTATTTGGTGTGGGGATACCGTATTCCCTGGCATGCCAAATACCCTGTGACATCGGCACTCGACCAGCAAGTCATCCACCGGCTGCGCAGGAAGATCCTCGACGCGCCGGGCGAGGGCAAGTATGACCACCTGAAGGCCGCCTTGCTCAAGGCCTATGGCCTCACAGAGGAGCAGAAGGCCTTCAAACTGGCTGGCATCACCTCCCTTGCCACGGGCATGAAGCCCACCACCCTCCTCGACGAGATGGAGGGGCTGGCAGAGGATTCGTCATCAAAGGCTTTTGCGCTACACTTCCGCAGGGCCATGCCACCGGAAGTGACAAAGAGTTTGGCCGGCCGGGATTTCCCGTCCATATCTGACCTCGCCACCGCCGCTGACCGGGTCATCGAGGACCTCGCCCTCCTCCAGCCAACGGATGGAGCCATCATGGCCGCAGTGGACACAAAGGGCCGCAGATCCACACGTACTTCTCGCCCTGTCACCGACGACAGCACGGATAAGCCCTACTGCTTCTACCACACCAAGTTCCGGCAGCAGGCCAGGAACTGCCGGGGCACCTGCCAGTGGGCCCACGACTACTCGGGAAACGCCGATGCCGGCCGCCAGTAGAGCGGGCGGTCGGCATACACCAAAGCTCACCTCAGACCCTCTTGCTTCGGGGCTCCGTCTACGCCCTAGCCGACGCTGACCAACATGCTGTTCCTCTCCTCTTTGTGAGCGACCGCAGCTCTGGCCGCAAATTCCTCGTCGATGGTGGGTCCACGACCAGCGCTTTCCCAGCCACCCGCCAGGATCGGGACCAACCCCGCTCCGCACCACTGGTTGCGGCAAATGGGTCCACGATCGCCACGTATGGCGACCGGGAGATCCCGCTGGACCTCGGGTTCCAGCGAGCCACGTGGCGGTTCACGATCGCGGATGTGCTTCACCCCATCCTTGGCCTGGACTTCCTCTCGGCCTATGGGCTCTGCATCGACTTTGCGGCCCGCAGACTGTTCAACCGCTCCACCATGAAGGGTACGTGCATCATGCCGGATGTCCACACGTCCTTCGGCTCCAATGCCATGATGCCAGTCGATGACTGCTGGCGGGCCATCCTCGTGGACTACCCCTCGTTGGTGGAGCCGACTTTCCGCTCTCTGACAGTGCCACACGGGGTGCGGCACCACATCCCCACGACCGGGCCTCCGGTCCACGCACAGGCGCGGCGCCTCCCCCCTGATAAGCTCGCTGCTGCCAAGAAGGAATTTGCAGCCATGAAGGCGGCTGGGATCATCAGGAGGTCTTCCAGCCCATGGTCTTCCCCCCTGCACATGGTCAGGAAGAGCGACGGATCTTGGCGTCCATTCGGCGACTTCCGCCGCCTCAACGCCACCACCACCCCCGACCGCTACCCTGTTCCAAACATCCAGGACTTCAATGGACACCTGGGGGGCTGCACCATCTTCTCCAAGATTGACTTGGTAAAGGGTTACCACCAAATCCCGGTGGAAGAACAGGACATCAGGAAGACAGCCATCACCACGCCTTTCGGCCTGTGGGAGTTCCTACGGATGCCATTTGGCTTATCGAACGCCGGCCAGTCGTTCCAGCGGCTCATGGACAACATCCTCCAAAGATCCCCCTCGCCTACGTCTACCTGGATGACATTCTGGTGGCCAGCCGGACGGAACAGGAGCACCAGCAGCACCTGCGGCAGGTGTTCCGGATCCTGGCAGAAAACGGCCTCATCCTCAACATCGACAAGTGCGTGTTTGGACAACGGTCGCTGGACTTCCTGGGGCACCGGATAACAGCTCAAGGCATCATTCCCCCCCAGGACCGAGTGGAGGCCATTCGCCGTTTTCCACATCCACACACGGCCAGGCAGCTGCAGGAGTTCCTTGGCGCGGTGAACTTTTACCACCGGTTTCTCCCACATGCAGCTGCCATCCTTCGCCCTCTCCATGAAGTCCTCCAAGGCAACCCACGCCTTCTCCCGTGGACAGCAGTGGAGCAGTCCGCATTCGAAGCAGCCAAGACGGCATTAGCAGATGCCACGATGCTCGTCCACCCTCGCACCTCTGCTCCTACATCTGTGACCACGGATGCCTCCGAAGTGGCTGTCGGGGCCAGCCTGGATCAGTTCATTGATGGCCAGTGGCAGCCCATCGCCTTCTTCTCGAGGAAGCTGAAGCCGCCCGAACGACGCTACTCAGCATTCGACCGCGAGCTGCTCGCTATCTACCTGGCCATCCGCCGTTTCCGATTCTTCCTCGAGGGACGTCCGTTCCGGGTGTTCACGGACCACAAGCCGCTGACCACAGCTTTGGCCTCGAACGTCGACCACTCCCCTCGACAGGACCGCCACCTCTCGTACATCGCTGAGTTCACGACCGAGCTACACCACCTCCCTGGCAGGGACAACGTAGTGGCCGATGCCCTGTCGCGCTCTTACGAGGCCGACATCAACTCCATCATCCCACAGGCGATCGACTTTGCCGACATGGCGCTGGCTCAATGGACGGACAATGACATCCTCACCTTCAGGACCAAGCGTGACACCTGCCTGATCCTCCAGGACATCATGATTAGCGGCTCCCGACTCCTCTGCGACACCAGTCAGGGCCGTTCCCGACCACTGGTTCCAGCTGCCTGGCGCCGTCCAGTTTTCGATGCCTTCCATGGGCTCTCTCATCCTGGTGGTGCTGCTACCCGACAGCTCGTCGCAGCACGCTTCGTCTGGCCGCTGATGAACCGGGACATCAAGAAATGGGTCAAGTCCTGCACAGCCTGCCAAGCCTCCAAGATCAGCACGCACGTGTCCGCACCGCTCCAGGTATTTGACACACCCGACCGCCGCTTCGACCATGTCCACGTCGATGTGGTTGGACCGCTGCCGCCAGCCCAGGGCTGTTCTTACCTCTTCACCATTGTGGACCGTTTCATCCGGTGGCCAGAGGCGGTCCCGATGTGCGACTCCGTCACGCCCACCTGCGCCCGTGCTCTCTTCCGGGGTTGGATCGCCCGCTACGGTGTCCCCACGCGGATCATGTCTGACCGCGGTCCGCAGTTCACGTCCGAGCTGTGGGCCGAGCTGCACAAGCTCCTCGGCACCAAGGACTCGCATACCACATCGTACCATCCCCAGGCCAACGGCATGGTCGAGCGGTTCCACCGGCAACTGAAGGCCTCCCTCATGGCACGCTTGGGCGACAACCCGAACTGGATGGACGAGCTCCACGTCGTCCTCCTCGGGGCCCGGACTGCCCTGAAGGCGGACATCGGCTGCTTGTCCGCAGAACTGGTCTACGGCACCACCCTCCGCCTTCCAGGGGAGTTCTTCGACCCTCCGGTGGCCGACGATGGCCGCCCCCGAGAGTTTCTCCCTCAACTACGGGAGGCCATGGCACAGTTGCGAGCAGTCCCCGGATCCCGACACGTCCAACACTCATCTCACGTCCCAGCTTCCTTGGCTGACTGTACGCACGTGTGGATTCGCCGTCATTTCTCGGGATCCGAAGTTCTTCACGGTTGCCCTGGGCACCAGGGTCGACAACGTCTCCATCGACCGTCTCAAGCCGGCCTTTCAGGAGGACCTGGGTGTGTTCATGCCGCCGTCCCCATGCACCCTGGCTCAACCTCGCAGACTTCGCCCTGATGCACCTGCTTTCGTGCCACAGGCACCGCCGCCGCCTGCTCTCATGCCCTACCCACAAGTTACTACCCGAAGCGGCCGAGAAGTCAGACGCCCCGTCCGCTTCCAGGACTGATTTCGGGGATCTCGCATGCTGGGGGGGGAGTGATTGTGGCGTTCACATTTCTACCGCACACGATCATCACCTGCAAACATTTGAACACTTATTAATACTTACGAATATATATGTATGTCGATCTTTTACCTGTTAAGAGAGTTTCTGATTAAGTAGTTGAAAAGACTCCTACAGAGCCTTCATGGCACACTTGTCCATGCCTGGTCAAACACGAGCCTTCATGGCACACTTGTCCCTGCCTGGTCAAACACGAGCCTTCATGGCACACTTGTCCCTGCCTGGTCAAACACGAGCCTTCATGGCACACTTGTCCCTACCTGGTTAAACACGAGCCTTCATGGCACACTTGTCCCTGCCTGGTCAAATACGAGCCTTCATGGCACACTTGTCTCTGCCTGGTCAAACACGAGCCTTCATGGCACACTTGTGCCTGCCTGGTCAAAGATGAGCCTTCATGGCACACTTGTCCCTGCCTGGTTAAACACGAGCTTTCGTGGCCCACTTGTCCCTGCCTGGTCAAACACGAGCCTTCATGGCACACTTGTCTCTGCCTGGTCAAACACGAGCCTTCATGGCACACTTGTCCCTACCTGGTTAAACACGAGCCTTCGTGGCACACTTGTACCTGCCTAGTCAAACACGAGCCTTCATGGCACACTTGTCCCTGCCTGGTTAAACACGAGCCTTCATGGCACACTTGTACCTGCCTAGTCAAACACGAGCCTTCATGGCACACTTGTCCCTGCCTGGTTAAACACGAGCCTTCATGGCACACTTGTCCATGCCTGGTTAAACTTCTGCAGCTCCACCAGCCATCAGTTGCTGGCATCTGCAGCTCCACTAGCCATCAGTTGCTGGCATCTGCACCTCCACCAGCCATCAGTTGCTGGCATCTGCAGCTCCACCAGCCATCAGTTGCTGGCATCTGCAGCTCCACCAGCTATCAGTTGCTGGCATCTGCACCTCCACCAGCCATCAGTTGCTGGCATCTGCAGCTCCACCAGCCATCAGTTGCTGGCATCTGCAGCTCCACCAGCCATCAGTTGCTGGCATCTGCACCTCCACCAGCCATCAGTTGCCACTTCTTTAATTCAATAGTCTTCAACACGTGAATATCATTAAGGATGCTTCATTAATTATCTCATGAGAAGGTACTTCCCATCATTAATTAATGCTTTAAGTTCAGCAAGGTCAGAGGAATGCAGAAGCAGCTGCATCAAATTGCCCACCACCTCATCATGACCTTGAAGGGCTTGCCCCTGTCTTGGAAGAGATGATTGGGCTGCTACTAGACGAGTATATACATATGCAAGGAGAGCAAAAGCACTCGGTTAAAGCCGATGCCCCTCCCCTCCTGTTCCCCACCCCCCATCTCCCAAATAAAACATCTTGATTAATTCCTGCCATCAGGGTTGCCAGGAGTCTCCGCTTGGGCTCCACTTTGTTTCACCCCCATAACTGCCAGCACTGTGGAGCAGAAGTGGATCGCCTTGCTATTGGTCTTAGCTGCAAGAGGAGTGAAGGATATTTCTACCAAATTTTTTTTAGATCATTAAAATTAAATAAAAATTATATTATAACTTATAACTAAAGCATTTTGGGTTCCTTTTATTATTTTAGTACTATATTAAATATCAATTACAAAAAATACCAAAATAATAACTCACTATATAACAATACTAAAAAGCTAATGACAAGTTCAACTCCCGACTGACGACATCATCTTCTGGGCATTGTCATCTGAAGGTGCCCCTTCCAGGATTGAACCGTCGAGTCTCTTTTGTTCTGATGGGAAAAGGCCTGATGGGGTAACCATGGTGCCATGGAAGAATGGCAAGCAACTGGTGTGGGATGCAACCTGTCCAGATACATTTTCCCAATCATATCGGGTGCAGCAGTGAGTATGCTAGAGCTGTGGCTGCTATGGCTGAGGAGAAAAAAGTGGCCAAGTATACCAGCTCTTTGCCACTTTTTGTGCCTGTGGCCATCGAGTCATTAGGGGTCATCGGGAACAGGTCGATGGCTTTCCTGAAGGAGCTCAGCCTCAGGATAAGGCAAAGAACTGGGGAGGTGAATGCCCATGCTCACCTCCTTCAGCGTCTCTCAGTTGCAGTCCAGCGAGGGAATGCCTTTTCTGTTTTGGGGTCAGTCGGGAGTTGAACTTGTCATTAGCTTTTTAGTTATTTATTTATTGTTATAATTATAGTGATTTATTATTTTGGTATTTTTGTAATTGATATTTAATATAGTACTAAAATAATAAAAGGAACCCAAAATGCTTTAGTTATAATATAATTTTTATTTAATTTTAATGAGAAGGAACTTCTAAAAAAATTCTTTTTTTTAATTAACGGAAAAGAATAAATGTAAAAGGCTACCATGGAAAGGTTAAAGTGCGTAACTATTGCTTGATAATTTTCCTTTCACTTGTCCATCTTGACCATCAGCATATTAGCCAACTATGCTCCTGAACTTCAACCTGCAAAACTAGAAATTGCATGCTGAGAAATCACACTTCCTCTTCCTTCTCTCTAATGCCTTTGCCTTCTAACTTCTATACCTCTAACCTTTTCACTGGTTTATTCTTCTATATATCCCCTACTCTCACAACATATATTCCTCTACCTTCACATTATCTATTCCTCTATATTCCCTGTCTATTCCTCTATATTCCCTTTGTCTATTCCTCTATATTCCCTTTGTCTATTCCTCTATATTCCCTGTCTATTCCTCTATATTCCCTGTGTCTACTCCTCTATATTCCCTGTGTCTATTCCTCTATATTCCCTGTGTCTATTCCTCTATATTCCCTGTCTACTCCTCTATATTCCCTGTGTCTACTCCTCTATATTCCCTGTCTATTCCTCTATATTCCCTGTGTCTATTCCTCTATATTCCCTGTGTCTATTCCTCTATATTCCCATGTCTATTCCTCTATATTCCCTGTGTCTACTCCTCTATATTCCCTGTGTCTATTCCTCTATATTCCCTGTGTCTATTCCTCTATATTTCCATGTCTATTCCTCTATATTCCCATGTCTATTCCTCTATATTCCATGTGTCTATTCCTCTATATTCCCTGTGTTTATTCCTCTATATTCCCTGTGTAGACTCCTCTATATTCCCTGTGTTTATTCCTCTATATTCCCTGTGTCTATTCCTCTATATTCCCTGCGTCTATTCCTCTATATTCCCTGTGTCTACTCCTCTATATTCCCTGTGTCTATTCCTCTATATTCCCTGCCTATTCCTCTATATTCCCTGTGTCTATTCCTCTATATTCCCTGTGTCTATTCCTCTATATTCCCTGTGTCTATTCCTCTATATTCCCTGTGTCTATTCCTCTATATTCCCTGTGTCTATTCCTCTATATTCCCTGTGTCCACTCCTCTATATTCCCTGTGTCTATTCCTCTATATTCCCTGTGTCTATTCCTCTATATTCCCTGTGTCTATTCCTCTATATTCCCTGTGTCTATTCCTTCTATTCCTCTATATTCCCATGTCTATTCCTCTATATTCCCTGTATCTATTCCTCTATATTCCCTGTGTCTATTCCTCTATATTTCCATGTCTATTCCTCTATATTCCCATGTCTATTCCTCTATATTCCATGTGTCTATTCCTCTATATTCCCTGTGTCTATTCCTCTATATTCCCATGTCTATTCCTCTATATTCTGTGTCTATTCCTCTATATTCCCTGTGTCTATTCCTCTATATTCCCTGTGTCCACTCCTCTATATTCCCTGTGTCTATTCCTCTATATTCCCTGTGTCTATTCCTCTATATTCCCTGTGTCTATTCCTCTATATTCCCTGTTTCCACTCCTCTATATTCCCTGTTTCTATTCCTCTATATTCCATGTGTCTATTCCTCTATATTCCCTGTGTCTATTCCTCTATATTCCCTGTGTCTATTCCTCTATATTCCCTGTGTCCACTCCTCTATATTCCCTGTGTCTATTCCTCTATATTCCCTTTGTCTACTCCTCTATATTCCCTGCCTATTCCTCTATATTCCATGTGTTTATTCCTCTATATTCCCTGCGTCTACTCCTCTATATTCCCTGTGTCTATTCCTCTATATTCCCTGCGTCTACTCCTCTATATTCCCTGTATCTATTCCACTATATTCCCTGTTTATTCCTCTATATTCCCTGTGTCTATTCCTCTATATTCCCTGTGTCTATTCCTCTATATTCCCTGTGTCTATTCCTCTATATTCCCTGTGTCTATTCCTCTATATTCCATGTGTCTATTCCTCTATATTCCCTGTGTCTATTCCTCTATATTCCCTGTGTCTATTCCTCTATATTCCCTGTGTCTACTCCTCTATATTCCCTGTGTCTATTCCTCTATATTCCCTGTGTCTATTCCTCTATATTCCCTGTGTCTATTCCTCTATATTCCCTGTGTCTATTCCTCTATATTCCCTGTGTCTATTCCTCTATATTCCCTGTGTCTATTCCTCTATATTCCCTGTGTCTATTCCTCTATATTCCCTGTGTCTATTCCTCTTTATTCCCTGTGTCTATTCCTCTATATTCCCTGTGTCTATTCCTCTTTATTCCCTGTGTCTATTCCTCTATATTCCCTGTGTCTATTCCTCTATATTCCCTGTGTCTATTCCTCTTTATTCCCTGTGTCTATTCCTCTATATTCCATGTCTATTCCTCTATATTCCCTGTGTCTATTTCTCTATATTCCCTGTTTATTCCTCTATATTCCCTGTGTCTATTCCTCTATATTCCCTGTGTCTATTCCTCTATATTCCCTGTGTCTATTCCTCTATATTCCCTGTGTCTATTCCTCTATATTCCATGTGTCTATTCCTCTATATTCCCTGTGTCTATTCCTCTATATTCCCTGTGTCTATTCCTCTATATTCCCTGTGTCTACTCCTCTATATTCCCTGTGTCTATTCCTCTATATTCCCTGTGTCTATTCCTCTATATTCCCTGTGTCTATTCCTCTATATTCCCTGTGTCTATTCCTCTATATTCCCTGTGTCTATTCCTCTATATTCCCTGTGTCTATTCCTCTATATTCCCTGTGTCTATTCCTCTATATTCCCTGTGTCTATTCCTCTTTATTCCCTGTGTCTATTCCTCTATATTCCCTGTGTCTATTCCTCTTTATTCCCTGTGTCTATTCCTCTATATTCCCTGTGTCTATTCCTCTATATTCCCTGTGTCTATTCCTCTATATTCCATGTCTATTCCTCTATATTCCCTGTGTCTATTTCTCTATATTCCCTGTGTCTATTCCTCTATATTCCCTGTGTCTATTCCTCTATATTCCCATGTCTATTCCTCTATATTCCCTGTGTCTATTTCTCTATATTCCCTGTGTCTATTCCTCTATATTCCATGTGTCTATTCCTCTATATTCCCTGTGTCTATTCCTCTTTATTCCCTGTGTCTATTCCTCTATATTCCCTGTGTCTATTCCTCTATATTCCCTGTGTCTATTCCTCTATATTCCCTGTGTCTATTCCTCTATATTACCTGTCTATTCCTCTATATTCCCTGTCTATTCCTCTATATTCCCTGTCTATTCCTCTATATTCCCTGTGTCTATTCCTCTATATTCCCTGTGTCTATTCCTCTATATTCCCTGTCTATTCCTCTATATTCCCTGTGTCTATTCCTCTATATTCCCTGTGTCTACTCCTCTATATTCCCGTGTCTATTCCTCTATATTCCCTGTGTCTATTCCTCTATATTCCCTGTGTCTATTTCTCTATATTCCCTGTCTATTCCTCTATATTCTGTGTCTATTCCTCTTTATTCCCTGTGTCTATTCCTCTATATTCCCTGTGTCTATTCCTCTATATTCCCTGTGTCTATTCCTCTATATTCCCTGTGTCTATTCCTCTATATTCCCTGTCTATTCCTCTATATTCCCTGTCTATTCCTCTATATTCCCTGTGTCTATTCCTCTATATTCCCTGTGTCTATTCCTCTATATTCCCTGTCTATTCCTCTATATTCCCTGTGTCTATTCCTCTATATTCCCTGTGTCTACTCCTCTATATTCCCGTGTCTATTCCTCTATATTCCCTGTGTCTATTCCTCTATGTGTCTATTTCTCTATATTCCCTGTCTATTCCTCTATATTCTGTGTCTATTCCTCTATATTCCCTGTGTCTATTCCTCTATATTCCCTGTGTCTATTCCTCTATATTCCCTTTGTCTACTCCTCTATATTCCCTGCCTATTCCTCTATATTCCATGTGTTTATTCCTCTATATTCCCTGCGTCTACTCCTCTATATTCCCTGTGTCTGTCTGCTGAAACAGAGTAGAGAAGAAGGTCTTGTCGGAGGTTCAAATTTGTCAGCAAAGCCAGAGACAGCTCACATGATTAGAAAATTAGTTGAATGTCTTGCTTGAAGTCACCCTGTGACATATTTCAGTGCCTATATAATATATACCGTATACTATATACATGTATTCATGTGTAATAATGCCTATACATATACTGGTATTCAATAATGCCGATATGTGTTATTCATACGTAATGTTGCTATAATTATACTGTATATATAATAGGTATTATACTGGTATATTGATATGTAATAATCCCTGCATATACATGCATATACAGTATTGCATGTAGCAGTGGACCACCACAAGGGGGGGGGGGGGGGGGGGGGGGTCTATGCTGCTAGTTGGAAAAGCCCTGGCTCAGGTTCTAACAGGTGGACCTCAAAGTGGTGTACTCCATCTACGATGGCTAAATACTGCCGCTCCAGCGTGCATATATAGTTGCGCTCCAGGCTACATAGTTTCTGTGAGTAAAATGTTATGGGCGGTCACTATCTTGGTCTGAGTGCAGGCCGCAATGCCTACCTTGGAGGCGTATGTCTGTAGGATGAATGGCCGCCAGTGGTCCTGGCCTTGAATTGGTGTGGCTCCTCCTACTGAAGTTAGTCGCATCTCCTTACAGGTGAGACCAGACAGAGGTGTGGCTACTGGGGCATAGTTGGTACAAAACAATGCTAATACCCGGCTAGACCCTGGCTAGACCCCGGCTAGACCCAAGAAGGATCGGACATCATTTTTAGTGAGTGGCTGGGGAATCGTGACCAGAAAATGTGTGTGTGTGTGTGTGGGTGTGTGTAAGACAGTTACAAGTGGAAGTAACTCTAACACCTGCAGAGGTGTGTGCCTGCAGAGGTGTGTGCCTGCAGAGATGTGTGCCTGCAGAGGTGTGTGCATGCAGAGATGTGTGCCTGCAGAGGTGTGTGCCTGCAGAGGTGTGTGCATGCAGAGATGTGTGCCTGCAGAGGTGTGTGCCTGCAGAGATGTGTGCCTGCAGAGGTGTGTGCATGCAGAGATGTGTGCCTGCAGAGGTGTGTGCCTGCAGAGATGTGTGCCTGCAGAGGTGTGTGCATGCAGAGATGTGTGCCTGCAGAGGTGTGTGCCTGCAGAGATGTGTGCCTGCAGAGATGTGTGCCTGCAGAGGTGTGTGCCTGCAGAGGTGTGTGCCTGCAGAGATGTGTGCCTGCAGAGGTGTGTGCCTGCAGAGATGTGTGCCTGCAGAGATGTGTGCCTGCAGAGGTGTGTGCCTGCAGAGGTGTGTGCCTGCAGAGATGTGTGCCTGCAGAGATGTGTGCCTGCAGAGGTGTGTGCCTGCAGAGATGTGTGCCTGCAGAGATGTGTGCCTGCAGAGGTGTGTGCCTGCAGAGGTGTGTGCCTGCAGAGATGTGTGCCTGCAGAGATGTGTTCCTGCAGAGGTGTGTGCCTGCAGAGATGTGTGCCTGCAGAGATGTGTGCCTGCAGAGGTGTGTGCTTACTGGAGATGTTTGTGATTGTGTTTCAGCTAAATCACTTCCTTTTTACCCGAAACTGAAGCGTGTTTTTAGGTCAGCTATACCTGCTGAATAGAGTTCATTATTGCATCGTGCAGTCTACTGGTGACTTTACTTGCAAACTCATTTCTAGAGCTCTACATCAAGATTTAAAAAGGGTTGATGGGGCACAGCCCACGTGCCAGATTGCAGAATACTGAAGGGGTTAAAGGTCAGTCTCTGCATACAGGTCGAGCATGTGCATGAGGTGCTGCTCATAGGAAAGGGCTATTCTTGCTAGGACACAACTAAAGCAGCGACTGTTGAAGGGGTACATTGTGGAACTGCTGCACCACCTCGAAGACTTCACAGCATGTTCTCCAAAGGCATTTGCGCAGACAATCCAACCTATTAAGAATTTCAACAGCTCCAGCTGCTGCGGCTAAAAATGGCTCGGAAAGATGGTCTGCAATGGAAACGAGGTCTAGAACTGATGCTTATAGTTGTGCGGCTGGCACTTTCTTCTCCTCCTCTGCAATGTAATGCAGGTTTGCTCTTCCATGGATATTTGGCTGTGCCCATTCCACACAACAAGTGTATAGTTTGCATGTATTTCTACACTTTAATAGAGATGCCTACTGTACTGTGTATGCATTGGATAGGGAGGTCACACTTTGGTCCAACAGTGATTCTAACACCAATGGTCAGTATAGATTAGCAGGAGATTGCAACGGAAGGAGTCAGATTTCTAAGTTTGTCAGTGCCAACAAGGCATGAAAAGGAGCAATCGTTCCAAGGGGACTCCAAAAGCCTCTTTATGATGAGCCACCTCTGGACTGTCTACTACAGCCTCCAGGGCTACTGAAAAGGTGAAGGAGCCATGAAAAGACTCATAAAGGCAGCAGGAGTCATTACTGCTGATGCCTGCAGCTTCCTAGAAAACAGAAGCAGTATCAAAGGCCAGGAAAAGACCTTTCACGAAAGCAGTTGTGATCGTCATCAACACCCTCCTGTTTGTGATTGTACCACCAGTTATCCCAAATTGTAAGACAGTATACAAGTTGCTGAACAGGCTTCTTATGGTCCATGTGCTTAGCATACTTCAGATGGTGTGTGTGCAGTAACATTTTGTAGTGCAACACTTGCGTATTGCATAGACTTATAGCGGAGATTAACATCAAACATGCAGTTCAGATCTCTATAGTTACCCAGGCCTGAGATTGGAAGCTATATCGTAAACCGCCACTTATCGACCGCATTTCAAACTAAGCTGTGTTAATTAGCTCTAGAGAGCGTCGTAAATTTTTTATTCTGGCACAGGACGATAATAGATTCAATGCTCATTCAGCTAATTTCATGCAAGTACGACTATACTTCCTAAATGACGCGCAGGAGAATGGAGAAGGATGTTGCCATATATCGACCAGGCGTACCAATCACCACACATTGAAGTCCAGTGTTGCCATAGTGTTGGATTTTATCCAAACTGTTTGGATTTTTGACCCTTAAATCTTCTGTTTGGATTTTTCCAATAAATGCAGGTAGTTTAAGTTGGTGACAAACCCAGCCTTCAAGAGGAATTTATGGATTTCTGCACGTCACCATTACCTCCTAAAGTGACAGCCATTACAGAGGTGGATAAGTATTGGCATGCAATCAGCCAAATCAAAGACTGCTTGGAAACCGAGTATTGCTACTCCACATTTGCAAAAGCCCTTCTAGTTATACCCCATGGCAATGCTGATACCGAACGTTTATTCAGCCACATTGGTCTCAACAAAACGAAGCACAGAAACAGTTAGGAATTTCTACATTAAATTCACTTTTAATAGTGTTCCTCAAAAATGCTATGAATTTAAACTGAATACTGAACTATTAAAGACATGTGTAAATGCTATGAACACACTTTAGTAAGTTATTTCTCATGAAATTGTTGTTTGGATTTTGTTTGGATTTTTTGTTGCCAAAAAATTTGGTAACACAGGCGAGTAATTTGGAAATTACCAAAAAAATTATGGCAACACTGAAAGTCTTATTTAATTATTGACTATTTTATAAACTTTGCCATTCAACTCTGTTCTGGAATGGAATGTAGATCTCATGTTGCATAGATAAAAAAGTAATGTTTCATTGCAATAATGTTGATTTTAAAAAAGTGATCATGTAAAGAGTAAGACTCCGGAAGTCGAAAAATCCATACGGGTTAATTATTTTTGCGGTATATATTTTAAAACGCACTTTTCCCTGCTAATCTTAAATGCGCGTGCCAGGTAGAGCATAGAAGATGGCTTCAACAACTATCAGGTCAATTGCTCCTGCTGTATTTGGAAATAACGAGGAAGCCATTGCCTATTTTATGTTTTCCTTAAAAAAGTGGATATTTTTATTTTTTTAACTTTTCACAAGTAACGGTACTTGTCAAAAGAGATTTGCTCCTAAAAAGATGTTTGATGATGAACATGTTTGGTGTTGTTACTTGGTGTTCAGTAGCAATGTAACTATGGTTATAGCAATGTAACTTGCAATGTAACTATGGTTATAGCAATGTAACTATGGTTATAGCAATGTAACTATGGTTAGCCATGAGAACCTTTCAACAACGCCCTTCACTTCTCTCCTCGTCTTTCCATAACCAATTTTTGCAACCTCAACCAAATGTTTGGCAAGGGCCTCTTCTTCATCCTCATTCAAGTACCTTTTTTCTGTCCAGGCTTGATGCCATGAACAACTCTTCCACTCAAACAATCCCTGAAGGTGTACATGGCACACACCATGGATCTTTGCAGCCTTGTTGACTCCTTCATCGCCAACAGTAGCAACTGTAGTTAAACGCCTTCCTCCCCACAGCCTACCAAAACTACAAAAAATGTCACAGCACAGCCCAGTGTCTACTTCTTGTGGAGACAAGGTTAAAAGCAGTGATGGAAGTGGTTCCTTTCTTCAATGCTTCTATTGCAGCCTCCATGGACTCATCCACTGCAGCCTCTTTGCTGGTGGTCTAGGGGAAGTCTTCCTTAACTTTGGCTTCTTGTTCTTATTAATTTGAGGCATTTCTTGAGTTGTACAGCCAACTGCAACAAAAAGACGTGACAAATATATTTTGCTAATTCCAGGTTTCATTTTCATTTACCAAGTAGACAACTAGCAATAAATAGACAAAATTAAGGTTGCTATGGAGTTTTAAACACCAGTTTAGCTCCTCACTAAAAGAATCGCTGCTTAAAAATAACTACATGCCACTTCTCCTTCACAAGCGCGAGCTAGCGGTTTAGCGATTCCACACACATGTGTAAATTATTGCGGTTGGACTGGATATTATGCTGTATATATAACTGCTCTGAATACTGTGGTCGTTAAATTGTCTCGTCAATAATTGGCAGCTTACGCTAACTAAACTAGAAATGAATGCAATGTTCTGATCGTGAATGGCCAAATTTGATCACACAAGGGTCGCTTCAGCAAAAAATATATAATACATAACTTTGGGGTGTGCTTTTACCAATAACAATACTTTTAATGAAGTTGACCTTACATTAACAATACTAATTAGTTCTGTCAACAGGGTGAAGCTTCTCTCTGATGGAATAATTGCTATGACCATGGCTGTTGGAATTGGAGAGTTTTTTCCTAGAGCTGAATACTTTAGCATAAGGGACGTCTCCTTCCTGATCGGTCATTGCCTTCTTCTTCCCATCATCCTGCATGCTGTTTCTAAGTCCAGCATGTCCCAGTGCCACACACCGACAGGAGAGGCTGCAAAAGCGCCAAGAAAGGCTGAACCATGCCCAGCGATGGAGAACCTATATATCCCACTCAATAGAGGAATCGACCAGCTCAGGAAGCACGGGGAGTCAACCCATCCTTGGCCAGACCACGGAAAACAGCTGGATTGCCAAACCCGCCTTCTTTTGGAGCAAGGATGGACTGCTCTACCGCCAGACATCAGTTACCAAAGACACTGCAAGAGTGGAGCAGCTGGTGTTACCTGTCCAGTACCGAGAGAAAACACTGATGGCACTTATTGCCCCACTGGCAGGACATTTTGGAACAGGCAAGAGAATGTCACGAATCAAACGCAGATTTTTCTGGTCTGACATGACTGGTAATGACCTCTATTTTGTCCAACAGCGAGTTTCAACATTCCAACATTGTTTGGTTCTTAGGGAGGGACATGAGTTGCCAGACAAGCCAGAAGACAGCACCCAGACATGGAAGATGTGGAAGACATGAAGATGTGGAAGACATAGAAGACAGGCCCCATTGATTCCCTTACCGATTATTAGGTCTCGCTTCACGCGACTGGCCATGGTCATGGTGGGGCCTCTCCCACACAGAAGGTCACAAATACATTGACAAACTGTGACTATGGACCAGCTACCAGAAGCATTTACTCTCAGGTCCACCACCAGCAGAGATGTGGCTGAAGCTCTGATAGACATATTCCCCAGGACGGGCATTCCAGAGGAAATACTGACCGACCATGGGTCTAACTTCTGTAGTGAACTCATTTCCGGATTTTTCCGACTGATGGGGTTTGGATCCATCAAACAATACTTCCAATTAAGGCTTGGCAAGGTTTACTTCACCAAATGGAATGGTTAATGGTGTACTATACATTGTGTGTGTGAACTTACGGCTATGATGTTGGCAACAGCCATGATTTCATCAAGATGCTATCAAACTATGGCTGATCTAAATGTGTCATGGTACACGTGTAGAATCAGAGCGGGGAATGGGTGTGATGTAAGATAACTCACTACGGCTCAAGCCAACCATGATCATTAAAAATGGGAAAGTCAGTTCGAGGTTGTCTCAAATAAAGACAAGAACGCCACTTTATGTAAACTCGCATTCGGGCTATATAGTCGACCAATTGAGATACTTTAAAAATCGTTCAAATGAAATTGTTGGATTTTGTGTCTCTGTACACGAAGAATTCGTGGAAAAGGTGTCGTGCAAATGGTTTGATGCCTCGCTTCTCTACATTGTTGTAAAGGATTTGCCTTATTACTGCTGACAAACCCTTTACTTGCCTGTCTACACTGTCTGATCCACTGTTGTCTGCCTCATCCGATTGATAATGGTGGTTTGGTTTAATGTCTAATTATGACTGCATAGCATTTAGAACATTACAGAATGAATAGGTTGGGTTCCCAGGTCCCCTTCTATAGGCTTCCAGCTCCACCTTACAGGTACCTCAGGCCATCCTGCACCGCAACCTCCAGCTCTAGATTTCGTCTATCTATCATCAGGGTGAGGTTAGCCAGCGGGAAGCATCGGTCTGGTCCAGAAAATGGCACAAATATTTTGTCCTTCCACTCGGTCCTGCTGTTGGCACTCATCACCGCGAGTGTACAATGGTCCTGGACACTCTGGGGTCGAGTAGCATCCTGCTGACTGCATGGTTCCTGATCCAGCCTTGGCAGCAGAGGACTTGGATTGAGGTTTCTGCCAGGTGGAATGGTCGACAGCTTCTGCAGCAGTGACTGGCTCCGTGCCTGTACTGGTTGCAAGCAAAGCACGTGGGTCCAGGGCTGGATCAAACTTAGCCTGCGTCCAGTAGGTCTGATTCTGTCTGTCTCAGCTCTGCCTGGTCCTGGGGGTGGATTTCCCTCGTCTTCTGCCGGGTGGCTCCTCTGCTGCTGTGGGCGGAACTGTCTGATGGGTGGCTTCTTCTCCTGATTGGTCTCCCACTCAGGTAGTTGTCAGCTAGGTGCATGGTCTCTCTTCCAGATGTGGGTTTCCTGTCTCTGACCCAAGTCCTCAACTGGTCTGGCATCTGTACCAGCTCGTCTTCCCGTAGTGACTTCCACCACTTGCTGTCTGGTCTCGTATCCTCAGCCACTTGTTCTTCAATATGGAGATCATTCAGCAGAAATCGATCGATGACTCATCTGTCTTCTTTGTGGCAGATTGGTACCTTCCCTGTGACTGTCTGCATTTGTGTCAAAATACTGCAGAAATGCAGCTTTGATGCTGTCGAAGTCTGCCCGGCTCCTCCATGGCTGTGTAAACCTTCCTGAGGTGGTCTGTCAGGAGTGGCACTAGGTTGGCCATCCAGTGCCGGCGAGCTCTCCAAAAGTCTGCATGTACTCCTGAAATGAGTATAGGAAGTCATCCACATCATCCTCCTCCTGGAACTTGGCGTGGTCTGGCACTCCTTTTCCAACTGCTTGTTCACCAGACCAGTCACATCTGTTGGGAGCTGGGCCTCTTCCTTGTGTCTATCGTCATCTTCTCGTCCCCATGGTATGCACATGCCAAGGCACTGGTGTTAATAATGGCTGTCTCCATGGCATGCACATGTCAAGGCACTGGTGTTAATAATGGCCGTCCCCATGGCATGCACATGTCAAGGCACTGGTGTTAATAATGGCCGACTCCATGGCATGCACATGTCAAGGCACTGGTGTTAATAATGGCCGTCTCCATGGCATGTACATGCCAAGGCACTGGTGTTAATAATGGCCGTCCCCATGACATGCACATGTCAAGGCACTGGTGTTAATACTGGCCGTCCCCATGGCATGCACATGTCAAGGCACTGGTGTTAATAATGGCTGTTTACATGGCATGCACATGTCAAGGCACTGGTGTTAATAATGGCCGTCTCCATGGCATGCACATGTCAAGGCACTGGTGTTAATAACGTCTCCATGGCATGCACATGTCAAGGCACTGGTGTTAATACTGGCCGTCCCCATGGCATGCACATGCCAAGGCACTGGTGTTAATAATGGCCGTCTCCATGGCATGCACATGTCAAGGCACTGGTGTTAATAATGGCCGTCTCCATGGCATGCACATGTCAAGGCACTGGTGTTAATAATGGCCGTCTCCATGGCATGCACATGTCAAGGCACTGGTGTTAATAATGGCCGTCCCCATGGCATGCACATGTCAAGGCACTGGTGTTAATATACTGGCCGTCCCCATGGCATGCACATGCCAAGGCACTGGTGTTAATAATGGCCGTCTCCATGGCATGCACATGTCAAGGCACTGGTGTTAATAATGGCCGTCTCCATGGCATGCACATGTCAAGGCACTGGTGTTAATAATGGCCGTCTCCATGGCATGCACATGTCAAGGCACTGGTGTTAATAATGGCCGTCCCCATGGCATGCACATGTCAAGGCACTGGTGTTAATAATGGCCGTCTCCATGCCCATGTGCAGGAGAGAAACAAGATCGAACATCGTGAAGAACCTCGTTTAGTGCCTCTTCCAAGGTGTGCTGGAACTGTTTTATTTCAAATGCGTCTTAACTTAATCTCCAGAAAATTTAATGCCAACTGACATCAGTTACAAAAGGTGATTATTTCTTAGACAAAGTCACAACTTGTTCAGTTTTCAATTCCATTCTGTACAGGTATTGGCTTGCCCACAAACCTTTCAGTTAGACAAAAAGAGGAGAGAATAGGGAATAAACAAGGGAAGTAGGTCACCATTGTTATATGGTCTTCCAAGAATGAAAACCTCTCAAGGCAGTTGATTTCTCCACTTGGAGGAAAAGCCGATACTAATTGCTGCAGTCTTAGTTCTTCCACAAGCAATTTTTTTGTCTCTATACCAGAATCGGGAAACATTTTCTGAAACCACTTGGTTGCATGATCGCTAGCTTCAAATGCAAGATTGTGCTCTACTACAAATATGACCCACAATGCCTCTGCATTGACATGGTGACGGTGTCAAGAAGGATCTAACTGATTGACTGGATGAAGAAGTGCGAGCCTATCTTTAGGCTGGTTCCCTTTCACGCGAGTGCTCACATCATATTTCCCTCCATTAGCAATGCTAAAATCAGATGGGCACATACTGCATCTTGCGTAAGTATTAACAGGTTTCAATAGTTTGATCACATAATCACAGTGTCAGTGTAGCTATGGTTATGGGGAACTTCTGCATATGCCTTCAAATTCCTTCATCCCACTTGGATCAAAATGACACTTCCGCTTCTTACACGGAGGAGTCTGTGGATCTAGCTCAATACAGATAGAGCCTCAGTCATGCTCATAAACAGAATCCAAAATCTCGAGCTAATAGCTAGTATACTAGTACATCAGTACTGTACACATCACTCAGTACAGATAAGCACATTGTGGTTTTTTGGTCCACAGGCTGAAAAAGCAGCTGACTTGTGTTAATTAGGAGATTGAGATCCTAATTAACACAGGTCAGCTGATTTTTCAGCCGGGGGGGGGGGGGGGGGGACCATGACACTACTACAATGTGCTCCTCAGGAGCTTTGGGGATAAATCAATACCCCTTAGGGGACCTGGGGACAAAGCTGCCAGTTAGGCTGAAGTTTGGGTACAGTTGGCACTTTGGGCAAGTCCATTCTACAGTCTCAATTGAACCACTCACACTTTGGTGCTAGGCTGATGTGCATGGGCTAGTTCCTTCCGTCTTTTGGTCTGGTCCAAGATGGTGGCTTCCTCCCACAGAATAGGATGTCCATTATCCCATGCATGCTCAGAAATTGCCAACTTCTCTTCTTTCACTCTGGCCTCTAGTCTTCTGATGGTCTCCCCTATGTAGTATTTCCCACAGCTACAAGGGATGCAGTACACACCACACGAGAGAAAAGAAATCCTGTCAGCACCTAGTGTAGTCCTCTCACGCAAGCTCTCATCTTTCGTCATTTCAAAAATGACTTCCACGGCCTCATCAATGGGAGCATTGGTAAAAAGAGAGGAAACATCAAAACTGACAAGACACTCATCCTGTGCCAAATATTCACCTGGAATACACCTGATAAAATGCCCGGAATCCTTGACATACCAGCTAGAGGTGATATCAAATATGCTATGAACCTGGAAAGATTATGATGGTGCACGTATACAAGACACAATGGGCCCAAGGAGAACCTCAGGTTTATGTATCTTAGGGAGCCCATTAATCAGTGGTGGTCTACTTCCAGTGGCCCTAATTCTATCAGTTGTTATTTCTCCCGTCTTCTCCATATTCCTTATGACACAATCCACCTTGCTTTCCTGTGCCTGTAGGATCCTTCTTCAGTATTCCATGTTTTGGTTTCCAGCATTCCCATCAGTTTTGAAATGTACCTTTCCCTTGTCATCAGAACTGTTGTTTTCCCTTTGTCTGCTGGTACGATTACAAGCTCTTCCATCTTCCTCAGTTCTCCCAGTCTTTCTCCGTTTCTTTGTGAGGCTGTCCTTCGATTTTCTTGTTTTCTCAAAATTCCACATTCTTCCTCGAAGCTCATGTGCCTTGTTATCCTCCAGCTTACTGGCTATCTCTTCCAGTGCAGCTATGGTATCCATCAGAGGTAGACTCTTTGAAGCAGGGGCAAAGTTAAGACCCAAAGTCAAAACGTCGAGTGAATAAAATTTGAAGTTGATTATTGAGATTATAATACATTACATGTTGAAGGACGAGACAAATAGCTGAGCTATTGGAGACCCGAGTCAAGTGACTTTACATAGCTTCAAGGAGACTTCTACGAACAGAGAAAAGGAACTGCTATGAACTCTACTTCTCTACCTACTGACCAATTTATACATGGCCTTCCTTGAGGAGCTAATTTAATTTATACATGGCCTTCCTTGAGGAGCTGGCCTTCCAGCACCAACAAAACCTGTCCTATGGAAAGCATTTATTCTGCATCACAAAGAGAGGGTCAGAAGGACTCCTCAACCATCTAGCTCATCAGGCCCACCAAGTTCACCATGGAGTTGGAGAGCATGACAAGCCTCTCCTTGCCTGCTTACCGCAGAAGAAATTATGGCATGCTGGACTCCACATATGCAGAACAATGACACATTCAGAATGACCTCCACTGTGGTTCACACCACCCAGTTCATTGTCAGCAGAGAGATTGTCAAGGGCCTCGATGACAGGGTCGCTATGCAAGGAGAACTGAACAGATGACCTGACAGCTTTGTAAAGTGTTTTCTAACAATGATATCCACTTGTACTGATCTGCTTGGCTTTGAAGGCATCACTTGGGAGGAGAGAAGACAAGGAGCTGGAGAATAGAGAGGGAACTTCCACATGATCATTTCCAAGTGGCTGTCCTAAGTAAGGGCATCAGCCAATGTCTATGCATCGGGGTCATTTTTAACCCAAACGACTACAGCTTACCAGGGGTTAAACAGCTTACCAGGGGTTAAACACGAAATGCCAACTACATGAACTCATCAGTTGTAGTCCCTGCAGGGGAAGTGTAAATTAGTGAGACCAGGAGAGGTCGGAGATATGAATCAAGTAGCATAAAGATGCACGAAGGGTCAACTTGAAGTCTGCCATTGCAGAGCACGCATGGGCTGGCACCACCTCCCAACCTTGTGGGAAGAAACATTGATCAACAAATGGAGCATGCTCGTGGAGTGCCTATCACAGCCATGGCTCACAGATCAGCACTTATCTTACGGCCATGGCTCACAGATCAGCACTTATCTTACGGCCATGGCTCACAGATCAGTACTTATCTTACGGCCATGGCTCACAGATCAGCACTTATCTTACGGCCATGGCTCACAGATCAGCACTTATCTTACAGCCATGGCTCACAGATCAGCACTTATCTTACGGCCATGGCTCACAGATCAGCACTTCAATTCAAATACACTGTAGGGCCAGAACTACCCAAAATCTGCCCAACTGTTGCTATGCGTATACATGAATCATGTGCATCTTGTGTGAATGCATTGCCCGTGAGTGTGGATGCATTGCCCGTGAGTGTGGATGCGTTGCCCGTGAGTGTGGATGCATTGCCCGTGGGTGTGGATGCATTGCCGGATGTGTTGCCCGTGAGTGTGGATGTGTTGCCCGTGAGTGTGGATGCATTGCCCGAAGTGTGGATGTGTTGCCGTGAGTGTGGATGCATTGCCCGTAAGTGTGGATGTGTTGCCCGTGGGTGTGGATACATTGCCCGTGGGTGTGGATACATTGCCCGTGAGTGTGGATGCGTTGCCCGTAAGTGTGGATGTGTTGCCCGTGTGGATGTGTTGGCCGTTGAGTGTGGATGTGTTGCCCGTGAGTGTGGATGTGTTGCCCGTGTGTGGATGTGTTGCCCGTGGGTGTGGTTGAAACATTTGGCATTAAATAAAAATTGGAAATCCACCCACACAAGATATTCAGCACATGTATTTGTTTATTAAATCTTGAAGACAACCACACCCACTAGTATCACCTATTGTCCACACCCACAGGTATGTAAATAGATTTATCCCTGACTGCATTCATTATTAAGGTTTGTAGCAGGTACAAACAAATCAAACAAATCACAATAATACAGTAGAGAGGGAGCGAGAGACATTTTTTATTTATAAAACCTTTTATGAAATGCACGTACACGATCATTGCAATAATATATACAGTATGCTTGAGGAGAGCTCATAGAGAAGTGTCCTTAGAAGAAGCACTGGGCCTGCACACACACACACGCCATTAGACATACACAGTAGGGAATACAACAGTCGGAGATCTTGCCGGTCATGAGCTCTTAAAGGCCTGTTACAAGGAGAGCGATAGAGAACATGATTTATGCAGGCACACACACACTGAATATTAGTCAGTTCCTCACCTTCAAGAGGTTTTTACGTTCCACAGTCTTTCTTGCAGGGCCAGAGAGAAGCTTTGGGTTAGATGGACTACACAAAGACGAGACAAAAGTCACCCAATTCCCCTCTAAGCCATCATGTGACAAAACCCGACTAAGTTCACTTCATCTACAGTATTAAACATATTCGCACATGGCAGTAACAGAGCATAAGCAAATTCTCTTCATATCAATCCACCTTGGGTGAGTCTATGTATCTTCCTGTACATCTATTTACTTGCCTATCTATCTACTTATCTGCTGCCTGCAATGATTCTATATAACAACAGAATTAAAGATCAGGTATCAAACCCCACCCCGTCTTCCACAAGCATTTATTTTTAACTTAATTAAAAGGAATGTCTGATGGAGCTGCCTCAGAATGCTGAGGCCTTGCTGCCCTCTGTACCTGGAGCTGGAGTGTTGAGGTCTGTCACAAGGACTGTCAAAAGAGTCCCCAAACTCTAGGGGGATTGGCGGGCCTGAGTAGACTTGGTTGGGGTAACCTACTGGACCATGTCTGCAAATACACAACATACACAGAGTCAATAATGCACATCACACACACCCTCACCAGCAAACTTTACACTAATGGGGTCTCCAGAAAGTGGATTATTACCCACCCACAGACAGCAATGTCTAACAGATATTGTTTTCGCTCCTGCCTCCCATTGATAAAGTTAATTAATCCAATCTGCCACACAATCAATCCCATCAAGCCACTTCTGCACGCACGCACACACACACACACAACAGTGTGAACTTGAGATAAGTGGAACTATAATTAGTGGAATGGTCCACCACCAGCTGCCTCAACACATTGCACTAGAATGGGAGGAGTGTTACTCCTTCATACCTGATCCAGGACTGGTTGAAGGAAGAGGGTTCATCTCCAGCATTCGCTGACAAATAAATGCTTGTGTGTGGAGAATGACGACAAGCACCATCATCATCGGAGTACAAGGAGTCATCCTGCGGCGACATCACCATTCCCTCACTGTTCACACACGTGGCACCATCCTCCTTACTCACAGGAGAAAGAGAACTCACACCAGCCTCTGCAGACCAGTTCTTCTTCACTAAAAGTACAAGATAATGTTGACAGCCATCACACACACCTGAAGACAGAGAACAATCGGAAGAGATCGTGCACGTCATTAGTCCAGCCTGAATGACAAGTTCTACACCTAAACACATTCCTTAGCAAACACTGAATCAACAAGGAGTACTCGGGCTTGAAGCAGGTCTGGCATACACTGGACCAACACCACACTGGGTGGAGGCAGGTTGAAGTAGGTTGACAATAGCTCTATGGTGGACACACACTGGACCAACACCACACTGGGTGGAGGCAGGTTGAAGTAGGTTGACAATAGCTCTATGGGGACACACACTGGACCAACACCACACTGGGTTGGGGCAGGTTGAAGTAGTTGACAATAGCTCTATGGGGACACATACTGGACCAACACCACACTGGGTGGAGGCAGGTTGAAGTAGGTTGACAATAGCTCTATGGTGGACACACACTGGACCAACACCACACTGGGTGGAGGCAGGTTGAAGTAGGTTGACAATAGCTCTATGGGGACACACACTGGACCAACACCACACTGGGTGGAGGCAGGTTGAAGTAGGTTGACAATAGCTCTATGGGGACACACACTGGACCAACACCACACTGGGTGGAGGCAGGTTGAAGTAGGTTGACAATAGCTCTATGGTGGACACACACTGGACCAACACCACACTGGGTGGAGGCAGGTTGAAGTAGGTTGACAATAGCTCTATGGGGACACACACTGGACCAACACCACACTGGGTTGGGGCAGGTTGAAGTAGTTGACAATAGCTCTATGGGGACACATACTGGACCAACACCACACTGGGTGGAGGCAGGTTGAAGTATGTTAACACTGGACCAACACCACACTGGGTGGAGGCAGGTTGAAGTAGGTTGACAATAGCTCTATGGGAACACACACTGGACCAACACCACACTGGGTGGAGGCAGGTTGAAGTAGGTTGACAATAGCTCTATGGTGGACACACACTGGACCAACACCACACTGGGTGGAGGCAGGTTGAAGTAGGTTGACAATAGCTCTATGGGGACACACACTGGACCAACACCACACTGGGTTGGGGCAGGTTGAAGTAGTTGACAATAGCTCTATGGGGACACATACTGGACCAACACCACACTGGGTGGAGGCAGGTTGAAGTATGTTAACAATAGCTCTATAGGGGACACACACTGGACCAACACCACACTGGGTGGAGGCAGGTTGAAGTAGGTTGACAATAGCTCTATGGGGACACACACTGGACCAACACCACACTGGGTGGAGGCAGGTTGAAGTAGGTTGACAATAGCTCTATGGGGACACACACTGGACCAACACCACACTGGGTGGAGGCAGGTTGAAGTAGGTTGACAATAGCTCTATGGTGGACACACACTGGACCAACACCACACTGGGTGGAGGCAGGTTGAAGTAGGTTGACAATAGCTCTATGGGGACACACACTGGACCAACACCACACTGGGTTGGGGCAGGTTGAAGTAGTTGACAATAGCTCTATGGGGACACATACTGGACCAACACCACACTGGGTGGAGGCAGGTTGAAGTATGTTAACACTGGACCAACACCACACTGGGTGGAGGCAGGTTGAAGTAGGTTGACAATAGCTCTATGGGAACACACACTGGGTGGAGGCAGGTTGAAGTAGGTTGACAATAGCTCTATGGTGGACACACACTGGACCAACACCACACTGGGTGGAGGCAGGTTGAAGTAGGTTGACAATAGCTCTATGGGGACACACACTGGACCAACACCACACTGGGTTGGGGCAGGTTGAAGTAGTTGACAATAGCTCTATGGGGACACATACTGGACCAACACCACACTGGGTGGAGGCAGGTTGAAGTATGTTAACAATAGCTCTATAGGGGACACACACTGGACCAACACCACACTGGGTGGAGGCAGGTTGAAGTAGGTTGACAATAGCTCTATGGGGACACACACTGGACCAACACCACACTGGGTGGAGGCAGGTTGAAGTAGGTTGACAATAGCTCTATGGGGACACACACTGGACCAACACCACACTGGGTGGAGGCAGGTTGAAGTAGGTTGACAATAGCTCTATGGTGGACACACACTGGACCAACACCACACTGGGTGGAGGCAGGTTGAAGTAGGTTGACAATAGCTCTATGGGGACACACACTGGACCAACACCACACTGGGTTGGGGCAGGTTGAAGTAGTTGACAATAGCTCTATGGGGACACATACTGGACCAACACCACACTGGGTGGAGGCAGGTTGAAGTATGTTAACAATAGCTCTATAGGGGACACACACTGGACCAACACCACACTGGGTGGAGGCAGGTTGAAGTAGGTTGACAATAGCTCTATGGGGACACACACTGGACCAACACCACACTGGGTGGAGGCAGGTTGAAGTAGGTTGACAATAGCTCTATGGGGACACACACTGGACCAACACCACACTGGGTGGAGGCAGGTTGAAGTAGGTTGACAATAGCTCTATGGGGACACACACTGGACCAACACCACACTGGGTGGAGGCAGGTTGAAGTAGGTTGACAATAGCTCTATGGTGGACACACACTGGACCAACACCACACTGGGTGGAGGCAGGTTGAAGTAGGTTGACAATAGCTCTATGGGGACACACACTGGACCAACACCACACTGGGTTGGGGCAGGTTGAAGTAGTTGACAATAGCTCTATGGGGACACATACTGGACCAACACCACACTGGGTGGAGGCAGGTTGAAGTATGTTAACAATAGCTCTATAGGGGACACACACTGGACCAACACCACACTGGGTGGAGGCAGGTTGAAGTAGGTTGACAATAGCTCTATGGGGACACACACTGGACCAACACCACACTGGGTGGAGGCAGGTTGAAGTAGGTTGACAATAGCTCTATGGGGACACACACTGGACCAACACCACACTGGGTGGAGGCAGGTTGAAGTAGGTTGACAATAGCTCTATGGGGACACACACTGGACCAACACCACACTGGGTGGAGGCAGGTTGAAGTAGGTTGACAATAGCTCTATGGTGGACACACACTGGACCAACACCACACTGGGTGGAGGCAGGTTGAAGTAGGTTGACAATAGCTCTATGGGGACACACACTGGACCAACACCACACTGGGTGGAGGCAGGTTGAAGTAGGTTGACAATAGCTCTATGGGGACACACACTGGACCAACACCACACTGGGTGGAGGCAGGTTGAAGTAGGTTGACAATAGCTCTATGGGGACACACACTGGACCAACACCACACTGGGTGGAGGCAGGTTGAAGTAGGTTGACAATAGCTCTATGGGAACACACACTGGACCAACACCACACTGGGTGGAGGCAGGTTGAGAACACAACACTATAAGACTGACGTGCACAGCCTCTGCTGGGGTACATTAGTGCAGCTGCTATGGTGGGACTAACAAGGGAACGCTGCCAGGAGCAACGAGAGTCCTCCCACTAGTTTGCTCAGCATATGTGTAAAGCTATGTAGGAGCTGCCTACACTTGTGTAGAAGCTGCCAGCACGGGGGGGAGGGGATTTTCTGGTCCCTGTCCAACCTCACACAACAGTCGAGGATATCATCTACGTTGGGACGCAGCTGAGGGTCAGGGTGCATCATGCGAGACAGCAAGTCGACCAGGCCTGGGGACAAACCTGCAGAACAGGCATGACAGGAACAGGCAGGGATGTGTTCAACATTGCTCGGCCTGGGTCTACGGTGATCTCACCTTGGACGAGATGAGGTGGGATATGGCCTTGTCTGAGCAGGTGCCAGTTCTCCCCTTCAGTGGGCAGCTCCAAGTCACAGGCCAGCTCCAGCATACTGATGCCAAGGCTGCATGGGGAGGGGGAGGAGACGTGGGGACAGGAGAAAGCCCCTCCTCTCATCACCAGGATCACAAGAACCCGACTCACTCGGGTGTGTGTGTGCAGGTATGTATGTATGTATGTCGCTGGTACCTGAAGATATCTGCAGCCTTTCCAAACTGATTGTCCAAGAGTTCAGGAGCCAGATAGCGAGCATCTCCCTCCATGGAGTCCACAAAGGTTTGGTCCAGACTCGAGCACAGGCCAAAGTCTCCTAACTTGCAAGTGAAGCCTTCTTCAGCAAGGAACACATTTGCAGGCTTGATGTCCAAGTGGCAGAGGCCGTGGTCGTGCAAGTGCTTCAGCCCCTGCACACACACACCGACATCACACACCATCACTACACACACACATACCATCACTACACACACACACACCATCACTACACACACACATCACCATCAACGAGTGAAGTGAACTCCTATTAGAGTGGAGTGGGTGGCAGAGCTGCATGGCTGAAAACTTGTGAAACATGAGCCACCCACTAAATATGTGCTAATCTAATTATACTCTATACTTGATATACCCTCTGTAGTAATTCCTATACTTGATACACTCTCTGTAGTAATTCCTATACTTGATACACTCTCTGTAGTAATTCCTATACTTGATACACTCTCTGTAGTAATTCCTATACTTGATACACCCTCTGTAGTAATTCCTATACTTGATATATTACAGCCTTCCAAGAATTACAGCAACATCTTCCCAAACAGCAGAAGTGGATGAAGTCGAGCAATCAATTGGCAGCACTAAAGTTAGAGACACCATCCGTCGAGACAACCAGAAGTGACTAAGTGTGTGGTACAGATGGCGTCAATCCTGACCGACTGCTGGGACCGCTATGCTACGAGGCTTAGTAAACAAGCAAGGGTAGACAATTTATCACACTTGCCAGTCGTGAGTCACACCACTCGCAAGCTGTAATTTCACTCGTCTTCGGCTCGTGAAATTACAGGCACCTGCTCATAAATACAGTTTTAAACCACACCCACTCAGGAACATCTTTACCTATTTTATAGCCAACTAGCAGAGGCGTCCAGAAACAATAAAATTTCTGACAGGGAGCGCAAGATGAGAAGCATTTAGCACAAGACTCCTCCCCAAATGTTCCTCTCCACTACGTAGGTCGACAAACCTCCCCATGTTATCTACTAAAGAACACATTGTCATACCAGTCGATGCTGCCCAGCATCTGTGGTGTTCTTCTAATAGAGTAGAGCTAGAAGCAGCCTCGTTAGCAAACTGCTAGCATTTAGGCGAGGTTCGAATAGCTAGCATTAGGTGAGGTCTGACGTAGCTAGCACTAGGTGAGGTCTGATTTAGCTAGCATTAGGTGAGGTCTGATGTAGCTAGCATTAGATGAGGTCTGATGTAGCTAGCATTAGGTGAGGTCTGACGTAGCTAGCACTAGGTGAGGTCTGATGTAGCTAGCATTAGGTGAGGTCTGATGTAGCTAGCATTAGGTGAGGTCTGATGTAGCTAGCATTAGGTGAGGTCTGATGTAGCTAGCATTAGGTGAGGTCTGATGTAGCTAGCATTAGGTGAGGTCTGATAGCTAGCATTAGGTGAGGTCTAATGTAGCTAGCATTAGGTGAGGTCTGATGTAGCTAGCATTAGGTGAGGTCTGATGTAGCTAGCATTAGGTGAGGTCTGATGCAGCTAGCATTAGGTGAGGTCTGATGTAGCTAGCATTAGGTGAGGTCTGATGTAGCTAGCATTAGGTGAGGTCTGATGTAGCTAGCATTAGGTGAGGTCTGATGTAGCTAGCATTAGGTGAGGTCTGATGTAGCTAGCATTAGGTGAGGTCTGATGTAGCTAGCATTAGGTGAAGTCTGATGTAGCTAGCATTAGGTGAGGTCTGATGTAGCTAGCATTAGGTGAGGTCTGATGTAGCTAGCATTAGATGAGGTCTGATGTAGCTAGCATTAGGTGAGGTCTAATGTAGCTAGCATTAGGTGAGGTCTAATGTAGCTAGCATTAGGTGAGGTCTGATGTAGCTAGCATTAGGTGAGGTCTGATGTAGCTAGCATTAGGTGAGGTCTGATGTAGCTAGCATTAGGTGAGGTCTAATGTAGCTAGCATTAGGTGAGGTCTGATGTAGCTAGCATTAGGTGAGGTCTAGCATTAGGTGAGGTCTGATGTACTGTAGCTAGCATTAGGTGAGGTCTGGCATTAGGTGAGGTCTAATGTAGCTAGCATTAGGTGAGGTCTGATGTAGCTAGCATTAGTGAGCAGCTAGCATTAGGTGAGGTCTGATGTAGCTAGCATTAGGTGAGGTCTGATGTAGCTAGCATTAGGTGAGGTCTAATGTAGCTAGCATTAGGTGAGGTCTGATGTAGCTAGCATTAGTGAGCAGCTAGCACATTAGGTGAGGTCTGATGTTAGCATTAGGTGAGGTCTGATGTAGCTAGCATTAGGTGAGGTCTGATGTTGCTAGCATTAGGTGAGGTCTGATGTAGCTAGCATTAGGTGAGGTCTGATGTAGCTAGCATTAGGTGAGGTCTGATGTAGCTAGCATTAGGTGAGGTCTGATGTAGCTAGCATTAGGTGAGGTCTGATGTAGCTAGCATTAGGTGAGGTCTGATGTAGCTAGCATTAGGTGAGGTCTGATGTAGCTAGCATTAGGTGAGGTCTGATGTAACTAGCATTAGGTGAGGTCTAATGTAGCTAGCATTAGGTGAGGTCTGACGTAGCTAGCATTAGGTGAGGTCTAGCTATCTTTGTTTGGGGGGGCATGGTGATAGCATAGCAGCCATGTTTTAGGGGGCTCAGTCGTCACATAGCTTGAGCCATGTTCTGAGAGACAATGTTTATCAATTATAACACAGCATGTGAGATAGCTCGTGTTATCGAGAAGCCTCTCCCCACGCAATTTTTTTAACGCAATCAAGAAACAAGTTTGAACTTGAACATCTTCCGGAACTAATTATGTTTTCATGCCTGCACCTGTTGTTAGCAAGTGAGGTGAGCACACAGAGACAAACAGACAACAGAGCTCCTTGATCATGAACGTCAAGGTTTCTCCACACTTGCTATTAGTTTTGGAAGGCTGGTTGGATACCTTAGGATTCCCGACATACATACATGCATGCATACATACACACATACATATATACTGGTAGTTCTTTTGGAGGCAATAGCAAAGACATGGGCTAGAAACATGAGCTAGAGACGTGAGCTAGAGACGTGAGCTAGAGACGTGAGCTAGAGACGTGAGCTAGAGACGTGAGCTAGAGACGTGAGCTAGAGACGTGAGCTAGAGACGTGAGCTAGAGACGTGAGCTAGAGACGTGAGCTAGAGACGTGAGCTAGAGACATGAGCTAGAGACGTGAGCTAGAGACATGAGCTAGAGACATGAGCTAGAGACGTGAGCTAGAGACATGAGCTAGAGACGTGAGCTAGAGACATGAGCTAGAGACATGAGCTAGAGACATGAGCTAGAGACATGAGCTAGAGACATGAGCTAGAGACGTGAGCTAGAGACATGAGCTAGAGACGTGAGCTAGAGACGTGAGCTAGAGACATGAGCTAGAGACATGAGCTAGAGACGTGAGCTAGAGACATGAGCTAGAGACGTGAGCTAGAGACGTGAGCTAGAGACATGAGCTAGAGACATGAGCTAGAGTCATGAGCTAGAGACATGAGCTAGAGACATGAGCTAGAGACATGAGCTAGAGACGTGAGCTAGAGACGTGAGCTAGAGACGTGAGCTAGAGACATGAGCTGAGAGCTAATATTAAGGGAGCATTTGGGTGGACCAACTAGCTGAGAGCTAATATTAAGGGAGCATTTGGTGGACCAACTAGCTGAGAGCTAATATTAAGGGAGCATTTGGGGGACCAACTAGCTGAGAGCTAATATTAAGGGAGCATTTGGTGGACCAACTAGCTGAGTGCTAATATTAAGGGAGCATTTGGTGGACCAACTAGCTGAGAGCTAATATTAAGGGAGCATTTGGTGGACCAACTAGCTGAGAGCTAATATTAAGGGGGCATTTGATGGACCAACTAGCTGAGAGCTAATATTAAGGGAGCATTTGGTGGACCAACTAGCTGAGAGCTAATATTAAGGGGCATTTGATGGACCAACTAGCTGAGAGCTAATATTAAGGGAGCATTTGGTGGACCAACTAGCTGAGAGCTAATATTAAGGGGGCATTTGATGGACCAACTAGCTGAGAGCTAATATTAAGGGAGCATTTGGTGGACCAACTAGCTGAGAGCTAATATTAAGGGAGCATTTGGTGGACCAACTAGCTGAGAGCTAATATTAAGGGAGCATTTGGTGGACCAACTAGCTGAGAGCTAATATTAAGGGGGCATTTGATGGACCAACTAGCTGAGAGCTAATATTAAGGGGGCATTTGATGGACCAACTAGCTGAGAGCTAATATTAAGGGAGCATTTGGTGGACCAACTAGCTGAGAGCTAATATTAAGGGAGCATTTGGTGGGCCAACTAGCTGAGAGCTAATATTAAGGGAGCATTTGGTGGACCAACTAGCTGAGAGCTAATATTAAGGGGGCATTTGATGGACCAACTAGCTGAGTGCTAATATTAAGGGAGCATTTGAGTGGACCAACTAGCTGAGAGCTAATATTAAGGGAGCATTTGGTGGACCAACTAGCTGAGAGCTAATATTAAGGGAGCATTTGGTGAATCAACTAGCTGAGAGCTAATATTAAGGGAGAATTTGGTGGACCAACTAGCTGAGAGCTAATATTAAGGGAGCATTTGGGGGACCAACTAGCTGAGAGCTAATATTAAGGGAGCATTTGGTGAATCAACTAGCTGAGAGCTAATATTAAGGGGGCATTTGATGGACCAACTAGCTGAGTGCTAATATTAAGGGAGCATTTGAGTGGACCAACTAGCTGAGAGCTAATATTAAGGGAGCATTTGGTGGACCAACTAGCTGAGAGCTAATATTAAGGGAGAATTTGGTGGACCAACTAGCTGAGAGCTAATATTAAGGGAGCATTTGGTGAATCAACTAGCTGAGAGCTAATATTAAGGGGGCATTTGATGGACCAACTAGCTGAGAGCTAATATTAAGGGAGCATTTGGTGGACCAACTAGCTGAGAGCTAATATTAAGGGAGCATTTGGTGGACCAACTAGCTGAGAGCTAATATTAAGGGAGCATTTGGTGGACCAACTAGCTGAGAGCTAATATTAAGGGAGCATTTGGTGGACCAACTAGCTGAGAGCTAATATTAAGGGAGCACTTGGTGGACCAACTAGCTGAGAGCTAATATTAAGGGAGCATTTGGGGGACCAACTAGCTGAGAGCTAATATTAAGGGAGCATTTGGTGAATCAACTAGCTGAGAGCTAATATTAAGGGGGCATTTGATGGACCAACTAGCTGAGAGCTAATATTAATGGAGCATTTGGTACCAACTAGCTGAGAGCTAATATTAAGGGAGCATTTGGTACCAACTAGCTGAGAGCTAATATTAAGGGAGAATTTGGGGGACCAACTAGCTGAGAGCTAATATTAAGGGAGCATTTGGGGGACCAACTAGCTGAGAGCTAATATTAAGGGAGCATTTGGTGGACCAACTAGCTGAGAGCTAATATTAAGGGAGCATTTGGTGCAACTAGCTGAGAGCTAATATTAAGGGAGCATTTGGTGCAACTAGCTGAGAGCTAATATTAAGGTGAACTATAAACAAGGGAAGGAATGACTAGACAATCAAACAGCGTAAAGAAACAAAAAGGATTAGAGCTCACTAAGTTAAGTTTAGTTAATGGCAAGAATTTCCCCCCCTTTAAATGTCTTTTAAAGGCCGAGTTAGAAGATAAACTAATAATACATTCTGGAAGTGAATTGCATAAGGTAATTGCACTAATAAAATAACTAATAAAATAATAATAATAAGAATAAGAATAATTCGTGCTAGCATAGGGTTTAAAAAGTGGACAGGAATTCTTATGACGACAAGAAGTTACATGTGTATTACCTCTAGTTGTATTACCTCTAGTTGCAGGAGTGCTTGTAACTATCCTAAACTACTAGCACTCAATCAGTCACTTTGTTTGAGCATGTACTTGTTGCTACTTCATGTTGCCTAGATCTTGCATCATGTTGCTTAAATCTTGCATCATGTTGCTTAGATCTTGCTACTTCATGTTGCTAGAATTTGCAACTTCATGTTGCTTAGATCTTGCAACTTCATGTTGCTTATATCTTGCTACAACTTCATGTTGCTTATATCTTGCTACAACTTCATGTTGCTTATATCTTGCAACTTCATGTTGCTTAGATCTTGCCACTTCATGTTGCTTCTTGCTACTTCATGTTGCTTAGATCTTGCTACTTCATGTTGCTTAGATCTTGCCACTTCATGTTGCTTCTTGCCACTTCATGTTGCTTATATCTTGCAACTTCATGTTGCTTATATCTTGCTACAACTTCATGTTGCTTATATCTTGCTACAACTTCATGATGCTTATATCTTGCAACTTCATGTTGCTTCTTGCTACTTCATGTTGCTTAGATCTTGCTACTTCATGTTGCTTAGATCTTGCCACTTCATGTTGCTTCTTGCTACTTCATGTTGCTTAGATCTTGCCACTTCATGTTGCTTAGATCTTGCAACTTCATGTTGCTTATATCTTGCTACAACTTCATGTTGCTTATATCTTGCTACAACTTCATGTTGCTTATATTTGCAACTTCATGTTGCTTCTTGCTACTTCATGTTGCTTAGATCTTGCCACTTCATGTTGCTTAGATCTTGCAACTTCATGTTGCTTATATCTTGCTACAACTTCATGTTGCTTATATCTTGCTACAACTTCATGTTGCTTATATTTGCAACTTCATGTTGCTTCTTGCTACTTCATGTTGCTTAGATCTTGCCACTTCATGTTGCTTCTTGCTACTTCATGTTGCTTAGATCTTGCAACTTCATGTTGCTTAGATCTTGCATCATGTTGCTTAGATCTTGCAAGCTTAGATCTTGCAACTTCATGTTGCTTAGATCTTGCAACTTCATGTTGCTTAGATCTTGCAACTTCATGTTGCTTAGATCTTGCTACTTCATGTTGCTTAGATCTTGCCACTTCATGTTGCTTAGATCTTGCAACTTCATGTTGCTTATATCTTGCTACAACTTCATGATGCTTATATCTTGCAACTTCATGTTGCTTCTTGCTACTTCATGTTGCTTAGATCTTGCTACTTCATGTTGCTTAGATCTTGCCACTTCATGTTGCTTCATGCTGCTTAGATCTTGCAACTTCATGCTGCTTAGATCTTGCAACTTCATGTTGCTTAGATCTTGCAACTTCATGTTGCTTAGATCTTGCAACTTCATGTTGCTTAGATCTTGCTACTTCATGTTGCTTAGATCTTGCCACTTCATGTTGCTTAGATCTTGCCACTTCATGTTGCTTATTGCTACTTCATGTTGCTTAGATCTTGCTACTTCATGTTGCTTAGATCTTGCATCATGTTGCTCAACTTTCAAATTTTGCAGTATCTCACTTTTTAGTTTCTAATGTCAACACTTCAACCAAATACTTCCTCAAGTTGACGCTCTTGAGTAGCTCCATTTACACCCAGGCTTGAGCAGCACATGCACCATTTACACCTGGGCATGCACCCATTTACACCCGGGCTTAATCAGCACATGCACCCATTTACACCCGGGCTTGATCAACACATGCACCCATTTATACCCGGGCTTGATCAGCACATGCACCCATTTACACCCGGCACATACACCATTTACACCTGGGATTAACCGCACACACAATTTACACCCGGGCTTGATCAACACATGCACGAGCTGAAGCAGGCTCACACACAGAGGAAGATCTTCAGGTCCTCTCCACTTCTACATCAAGGTCACTTGGTCACTTGGAAGAAGAGCTTGCACTACTAGTGGAGGCTTAGGCAGACAATCAGAGCATTTAGACAACGTGGTACACAAGTTGCTAAGAGTGGACCTAGGGCAGTGTCCTCAGGGCATTTAGACAACTTGGTACTCAAGTTGCTAAGAGTGGACCTAGGGCAGTGTCCTCAGGGCATTTAGACAACTTGGTACACTCCTCAGGGCATTTAGACAACTTGGTACACAAATTGCTAAGAGTGGCCCTAGGGCAGTGTCCTCAGGGCATTTAGACAACTTGGTACACAAGTTGCTAAGAGTGGCCCTAGGGCAGAGGATTCAAGGAAGTGTTTTGGGAGCTATAACCAACTCAAGAGTTGAGATTATTAATTTACCAGGTGGGCTCAGTGTGTACTGCTGTTTTTAAAGCGTGGGTCGACCCCCTACAGGGTTCGACGCCCGTCCCGTCCAACCACAAGACATTTGACTATCACTTCAAGTCTTTATGTTGACTGTCTTTGGAATAATACAATGCCCAGAGCTCCCCCCCCCCCCCCCCAACCTGCCTCTTCCTCCCTGCAAGGGGTCTAGCACACACCTCACATGTGGGCCCAGGGCTTACATTCAGTAGTAGTAGTAGTAGTGGATGTATGACTGAGCAAGTATCACTCTCCACTCACTCACTCAACACACCCTTACTTTCACCAGGTCCACTAGCACATCCCACACCCTCGGCTCCGGAATGCGACCGTTAAGGTCTGCATACTCCGACAAACTACAGGGAGGAGATGAAACACGATATAATACCAATACCACTATTAAGTACCCTTGCTTCCTTCTAGCCTACGCCACGTAAAGCTACAAGGCAAGAGGTTGGAGCTGTTCCTAGTACTGGAACTGTTCCTAGTGCTGCATCTGACAAGCAAGAGGTTGGAGCTGTTCCTAGTGCTGCATCTGACAAGCAAGAGGTTGGAGCTGTTCCTAGTGCTGCATCTGACAAGCAAGAGGTTGGAACTGTTCCTAGTGCTGCATCTGACAAGCAAGAGGTTGGAACTGTTCCTAGTGCTGCATCTGGCAAGCAAGAGGTTGGAGCTGTTCCTAGTGCTGCATCTGGCAAGCAAGAGGTTGGAGCTGTTCCTAGTGCTGCATCTGACAAGCAAGAGGTTGGAGCTGTTCCTAGTGCAGCATCTGACAAGCAAGAGGTTGGAGCTGTTCCTAGTGCTGCATCTGACAAGCAAGAGGTTGGAACTGTTCCTAGTGCTGCATCTGGCAAGCAAGAGGTTGGAACTGTTCCTAGTGCTGCATCTGACAAGCAAGAGGTTGGAACTGTTCCTAGTGCTGCATCTGACAAGCAAGAGGTTGGAGCTGTTCCTAGTACTGCATCTGGCAAGCAAGAGGTTGGAACTGTTCCTAGTGCTGCATCTGACAAGCAAGAGGTTGGAGCTGTTCCTAGTGCTCCATCTGGCAAGCAAGAGGTTGGAGCTGTTCCTAGTGCTGCATCTGACAAGCAAGAGGTTGGAGTTGTTCCTAGTGCTGCATCTGACAAGGAAGAGGTTGGAACTGTTCCTAGTGCTGTGGCAAGCAAGAGGTTGGAGCTGTTCCTAGTGCTGCATCTGACAAGCAAGAGGTTGGAACTGTTCCTAGTGCTGCATCTGACAAGCAAGAGGTTGGAGCTGTTCCTAGTGCTGCATCTGGCAAGCAAGAGGTTGGAACTGTTCCTAGTGCTGCATCTGACAAGCAAAAGGTTGGAGCTGTTCCTAGTGCTGCATCTGACAAGCAAGAGGTTGGAACTGTTCCTAGTGCTGCATCTGGCAAGCAAGAGGTTGGAGCTGTTCCTAGTGCTTCATCTGACAAGCAAGAGGTTGGAACTGTTCCTAGTGCTGCATCTGGCAAGCAAGAGGTTGGAGCTGTTCCTAGTGCTGCATCTGACAAGCAAGAGGTTGGAGCTGTTCCTAGTGCTGCATCTGACAAGCAAGAGGTTGGAGCTGTTCCTAGTGCTGCATCTGGCAAGCAAGAGGTTGGAGCTGTTCCTAGTGCTGCATCTGGCAAGCAAGAGGTTGGAACTGTTCCTAGTGCTGCATCTGGCAAGCAAGAGGTTGGAGCTGTTCCTAGTGCTGCATCTGGCAAGCAAGAGGTTGGAACTGTTCCTAGTGCTGCATCTGACAAGCAAGAGGTTGGAGCTGTTCCTAGTGCAGCAAGAGGTTGGAGCTGTTCCTAGTGCTACATCTGGCAAGCAAGAGGTTGGAACTGTTCCTAGTGCTGCATCTGGCAAGCAAGAGGTTGGAGCTGTTCCTAGAGCTGCATCTGACAAGCAAGAGGTTGGAGCTGTTCCTAGTGCTGCATCTGGCAAGCAAGAGGTTGGAGCTGTTCCTAGTGCTGCATCTGACAAGCAAGAGGTTGGAGCTGTTCCTAGTGCTGCATCTGACAAGCAAGAGGTTGGAGCTGTTCCTAGTGCTGCATCTGGCAAGCAAGAGGTTGGAGCTGTTCCTAGTGCTGCATCTGACAAGCAAGAGGTTGGAGCTGTTCCTAGTGCTGCATCTGGCAAGCAAGAGGTTGGAGCTGTTCCTAGTACTGCATCTGACAAGCAAGAGGTTGGAACTGTTCCTAGTGCTGCATCTGGCAAGCAAGAGGTTGGAGCTGTTCCTAGTGCTGCATCTGGCAAGCAAGAGGTTGGAACTGTTCCTAGTGCTGCATCTGGCAAGCAAGAGGTTGGAACTGTTCCTAGTGCTGCATCTGGCAAGCAAGAGGTTGGAGCTGTTCCTAGTGCTGCATCTGGCAAGCAAGAGGTTGGAGCTGTTCCTAGTGCTGCATCTGGCAAGCAAGAGGTTGGAGCTGTTCCTAGTGCTGCATCTGACAAGCAAGAGGTTGGAACTGTTCCTAGTGCTGCATCTGGCAAGCAAGAGGTTGGAGCTGTTCCTAGTGCTGCATCTGGCAAGCAAGAGGTTGGAACTGTTCCTAGTGCTGCATCTGACAAGCAAGAGGTTGGAGCTGTTCCTAGTGCTGCATCTGGCAAGCAAGAGGTTGGAACTGTTCCTAGTGCTGCATCTGACAAGCAAGAGGTTGGAGCTGTTCCTAGTGCTGCATCTGACAAGCAAGAGGTTGGAGCTGTTCCTAGTGCTGCATCTGACAAGCAAGAGGTTGGAACTGTTCCTAGTGCTGCATCTGACAAGCAAGAGGTTGGAGCTGTTCCTAGTGCTGCATCTGGCAAGCAAGAGGTTGGAGCTGTTCCTAGTGCTGCATCTGGCAAGCAAGAGGTTGGAGCTGTTCCTAGTGCTGCATCTGACAAGCAAGAGGTTGGAACTGTTCCTAGTGCTGCATCTGACAAGGAAGAGGTTGGAACTGTTCCTAGTGCTGCATCTGGCAAGCAAGACGTTGGAACTGTTCCTAGTGCTACATCTGGCAAGGAAGAGGTTGGAACTGTTCCTAGTGCTGCATCTGGCAAGCAAGAGGTTGGAGCTGTTCCTAGTGCTGCATCTGACAAGCAAGAGGTTGGAACTGTTCCTAGTGCTGCATCTGACAAGCAAGAGGTTGGAGCTGTTCCTAGTGCTGCATCTGACAAGCAAGAGGTTGGAGCTGTTCCTAGTGCTGCATCTGACAAGCAAGAGGTTGGAGCTGTTCCTAGTGCTGCATCTGACAAGCAAGAGGTTGGAGCTGTTCCTAGTGCTGCATCTGACAAGCAAGAGGTTAGAACTGTTCCTAGTGCTGCATCTGGCAAGCAAGAGGTTGGAACTGTTCCTAGTGCTGCATCTGACAAGCAAGAGGTTGGAACTGTTCCTAGTGCTGCATCTGGCAAGCAAGAGGTTGGAACTGTTCCTAGTGCTGCATCTGGCAAGCAAGAGGTTGGAACTGTTCCTAGTGCTGCATCTGGCAAGCAAGAGGTTGGAGCTGTTCCTAGTGCTGCATCTGGCAAGCAAGAGGTTGGAGCTGTTCCTAGTGCTGCATCTGACAAGCAAGAGGTTGGAACTGTTCCTAGTGCTGCATCTGGCAAGCAAGAGGTTGGAACTGTTCCTAGTGCTGCATCTGGCAAGCAAGAGGTTGGAGCTGTTCCTAGTGCTGCATCTGACAAGCAAGAGGTTGGAACTGTTCCTAGTGCTGCATCTGGCAAGCAAGAGGTTGGAGCTGTTCCTAGTGCTGCATCTGGCAAGCAAGAGGTTGGAACTGTTCCTAGTTCTACATCTGACAAGCAAGAGGTTGGAACTGTTCCTAGTGCTGCATCTGGCAAGGAAGAGGTTGGAACTGTTCCTAGTGCTGCATCTGGCAAGCAAGAGATTGGAGCTGTTCCTAGTGCTGCATCTGACAAGCAAGAGGTTGGAACTGTTCCTAGTGCTGCATCTGACAAGCAAGAGGTTGGAACTGTTCCTAGTGCTGCATCTGGCAAGCAAGAGGTTGGAGCTGTTCCTAGTGCTGCATCTGACAAGCAAGAGGTTGGAGCTGCTCCTAGTGCTGCATCTGGCAAGCAAGAGGTTGGAGCTGTTCCTAGTGCTGCATCTGACAAGCAAGAGGTTGGAACTGTTCCTAGTGCTGCATCTGACAAGCAAGAGGTTGGAGCTGTTCCTAGTGCTGCATCTGACAAGCAAGAGGTTGGAACTGTTCCTAGTGCTGCATCTGGCAAGCAAGAGGTTGGAACTGTTCCTAGTGCTGCATCTGGCAAGCAAGAGGTTGGAACTGTTCCTAGTGCTGCATCTGGCAAGCAAGAGGTTGGAGCTGTTCCTAGTGCTGCATCTGGCAAGCAAGAGGTTGGAACTGTTCCTAGTGCTGCATCTGGCAAGCAAGAGGTTGGAGCTGTTCCTAGTGCTGCATCTGACAAGCAAGAGGTTGGAACTGTTCCTAGTGCTGCATCTGGCAAGCAAGAAGTTGGAACTGTTCCTAGTGCTGCATCTGGCAAGCAAGAGGTTGGAACTGTTCCTAGTGCTGCATCTGGCAAGCAAGAGGTTGGAACTGTTCCTAGTGCTGCATCTGACAAGCAAGAGGTTGGAACTGTTCCTAGTGCTGCATCTGGCAAGCAAGAAGTTGGAACTGTTCCTAGTGCTGCATCTGGCAAGCAAGAGGTTGGAGCTGTTCCTAGTGCTGCATCTGACAAGCAAGAGGTTGGAACTGTTCCTAGTGCTGCATCTGACAAGCAAGAGGTTGGAACTGTTCCTAGTGCAAATAAGGGCCAGAGGCTGTGGAAGAAGGTAAATGAGAAATCAGGCCAATAACATTAGAAGAGAGAGTCAGGAGGACAGGATGCTCAGGAAGTCTGGAAGGATAGAGGAAAGGATATATACAATAATTGGAGGATTGAAGCATTCTGCATCTGGCAAGCAAGAGGTTGGAGCTGTTCCTAGTGCTGCATCTGGTAAGCAAGAGGTTGGAGCTGTTCCTAGTGCTGCATCTGACAAGCAAGAGGTTGGAGCTGTTCCTAGTGCTGCATCTGACAAGCAAGAGGTTGGAGCTGTTCCTAGTGCTGCATCTGACAAGCAAGAGGTTGGAGCTGTTCCTAGTGCTGCATCTGGCAAGCAAGAGGTTGGAGCTGTTCCTAGTGCTGCATCTGACAAGCAAGAGGTTGGAGCTGTTCCTAGTGCTGCATCTGGCAAGCAAGAGGTTGGAGCTGTTCCTAGTACTGCATCTGACAAGCAAGAGGTTGGAACTGTTCCTAGTGCTGCATCTGGCAAGCAAGAGGTTGGAGCTGTTCCTAGTGCTGCATCTGGCAAGCAAGAGGTTGGAACTGTTCCTAGTGCTGCATCTGGCAAGCAAGAGGTTGGAACTGTTCCTAGTGCTGCATCTGGCAAGCAAGAGGTTGGAGCTGTTCCTAGTGCTGCATCTGGCAAGCAAGAGGTTGGAGCTGTTCCTAGTGCTGCATCTGGCAAGCAAGAGGTTGGAGCTGTTCCTAGTGCTGCATCTGACAAGCAAGAGGTTGGAACTGTTCCTAGTGCTGCATCTGGCAAGCAAGAGGTTGGAGCTGTTCCTAGTGCTGCATCTGGCAAGCAAGAGGTTGGAACTGTTCCTAGTGCTGCATCTGACAAGCAAGAGGTTGGAGCTGTTCCTAGTGCTGCATCTGGCAAGCAAGAGGTTGGAACTGTTCCTAGTGCTGCATCTGACAAGCAAGAGGTTGGAGCTGTTCCTAGTGCTGCATCTGACAAGCAAGAGGTTGGAGCTGTTCCTAGTGCTGCATCTGACAAGCAAGAGGTTGGAACTGTTCCTAGTGCTGCATCTGACAAGCAAGAGGTTGGAGCTGTTCCTAGTGCTGCATCTGGCAAGCAAGAGGTTGGAGCTGTTCCTAGTGCTGCATCTGGCAAGCAAGAGGTTGGAGCTGTTCCTAGTGCTGCATCTGACAAGCAAGAGGTTGGAACTGTTCCTAGTGCTGCATCTGACAAGGAAGAGGTTGGAACTGTTCCTAGTGCTGCATCTGGCAAGCAAGACGTTGGAACTGTTCCTAGTGCTACATCTGGCAAGGAAGAGGTTGGAACTGTTCCTAGTGCTGCATCTGGCAAGCAAGAGGTTGGAGCTGTTCCTAGTGCTGCATCTGACAAGCAAGAGGTTGGAACTGTTCCTAGTGCTGCATCTGACAAGCAAGAGGTTGGAGCTGTTCCTAGTGCTGCATCTGACAAGCAAGAGGTTGGAGCTGTTCCTAGTGCTGCATCTGACAAGCAAGAGGTTGGAGCTGTTCCTAGTGCTGCATCTGACAAGCAAGAGGTTGGAGCTGTTCCTAGTGCTGCATCTGACAAGCAAGAGGTTAGAACTGTTCCTAGTGCTGCATCTGGCAAGCAAGAGGTTGGAACTGTTCCTAGTGCTGCATCTGGCAAGCAAGAGGTTGGAACTGTTCCTAGTGCTGCATCTGGCAAGCAAGAGGTTGGAACTGTTCCTAGTGCTGCATCTGGCAAGCAAGAGGTTGGAGCTGTTCCTAGTGCTGCATCTGGCAAGGAAGAGGTTGGAGCTGTTCCTAGTGCTGCATCTGACAAGCAAGAGGTTGGAACTGTTCCTAGTGCTGCATCTGGCAAGCAAGAGGTTGGAACTGTTCCTAGTGCTGCATCTGGCAAGCAAGAGGTTGGAGCTGTTCCTAGTGCTGCATCTGACAAGCAAGAGGTTGGAACTGTTCCTAGTGCTGCATCTGGCAAGCAAGAGGTTGGAGCTGTTCCTAGTGCCCCCTAGAGGGGAGGTGTGAATATAAAGTGGTGTGCGTTTACCCCTCACCTCATCTGGCATAGTTCAGTCTGGATGTAGAGCTTGCGTCTCTCCTCCCAGGCTTGGTGGAACTGGACACAATTAGGGTGGTGAGGTAACCGCTCGTGCCTCTCCACCTCCGCTAATTTCAATCTCCGGTCCTTCTCCCCTCTGAAGTGCTGGAGGGACCTCTTCACGGCGTACATCTTACCATCATCACGACTACGAACTTGGAAGACTTCTCCAAAGGACCCACCTCCTAATCTATCACAAATCTGGAAACATTGCTCCAAGTAGGTTTTGTGTGACAGACTATTGTAATGAGGACTTGTTAGGGCTGCATGTATGCACGCACACACACACACACACCACAAAAAAACATGAGGAATATTTATGACTGAAAACAACATAAAATACACCACGAAGAGATTTACTGTCATTTGTCTTCTCGGATTTGAAGCTGATCAGCTGAGGTTCAGTAGACGACGTTGCAGTGCAGGATAGTCTAGAAACAGGTGGGCAGGATTTGGTAGTCGGCTTGCAAGGTCTCCGGACTCTAAACGGCGTCCTCTTTCTCTGACTGAAACTACCGCTTTGCGGGAACACCGGCAGAGGCCGCGAACTAACAACCGCGGAGCAATCTCCCTCCATTTCCTCTTTTACCGCCTCTTCCGTTTTCCCCCTCCGACTTCAACTAGGCGGAGACCGCGGACTAAGAACGCGAGCAAATCTCCCGCCATTCCCGTTTTCGGGTAATTTTGTTAACTTGACGACCATTACGATAAACATTGGAGGAGTGTGACGGAATTGACCCCTGTACTCTTTCTTGAGCAAAGTATGGAGCCTGGCGTCAAGCTGCATACTAAAGGAAGATACTGCTGTGGCAATAATGCTGCAATGGAAGGTGATGTCTTGAAGTTCAAGGGAGAAGGAAGTAGTGTGGGCGTTGTCAAGATTTTAGAGCCGATTAATCCTATGCTCAATTATTTTGAATGTGAAATAGTGTCTCAAGGTCAGAAATGTGCTATTGGACTGGGTTTTGGAGACAAAAACTATCCTTCGGACCGCATGCCAGGCTGGAACATGAATGGGATAGGTTACCATGCTGATGATGGCAGGCTCTTTCACCATGATGGCTATGGAAAGCAGTTTGGCCCCACCTGTACTGAAGGAGATCGTATGGGGTGTGGGGTGGATTTTGACAAGGATGTGGGCTATGGCTCTTGTGAAGTATTCTTCACCAAGAATGGGGAGCAGGTAGGAGATTCAGTTAGAATGAAGCGACCAGTGTACGGTCTGTATCCAGTCATTGGTGTGCACAGTCGTGGAGAGAAAGTACGGTACCTCGGTCATTGGCACAGACAGCAGCAAGGCCTGCTGGAGCCCATGATATTGGACCACTCCCCTTCCAACATCTGGTTACGCTCGAACAACATCAAGTTCCTGGACGACGGCCTGACACTGGAATATTGCGGAGATGGTCTGAACCGACAAGATGTGGGGATAGCACAAGGAAACTTCTGCTTAGACCGACAACACCATTATTTTGAGATGTCTCTCATTTCGTCTGGCAAAGAAGGGTGGTTTGCCATTGGCCTTGCACGCACCACCTACCCACTCTACAGACACCCAGGCTGGAACACAGGCTCTGTGGGATATCACGCAGACAATGGTCACTTGTACAAGGAGAGAGGGCATGGGCAACCATTTGGCCCAACGTGCACTGAAGGGGATCTGATGGGGTGTGGCATTGACTTCCCAATAGAAACCCCCTCTAGTGCCGAGGCTATTATCGGAGCCACTACTGCCGCTGCAGTAACTATAGAGTCGGACTCTGAGGATGAGAGAGAGATTTTGTTTGATGAAATTAACCAATATTGCTACGGGGAGTTTTATGAGGACTCCAGCGATGAGAATGACATGTATGATTACGAAGATGCATGCTTTGATGCAGTACGGAGAGAACTGGTGTCAAGGAAAGAACAGCATAACAATGTCACCAAGGGAGAGCTCAGCGATGAGAACTCGGACACATGCCTGGTGTACTTCACAAAAAATGGGGAGAGGGTGGGAGACATGGAATGTGTGCTCCCCAGAGGGGGCTTCTATCCTGTTGTGGCCATGCTTAGTCAGGGGGAAAAAATACGTGTTAATTTTAACCCCCTTACTGGTTGAGGGTGTTGCTGCAGAATTAGTGTTTTTAGTGTCTGTGTTTGTAAGAAAAGCTAAGTGTGTAAGAATGATGTGTATATAGTTAGCTATCATTATTTATTTATTCCCCAAGCTCACCCAGTCATCTGTAACGGCACAATAAATGTCAGCAATCTTCATGTTATTGAGCAGAGTAAAACCTGAACAGTATTGGAAAAGGTTGTTGGAGCTCTGATATAGGGAATGAGTTGCAGTGCTGTGAGGTTAATTAAGCAGTGTTGTGAGGTTAATTAATGTGGAGAGAAAGTTGGTCATGGATTATATGTTGTTTAGTAAAGCCATGGCTGTAGCTATATAGAGATGGGTGTAGTAGTTAGGGTGGTGTTGAGGACTCTGACGAGCTGGATGTGGGGTTGGACCATAACCTTATTGGGAAGAAATTATGAGGTATATATATAGGAGAGAAGAACAAGTGATGAGAGCATTATAAATGAGAGTTGACAGGCTAGATGGGAGGAGAATCAGGAGGCAGTGGAGGAAATGTTCATAGGGTGGGAAGAAGAGGTAAGAGAGCTTGAGCAAGAGTTGGGAGGAAACTTAGTTGAAGAGGTGTGGGTAGGTGGAAGGAGAAAGTTTTGGCTGCAGCGGATAAAGGAATAGGGAGGAAGAAGATTACAGAGAGGTCAGAGGGATGGTGGGTGGAGGATGTGGAGAGGTTAGGAAGAAGAAATGTAGGACTAGAGAAGCAAGGAAGAGAGGGGAGGACATACATTGAGGCAGCTATGGGAGAACTATAGAGAAGCAAGGAAGAGAGGGGAGGGGAGGCTACATTGAGGCAACTATGGGAGGATATAGAGAAGCAAGGAAGAGAGGGGAGGGGAGGCTGCATTGAGGCAACTATGGGAGGACTAGAGAGAAGCAAGGAAGGAAAGTGAAAAGACTACTACCTATTAGGAAAGAGAAGAAGGAATTGAGGAAGAGAACTATAAAGAGCAGGGTGGGACTAGTTATAAGCTGTTTTGAAATGATTTGAGAGCAAAGAGGAAGGAGAGAAGGATAAAGGGAGTGAAAGATGATGAGGGAAGGATGGAGACAAGGTATTGGAGGTGATGGCAAAAACACTGGGAAGAGCTGGGGATGAAAAGAGAGGATACCATAGTACCAGAAGCAGAGATAGGAGATGTGAGTGGGCATGGTGGGTATGTGTGAGGAAGTAAGTAGGGAAGAAGTAGTAGAGGTAATGAAGTCTTTGAAGAGAGGAAAGGTATCAGCTGATGGAATGTCGAATGAGATGCTGATATATGGAGATAGAAGGTTGGTGGAGGAAATGGTGCAGGTGATGAATATGGTGATGAGGAGTGAGTGCTGCCCAGTGGACTGGAAGAAGAGTTTGCTAGTACCTCTCCACAAGGATGGTGATGAGGACCAAGTAGGGAACTATACGGAGATTGCGTTAGGTTGTAATGAGGTGAAGGTGTTTCTAAGAGAGGTTGGGAAGGTTTGCTGAGGGGAGAATTTTGACAGAAGCGCATGGAGGCTTTAGGAGTAAGAGATGATGTTCAGACCAGGAGGTGTGTTAAGAGGTGTGAGGAAGAGCGAGAAGAAGATTTCATATCTGGCCTTCCTGAACATAAGCAAAGCATATGACAGTGTCTGGAGGGAGGGACTGTGGCACAAGTTGAGGCAGGAGCGGAGGAGAAACTTGTGAGGATATGTGAAGGACTGTATAGTGGGGTGGAGACAACAGTGGTATTAAACGGAAGGGAGGGGGTTCAAGGTGGTTCGCTGTGGATAGGCAGGGATGCTCTTTGTCTCCACTTCTCTTCAATATCTATTTGATGGGAATGGCAAAGGAGTTGGCGAGAGCTGAGCTAAGATCAAAGTGGAAGGATGTTGGTGTGGGGCACTTATATATGTATGCAGATGATGTTGTTCCTGTGGTGGACTCGGAGGTGGAGTTATGTTGGTGCGATATAGGCGTATGTGTTAAGGTGGAATTTAATGGGATCAAGAGGAAGCAGAAGTGAGTCGGGAGATTGGCGAGGAGATAGTGGAAGAGGTAGAAGAGTTCAAGTACTTGGGGGTGTGGTTGGAGGAAGCTAAGGGGTAATGTTCAGTTAGAGAAGATGGCAAAGAAGGCAGAAGAGTTGGTTGTGCAGGTGACATGGATGAGCAGAGTGAATGGGCAGGTGGAAATGGACTGAGGAAGAATGGTGTGGGAGCTTCTGTGAGACCTAGGACAGAGTGTGCATCAGAAGTGTGGTGGATAGGAGGATGTAATGCTTGCAAGAAGTTGGAGTCGGCACAGATGAGAGTGGGTAGGAGATGGCTGGGGGCAAGTAATACTGCAATAGGAGTGGCAATATGGGGAGATATGGGGTGGAGGAAGCTAGAGGAGAGGAGGGAAGAGATGAAGGTTTTGTTTGGTAAAAGATTGGAGGTGTTGGAAGAGAGCGGATTTGGTGAAAACAATTGTAAATAAACTAAGAGAGGATGGAGGAATCGGATGGTGGGAGGAGTATGAGATCTTGAGGAGGAAGACAATGAAGTGGGGTCAGAGCACACAAGTGGAAGGAAAAGATGGTGAGAAATGAGAAGGATTGGGAGGAGTCAACAGTAAGAGTGCACTGAAGTTATATAAAAAGATGGTCCAGGTTGGAGAGGTATGTGAGGTCCATGCATGTCAGGAAGGTGTGAGGTTGCAATTTAGACTGAGGACTGGGTTGTTAGAGGGTAGAAGAGATCTGGAATAATTAGAGGTAGTGAAGGATGAGGGACATTTCTTGGTGATGTGCTGGGTTGAGAGGGATGTTGGTGCTGGTGAATGAGGTGCACAGAATTGTAGGGCTGGACAATGGCTGGATGAATATAGAAGAGTGGGTAAGGAAGCATTGCTGCTGGGGAAAGGTGTGGAGGGAGTAAGTGATGCAGTGATGGAGGAGGTGGGCGAGTGTGTTATGTATTGGGTAGGGAAGTGGTGGCAGAGGAGAAAGGAACTGTTGTAAGGTCAGCTGTCGTTAATGCCCTCCCCTCCCTCCTGATGGATACCATTAGCTATTAATAGTATTGCAATAACATAATATATATTTAGACTGTTATTGGTGTTAATTAGCCCCAATTATGCTGTATATGTGGTGGCCTTATAGTCTGGGGTCTCAGATTAAATTGATTAGGTATTTAATTATGAAACCTTCTAAAAATAATTCTTCATTTGCAGACACACATACCAATATAAAATTGTATGCATATATGCACATGTATAATAGTTACATAACTACTACTAAGTATAAATAATCATACTGGACATCTATATAAAAAAATATTCAGACTAGCAAAAAAGAAAACAACAACTCTAGTCAATCTTGTTGCTATATTTATTAGTTGTGAGCATACCAATTATTGTGAGATAACCCAATGCAAGAACAACCCCCAACCCCAGCACCTCCGCACACATGAAGGGAAGCAATGTGGTCTGCCACGTGGGGGCAGCTTCTTCAACTTTGCTCAGCACTTGTCGCCGCAACGTCACCTCCAGGGGAATGAAATACATCTGCACTAAAGTAACAGCTGCTGCAGACACATGGAAGAGCTGGTGACTATGGAAGAACATGTCAAACCTCCCAGGGTAGAATCTCTCGGGGATCTTGGTAATAAAGAAGAAGGTGAGAAGGTAGCTAAACAGAATACCAAGCAAATGCCAGAGGAACGTCTCAGGCACGCAGTCGGTGTTGTATACCCAGCAGACGTACAGACGGTTTAAATATGGCCCTACAGCAAAGCCATAGGGCATCATGAAGGCGAAGGCACGGATCACAAAGCGAGTGTCTTTCCAGTAGAAGCGAGAGAGACTACATAAGAGGGTGGCCAATACTGCCATGCCTACTTCCAGATAAATTATGAAGGTTTTATACTTGTAGATGCGCGAGGAGGCAGGACTGAGGTAGAACAGGTATGCTATATCACAACCCAAGGCATACATGGCTATGCCTAGATAGTCTAAGAAGAAACACACAGTTCTTACACGGAAGGACTTGCTGGAGAAGAGATGTGCAATACTGCTGAACAATGTATAGGAACAAGCACCTATCCAGAAACAAAATAAAGGATAGTGATAAGTCTGGAAGAAGTCTTCCCAACGCGCTGCCAGTGCTATAAACCACACTACAAACAACAGGAAGGGGATGAAGTGAGTCCAGAAGTTAAGAACATCGTTATGCAGCACAAAAGCATGCTGTACACACTGTAGCCAAGACAAACTAGGAGGCCGGTAGCCACTCAAAATAAACGGCTCATGGTAGACTGCATCTATTTCTTTCAAGGACAAAAGCTGCTGACTTTCTCGCGTATGTTTCTTCTTTTCGCAGTCTCGAGTTGACGAAGAATCGTCCCCCCCTTGAGGTGCCGTCATTCCCATACTAATCACTTTTCATTCAAACTTACCTCCTAGGGTGCTTTTTATTTAGAGGACAATTACAATGTTTGGAGTGCTTGCGTGTGGCAGGCTGGTAAGCTTAATGGCTTAAAACTGTGACGCGGAACACTGATCACCTTTTGCTCCCGTGTAGGTGAATACGGAGGTGAACCAGGTCGACTCCAACACCTTCCTGTTAGGGCTGGAGCAAGCAGACACCGTAAATCATGTAGTCGTGTTCCTAACCGGACAAGTTTCCTTTTCAGAAAGTGTTGGCGGTTCCGTCTACATTGGATGGCCTTCTCCTGTGACTGAGGAAGGAGGAGGGGTCTCCTGGCAGCTATTAGGCTACATAAGCAACCAGAAGCCCAGTGCCATATTCAAGTTAGTAAAAATAAAATCTGATTTGGTTATAAACCCTTTCTCGCAGGAGTTGATGTCTACCGTGACGCAGCCAACCTGTGCACAAATAGGCATCATTGTGGAGCCGCTGTCCGAGATAGTCCAGAAGGTACCTTCAACCAAAACTGAAGCTTCTACAGTGGACAGCTTCACAGAGTTTAGCCAGAAGATGCTGGAAAGCTTCTTCAACTATGCAAGTTCCTTCTCCGTGAGTCCATCGACCTCTCCCATGGATCCTTCGGGCACATATGTGCCCATGCAGGTATTGCAGCTCTGGTATTCAAACTTCCAGCGCAGGCTTCAAACCAACCCTCACTTTTGGAAGGCACTCTGACAAGCTAGATCATTCATGGATCATGAAACACTCATTAACATAATTGATCAGAATATAATGACATTTAGTTCTGGGTGAGGCTACAGTGTTTATTGCTAATTCACGTCATGGTTGCAGCTGAACAAGCAAGAAATGGAATATTGACATGTCAATCAAATATTATCAAGTAGTCAATTCAGCAATCTCTTCGTGCACCTTTTTCTGCAGAGAGAGAGAGAGCATTGAGAAGGGTTCTCGTTAAATATGGCAAGATAGAGAAAAGGCATGTGTATATGGACACACATGGCCCAACATCACACTGGGTGGAGGCAGGGTGACAATAGCTCCACGGGGACACACATGGACCAACATCACACTGGGTGGAGGAAGGTTGACTATAGCTCCATGGGGACACACATGGACCAACATCACACTGGGTGGAGGAAGGTTGACAATAGCTCCATGGGGACACACATGGACCAACATCACACTGGGTGGAGGAAGATTGACAATAGCTCCATGGGGAAACACATGGACCAACATCACACTGGGTGGAGGAAGGTTGACAATAGCTCCATGGGGACACACATGGACCAAAATCACACTGGGTGGAGGAAGGTTGACAATAGCTCCATGGGGACACACATGGACCAACATCACACTGGGTGGAGGAAGGTTGACAATAGCTCCATGGGGACACACATTGGACCAACACCACACTGGGTTGAAGTAGGTTGACAATAGGACACACACTGGACCAATACCACACTGGGTGGAGGAAGGTTGAAGTACGTTGACAACAGCTCTATGGGGACACACACTGGACCAACATCACACTGGGTGGAGGCTAGGTTGACAAGAGCTCCACTGGACCAACATCAATTTTTTTTTTAACTACTGTAGTTGGAGTCATTTTGTTAATTTATTGTGGAAAAACAACAACTGGCCAACACATGTACTTGGCAGCAGGCATGCTACATGTGCGTGCAGCAGGCATGCTACATGTGCGTGCAGCAGGCATGCTACATGTGCGTGCAGCAGGCATGCTACATGTGCGTGCAGCAGGCATGCTACATGTACTTGGCAGCAGGCATGCTACATGTGCGTGCAGCAGGCATGCTAGATGTAGCTACTAATTCCTAGACTCTGAGCTGCACCGTCAGAGTCTGAGCTTGTCATAGATGTACAGAGTTGATAGACCTACTATCATAATTTCCCTTTGAAGATGTAGTCCGGCATTACTAGCAGGTGACCATCATAATAGATGTGGTGTGACATTACCAGCAGGTGAGCATCATAATAGATGTGGTGTGGCATTACCAGCAGGTGAGCATCATAATAGATGTGGTGTGACATTACCAGCAGGTGAGCATCATAATAGATGTGGTGTGACATTACCAGCAGGTGAGCATCATAATAGATGTGGTGTGGCATTACCAGCAGGTGAGCATCATAATAGATGTGGTGTGACATTACCAGCAGGTGAGCATCATAATAGATGTGGTGTGACATTACCAGCAGGTGAGCATCATAATAGATGTGGTGTGACATTACCAGCAGGTGACCATCATAATAGATGTGGTGTGGCATTACCAGCAGGTGACCATCATAATAGATGTGGTGTGACATTACCAGCAGGTGAGCATCATAATAGATGTGGTGTGACATTACCAGCAGGTGAGCATCATAATAGATGTGGTGTGACATTACCAGCAGGTGAGCATCATAATAGATATGGTGTGACATTACCAGCAGGTGAGCATCATAATAGATGTGGTGTGGCATTACCAGCAGGTGACCATCATAATAGATGTGGTGTGACATTACCAGCAGGTGACCATCATAATAGATGTGGTGTGACATTACCAGCAGGTGACCATCATAATAGATGTGGTGGCTGACGTTCCTAATCATGAGGCAAGTATATTTGCCGCACAAGAGGTTTGCACACTTTTTTCTCTACTTTGCGTGCTGCTCAGCTCACTGACAAACTAGCCACCTGTTGGGACATTAGCTTCTTCCATCTGTCGGCTTCATGACAGGAGAATGCAACTTATACTCGGATAATCTTTATAAGTGTGATAACTTTTGGTGCTAGCAAAGGCAATAAAAATTTGGCACTATCAAATGTATTCTCACAACTAATTTTGACTTCCCCAAACTAAGTGACTCAACTTTCTAAATTCTGTGCTTCGTATCTTCAGATGCGAACAGTAAAACTTTGAACTCAACATGATGCCTTAAGGCTGCTTCACAATATGGTACGTTACATTCTGCCACACATGGAAGTGATCCTGGACTTTGACCTCAACTTTACCAGTTTTAGCAGGAGCACACATTATGGGACAAGAAGTGCTATTGCACTTCTTAATGAGGGCCTCACTTGCACCAGTGCCAGCCAGCTTCTTAATGAGGGCCTCACTTGCTCCAGGGCCAGCCAGCTTCTTAATGAGGACCTCACTTGCACTTGGTCTGCAACGTCCTTCAGGTAAGCTAAGAAGGTCTCGTATTCTGTAGGTCGATGGTGTCCTCTTGTGCCAGCTGCTGACAGGAGGGTAACAGTGCAAACATCTAATTATGGATGCATAGCTAGCATGTCCACTAGGTTGCTAGGGCAACAGTGGCTAGAGTCTACCAGGTCATCATGCTGCAGACCAAGTCAGTTATGCAAACATGATGGGGACCAGGTGCTCGGATAACTGAAGCCCACCCATTTGCACCAAATTAACGCTACTATAAGACAGCCACCTTCAAAACAAATTTTAGATTGGGCCACACCCACTAGTTTGGGGGACAAGCAAAAGAAAAATAATCTGCATGCTCAGCACCCAACACCGAGCACTGTACTCGCGGGTTTCCTGACTGGGCATTGACTGGGCATAAACTGTGTGTATGTGGGGGGGGGAGGGGGAGGGGTCTTTGTCCCCCTCTGTAGCATGCGGGCCACTCTCCTCCATGTTGCTCGTGGCTGCTACATCATTGTGCTCACTAAAAGCCGATCATTCTCTCTGTAGGCGGAGTGTCAGTGGTGGAGGGGCACAATGCCCTCTAGAGTCTCCACCCCCAGCCTAGACGAGCGAGGAGCTAGCTGCTCCTAGCTCTGGCCTTACCCCAGGCTCAGCTTCACCCCAAGAAACATTGTTCTCCGATTGTTTCTGAAGATTCATTGACATGCGTTTGCCACACCCATACGTCACGCAACACATGCACAAGTAGCAATAGACACCGCTTGTTGTCTGTGGCACACCCTCATCCAGGATGTGCACTGGGTACTTACAGTGGTACACACAGGATGTGTCTGCAGCACACCCACATCCATGGGGTGTTAGGGAGGTGGTGTTGCGTGCTAGCTACACACAGGATGTGTCTGCAGCACACCCACATCCATGGGAGGTGGTGTTGCTGCAGCACACCCACATCCATGGGGTGTTAGGGAGGTGGTGTTGCGTGCTAGCTACACACAGGATGTGTCTGCAGCACACCCACATCCACGGGAGGTGGTGTTGCTGCAGCACACCCACATCCATGGGGTGTTAGGGAGGTGGTGTTGCGTGCTAGCTACACACTGGATGTGTCTTCAGCACACCTTTATCCAGGGGCTGTGTTAGCTACACACAGGAATCTGACCTCATCTGAACAAATGCTGTCATGTGTGTGTACATATCAGATACAGTACATATACACATGTACATACACATCAGGCTATGAGGAGGCATTGGCTGGATGAGAGGCTTTTGGTGAAGGCCAAAGTTCTATCACACTCGGTACCAGATGGTCAAGAAAGCATTTGCTAACTATTGAGGAAGAATCCATCTTGGAACACTTCTGAGCCACTGAGGCTCACACTTGTCCAAGTCTTTGAAGCAGTGTGGGCTCAAGGATTGATGCACAAATACATCAAAAGAGGTGTTATTACGCGGTATTGGCACATGCCATCAAGAGCACGCCATCTTCAGTTCTTTGAAGCCCTGGGCTCCCTTCCCATGCTTGGCACAAGCCTTGTGTAGCACTTGAGTTTCCAGTGCAAGCCATCTTGTCACAACTATAAAACAAACATCTCCCCTCCTCTGTCCTAGATAACTGTGACAACAAACATCTCCCTCCTCTGTCCTAGATAACTGTGACAACAAACATCTCCCTCCTCTGTCCTAGATAACTGTGACAACAAATATCTCCCTCCTCTGTCCTAGATAACTGTGACAACAAACATCTCCCTCCTCTGTCCTAGATAACTGGGACAACAAACATCTCCCTCCTCTGTCCTAGATAACTGGGACAACAAACATCTCCCTCCTCTGTCCTAGATAACTGGGACAACAAACATCTCCCTCCTCTGTCCTAGATAACTGTGACAACAAACATCTCCCTCCTCTGTCCTAGATAACTGGGACAACAAACATCTCCCTCCTCTGTCCTAGATAACTGTGACAACAAACATCTCCCTCCTCTGTCCTAGATAACTGTGACAACAAACATCTCCCTCCTCTGTCCTAGATAACTGTGACAACAAACATCTCCCTCCTCTGTCCTAGATAACTGTGACAACAAACATCTCCCTCCTCTGTCCTAGATAACTGTGACAACAAACATCTCCCTCCTCTGTCCTAGATAACTGTGACAACAAACATCTCCCCTCCTCTGTCCTAGATAACTGGGACAACAAACATCTCCCCTCCTCTGTCCTAGATAACTGTGACAACAAACATTTCCCTCCTCTGTCCTAGATAACCAAATGATACTTGTAGACTGCAACACGCATCTGCTGGGGTGATTCTCCTTGCTTAGATAATTCACACATAGCACGCACACATACACACTCCATGCAGATTCTTGAATAGCTTGGGCCAACCTACGAATCGAAGGTGCCTAAGCCCTCCTGATGATGGTGCAGTCACTGTCCTGCACTTTAGTGCGGAAAGTCTGCTGCCCAGTCTTTCTTCCTCACCATATTGTGGAGAGTTGACCTTCCAGTCTTATATCTGCTGCCTCTACAAGCTCTTATTCTTCACAAACATTGAACTTATCCTCTCGATAATGAGGACAACTCTTCATCGTTTGGGAGTTGAAATAAAGTAGCCATGCATCTCTTTGATGCTGACTGAATGACAAGAACCGGCTAGCAGAATTTCCACAGAGTAATCAGCATATATATATATATATGTGTGTGTGTGTGCATTGTGCGCTCATGCAGAGGACCTTCCTCAGCCCACATGCCAAGCAAGTCATGGGTGTGGCTTTTTGTAGCGTCCAATGGCCTTCATATAACTGATAACTGACCTCACACTTCACGTAGAGAGAAACCAAACAGGAATAAGTGATGAATGCTTGCAAGGACTCACCAAATTGTTGCTGGCTCTGCGAAGTTTGTCTTCCAGACCGAGGACCATGTCACTGACCCTCTTGCTCTCCTCACTTCCCTCCATCTCCACTAACTTCCCATTCAACACATGCACCTACACACACACACACACACAAACTAATATCATGAGTTCTAATGACACCTTTTATTGACACAATAATGCACGTGTTCTAATGTCATGAGTTATAACGATACGAGTTTTGACACGAGTTCTAATGCATGAGTTCTGATGTTCTAATGACAGGAGTTTTATTGACAGGAGTTCTAATGTCATGAGTTCTAATGACAGGAGTTCTAATGACAGGAGTTCTAATGACAGGAGTTCTAATGACATGAGTTCTAATGACAGGAGTTCTAATGACAGGAGTTCTAATGTCATGAGTTCTAATGTCATGAGTTCTAATGTCATGAGTTCTAATGACATGAGTTCTAATGACAGGAGTTCTAATGACAGGAGTTCTAATGACAGGAGTTCTAATGACACGAGTTCTAATGACAGGAGTTCTAATGACAGGAGTTCTAATGACAGGAGTTCTAATGACAGGAGTTCTAATGACATGAGTTCTAATGACAGGAGTTCTAATGACAGGAGTTCTAATGACAGGAGTTCTAATGACAGGAGTTCTAATGACAGGAGTTCTAATGACAGGAGTTCTAATGACACGAGTTCTAATGACAGGAGTTCTAATGACAGGAGTTCTAATGACATGAGTTCTAATGACATGAGTTCTAATGACAGGAGTTCTAATGACAGGAGTTCTAATGACATGAGTTCTAATGACAGGAGTTCTAATGACAGGAGTTCTAATGACACGAGTTCTAATGACAGGAGTTCTAATGACAGGAGTTCTAATGACAGGAGTTCTAATGACAGGAGTTCTAATGACAGGAGTTCTAATGACAGGAGTTCTAATGACAGGAGTTCTAGTTCTAATGACAGGAGTTCTAATGACAGGAGTTCTAATGACTATATTTTCTTACGGATAATTTTATTCCAGACTTATGTAGATGCCTCCATCTTCTATGTCGCTGTGTAGAATGTTAATCTATCTCCACACATGTGTGCGTGTTCTCTAATGCTACAGCTATAGATCTCATTCACAAACCTGAGAAGCCTTCTTCATTCATGCCTTCCTCGTCAGAGACCACGCCATTACTATAGCACTAAGCTCATCCACACATGTTTCAACACTTCCATCTGTTGCGGCCACTTTAGCCAAGACAAGCCAAGGGGACTGCAGCTATGGAAGTTTTCGCAAGAAGGCTCCCTCAATAAGCATGCATGCCACTATGTTCCTCCTCACTAGAGTCCTCCTCAGACAAGTCAAGAGAACCGCCCGTCAACAGACAAAGGATTTCTGCTCGAGGTAGTTGCCTCATCATTTTTTTAATCGTCAAAACCGTGAACGGTCAAAGATCTTGGTTACCGGGCAGTGACACACTTGAAGTTAGGTGGACGTATAGAGCAGGAAATAAGCTACTTCACATTATGGTCGTCAAAGCATGTTTTTTCGAGCCACAAAACCCAGACCACCTTATGACACTTGCGATGGTAAGTGCGTTAATTTAATTTGTCTCTCTGTAATATAATTTTTTAACATATATTGTTGAACCATATGGCCCACATGTGTCTCCTTGTCTCGCCCTGTGCTTCCATAACTATGGCCCACATGTGTCTCCTTGTCTCTCCCTGTGCTTCCATAACTATGGCCCACATGTGTCTCCTTGTCTCTCCCTGTGCTTCCATAACTATGGCCCACATGTGTCTCCTTGTCTCTCCCTGTGCTTCCATAACTATGGCCCACATGTGTCTCCTTGTCTCTCCCTGTGCTTCCATAACTATGGCCCACATGTGTCTCCTTGTCTCTCCCTGTGCTTCCATAACTATGGCCCACATGTGTCTCCTTGTCTCTCCCTGTGCTTCCATAACTATGGCCCACATGTGTCTCCTTGTCTCTCCCTGTGCTTCCATAACTATGGCCCACATGTGTCTCCTTGTCTCTCCCTGTGCTTCCATAACTATGGCCCACATGTGTCTCCTTGTCTCTCCCTGTGCTTCCATAACTATGGCCCACATGTGTCTCCTTGTCTCTCCCTGTGCTTCCATAACTATGGCCCACATGTGTCTCCTTGTCTCTCCCTGTGCTTCCATAACTATGGCCCACATGTGTCTCCTTGTCTCTCCCTGTGCTTCCATAACTATGGCCCACATGTGTCTCCTTGTCTCTCCCTGTGCTTCCATAACTATGGCCCACATGTGTCTCCTTGTCTCTCCCTGTGCTTCCATAACTATGGCCCACATGTGTCTACTTGTCTCTCCCTGTGCTTCCATAACTATGGCCCACATGTGTCTCCTTGTCTCTCCTGTAGTTACCATGCAAGACACTGTGCTCTCCCAAAGAGGACATTCGACTCACCAGCTGCTTGAGGGAAGACTTTTGTTCTTGTAAGACCTTCAGTCGCTTCTGAGCCAACATTTGCACTGTGTGAATTAAAGAGCCATCACTATCAGCATGTCTTAGAAACTTGACTTGCCTCACATCTCATTACCCAGTCTCTCTGCTTGTCCTGATGCATCTGAATGTCCTGGTGGGTAAGCCTCTATAGATCTGTCTGCTTGTCTTGATAAATCTGCTTGTCCTTGTACTTCATTGTGTCCTAGTAAATTGGTCTGTCCACTTGATTGTCCTGTTGATTCCACTTGTCCTTCATGACCTAGCTGTCTCAATCTCTGCAACTCTTCCTTCTTCTGTCCTGCTAATTCTGTCTGTCTTAAATGTTTTGATTGTCTACTGCTAGTAAAGGAAGGGGGGGTGTCACTATTGAGGGTGTGGCCTTTACCAGAGAAGGCCTTGACGTGTTGTGCAGCTCCAGGCTTGTCGCTGATGGAGCTGGTGGAGCGTGTGGCCGTCCGGTGTTCCTCGGTGTTAAACTCCTCCACGGCTGCAGTCACCTTGGCAAGTTTCTCCTCGTCTGATGAGAGGGTGCGAACTGGGATGTGTCTGAGTCCTGTACATACAAATACTATATGCACATGTCCTGTATATACAAATACTATATGCACATGTCCTGTATATACAAATACTATATGCACATGTCCTGTATATACAAATACTATATGCACATGTCCTGTATATACAAATACTATATGTACATGTCCTGTATATACAAATACTATATGCACATGTCCTGTATATACAAATACTATATGTACATGTCATGTATATACAAATACTATATGTACATGTCCTGTATATACAAATACTATATGTACATGCTCCTGTATATACAAATACTATATGCACATGTCCTGTATATACAAATACTATATGCACATGTCATGTATATACAAATACTATATGCACATGTCATGTATATACAAATACTATATGTACATGTCCTGTATATACAAATACTATATGCACATGTCCTGTATATACAAATACTATATGTACATGTCCTGTATATAAAAATACTATATCATGCTCCTGTATATACTGGCTAAGCCAATGCAAGATATATAGATCCTTATATGCAAAACCTTAACTGGATATACAATAATAATGGATATACAATAATAATAATAATAATAATAATAATAAAAAAATATAAAAAAATAAATAAAAAATTAACAACAACAACAACAATTAATATAATAATAATGCAATAACATAACAATTCTTTTCCTGGACATGGTGTAAAAACAAATTGAAGCTTAAACAACAGTGATCAGCAGAATAAATTTTAACCGCTCACAATGAGCTCAGGTGCTGAGCAGAGCTATGGACCTCTCACAATGAGCTCAGCAGCACCTAGCAGAGCAGAGCTATGGACCTCTCACAATGAGCTCAGCAGCAGCTGTTCTGAATGAGTGTGTGTGTGAGTGTGTGTGTGTGTGTGTGTGTGGTGTGTGGTGTGTCTGAACATGCTATTGGTTTGGGGGTTGAGGTGGTAGTCGTAATCCTTCCATACCTTCAAGGCTTGCAAGTAAAACTGTACTAGCTATGAAGGAGTGAGGGGGAAAGAAAGGGAGCAGGATCTGCCAGCTGCATCCAGTAGCTGGGCTCCCCATGAAGCAGGACCCAGACACAGTAGCTAGGCTCCCCATGAAGCAGGACCAGACACAGTAGCTGGGCTCCCCATGAAGCAGGACCAGACACAGTAGCTGGACTCCCCATGAAGCAGGACCAGACACAGTAGCTGTGCTCCCCATGAAGCAGGACCAGACACAGTAGCTGGACTCCCCATGAAGCAGGACCAGACACAGTAGCTGGGCTCCCCATGAAGCAGGACCAGACACAGTAGCTGGGCTCCCCATGAAGCAGGACCAGACACAGTAGCTGGGCTCCCCATGAAGCAGGACCAGACACAGTAGCTGGGCTCCCCATGAAGCAGGACCAGACACAGTAGCTGGGCTCCCCATGAAGCAGGACCAGACACAGTAGCTGGGCTCCCCATGAAGCAGGACCAGACACAGTAGCTGGGCTCCCCATGAAGCAGGACCAGACACACAGTAGCTGGACTCCCCATGAAGCAGGACCAGACACAGTAGCCATGAAGCAGGACCAGACACAGTAGCTGGACTCCCCATGAAGCAGGACCAGACACAGTAGCTAGGCTCCCCATGAAGCAGGACCAGACACAGTAGCTAGGCTCCCCATGAAGCAGGACCAGACCACAGTAGTTGGACTCCCCATGAAGCAGGACCAGACACAGTAGCCATGAAGCAGGACCAGCCACAGTAGCTGGGCTCCCCATGAAGCAGGACCAGCCACAGTAGCTGGGCTCCCCATGAAGCAGGACCAGACACAGTAGCTAGGCTCCCCATGAAGCAGGACCAGACACAGTAGCTGGACTCCCCATGAAGCAGGACCAGACACAGTAGCTGGGCTCCCCATGAAGCAGGACCAGACACAGTAGCTAGGCTCCCCATGAAGCAGGACCAGACACACAGTAGCTGTGCTCCCCATGAAGCAGGACCAGACACAGTAGCTGGGCTCCCCATGAAGCAGGGCTATCAGATGACGATGCTGTCCTCTATAAATTTCACCATTTCAGCAACTGTGGTGTTTTTCTAATTCAGAGGGTTTGAGGCAGCCTCTCTAGCTAAGAGAGGGTTGGAGGCTCGCTAACTAACTGACTGCTTGCGTTACGTGTGCTCTAACTAATGTGCATGTTGTAGTATTTGCTAGCGTCAGGAACATGAGAAATGCATGAACAGGCACAGCCCTGCATCACTAAACACAATGGCCGTCAAGGATCACAAATAGAGGCCACTCAAAATAAACACTTGTATACATACTGATGCTCTCCATTGACATGTCCACTCTGTGTCTTCCTGTCTCACTCTTGTTAATGCTGTCAGGGGCAATGTTCTGGTGCATCACTTTGCAAGGAAAATGGTTTATTAAGAACTCGGCAAAATCTGCCAAAGATTAGTCTTCTTCCTGTGCTAGGCCCTCCATGAGACAGTTGCCTCCTAACATAAGCACATACCCACACACGTAGCTAACAGCTACAGTAACTCTCCCTCTACCTCTCCAGAAGATACAGTAACATATTCCAGAGCAATAAAAGGACTTCAGCATCTTTGCTCAAACAGCTGCTAACTATGCAGCCAGTTCTCTCTCCTCTACTACTATGCAGCCAGTTCTCTCTCCTCTACTGACTGTGCAGCCAGTTCTCTCTCCTCTACTGACTGTGCAGCCAGTTCTCTCTCCTCTACTAACTGTGCAGCCAGTTCTCTCTCCTCTACTAACTGTACAGCCAGTTCTCTCTCCTCTACTGACTGTGCAGCCAGTTCTCTCTCCTCTACTGACTGTGCAGCCAGTTCTCTCTCCTCTACTAACTGTGCAGCCAGTTCTCTCTCCTCTACTGACTGTGCAGCCAGTTCTCTCTCCTCTACTACTATGCAGCCAGTTCTCTCTCCTCTACTGACTATGCAGCCAGTTCTCTCTCCTCTACTGACTGTGCAGCCAGTTCTCTCTCCTCTACTGACTGTGCAGCCAGTTCTCTCTCCTCTACTGACTGTGCAGCCAGTTCTCTCTCCTCTACTGACTGTGCAGCCAGTTCTCTCTCCTCTACTGACTGTGCAGCCAGTTCTCTCTCCTCTACTGACTGTGCAGCCAGTTCTCTCTCCTCTACTGACTAACACTACTACTACTACTACTACTACTACTACTACTACTACTACTACTACTACTACTGCATGGTAACTCACCCAGACACAGCTCCAGGCACTCTGTGCTGGCATTATAGGCAAATGTCTTCCCCGGCAGCTCTTTGAACTGGATGTGGGCATTGTCCTGTATGTGTGCCCCGTACTGCCGCATGACCTGCTGGTAGTAGTCCCCATGCTTGTGGAACAGCTTCGGCTGGTGCTGAGCTACAGCCCACAAGTCCATATCCTTACCCATCATGTGCTGCAGCAGCTTGTTCAGGGCTGCAGCAACAACAGCAGCAACAGAAACAGCAACAGCAAACAGTCACAACTAATACAGCACAGATGATGTGACAGTCAGGACACACAGATGATGTGACAGTCAGGACACACAGATGACATGACATTCAGGACACACAGATGACATGACATTCAGGACACACAGATGATATGACAGTCAGGACACAGAGATTACATGACAGTCAGGACACACAGATGGCATGGCAGTCAGGACACAGAGATGACATGACAGTCAGGACACAGAGATCACATGACAGTCAGGACTCAGAGATCACATGACAGTCAGGACACAGATGACATGACAGTCAGGACACACATGACATTCAGGACACAGAGATGACATAAGTCAGGACACAGAGATCACATGACAGTCAGGACACACATGACATTCAGGACACAGAGATGACATAACAGTCAGGACACAGCGATCACATGACAATCAGGATTTAGAGATTACATGACAGTCAGGACACACAGATGACGTGACAGTCAGGACACACAGATCACATGACAGTCAGGACACAGAGATCACATGACAGTCAGGACACATATATCACATGACAGTCAGGACACAGAGATCACATGACAGTCAGGACACAGAGATCACATGACAGTCATGCCATGCCAAGATCACATGACAATTAGGACATGCAAAGATGACATGACAGTCTGGACACAGAGATCACATGACAGTCAGGACACACATGACATTCAGGACACAGAGATGGCATGACAGTCAGGACACACAGATGACATGACAGTCAGGACATACAGATGGCATGACAGTCAGGACACAGAGATCACATGAGAGTCAGGACACATGAGATCACATGACAGTCAGGACACAGAGATGGCATGACAGTCAGGACAGGCATACACCCCAACAAGGTACATAGCTTGGTTGTACTTTCTGCGCTCTCCTGCAATCTTTGTTCTGCTTCTTCTAGAGTGGCCGTGCGGTGATCGTGACTGGAGCCTCCTCCCCCCTTCTCCTCCAGCCCCAGGCCTCCTCCGAGACTCATCCCATACCCATCATCTTCTAGACCCGACTTTGGGCAGACTTCTGTTCCGGCCAGAATGTCTACAGATATTTTCTCCAGGTCGGCCAGGTCCACAGGGAGTGAGGGCTCATCTGGAGGGACCAGTTCCCGAGGAGGGAACCCTGAACGCAACTTCTGTCGGCATGCTGGTATGCTATATGTCACCATGACAACATCAACAAACAACATCAAAGGGAGTGATCAGCCATGCTATGTGGTGAGCGGCAAATAACTTGAAACACGAAAGCAATCCTGCCCTCGTCAAGTCATGCCCTCGTCAAGTCATGCCCTCGTCAAGTCATGCCCTCGTCAAGTCGTGCCCTCGTCAAGTCGTGCCCTCGTCAAGTCATGCCCTCGTCAAGTCGTGCCCTCGTCAAGTCGTGCCCTCGTCAAGTCGTGCCCTCGTCAAGTCGTGCCCTCGTCAAGTCGTGCCCTCGTCAAGTCATGCCCTCGTCAAGTCTGCCTGAAGTGTATCAACTTTTAGAGACCAAACATTTATTAAAAATGGCCAACCTGACCGAGCCTCACCTGGCCATGCAGCCAGTTCTCTCCCACCTGGCCATGCAGCCAGTTCTCTCTCACCTGGCCATGCAGTCAGTTCTCTCTCACCTGGCCATGCAGTCAGTTCTCTCCCACCTGGCCAAGCAGCCAGTTCTCTCTCACCTGGCCATGCAGTCAGTTCTCTCCCACCTGGCCATGCAGTCAGTTCTCTCTCACCTGGCCATGCAGTCAGTTCTCTCCCACCTGGCCATGCAGTCAGTTCTCTCCCACCTGGCCATGCAGTCAGTTCTCTCCCACCTGGCCATGCAGTCAGTTCTCTCCCACCTGGCCATGCAGCCAGTTCTCTCCCACCTGGCCATGCAGTCAGTTCTCTCCCACCTGGCCATGCAGCCAGTTCTCTCTCACCTGGCCATGCAGTCAGTTCTCTCCCACCTGGCCATGCAGTCAGTTCTCTCCCACCTGGCCATGCAGTCAGTTCTCTCCCACCTGGCCATGCAGTCAGTTCTCTCCCACCTGGCCATGCAGTCAGTTCTCTCCCACCTGGCCATGCAGCCAGTTCTCTCCCACCTGGCCATGCAGCCAGTTCTCTCCCACCTGGCCATGCAGTCAGTTCTCTCCCACCTGGCCATGCAGTCAGTTCTCTCTCACCTGGCCATGCAGTCAGTTCTCTCTCACCTGGCCATGCAGTCAGTTCTCTCTCACCTGGCCATGCAGTCAGTTCTCTCCCACCTGGCCATGCAGTCAGTTCTCTCCCACCTGGCCATGCAGTCAGTTCTCTCTCACCTGGCCATGCAGCCAGTTCTCTCTCACCTGGCCATGCAGTCAGTTCTCTCCCACCTGGCCATGCAGTCAGTTCTCTCCCACATGGCCATGCAGTCAGTTCTCTCCCACCTGGCCATGCAGTCAGTTCTCTCCCACATGGCCATGCAGTCAGTTCTCTCCCACCTGGCCATGCAGTCAGTTCTCTCCCACCTGGCCATGCAGTCAGTTCTCTCCCACCTGGCCATGCAGTCAGTTCTCTCTCACCTGGCCATGCAGCCAGTTCTCTCTCACCTGGCCATGCAGTCAGTTCTCTCTCACCTGGCCATGTAGGCTTCTCTTAAAAAATTTAACCCGAAGATATGCCTTGCCATCAGCAATACTTCGTAAAACTCCCTAGCAACCATACACCACATGTGATAGCATTTGCATTGACCAACATAGTTGTTGCCATAGAAACAAACTACAAAACCATATTGAGGTGCACCTCATTTGAACTTGGCAATTCTTGTTTTGATGTAATCCATATATGGGTATTTTTATCATCATAGGTTACAAGAAAAAGATACAAGATGTGCAGTAAATACTCTGATAACCTAGGCAACGATGTTGAAAATAGGCTTCAGGAGACTCTAAAACGAAGTACCCTATCACGGGAATGAGTGTTTTGAATGTGTCTTCATAACAATGAAAACATATTACTTTACGTCTACAGTGTACCATAATTTTGATATTTTGAACTGAATCATAACATTCCAGAAGTGTGAATACATATATGCATGCTAGCACAATACATGGCCATCACAATGAGTCACATGAATATGAACAGAATATAACAGAGAGAGAAAATACCTGCAGAAACCAACAAATGCAACAAACAAGAGATTGACGTAAAACACAAGCACACTACTGGTGAGGTCTACCATGGAGTGGGTTTCACCACCAAAAAGTCCTTCTTTGTGACACACGGTGGAAGGTACTACTGACTAAAAAATGTTTTGCTAAAATTAACATTTTTTCGTAGACTACCCACGATCAAGGAAGCTAAAACAGCCTTTGCAGTTCATGGTACTTGCTCACTGCACAGCTAACTATAGCTAAACTCACCGTCAATGCCTTCTCCGTCGCTAAGCACTCTCATCTTCATCCAAATCGTCAGCTCGAATGAGAGCGCTAGGCTTGCTTGAAGGCAAGTCAGGCCCGACTACTTTGCCGATCGATAGCAGAGCTTCAGGGTCAACACTGGTCTGGTCAGTGGATGCCATCACCTTCTTCATCACTGCTTTCCCCCTCAGACGGTCCAAAATCATCGTCCAGAACCAGAGAAAGCACAATCTTCTGAGGTTTGTCAACCGGACATCTTGTTCGCGGCGAAAAAACTGCTCGAATTAGGAAAGGTCCACGTTTTTCAATATTTCCCCTTAGTTACCGAACGTCTACAGCCTTTATATTCGGCAGGCAAGTAGAGAAAGAATGGAGCCATTTTTTGACTGATATTTTTTAACACTACGATCAATTTTTTTCGATTTTTGAATTCAATTAATAGCTTTTGGCGTATACATGTACATATGCACACACACACATACACACACATGTCTCTTGTCCTCAAGTATGTAATGCTCGTGGAATAATGTCCAGGATTAATGAGGTTGAGACTTTGCATCTCATTATAGAGAATCTGCCGAAACATCAAGTAGCAAATTAAGTTGATTATTCAGAAAGTGTCTATGACAACTGAGTGCTCATTGAAGGGACTCATTTTCCACCCACGCTTGACCACGTACTTACATTTTAACGCCTAATGAAAACACTCATTGTGCTTCCTCTAGCCACTGGTGCTAATTTGAATCGTTAACACTTTGCAATCTGGAGATATTTATGCGGGCATTCAGGTTTTAAAGTTCCCTCCACTTTAGCTCCAGTAACTTAGCTCTAGTTATACCCATATATGAAAAATATTTTAGTATCAAAAGAGAGAGCACACAGAGAGACCTATCTTTTGAGCTACATGTATATATCAAGTCCATACCATGAAGTGGTAATCACAAGTTGTTTTCCGTGTTTTTTTTAATAAAAAAAATGGTCCTGTCCCCGCTAAGAGCTCATCCTCATCCAAGCCATGGAACATCTCTGTATGTTGCTCTAGTCAGAAGCCATGGAACACCTCTGTATGTTGCTCTAGTCAGAAGCTTCATGTTTAATGAGCAAAGAACTGTTTTTTCTAATGGCATTCAAAGTTTGAGGAATGACTGAATTATCTGGGAAAACCAACTTTCCTCACAAACTTTTAGTGCTAAGAAAACCAGTTCTTTGCTCTGTACATTAAACATGGCAATGTTTAGGGATGTTCCAGGACCAGGAAAAGGTTCAACCAACACTTCAAAGAGTCCTGTCTGCACTTCAATACGTCTCACCACTTAGCTGGCACTTCAGTTGGAGTTCTCTTGTACCAGGCACTTGAGCTACCCACAAAACAAGTTTCCTGTTAGAGCTTCACATGCCCATCATTCACCCAATACTGCAGGGCTTCATACAGGACCTTTGATCGGGGATGGGGTAGGGGGGTGGGGTAGGGGGGTGGAGTGTCGAGCTTGGAATTTTTCCATACCAGTTTTAGCAGTTTTGCATAGCACTAATTAGAAAGTGCTAGCCTTTAGTCCGGTGAAGGTTGTGAAGACGTGCCTTTAAAATACACCAAGTGATCAACCTTGCTAGGCTAAGTGACTTCAACCTTGCTAGTCTAAGTAACATCAACTTTGCTAGACTAAGTGCCATCAACCTTGCTAGACTAAGTAACATCAACCTTGCTAGACTAAGTAACATCAACCTTGCTAGGCTAAGTAACATCAACCTTGCTAGACTAGTGACATCAACCTTGCTAGACTAAGTGACTTCAACCTTGCTAGTCTAAGTAACATCAACTTTGCTAGACTAAGTGCCATCAACCTTGCTAGACTAAGTAACATCAACCTTGCTAGGCTTAAGTAACATCAACCTTGCTATACTAAGTGCCTTCAACCTTGCTAGACTAAAGGCCTGTCCACACTGCACACTGAATGCGCGTTAGATCTCAACGAATGCACGTTCGTTGCGTCCACACTGAATTCGAATTAGATTTCTTGGACCTAACGCGCATTAGGTCCAGTCCACCTCGATAGGTGGTTTGAGTCGAGCCAGAGCAACAAATCCAAGCGTAAAATTAATTACGCGGGTGCGCGTTAAAAGATAAACAGAATCATTTATGAAGTTGTAGCTGATTCCCACCAGTGCTTACTGCGTGGCTTGCACCAAACCTGGCGCACAGATGGATGCTGGTAGTCAGCCATCATTGCCACAATCAAAGGACCTATAGCAGGCAAAGATCAAGCTAAATACTATTATAGCTAAAATAGACTTCGAAAATTTTACCGCCGCAGCCTTCTTTTATGGAGTTCATGGAGCGCCATCCGTCTACTGTATTGCCTTTTTATATTTATAAATCCTTCTTCTCCTCTGCAGCATATGCTTCCTTCGCGTCTGTAGGTATCTCGGAAGAAATCCATTGTGCATTGTGACGTGGGTGCAGTTTTCTTGGAGGGGGAGTGGTTTTTATGCGCGTTTGGTTTATTGTCATGTCAGTGTGGACGCGACGTCGTGACTGGACGCGCATTGAGACTCTCTTGGTAGCTAGTGTGTCTCAATGCGCATCCAGTTATTGTGCAGTGTGGACAGGCCTTAAATTGACTTCAACCTTGCTAGACTAAGTGCCATCAACCTTGCTAGACTAAGTGACATCAACCTTGCTAGGCTTAAGTAACATCAACCTTGCTAGACTAAATGACATCAACCTTGCTAGGCTAAGTGATCAATCTTGCTAGACTAAGTGACATCAACCTTGCTAGGCTTAAGTAACATCAACCTTGCTAGACTAAGTGACTTCAACCTTGCTAGACTAAGTGACTTCAACCTTGCTAGACTAAGTGATCAACCTTGCTAGACTAAGTGATCAACCTTGCTAGACTATATGACATCAACCTTGGTAGGCTAAGTGATCAATCTTGCTAGACTAAGTGACATCAACCTTGCTAGACTAAGTAACATCAACCTAGCCTAGCCTATATAGATACCAGTGCATACAGTGATAATGTTATTTGAAAATCCTGGGGTGTGTGGGGTATCTCAAGGGTGATGGACCCCCCTACGCCCCCCCCCACATATGACCTTTTTAAAGCCTGTGGAATTATATCCAACAGGTCTTAGAATACAAACAAGTTTGACCTTTAACCTGGCCTTCAATTTCTCTATTTTGAATGCTCAAGTATTAGTAGTAGCAGCAAGTTCCAGACTAGACATGCACACACATCACGGGAAGGAAACAAGACCACACCCATGTAGACCACAACTGGCCAGATGAGACCCTTTACCATTTAAAAATGCATATGCAGACCTCTCAACTTATATTGCTACTTAGTGTGAGATTTCATGCTAAAGTGGAGTGAGAAATGCTCTGGTTGGAGTGAGACATGGGAGATGCACATTTGTATTGATCATTCAGAGCTGATACTGCAGCTTCAATAACCATTACATGGCCTACTGAATTCACCAATTCTAATAGTCAATTATCGGCAGCTGTGTGGTCCAAGGAAGAGCAAGCATCTGCAAATAACCTCAAATTTTTATTTCTATCAGTCATAACTATACTAATATGTTTGTTCTTTTCTGCTCCATCATTACCACTTTTGTCAATCATCAATCCCCTGGGTATATATATAGCACACACTAGATGAGCAGTTATATATTATAAGGAATTATGTATCCTCTGCTATATATAAGAAATAGGTATAAAACATTTCTTATGCAATACATTCATTTTGTCACTCTCAACCCCCTTGGTATTATAATATTATTACATTGACTTGTCATTGAACTACTTATATTATACTGTAAGGTAAAGAAAGAAAGAAGTTTTTTTTACATTCATATATTGAGTTTACTGTCTATTAGCGGTTTTTATGCTGCTGGTTATAAAAAGTTGCAGCCTTCTTAGCTTCTTTAAGAACTTCTGATGGAATCCAGCTAAGTGGGTTCTCGATATGCATCTTCACTGTAATAAGGGATGAAAGTGTACCATCCAGACTCAGGGAACTTCTACTTGGTGTCTTGTTCTTGTTGATAAGGGAAAAAATTCGTTCTTCCCCTGCATTTTTTCTTCCCTTGCACTTTAATGCTGTATGGTCAATACAACATTTGCAACTTTAAACAAAAGATCATATTTCAAACCAGGTTTCTTCATTTATCTCAGATGCCCCTAAAACATGTCCACACGATACGGTTCTTCAGCATTGAAGCCAACTGTGTCTTTCAGAGTTTGAGGAAGATCTTCTGTCATTGTTTGGTAGCGCCAAATCTCGGTTGGGTGCGGCGTGAGAAATAGGTAAGTGGTCGTGAGAGCGTGAGAAAAGTCCTGAAATCGTGTGACACACGACCAAATCGTGTGACTTGAGAGGTCTGCATATGCATACTATACAGATTTAAATTTGGCATACATGTTATTAACTGGTAAAGGGTCATCTAACTGGTTGTCAGACAGTGCACCATGACATCAGAAACATGGCACACTTCTCAGCTTTGGTTGACCGAAGATAAATGTTGGCAAAATCAAACACACAAACAAACCTACCAGGTTTCAACAAAAAAAAGACAAAATGTTTTTATTTTGAGAATTTACCACTCTAGAGTTTAGATGACCCTTTACCTATTCTAACAGCATTGTATTGAAAGGTAAAGGGTCTTCTAAATGTTTGTGTGTGCATTGGTAAATTCCTGCTGGCTTCTGGATCCAATTTAACAAAACTCTTTGTGTTTGTTGTTTAGTTGCCCCTGCATTAGTGGGAACTAACCACTTGTAGCAGACATCCTTTACCATGTTTATTACTGAAGTACACATGTGCCATATACACACACAGACATTGATGCATCATTAATAGTTGCCTGGTAACTAACCACTTGTAGCAGACACCCTTTACCATGTTTATTACTGAAGTACACATGTGCACACACAGACATTGATGCATCATTGGTAGTTGCCTGAAGGTCTTGTGCAGTTAACTATTGCACAAGTCAACTTCTGAGGCAACCAAACTCATCTCTTCATTAGTGAGGACATGTAGCAGCAGCTAGGCTCAGCACTGCACACACACACACACACACACAGCACATGTGGCAGCTGTTGCATCAGCTCAGCTAGGCTCAGCACTGCACACACACACACACACACAGCACATGTGGCAGCTGTTGCATCAGCTCAGCTAGGCTCAGCACTACACACACACACACACACACAGCACATGTGGCAGCTGTTGCATCAGCTCAGCTAGGCTCAGCACTGCACACACACACACAGCACATGTGGCAGCTGTTGCATCAGCTCAGCTAGGCTCAGCACTGCACACACACACACACACACACACACAGCACATGTGGCAGCTGTTGCATCAGCTCAGCTAGGCTCAGCACTGCACACACACACACACACACACAGCACATGTGGCAGCTGTTGCATCAGCTCAGCTAGGCTCAGCACTGCACACACACACACACACACACAGCACATGTGGCAGCTGTTGCATCAGCTCAGCTAGGCTCGGCACTGCACACACAGCACATGTGGCAGCTGCTCAGCTAGGCTCAGCACTACACACACACACACACACACAGCACATGTGGCAGCTGTTGCATCAGCTCAGCTAGGCTCAGCACTGCACACACATGCGGATTCATTGCATACACAACCTCGTACCAATTTTCAGGTATACTGAAACAGGCAGATAGTCACGCAGTCACTGCATTGAGAAGTTACAAGGTCTGCACTTGTTTTAGATGGACCAAATGTATGCCAGTTATACGAGGACAAACTCTGGAGAGAGACAAGTGCTTTATTTAGATAGACAGGCCAAAAAATGTTTTATTTAGAAACAAATGATATGCCAGCACCCTCTGCACTAGCTTGACTAACTTTTAAAATGGTGGACAGCACTCCACGCACACCACGCTTCTTTATGGACCTTTCGGTTTTTGGCCAGTGAATCCAAAATAACCGTTTGATTTTCTTAAATAAACAACCCCCCCTGTAAATATTGGATAGACTTCCCCCTGTAAATATTGGATAGACTTCCCCCTGTAAATATTGGACACTAGACTTCCCCCCTGTAAATATTGGACACTAGACTTCCCCCCTGTAAATATTGGACACTAGACTTCCCCCCTGTAAATATTGGATAGACTTCCCCCTGTAAATATTGGACACTAGACTTCCCCCCTGTAAATATTGGATAGACTTCCCCCTGTAAATATTGGATAGACTTCCCCCTGTAAATATTGGACACGAGACTTCCCCCTGTAAATATTGGACACTAGACTTCCCCCCTGTAAATATTGGATAGACTTCCCCCTGTAAATATTGGACAGATTTCCCCCCTGTAAATATTGGACAGACTTCCCCCCCCCTGTAAATATTGGATTGACTTTTCCCCCTGTAAATATTGGATAGACTTCCCCCCCTGTAAATATTGGATAGACTTCCCCCCTGTAAATATTGGACAGACTTCCCCCCTGTAAATATTAAATACATGTAGACTCTCCCCCGTAAATATTGGATAGACTTCCCCCTGCATATACCCTGTAAATATTGGATAGACTTCCCCCTATACATATTGGACAGACTCCCCCCTGTAAATATTAAATAGACTCTCCCCCTGTAAATATTGGATAGACTTCCCCCTGCATATACCCTGTAAATATTGGATAGACTTCCCCCTATACATATTGGACAGACTTCCCCCCTGTAAATATTGGATAGACTTCCCCCTGTAAATATTGGACACGAGACTTCCCCCTGTAAATATTGGACACTAGACTTCCCCCCTGTAAATATTGGAGACTTCCCCCTGTAAATATTGGACACTAGACTTCCCCCCTGTAAATATTGGATAGACTTCCCCCTGTAAATATTGGACAGATTTCCCCCCTGTAAATATTGGACAGACTTCCCCCCCTGTAAATATTGGATTGACTTTTCCCCCTGTAAATATTGGATAGACTTCCCCCCCTGTAAATATTGGATAGACTTCCCCCCTGTAAATATTGGACAGACTTCCCCCCTGTAAATATTAAATAGACTCTCCCCCGTACATATTGGATAGACTTCCCCCTGCATATACCCTGTAAATATTGGATAGACTTCCCCCTATACATATTGGACAGACTCCCCCCTGTAAATATTAAATAGACTCTCCCCCTGTAAATATTGGATAGACTTCCCCCTGCATATACCCTGTAAATATTGGATAGACTTCCCCCTATACATATTGGACAGACTTCACCCCTGTAAATATTGGACAGACTTTTCCCCCTGTAAATATTGGACAGACTTCCCTCCCCCCCGTAAATATTGGATAGACTTCCCCTCTGTGAATATTGGACAGACTTCCCCCCTGTAAATATTGGATAGACTCCCCCAATAAAGGAAGGAAACAAATGCAGAGCACACACACACCTATTACCTATTTTAATGATTTTAATGGGTAAAGGATATCCTCTGGTTTACCATTTGTAAATTATTGTTTCCTTGACAACTTAATTTCCTTGACAACTTAATCCAATTTTTTTTAATCGTCTTGATTCCATTTGTCTTCCACCTGATGTTGTCTTCCACCGTGTAAAAAAATTCTAGCCAAGCAGCCCCTTCAAGGACTTATCAAGAGATGCACAGGAGAACTGCAGAAGTAGCCCAACACACACAGCAGATGCTATGCCCCGTCTACCAAACAGGAACTGTGACCACAAGTACTTCCCTGGTAGTGTTGCCATGACCTTGTCATCATCGTGCCCAACACAAGGGTGAGTGTGTGTGGACACCTCCACAGCTAGGGTGAGTGTGTGTGGACACCTTCACAGCTAGTGTGAGTGTGTGTGGACACCTTCACAGCTAGTGTGAGTGTGTGTGGACACCTTCACAGCTAGGATGAGTGTGTGTAGACAGCCTTCACCATCAAGGGTGAGTGTGTGTGGACACCTTCACAGCTAGGGTGAGTGTGTGTGGACACCTTCACAGCTAGGGTGAGTGTGTGTGGACACCTTCACAGCTAGGGTGAGTGTGTGTGGACACCTTCACAGCTAGGGTGAGTGTGTGTGGACACCTCCACAGCTAGGGTGAGTGTGTGTGGACACCTCCACAGCTAGGGTGAGTGTGTGTGGACACCTTCACAGCTAGGGTGAGTGTGTGTGGACACCTCCACAGCTAGGGTGAGTGTGTGTGGACACCTTCACAGCTAGGGTGAGTGTGTGTGGACACCTCCACAGCTAGGGTGAGTGTGTGTGGACACCTTCACAGCTAGGATGAGTGTGTGTGGACACCTTCACAGCTAGGATGAGTGTGTGTGGACACCTTCACCAGCTAGGGTGAGTGTGTGTGGACACCTTCACAGCTAGGATGAGTGTGTGTGGACACCTCCACAGCAAGGGTGAGTGTGTGTGGACACCTTCACAGCTAGGGTGAGTGTGTGTGGACACCTTCACAGCTAGGATGAGTGTGTGTGGACACCTCCACAGCAAGGGTGAGTGTGTGTGGACACCTTCACCAGCAAGGGTGAGTGTGTGTGGACACCTTCACAGCTAGGGTGAGTGTGTGTGGACACCTTCACAGCTAGGGTGAGTGTGTGTGGACACCTCCACAGCTAGGGTGAGTGTGTGTGGACACATGATCCTAAAGTTATGGAGGTGGAAGAGAAGAGAGGATGACAGATCCTCCAAGATGGAGTTCAGGTTTTAACGTCACTTCTTTCCCCTTTCCTTTCTTTCCCCTTTCCCCTTCCAGCCGGTGCCCCCCTCAGCGGAGGAGACATGCTGGATATAAAAATGGCTGCACTCACTCTCACTGCAAAGGTGCCAAGAAGCTGCAAAGTGGATGTTGGCCGAGACTTACGCACGCCTTTGTTGTACATGTTTTTGGCACCCTCTGTGTGAAGTAAGAGGAGCACCAAATATGGACGAGGTTCTTGTTGGACACCACTAGAGTTAGCACATACCATACTCTTATTACTGCTATTAGAGTCAGCACATACTATACTCTTATTACTGTTATTAGAGTCAGCACATACCATACTCTTATTACTGCTATTAGAGTCAGCACATGCCATACTCTTATTACTGCTATTAGAGTCAGCACATGCCATACTCTTATTACTGCTATTAGAGTCAGCACATACCATACTCTTATTACTGCTGTTATTAGAGTCAGCACATGCCATACTCTTATTACTGCTGTTATTAGAGTCAGCATATGCCATACTCTTATTACTGCTATTAGAGTCAGCACATGCCATACTCTTATTACTGTTATTAGAGTCAGCACATACCATACTCTTATTACTGCTATTAGAGTCAGCACATGCCATACTCTTATTACTGCTATTAGAGTCAGCACATACCATACTCTTATTACTGCTATTAGAGTCAGCACATGCCATACTCTTATTACTGCTATTAGAGTCAGCACATGCCATACTCTTATTACTGTTATTAGAGTCAGCACATGCCATACTCTTATTACTGCTATTAGAGTCAGCACATGCCTTACTTTTATTACTGCTGCTATTAGAGTCAGCACATACCATACTCTTATTACTGCTATTAGAGTCAGCACATGCCATACTCTTATTACTGCTATTAGAGTCAGCACATGCCATACTCTTATTACTGCTATTAGAGTCAGCACATACCATACTCTTATTACTGCTGTTATTAGAGTCAGCACATGCCATACTCTTATTACTGCTGTTATTAGAGTCAGCATATGCCATACTCTTATTACTGCTATTAGAGTCAGCACATGCCATACTCTTATTACTGTTATTAGAGTCAGCACATACCATACTCTTATTACTGCTATTAGAGTCAGCACATGCCATACTCTTATTACTGCTATTAGAGTCAGCACATACCATACTCTTATTACTGCTATTAGAGTCAGCACATGCCATACTCTTATTACTGCTATTAGAGTCAGCACATGCCATACTCTTATTACTGTTATTAGAGTCAGCACATGCCATACTCTTATTACTGCTATTAGAGTCAGCACATGCCATACTCTTATTACTGTAATTAGAGTCAGCACATACCACTCTTATTACTGCTATTAGAGTCAGCACATGCCATACTCTTATGACTGCTATTAGAGTCAGCACATGCCATACTCTTATTACTGCTATTAGAGTCAGCACATACCATACTCTTATTACTGCTATTAGAGTCAGCACATGCCTTACTCTTATTACTGCTATTAGAGTCAGCACATGCCATACTCTTATTACTGCTGTTGTTAGTCAGCACATGCCATACTCTTATTACTGCTATTAGAGTCAGCACATGCCATACTCTTATTACTGCTGCTATTAGAGTCAGCACATGCCTTACTCTTATTACTGCTATTAGAGTCATCACATGCCATACTCTTATTACTGCTATTAGAGTCAGCACATGCCATACTCTTATTACTGCTGCTATTAGAGTCAGCACATACCATACTCTTATTACTGCTATTAGAGTCAGCACATGCCATACCCTTATTACTGCTATTAGAGTCAGCACATACCATACTCTTATTAGTGCTATTAGAGTCAGCACATGCCATACTCTTATTACTGCTATTAGAGTCAGCACATGCCATACTCTTATTACTGCTATTAGAGTCAGCACATGCCATACTCTTATTACTGCTGTTATTAGAGTCAGCACATGCCTTACTTTTATTACTGAACTGTTATTAGAGTCAGCACATACCATACTTTTATTACTGATGTTGTTAGAGTCAGCCCCTTGCTAAGGATCAGATACAGTCTCCTTGGTAACACATTGTTAGAGTCAGCACCTTGGTAATGATCAGATACAGTCTCCTTGGTAACACGTCATTGGAGTCAGCACCTGGTAAGGATCAGATCTCCTTGGTAACACGTCACCCCTTTGCTAAAGATCAGATACAGTCTCCTTGGTAACACATTGTTAGTCTGGAAGGATCAGATACATTCTCCTTCAAGACATTTGCACAGAAGCCTTCCACAGAGCCAACATGAGAGAACAACAGGGTTCTCTGCAGTCAATCAACTGAGCTCAGGTTAAGTTGATGGCCTCAATCTAGCTAGCTCACATGGTGTGCCTCATGCAGAACAAGTGGCAGCTCATTGCCTTGATGCTTGATGTTGCACACCACACACCAGCACACACCATATCTTGTTGCTATTGTTGACTGTACCTGTAGACCACATTGCACACTACACACCAGCACACACCATATCTTGTTGTTATTGTTGACTGTACCTGTAGACCACATTATACACTACACACCAGCACACACCATATCTTGTTGCTATTGTTGACTGTACCTGTAGACCACATTGCACACTACACACCAGCACACACCATATCTTGTTGCTATTGTTGACTGTACCTGTAGACCACATTGCACACTACACACCAGCACATACCATATCTTGTTGCTATTGTTGACTGTACCTGTAGACCACATTGCACACCACACACCAGCACACACCATATCTTGTTGCTATTGTTGACTGTACCTGTAGACCACATTATACACTACACACCAGCACACACCATATCTTGTTGCTATTGTTGACTGTAACTGTAGACCACATTGCACACTACACACCAGCACACACCATATCTTGTTGCTATTGTTGACTGTATATGTAGGGCCAGCTACAGCCGCCTGGAGTTGCAGGGGGAGAACTCCACCAACTCCAGCAGATATTTTGGTTGAGGATCAGCTACAGATTCCTTCGGATTTGGAAAGTTTGCCCAGGAGCAGGAACTCCACCAATCAAACAGCAGAACTGAGCGCAGGTCATTTGTTCTGCTTATAATGCAGCATGTGCTTATATTGCAGCATGTGCTTATAATGCAGCATGGGCATAAGTTCGAAAGCATCAAACGGAAACCTAAACATGACGATCTTTACCAACTATTTTATTCCGCCAGCAAGAAACAGAGTACGATCTTTACCAACTATTTTATTCCGCCAGCAATAAACAGAGTGGTCGCCGCAGACATACACAGGAACATTTAGAAAATCCAATTATGACTGGATATGTTGTAGGCAAGTTATGTCAAGAGATAGATACACACACACACACACAGATAGATAGATAGATAGATAGATAAGAGACAGACAATGAGATTGATAGATAGATGTAACCATGACATTTAGCCATGTAAGAAGCTGTTGATGTGAGTTTTAGCTGAGGTAGGGAGGAGCTTTGGTGTTTACTGTTGTGTGTGTGTTGCAGTTGTTTGGGGGGGGGAAGGGTGAGTTTTGCCATCCACCATTTTAAAAAGTGGTCAAACCAAATACAGAGAATGCTAATGACTGCCCCCAACAAACTGTTTCCTCTATAAATAAAGTACAGTGCAACCTTCCCATGGGAGTGTGCAGAGGCTGGCTCTCCTCACCTCTCACAGCCACCCAAGCAAGGGATGATGCCAGCTCCCAGAGGCAACATGGTCAACCTATCTAGAGTTGCTACGTAGGGGTGGGTGGGGGTGGAGTCAGCCTCAACAGGTGTAGTCTTAAGATGGTGGAGGTGTAAATAGAGTGTGTGTAGGACTAGTCATGCCACACCCACTTGCAACAAGGCATCTATCTCCCTCCCTCACCCTCGGCCTTCTCTCACCTCAAGTCCCTCTCAATGGCGGCCTGCAGCTGTGCGTAAGTCACTGACAGCTCCAGACACAAATTACACGTGCGTCCGTCAGAAGTGCTGACTCGCACCCTCTTCTGTGACGGCTTCATGCTCCGTGGCTTAGGTGGATGTGTGGGATCGGCTTGGGGTGTGGTCTTGCATGGAGGTTGGGTTTCAAGATTGATGGGTTTAGCCTGGTAGTATTTTGTCCGTTTTTTGCTCTGGTTCTGGGCGAGGCGGGCATTATCCTGCACTCTCCTGCGCACGCCCTTCTCTGTTTCACTCATGCCCAGCTCCTCCTTGTGGAGTACCTTGGACTTGGCGCCCGTCAGAATGATCTTAGTGGGCGGGAACTCCAACTCTGGACAGGAAGAGGGAGGGGGAGAAAGAGGGTAAGCAAACATATCAACATTCACCAACACCAGAGTTTGCAGGTTTTAGCCAGGGCTTGGGTGTAACCTGGGTTGGGTTAAATACCTTTTACCCGGGTTTTACTCAAACATGGATACAACCCAGGATAAAATAATAGACACAATAGATTTATTATAAACTGTAAAGATATTATAAATTAACTCTGTAATCAGGAAATGGCAACTGTAAAGAACTAGACAAAAACAGGAGCTGTGTTTCACTCAGCATTTATTTACCAAGTGACAAGGTTGTCTACTAGAGTATATATTTTATATTTGATGATTTATTTAAATATTTAAGGGGGACCGTCTGTGCATTTAAAAAAAAAAAATTTTAACCTGTGGTTACAACTTTAGAGCTCAGTAGATTCTGCAAACTTCATGGTATGGACTTGATATATAGCTCAAAAGATAGGTCTCTCTGTGTGCTCTCTTTTGATACTAAAATATGTTTCATAGGTATAACTATAGGCAAGTTACTAGACCCTAAAGCGGAGGGACCACAAAAACCTGAATCGCTCCAACCTCCATAGAAACCACTCTGAGTTGCGAAGTGCAAAAAAATTAAAAATGGTACAAGTGGCTAGAGGAAGCTCTAGAGTACACAATGAGTATATTGAGTAGGCGTGAAAAATTTATTACCTGGTCAAGCGCGCGGTTGGAAAATTGAAGGCGTTGACAAGGCGACGCTTTGTCAACGCCTTCAATTTTCCAACCGCCGCTTGACCAGGTAATAAATTTTTCACGCCTACTCAATATACTCATTGTGTACTCTAGAGCTTCCTCTAGCCACTTGTACCATTTTTAATTTTTTTGCACTTCGCAACTCAGAGTGGTTTCTATGGAGGTTGGAGCGATTCAGGTTTTTGTGGTCCCTCCGCTTTAGGGTCTAGTAACTTGCCTATAGTTATACCTATGAAACATATTTTAGTATCAAAAGAGAGCACACAGAGAGACCTATCTTTTGAGCTATATATCAAGTCCATACCATGAAGTTTGCAGAATCTACTGAGCTCTAAAGTTGTAACCACAGGTTTAAAAAAAATTTAAAAAAAGTGCAGATGTCCCCCCTTAAACAAGATTCATGGGATTAAAGTCCAATTGATATGCAAGTTAAACAGATTTAATAGTCAATCTCCTGAGGTCCTCGCAGGAGCCTGTGGCAGAAGACGAGTTTCTTGGCTTTCTCATTTTTGTAATTGCAGTACACTTACTAAACTGTAAGCAGTGAATGATGACCTGTGGTATTTGCTTGGCACCGAGGACTATACCATATGTATTTTTCCCCTTGTGGTTACCACTTTATAACTCCATAGATTCCGTAAACGTCATGGTTTTGACTTGAGATCTCTCTGTGTGCTCTCTGTTGATACTAAAATATTTTTCATAAGTATAACTATAGCCAAGTTACTGGAGCTACAAGTGGAGGGAACCTCAAAAACCTGAATGACTGATTTAGCTGCATAAATATCTCCAGATTGCCAAGTGCTAACGAGTTGAAATTAGCTAGAGAAAGCTCTACTCTACACTATGAGTGTTTTCATTAGGCGCTAAAATGTAAGTACGTGGTCAAGCGCCCGGGTGGAAAATGAATTTCGTTAATAATACTCATTTTCCACCCGCGCGCTTGACCACATACTTACATTTTAGCGCCTAATGAAAACACTCATTGTGTAGAGTAAAGCTTCCTCTAGCTAATTTCAACTCGTTAGCACTTGGCAATCTGGAGGCGGCAAAATCAGGCATTCAGGTTTTGAAGTTCCCTCTCCACCTATGAAAAATATTTTTAGCATCAAAAGAGAGCACACAGAGAGACCTATCTTTTGAGCTATATATCAAGTCCATACCATGAAGTTTACAGGAGCTATAAAGTGGTAACCACAAGTTTTGTTTTTTTTTAATTAAAAAATGGTGCTGTCCCCCCCCCCCCCCCCCCTTAAATAGCCCTGGTGTCCACCACTACCCAGACCAGACACTTGTGGCTCTGGGACAGGACTGCTAATAAAGTGTTTTATATCACTGGGTAATACCTGGACCTGGGTAAAACCCAGGTAAAAAACCCGGGTAAAATACCTAAAACACAGGTTTTACCCACTGGGTTGGGTTAAATAGTAGGTTTTACCCGTGTTAAATAGGTTTTACCTGGGTAAAATGCAAACACTGACCAACACACACCACCATGCACACACAACCATGCACATACACACACACAACCATGCACATATCACACACACAACCTTGCACATACACACACACAACCTGCACACACACACACACAACATGCACATATCACACACACAACCATGCACATATCACACACACAACCATGCACATACAACACACACAACCATGCACATACACACACACAACCATGCACATACACACACACAACCTGCACACACACACAACCATGCACATACACACACACAACCATGCACATACACACACACAACCTGCACACACACACACACAACCATGCACATATCACACACACAACCATGCACATATCACACACACAACCATGCACATACACACACACAACCATGCACATACACACACACATACACACACACAACCATGCACATACACACACACAACCATGCACATACACACACACAACCATGCACATACACACACACATACACACACACAACCATGCACACACACACACACAACCATGCACATACACACACACAACCATGCACATACACACACACAACCATGCACATACACACACACAACCATGCACACACACACACACAACCATGCACATACACACACACAACCATGCACATACACACACACATACACACACACAACCATGCACATACACACACACAACCATGCACATACACACACACAACCATGCACATACACACACACAACCATGCACATACACACACACAACCATGCACATACACACACACAACCATGCACATACACACACACAACCATGCACATATCACACACACAACCATGCACATACACACACACAACCATGCACATACACACACACAACCATGCACATACACACACACAACCATGCACATACACACACACAACCATGCACATACACACACACAACCATGCACATACACACACACAACCTGCACACACACACACACAACCATGCACATATCACACACACAACCATGCACATACACACACACATACACACACACAACCATGCACATACACACACACAACCATGCACATACACACACACATACACACACACAACCATGCACATACACACACACGACCATGCACATACACACACACAACCATGCACACACACCACACACAACCATGCACATACACACACACAACCATGCACATACACACACACAACCATGCACATACACAACCATGCACATACACAACCATGCACATACACACACACACAACCATGCACATACACACACACAACCATGCACATACACACACACATACAACACACACAACCATGCACATACACACAACACACACACACACACACACTGTACAAATACTGAAACTGCACATCCATGTGTGTGTATGTATAGGTGTGTATGTGTGTGTATGTGTGTATGTATGTGTGTATGTGTGTGTGTAGTGTGTGTGTGTGTATATATGTGTGTAGTGTGTGTGTGTGTGGTGTGTGTGTATGTGTGTATATATGTGCAGGGTTGTATACAGAAATTTTGCCAAGGGGGGGCGAACTTGAGATATGGAAAAATAAGGGGGGGCGAGAATGATACAATGATGGTGTATGTAATGTATAAGGGTGGTGTCTAATTTCAAGGGGGGGGGGGCGAGAATGATACAAGGGGGGGCGATTGCCCCCCCCCGCCCCCCCCTAAATACACCCCTGATGTGTGGTGTGTGTGTGTGTGTGTGTGTATGTGGCTTGTGTAAGACTGCACAGTGATGAACAAGGAAGTCCATGATCATGTGACCGGCAGAGATCTGTGTACCTGTTTCTGACGACCTCCTTGCTGCTGTGCTATCATGTGATGTTCTCTGTGAGGGGGCATGGCTGGTGGGTGTGGTCATGTGGGTGTGGTCTTGGTGGTGGACAGCCATGGGTTCCATACCAGCATTATCTGCCGTGATCTTCAAGATGTGATCAACCACCTGCTGCACCAGGCGCTCGCTTCCAAACTCCCCAGGGTAATGGTCGCTCACCACACGCGTGGCCACCTGGTAGGCGTTGGAGTTGAGCTCAGCATCTCCCTCGTACTGGAACCAACACACGTCCACACTTGTCACCTTGCCGGCCCACGAGAAGGTCACCGGCAATCTGGTATGTGTGAGTGTATGTGTGAGGTGAGTGTATGCGTGTGTGTGTGTGATGTGTATTGAGTGTGGTGCGAGTGTTGCAATACAACAGCAGTGACAATGGTGATGGCAACAGTGACAATGATGATGGCAACAGTGACAATGGTGATGGCAACAGTGACAATGGTGATGGCAACAGTGACAATGATGATGGCAACAGTGACAATGGTGATGGCAACAGTGACAGTGGTGATGGCAACAGTGACAATGATGATGGCAACAGTGACAATGGTGATGACAACAGTGACAATGGTGATGGCAACAGTGACAATGGTGATGGCAACAGTGACAATGGTGATGGCAACAGTGACAATGATGATGGCAACAGTGACAATGGTGATGGCAACAGTGACAGTGGTGATGGCAACAGTGACAATGATGATGGCAACAGTGACAATGGTGATGGCAACAGTGACAAAGGTGATGGCAACAGTGACAATGGTGATGGCAACAGTGACAATGGTGATGGCAACAGTGACAATGATGATGGCAACAGTGACAATGGTGATGGCAACAGTGTCAATGATGATGGCAACAGTGATAATGGTGATGGCAACAGTGACAATGGCAACAGTGACAATGGTGATGGCAACAGTGACAATGGTGATGGCAACAGTGACAATGGTGATGGCAACAGTGACAATGGTGATGGCAACATTGAGAATGGTGATGGCAACAGTGACAATGGTGATGGCAACAGTGACAATGGTGATGGCAACAGTGACAATGGTGATGGCAACAGTGACAATGGTGATGGCAACAGTGACAATGGTGATGGCAACAGTGACAATGGTGATGGCAACAGTGACAATGGTGATGGCAACAGTGACAATGGTGATGGCAACAGTGTCAATGATGATGGCAACAGTGACAATGATGATGGCAACAGTGACAATGGTGATGGCAACATTGACAATGATGATGGCAACAGTGACAATGGTGATGGCAACAGTGACAATGATGATGGCAACAGTGACAATGGTGATGGCAACAGTGACAATGGTGATGGCAACAGTGACAATGGTGATGGCAACAGTGACAATGATGATGGCAACAGTGACAATGGTGATGGCAACAGTGACAATGATGATGGCAACAGTGACAATGATGATGGCAACAGTGACAATGATGATGGCAACAGTGACTGTGTGACGCTTACTTCTCCGGTGGGTTGTCGTATTCTTTACCATCCCAGTAATGCTTGAAGCCACACCCACATCTGCTTCCATCAGTGGTTGTCTGAGTATGGTCTCCATTCTCATAGAGCACAGTGCCATCTCCCAAGACGTTCCTCGTAGTCATAGAGCAGCAGAAGCAATTGACGTCTATTGGGACCAGGTGGTCCCTCTCCCCGTCATACTTAGCTGTGATGCCATCAAATGGAAAGGTCAGCTTAGAGCCATCCATTAACTTGGACTCGCGAGCGGCTTTAACATAGAGCATTCCTCGTGGCTTGAGCCAGTCTGCAGGGATGATGCTGAGTGCACCGCAGATCAGGCAACGGAAGAGGCGGCCCTCTTCAACTGCACGCCGCGTGGTCCAGACCGTCGTTTCCAATGCCACTCCCACACACCCTAAAGGGGGTGGGAGGGATTGGGTATAAGACAACAGAGGAGGACATGCGGAGGAAGAGAGTTTACAGGTACACTCCGCATGGCCTCACACATGTATCACCCCTCCCCACTCACATGTATCACCACTCCCCCTCTCACACATGTATCACCCCTCCCCACTCACATGTATCACCACTCCCCCTCTCACACACGTATCACCCTTTCCCCCTCACACACGTATCACTCCTCCCCCCTCACACATGTATCACTCCTCCCCCCTCACACATGTATCACTCCTCCCCCCTCACACATGTATCACTCCTCCCCCCTCACACATGTATCACTCCTCCCCCTCACACATGTATCACCCCTCCCCACTCACATGTATCACCACTCCCCCTCTCACACATGTATCACCCCTCCCCACTCACATGTATCACCACTCCCCCTCTCACACACGTATCACCCTTTCCCCCTCACACACGTATCACTCCTCCCCCCTCACACATGTATCACTCCTCCTCCCTCACACATGTATCACTCCTCCCCCCTCACACATGTATCACTCCTCCCCCTCACACATGTATCACTCCTCCCCCTCACACATGTATCACCCCTTCCCCCTCACACACGTATCACCCCTCCCCCTCACACACGTATCACTCCTCCCCACTCACACACATATCACCCCTCCCCCCTCACACATGTATCACTCCTCCCCCCTCACACATGTATCACCACTCTACCTCACCCACGTATCACTCCTCCCCACTCACACACATATCACCCCTTCCCCCTCACACACATTATGTCGCCACACTGTCCATCTCTCACCCACACTACTTACCTGCCACTTTGAAGACGTACTGATCCACATCTCCAACTAGAGAAGGAGAAACGTTGTGCTTCTCCAGGAAGAGCTTATCCATGCAGTGGACTAGCCGCAAAAGGTAACGCTCGCCCAACTCCTTCCCGCCATACACCTGCACACTGCCATCAGCACTCACCTCCACATACCTGCACACATAGAGCACATTAATGTCCTCACAAACCAATGCCAAGTCCATCCAGTGTGTGTTACCATAGAGCTATTGTCAACCTACTTCAACCCAGTGTGGTGTTGGTCCAGTGTGTGTCCTCATAGAGCTATTGTCAACCTGCCTCCACCCAGTGTGGTGTTGGTCCAGTGTGTGTCCCCATAGACTATCGTCAACCTACTTCAACCTGCCTCAACCCAGTGTGGTGTTGGTCCAGTGTGTGTCCTCATAGAGCTATTGTCAACCTACTTCAACCTGCCTCCACCCAGTGTGATGTTGGTCCAGTGTGTGTCCTCATAGAGCTATTGTCAACCTACTTCAACCTGCCTCCACCCAGTGTGGTGCTGGTCCAGTGTGTGTCCTCATAGAGCTATTGTCAACCTACTTCAACCTGCCTCCACCCAGTGTGATGTTGGTCCAGTGTGTGTCCTCATAGAGCTATTGTCAACCTACTTCAACCTGCCTCCACCCAGTGTGGTGCTGGTCCAGTGTGTGTCCTCATAGAGCTATTGTCAACCTACTTCAACCTGCCTCCACCCAGTGTGATGTTGGTCCAGTGTGTGTCCTCATAAGCTATTGTCAACCTACTTCAACCTGCCTCCACCCAGTGTGGTGCTGGTCCAGTGTGTGTCCCCATAGACTATCGTCAACCTACTTCAACCTGCCTCAACCCAGTGTGGTGTTGGTCCAGTGTGTGTCCTCATAGAGCTATTGTCAACCTGCCTCCACCCAGTGTGGTGTTGGTCCAGTGTGTGTCCCCATAGACTATCGTCAACCTACTTCAACCTGCCTCAACCCAGTGTGGTGTTGGTCCAGTGTGTGTCCCCATAGACTATTGTCAACCTACTTCAACCTGCCTCCACCCAGTATATTGTTGGTAGTCTTACTTGTGAAGCAAGTCTTCCTCCAACCCCCAGACTTTCGGGAGCAAACTGGGGGGCAATTTTGGGAGTGGTTTCCCCTTGACTGGTATGAGGGGAATGAAGTGGTTGCGTCCACTGCTACTCCAGGCTATAACCAGAGGAGAATTGGCCTTCATCACTCCATCGCTGTCCTTAGAGGAACACTCTGGCAGTGGATAGAACATGGATATCATCACACACACACACACATCACATATACACACACAACACACACACACACACATCACATATACACATACACAGCACTCACACACAAAACACAACACACGACATACATATCTACGCACACTGCCTATACAAATATATTGGCTCAAGTTATTGTTCCTACGACCTCCGCTACAATACAGTATGGTAAGGTACAGTATAATAATGGCCTCCCTTCCTCATGTCCAGTTACAGACATCAAAACCCTCTGCCCCAGGGGGACCATGTACTGTAAGGCAGTGTTACACTTCACAGTGGCACCTATGCATCCCAGCTGGGCTCCTCTTAGAGTTAGGACTAGCTAGCATGGGATCCCTTCCCTCCAGCTGGGCTCCTGCCTTAGTGTTAGGACTAGCTAGCATGGGGGCCCTTCCCTCCAGCTGGGCTCCTCTTACAGTTAGGACTAGCTAGCATGAGGTCCCTTCCCACCAGCTGGGCTCCTCTTAGAGTTAGGACTATAGCATGGAGTCCCTTCCCACCAGCTGGGCTCCTCTTAGAGTTAGGACTAGCTAGCATGAGGTCCCTTCCCTCCAGCTGGGCTCCTCTTAGAGTTAGGACTAGCTAGCATGAGGTCCCTTCCCACCAGCTGGGCTCCTCTTAGAGTTAGGACTAGCTAGCATGGAGTCCCTTCCCTCCAGCTGGGCTCCTCTTAGAGTTAGGACTAGCTAGCATGAGGTCCCTTCCCACCAGCTGGGCTCCTCTTAGAGTTAGGACTAGCTAGCATGGAGTCCCTTCCCACCAGCTGGGCTCCTCTTAGAGTTAGGACTAGCTAGCATGAGGTCCCTTCCCACCAGCTGGGCTCCTCTTAGAGTTAGGACTAGCTAGCATGAGGTCCCTTCCCTCCAGCTGGGCTCCTCTTAGAGTTAGGACTAGCTAGCATGAGGTCCCTTCCCTCCAACTGGGCTCCTCTTAGAGTTAGGACTAACTAGCATGAGGTCCCTTCCCACCAGCTGGGCTCCTCTTAGAGTTAGGACTAGCTAGCATGGGGTCCCTTCCCTCCAACTGGGCTTCTCTTAGAGTTAGGACTAGCTAGCATGAGGTCCCTTCCCTCCAACTGGGCTTCTCTTAGAGTTAGGACTAGCTAGCATGAGGTCCCTTCCCACCAGCTGGGCTTCTCTTAGAGTTAGGACTAGCTAGCATGGGCTCCCTTCCCACCAGCTGGGCTCCTCTTAGAGTTAGGACTAGCTAGCATGAGGTCCCTTCCCACCAGCTGGGCTCCTCTTAGAGTTAGGACTAGCTAGCATGAGGTCCCTTCCCACCAGCTGGGCTCCTCTTAGAGTTAGGACTAGCTAGCATGGAGTCCCTTCCCTCCAGCTGGGCTCCTCTTAGAGTTAGGACTAGCTAGCATGAGGTCCCTTCCCACCAGCTGGGCTCCTCTTAGAGTTGGGACTAGCTAGCATGGGCTCCCTTCCCACCAGCTGGGCTCCTCTTAGAGTTAGTACTAGCTAGCATGGGGTCCCTTCCCTCCAGCTGGGCTCCTCTTAGAGTTAGGACTAGCTAGCATGAGGTCCCTTCCCTCCAGCTGGGCTCCTCTTAGAGTTAGGACTAGCTAGCATGGGGCTCCAGCTGGGCTCCTCTTAGAGTTAGGACTAGCTAGCATGAGGTCCCTTCCCACCAGCTGGGCTCCTCTTAGAGTTAGGACTAGCTAGCATGAGGTCCCTTCCCTCCAGCTGGGCTCCTCTTAGAGTTAGGACTAGCTAGCATGAGGTCCCTTCCCACCAGCTGGGCTCCTCTTAGAGTTAGGACTAGCTAGCATGAGGTCCCTTCACTCCAGCTGGGCTCCTCTTAGAGTTAGGACTAGCTACAAGCATGAGGTCCCTTCACTCCAGCTGGGCTCCTCTTAGAGTTAGGACTAGCTAGCATGAGGTCCCTTCCCACCAGCTGGGCTCCTCTTAGAGTTAGGACTAGCTAGCATGAGGTCCCTTCCCTCCAGCTGGGCTCCTCTTAGAGTTAGGACTAGCTAGCATGAGGTCCCTTCCCACCAGCTGGGCTCCTCTTAGAGTTAGGACTAGCTACATGTAGCATGAGGTCCCTTCCCACCAGCTGGGCTCCTCTTAGAGTTAGGACTAGCTAGCATGAGGTCCCTTCCCTCCAGCTGGGCTCCTCTTAAGAGTTAGGACTAGCTAGCATGAGGTCCCTTCTCACCAGCTGGGCTCCTCTTAAGAGTTAGGACTAGCTAGCATGAGGTCCCTTCCCTCCAGCTGGGCTCCTCTTAGAGTTAGGACTAGCTAGCATGAGGTCCCTTCCCACCAGCTGGGCTCCTCTTAGAGTTAGGACTAGCTATAGCTAGCATGAGGTCCCTTCCCTCCAGCTGGGCTCCTCTTAGAGTTAGGACTAGCTAGCATGAGGTCCCTTCCCACCAGCTGGGCTCCTCTTAGAGTTAGGACTAGCTAGCATGAGGTCCCTTCACACCAGCTGGGCTCCTCTTAGAGTTAGGACTAGCTAGCATGAGGTCCCTTCCCACCAGCTGGGCTCCTCTTAGAGTTAGGACTAGCTAGCATGGAGTCCCTTCCCTCCAGCTGGGCTCCTCTTAGAGTTAGGACTAGCTAGCATGAGGTCCCTTCCCTCCAGCTGCGCTCCTCTTAGAGTTAGGACTAGCTAGCATGGAGTCCCTTCCCTCCAGCTGGGCTCCTCTTAGAGTTAGGACTAGCTAGCATGAAGTCCCTTCCCACCAGCTGGGCTTCTCTTAGAGTTGGACTAGCTAGCATGGGGTCCCTTCCCACCAGCTGGGCTCCTCTTAGAGTTAGGACTAGCTAGCATGGAGTCCCTTCCCACCAGCTGGGCTCCTCTTAGAGTTAGGACTAGCTAGCATGAGGTCCCTTCCCACCAGCTGGGCTCCTCTTAGAGTTAGGAGGACTAGCTAGCATGAGGTCCCTTCCCTCCAGCTGGGCTCCTCTTAGAGTTAGGACTAGCTAGCATGAGGTCCCTTCCCTCCAGCTGGGCTCCTCTTAGAGTTAGGACTAGCTAGCATGAGGTCCCTTCCCACCAGCTGGGCTCCTCTTAGAGTTAGGACTAGCTAGCATGAGGTCCTTTCCCACCAGCTGGGCTCCTCTTAGAGTTAGGCTAGCATGGAGTCCCTTCCCACCAGCTGGGCTCCTCTTAGAGTTACGTAGGACTAGCTAGCATGAGGTCCCTTCCCTCCAGCTGGGCTCCTCTTAGAGTTAGGACTAGCTAGCATGAGGTCCCTTCCCACCAGCTGGGCTCCTCTTAGAGTTAGGACTAGCTAGCATGAGGTCCCTTCCCACCAGCTGGGCTCCTCTTAGAGTTAGGACTAGCTAGCATGAGGTCCCTTCCCACCAGCTTGGCTCCTCTTAGAGTTAGGACTAGCTAGCATGAGGTCCCCTCCCTCCAGCTGGGCTCCTCTTAGAGTTAGGACTAGCTAGCATGGGGTCCCTTCCCACCAGCTGGGCTCCTCTTAGAGTTAGGACTAGCTAGCATGTGATGCTGTGGAACTGTGAGGCCTTGTTCACTGTACCTTGTGGAGTGAACATAGTAGGGAGGAAGATGCCAGAGTAATCTCCAGATGAACACATTCCTTCCAGACTATCCAGCAGAATAATTGGTCTGCGCAGCACATTGGCCAGGCCGTACACATGGATGTTGCACAGACCCAGAGACTGCCCATCCGGTGGCTTCCAATCTGGCCCAGCCTCTGCTATAAGCCCATCCCACTCATCAGGACTATAGAAGTCCTTGAAGAGGTTGCAGTAGCGTTGATGGTTGGAGGTCAGGTGAGCATGAAGGTTTAGCCTGAGGGCATGCCAAAACAACTCACGTCCCACCAGACAACGTGAAATGGCATGGACTAGACAATGTCCATCTCCATCTGCATGCAGCGGCACCAGACAGTCCTGTCTCCCATTCACCTCTCGCAGCTGAGACAGTGTGTCTCTAAGGTACGTCTGAGAGCCAGAGCGGTCCAAACCATACCCCAAGACATGCAGATGCTTCTCCTCGATGCTGAAAGAGCGGTTGGCTAGTTTAGAGCAGTCAAAGGTCTGTCCCTCGCCCAGATCCTTAGGCTTGTCATCCTTGCCCATCCCATATGTGGAAAGCAGAGGAGAAAGGAGCTTGCATTGGAAGTTGGACACACCGCTCACCTTGATCTGCTCAGCCGTCTTCCTGTTGGCATTCTTGCGTAGCTGTGTGACCTCCACACCAAACCTCTGGTCTTGCTCGCCCAGCACTGTGCAGTCAGTAAGATCTGATACAGAATGTCTCTGGCCACAGTTTGGGCACTGCACACTTGCTTCATGTTGGGGGAAGTAGAGCCTGTTCCTACACTGCTGGTCCAGGCACGTTGCACTGCAATAAGTCACCCGCTCTTGCCCTACATTGTGCGCACTGGAACATATTTCTTGACTCAGCAACTGAGCTAGACTAGCAAACAAGTTGAGGTCACTAGAACTCATTTTCTTTTGCCAGTCAAGAATTTATCTGTACAGTAGGAATTTCATATACATACATAACGTGAGCTCGTTCCAATATCCAAGACTGAAGTACAGAGATTCTCACCTAAAAGAATCCTCGCTGTAGTCTAGTGCTCTGCGTCAATGACGTCACCAGGTGGGAAATTCCAAATATAACGACCCTTTTCCTTTTTACACACCTACGCTTTTTTGTTATTATTAGAGAGAGCGAGTGTCAGAAATGTCCCACGGTAGGAGCAATGCAGTACCGGTGAAGAGCATTCTAAAGAGCGGAAAAGACCCTCCCTTTGATTCTAATAGAAGGTATATAAAGCTAGTTTCAGTGCCTGTTTTTGTTATCTGTTTATTTCTGAATCCTTAAAGCAACCTTGTACACAGTTATGTGTGTTAGCTAATGATAACGTTTGTATGCTTTTGTTGTTCTATATGGAAGTCAGTCCTCTTTCACTTACCTGGCAGTAAATCTCCCACAAATGCCACATGTTCGAAATGCCCAATTGATTCCACAAATACACAATGCAAATCCCTAAGCTATGTATGTCAACCTTGACCTCTCTAGTCTATGTGGTGTAGAAATTAACCCTTATCTGTCGACATCATTTATTTGGCAAATATTATAACATTGGATCATGTGACAAGCCACATATGTGACTACATCCACAAGATAATTGGTATGAAAATAAATAAATGCTTCCCCCCTGCCATGCCCCCCTTCAATGGCACTCACTGATGTCCAGGGTGGTAGCTCTTAAACTTGACTTCCAGCCACCTCTCGCCTCTTCTTGGGCATAAGCATGCTGGAACTGCTCTAATGGCCGAGCTAAGTCAAGACACTGTATTGTCACCAAGAACTTTTAGCCTGGGGCATATGCATGTTCATCACACGTAGCAATAGATGACCTCCATAAACACATGTGAACTGCCACGCCCAATTCTGTGCATGTGCTTAATTGTTAATTGCACTGCCACGCCCAATGCCGAACATGTTCTAGTGTGGGGGGCACTTGTTTAGGGGAGGAATGATTTTCAGGAGGTTGAAGCCATATAAGTAGATTGGACCCTGCCAACATAATTGAACGTAAAGTGTTCTTGAGCAGAGTTGCATTACTGTAAAAGCTCTAATTATACGTCATGCACAATATGCTGTAACCCATAAATAGAAAATTGTTCCCCCCAGCCCTCCCCCCCCCCCCCCCCCTTGAATGTGACGCAAAATACAAAACCACGCCTATTTTTATTCTGCCATTTCTATTCTGCCGCTACTCAAGAGGTTAAATAAATCGAGAGGAGCCTAAAGAACCACTTCACAGCGTTTGCCCAAAGTGTGTCCTCTGATATCCACTTGGAAGTAGCTACCAAACCTGCCTCAGAAAGTTGTGGTGGTTCCTCCGCTAACAGCAGCAGCAGCAGTAGACTTGAGCTCTGACACACGTGGTGGCCTCTATACTCTGACACACGTGGTGGCCTCTATACTCTGACACACGTGGTGGTCTCTATACTCTGACACACGTGGTGGTCTCTATACTCTGACACACGTGGTGGCCTCTATACTCTGACACACGTGGTGGTCTCTATACTCTGACACACGTGGTGGTCTCTATACTCTGACACACGTGGTGGTCTCTATACTCTGACACACGTGGTGGCCTCTATACTCTGACACACGTGGTGGTCTCTATACTCTGACACACGTGGTGGTCTCTATACTCTGACACACGTGGTGGCCTCTATACTCTGACACACGTGGTGGCCTCTATACTCTGACACACGTGGTGGCCTCTATACTCTGACACACGTGGTGGCCTCTATACTCTGACACACGTGGTGGTCTCTATACTCTGACACACGTGGTGGTCTCTATACTCTGACACACGTGGTGGCCTCTATACTCTGACACACGTGGTGGCCTCTATACTCTGACACACGTGGTGGCCTCTATACTCTGACACACGTGGTGGCCTCTATACTCTGACACACGTGGCGGCCTCTATACTCTGACACACGTGGTGGTCTCTATACTCTGACACACATGGTGGCCTCTATACTCTGACACATGTGGTGGTCTCTATACTCTGACACATGTGGTGGTCTCTATACTCTGACACACGTGGTGGTCTCTATACTCGGACACACGTGGTGGCCTCTATACTCTGACACACGTGGCGGCCTCTATACTCTGACACACGTGGTGGTCTCTATACTCTGACACACGTGGTGGCCTCTATACTCTGACACACGTGGTGGTCTCTATACTCTGACACACGTGGTGGTCTCTATACTCTGACACACGTGGTGGCCTCTATATTCTGACACACGTGGCGGCCTCTATACTCTGACACACGTGGTGGCCTCTATACTCTGACACACGTGGCGGCCTCTATACTCTGACACACGTGGTGGTCTCTATACTCTGACACATGTGGTGGCCTCTATACTCTGACACACGTGGTGGCCTCTATACTCTGACACATGTGGTGGCCTCTACTCTGACACATGTGGTGGCCTCTATACTCTGACACATGTGGTGCCCTCTATATTCTGACACATGTGGTGGCCTCTATACTCTGACACACGTGGTGGCCTCTATACTCTGACACACGTGGTGGCCTCTATACTCTGACACACGTGGCGGCCTCTATACTCTGACACACGTGGTGGTCTCTATACTCTGACACACGTGGTGGCCTCTATACTCTGACACACGTGGCGGCCTCTATACTCTGACACACGTGGTGGCCTCTATACTCTGACACATGTGGTGGCCTCTATACTCTGACACATGTGGTGGCCTCTATACTCTGACACATGTGGTGGCCTCTATACTCTGACACACGTGGTGGCCTCTATACTCTGACACACGTGGTGGCCTCTATACTCTGACACACGTGGCGGCCTCTATACTCTGACACACGTGGTGGTCTCTATACTCTGACACACGTGGTGGCCTCTATACTCTGACACACGTGGTGGCCTCTATACTCTGACACACGTGGTGGCCTCTATACCCTGACACACGTGGTGGCCTCTATACTCTGACACACGTGGTGGCCTCTATACTCTGACACACGTGGTGGTCTCTATACTCTGACACACGTGGTGGCCTCTATACTCTGACACATGTGGTGGCCTCTATACTCTGACACATGTGGTGGCCTCTATACTCTGACACATGTGGTGGCCTCTATACTCTGACACACGTGGTGGCCTCTATACTCTGACACACGTGGTGGCCTCTATACTCTGACACACGTGGCGGCCTCTATACTCTGACACACGTGGTGGTCTCTATACTCTGACACACGTGGTGGCCTCTATACTCTGATGACACATGTGGTGGCCTCTATACTCTGACACATGTGGTGGCCTCTATACTCTGACACACGTGGTGGCCTCTTGTGGTGTGGCCTGTAACTCTCGAAGTCAAAGAGAAGGAGGATTCTGCAGCAGCAGCCATATATTTGCTCGCCAGGTTAGAATGAAAAGGGACAATAGACAAATATAATTACGTACATCATCCCCAAGGCCATCTTTAGAAATTGAGACAGAAAGAAAATGAATTCTGACGCTTGTAATTAGAATGACGTATAACTGCACCTTAACATGCGGGGTACAGCCAGGGGCAAGGGTTAATGCTGCAGCACCTCATGCAAGGCTTAACAATAGGGTAAGATGCATGAGACAATACGATAGGATAAGATGCATGGGACAATATGATAGGATAAGATGCATGGGACAATATGATAGGGTAAGATGCATGGGACAATATGATAGGGTAAGATGCATGGGACAATATGATAGGGTAAGATGCATGGGACAATATGATAGGGTAAGATGCATGGGACAATATGATAGGGTAAGATGCATGGGACAATATGATAGGGTAAGATGCATGGGACAATATGATAGGGTAAGATGCATGGGACAATATGATAGGATAAGATGCATGGGACAATATGATAGGGTAAGATGCATGGGACAATATGATAGGATAAGATGCGTAGGACAATATGATAGGGTAAGATGCGTAGGACAATACGATAGCATGGGACAATATGATAGGGTAAGATGCATGGGACAATACGATAGGGTAAGATGCGTGGGACAATATGATAGGGTAAGATGCATGGGACAATATGATAGGGTAAGATGCATGGGGCAATATGATAGGGTAAGATGCATGGGACAATATGATAGGGTAAGATGCATGGGACAATATGATAGGGTAAGATGCATGGGACAATATGATAGGGTAAGATGCATAGGACAATATGATAGGGTAAGATGCATGGGACAATATGATAGGATAAGATGCATAGGACAATATGATAGGGTAAGATGCATGGGACAATATGATAGGATAAGATGCATGGGACAATATGATAGGGTAAGATGCATGGGACAATATGATAGGGTAAGATGCATAGGACAATATGATAGGGTAAGATGCATGGGACAATATGATAGGGTAAGATGCATTGGGACAATACGATAGCATGGGACAATATGATAGGATAAGATGCATGGGACAATATGATAGGGTAAGATGCATGGGACAATATGATAGGGTAAGATGCATGGGACAATATGATAGGGTAAGATGCATGGGACAATATGATAGGGTAAGATGCATGGGACAATGTGATGGCCGATTGTCATGAGTGTCATATTGTGAATCATGCACATGTGGTTCAGATAACTGTAGACAGTAATGGAGGGTAAACTAGAGATGCACGATGACTCTAATAATGGAGGGTAAACTAGAGATGCACGATGACTCTAGTAATGGAGGGTAAATAGAGATGCACGATGACTCTGTGTGCAGTTAAAATGTTGGAACATTTGTGGTTGAACTCTATGGTTGATGTTAGCAAAAAATCTAGTACCGATGTCTAGCGTGAGTGAAGAGGGTGTGGCTATACTTGCCTGGAAATGTGGGGCAAAACAAATCTCCATAGTTTCTTGCACTCATTTCTTCTCAGTGATCCGAGCTGCAGTCATGAAGGCATCCAATGGGATGAGATGAATATCATGATGACGGAACATCCTCCGGACAAGGACTATGGCCACATGAAGATAAATGAGCCCAAGACTCCATACCACGAGCTGGATCCTGATGACGAGGGGAGATGTCTGCCCACTACACCACCGACATTTACACCGGGTGATCTCGCTATGAAGTAAGCATGGCAACAAGTTCAAGCTTGGGATGTGTCCAAACTTGTATAAGCTTGAGGCACGAGTCTAAGCTTGAGGCACGTGTCTAAGCTTGAGGCACGTGTCTAAGCTTGAGGCACGTGTCTAAGCTTGAGGCAATGTAAAATGCATACATACTTGTCACTCACAACAGAGTCATTCTATGCCAAATCACCTACAGTAGGGGTCCCCAGGTTACCATCTCAGATTTTGATGAAATTCCATCAACTTTTTGGATATAATGAACACATACAAAAGAGACCTGTCCAGTTGTTTTGCTGTTACAGTTACACCCTCTGGATAATGTGCCATGCCCCCTTCTGGGGCACGTCATTTCTCTTGTTTTGGGAGGCTTCTTTTTTTTTTTAAGCAACAAATTGAAAAATTGCTGCCCTGGGGGTTTCACACCCACACATTCCAAGTCTGCCCTCAACAGCAGTGAGTGCCTCTGACTCTATTTAAAAGTTAGCGACGCATGTGTTTTACTGGGGCCTTTATGTTTGCTTATTGTCCATATGAACCTGAGGAGGCAGGCAGATATATTAGCTCTAGTCCATATGAACCTGAGGAGGAGCTAGTTGCAGGCAGATATATTAGCTCTAGTCCATATGAACCTGAGGAGGAGTTAGTTGCAGGCAGATATATTAGCTCTAGTCCATATGAAGCTGAGGAGGAGCTATTTGCAGGCAGAATATATTAGCTCTAGTCCATATGAACCTGTGGAGGAGTTAGTTGCAGGCAGATATATTAACTCTAGTCCATATGAACCTGTGGAGGAGTTAGTTGCAGGCAGATATATTAGCTCTAGTCCATATGAACCTGAGGAGGAGCTAGTTGCAGGCAGATATATTAGCTCTAGTCCATATGAACCTGAGGAGTAGTTAGTTGCAGGCAGATATATTAGCTCTAGTCCATATGAAGCTAAGGAGGAGCTAGTTGCAGGCAGATATATTAGCTCTAGTCCATATGAACCTGAGGAGGAGTTAGTTGCAGGCAGAATATATTAGCTCTAGTCCATATGAACCTGAGGAGGAGCTAGTTGCAGGCAGATATATTAGCTCTAGTCCATATGAAGCTGAGGAGGAGCTAGTTGCAGGCAGATATATTAGCTCTAGTCCATATGAACCTGAGGAGGTACTAGTTGCAGGCAGAATATATTAGCTCTAGTCCATATGAACCTGAGGAGGAGTTAGTTGCAGGCAGATATATTAGCTCTAGTCCATATGAACCTGAGGAGGAGCTAGTTGCAGGCAGATATATTAGCTCTAGTCCATATGAACCTGTGGAGGAGCTAGTTGCAGGCAGATATATTAGCTCTAGTCCATATGAACCTGTGGAGGAGTTAGTTGCAGGCAGATATATTAGCTATAGTCCATATGAACCTGAGGAGGAGCTAGTTGCAGGCAGATATATTAGCTCTAGTCCATATGAACCTGAGGAGGAGTTAGTTGCAGGCAGATATATTAGCTCTAGTCCATATGCAGCTGAGGAGGAGCTAGTTGCAGGCAGATATATTAGCTCTAGTCCATATGAACCTGAGGAGGAGTTAGTTGCAGGCAGAATATATTAGCTCTAGTCCATATGAACCTGAGGAGAAGCTAGTTGCAGGCAGATATATTAGCTCTAGTCCATATGAAGCTGAGGAGGAGCTAGTTTCAGGCAGAATATATTAGCTCTAGTCCATATGAACCTGAGGAGGAGCTAGTTGCAGGCAGATATATTAGCTCTAGTCCATATGAACCTGTGGAGGAGTTAGTTGCAGGCAGATATATTAGCTCTAGTCCATATGAACCTGAGGAGGAGCTAGTTGCAGGCAGATATATTAGCTCTAGTCCATATGAACCTGAGGAGCAGCTAGTTGCAGGCAGATATATTAGCTCTAGTCCATATGAACCTGAGGAGGAGTTAGTTGCAGGCAGATATATTAGCTCTAGTCCATATGAACCTGAGGAGGAGTTAGTTGCAGGCAGATATATTAGCTCTAGTCCATATGAACCTGAGGAGGAGCTAGTTGCAGGCAGATATATTAGCTCTAGTCCATATGAACCTGAGGAGGAGTTAGTTGCAGGCAGATATATTAGCTCTAGTCCATATGAACCTGAGGAGGAGTTAGTTGCAGGCAGATATATTAGCTCTAGTCCATATGAACCTGAGGCTAGTTGCAGGCAGATATATTAGCTCTAGTCCATATGAACCTGAGGAGGAGTTAGTTGCAGGCAGAATATATTAGCTCTAGTCCATATGAACCTGAGGAGGAGTTAGTTGCAGGCAGATATATTAGCTCTAGTCCATATGAAGCTGAGGAGTAGCTAGTTGCAGGCAGATATATTAGCTCTAGTCCATATGAACCTGAGGAGGAGTTAGTTGCAGGCAGATATATTAGCTCTAGTCCATATGAACCTGAGGAAGAGCTAGTTGCAGGCAGATATATTAGCTCTAGTCCATATGAACCTGAGGAGGAGCTAGTTGCAGGCAGATATATTAGCTCTAGTCCATATGAACCTGAGGAGGAGCTAGTTGCAGGCAGATATATTAGCTCTAGTCCATATGAACCTGAGGAGGAGCTAGTTGCAGGCAGATATATTAGCTCTAGTCCATATGAACCTGAGGAGGAGCTAGTTTCAGGTAGCTCTAGGTACAGGGCATAACTCCAAGCAAGAATACACTAATACCATTAAGTACGTAGCAAGCGCCCTCCACGTAGCAAGCGCCCACTAGGATGTTTTCAGCGCTCTAGGATTTTGTAGAGTTCATGTAGCAAGCGCCCACTATATAGAAATTGATCGTAATATAAGCCATTAAAAAAAAAAATTCTCTTTTCTATTCTAATTTTTTTATTTTTATAGTCAACATTTTTATAGACAACACAATAACTGAGGTAACAAAGTTAAAGAGTATATAAAATAGACAAAGTTAAGTTAATCAGGCATGCCTCGCTTTCGAAATAGATTTATTCAACTGCACCGCGTGTGCAATAATACGCACACGTTCCGCTGTCGTCTGTTCACAAAAAATCTTATTTTTGATATTTTTGATAGTGCCACCTTGGCAGAACTGTTACCTGTAATTGAAAATGTCATGCAGGACAAAATCTTTACTGTTTCTGCCTATGGATGTCCATAAATAAACCCTTTAAAGAGAAAATGAAAGAGTTGTGGATTGAATGGCGTAGGACTTGCAACAGTAGAACATCCCATGGCAATCTCAAGCAGCCCTCAAGACAACAAGCCATTGATTGGGTCTATGCTGCCTGGGAGTCGATTCCAGGAAATTTTATAGAGAGTTCCTTTCTCTCTTGTGGCATCTCCAACAGCATTGATGGCTCTGAGGATAGTCTAATTAGAGATTGCATTCCGACGCTGAGCGAAGACAGAGAGGAGAGAGATAGCGACGAAGATCCGTTCGCTGATTTGGATGAAGATGTGAACGACTTGGCATCTTTCAGTGAACCTGAGGAATAGCACTAGCTAAATGTTAGTTTCCAGAACAAAATAACATTTTACCCTAGACTAGAGATAGATATTTTTTGCTTGAACTCTTCGATTTTATTTGTTTCAAAACAGCCCGATGTGCGTTATTAAGAATTGTTTCACCAATATCACGAGGCAAGCGCCCACTACATGTAGCAAGCGCCCACCCCTACGATTTGGGGGTTGAAAGGTACTTGCAAGTAAAAGCCATGGCTGGGGGCTGAAAGCAGATCAATATGGAAAAAATCCAAAACACGTCCCCCTTCTTCTGGTGGATAGTTGACATGGAGGCAGTTACCAGAGGTGTTGAAGCTTCACCTCAGGAATATATATGCATCTGACCTGTAGATGTGTGCCTAATATCAACTCTGAGAGTCTCCTTCATGGGTAGGCAGCTCTATGAAATTTTTTACACATTGCACAAATTTAGAAAGTGTCTAGTTGTTCTGGTGACCTCCACGTCCTAGTTGTTCTGGTGACCTCCACGTCCTAGTTGTTCTGGTGACCTCCACGTCCTAGTTGTTCTGGTGACCTGCACGTCCTAGTTGTTCTGGTGACCTCCACGTCCTAGTTGTTCTGGTGACCTGCACGTCCTACACTGTAGTTGTTCTCCTCCACGTCCTAGTTGTTCTGGTGACCTCCACGTCCTAGTTGTTCTGGTGACCTCCACGTCCTAGTTGTTCTGGTGACCTGCACGTCCTAGTTGTTCTGGTGACCTCCACGTCCTAGTTGTTCTGGTGACCTGCACGTCCTAGTTGTTCTGGTGACCTGCATGTCCTAGTTGTTCTGTTGACCGGCACGTCCTAGTTGTTCTGGAGTACTGATTTCTCTTGCCAAGACAGAATGTATTCTGTGACTGTTTCATGAACTTCACATACACATCATTGCATTCCTGACACACAGGCTCAGCCATGCTCCTAATGAACCACTCCTGGTCATACACACAGGCTCGACCATGCTCCCAATGAACCACTCCTGGTCATACACACAGGCTCAGCCATGCTCCCAATGAACTACTCCTGGTCACACACACAGGCTCGACCATGCTCCCAATGAACCACTCCTGGTCATACACACAGGCTCAGCCATGCTCACAATGAACTACTCCTGGTCACACACACAGGCTCGACCATGCTCCCAATGAACCACTCCTGGTCATACACACAGGCTCAGCCATGCTCCCAATGAACCACTCCTGGTCATACACACAGGCTCAACCATGCTCCCAATGAACTACTCCTGGTCATACACACAGGCTCAGCCATGCTCACAATGAACCACTCCTGGTCATACACACAGGCTCAGCCATGCTCACAATGAACCACTCCTGGTCATACACACAGGCTCAACCATGCTCCCAATGAACCACTCCTGGTCATACACACAGGCTCAGCCATGCTCCCAATGAACCACTCCTGGTCATACACACAGGCTTAGCCATGCTCCCAATGAACTACTCCTAGTCATACACACAGGCTCAGCCATGCTCCCAATGAACCACTCCTGGTCATACACACAGGCTCAACCATGCTCCCAATGAACCACTCCTGGTCATACACACAGGCTCAGCCATGCTCCCAATGAACTACTCCTGGTCATACACACAGGCTCAGCCACGCTCCCAATGAACCACTCCTGGTCATACACACAGGCTCAGCCATGCTCCCAATGAACCACTCCTGGTCATACACACAGGCTCGACCATGCTCCCAATGAACTACTCCTGGTCATACACACAGGCTCAGCCATGCCCCCAATGAACCACTCCTGGTCATACACACAGGCTCGACCATGCTCCCAATGAACTACTCCTGGTCATACACACAGGCTCAACCATGCTCCCAATGAACCACTCCTGGTCATACACACAGGCTCAGCCATGCTCCCAATGAACCACTCCTGGTCATACACACAGGCTCAGCCATGCTCCCAATGAACCACTCCTGGTCATACACACAGGCTCAGCCATGCTCCCAATGAACCACTCCTGGTCATACACACAAGCTCAGCCATGCTCCCAATGAACCACTCCTGGTCATACACACAGGCTCAGCCATGCTCCCAATGAACCACTCCTGGTCATACACACAGGCTCAACCATGCTCCCAATGAACCACTCCTGGTCATACACACAGGCTCAGACATGCTCCCAATGAACCACTCCTGGTCATACACACAGGCTCAGCCATGCTCCTAATGAACCACTCCTGGTCATACACACAGGCTCAGCCATGCTCCTAATGAACCACTCCTGGTCATGCACACAGGCTCAGCCATGCTCCCAATGAACTACTCCTGGTCATACACACAGGCTCAACCATGCTCCCAATGAACCACTCCTGGTCATACACACAGGCTCAGCCATGCTCCCAATGAACCACTCCTGGTCATACACACAGGCTCAGCCATGCTCCCAATGAACTACTCCTGGTCACACACACAGGCTTGACCATGCTCCCAATGAACCACTCCTGGTCATACACACAGGCTCAGCCATGCTCCCAATGAACCACTCCTGGTCATACACACAGGCTCAGCCATGCTCCTAATGAACCACTCCTGGTCATACACACAGGCTCAGCCATGCTCCCAATGAACCACTCCTGGTCATACACACAGGCTCAACCATGCTCCCAATGAACCACTCCTGGTCATACACACAGGCTCAGCCATGCTCCTAATGAACCACTCCTGGTCATACACACAGGCTCAGCCATGCTCCCAATGAACCACTCCTGGTCATACACACAGGCTCAGCCATTCTCCCAATGAACCACTCTGGTCATACACACAGGCTCAGCCATGCTCCCAATGAACCACTCCTGGTCATACACACAGGCTCAGCCATGCTCCCAATGAACTACTCCTGGTCATACACACAGGCTCAACCATGCTCCCAATGAACCACTCCTGGTCATACACACAGGCTCAGCCATGCTCCCAATGAACCACTCCTGGTCATACACACAGGCTCTACCATGCTCCCAATGAACCACTCCTGGTCATACACACAGGCTCAGCCATGCTCCTAATGAACCACTCCTGGTCATACACACAGGCTCAGCCATGCTCCCAATGAACCACTCCTGGTCATACACACAGGCTCAGCCATGCTCCCAATGAACCACTCCTGGTCATACACACAGGCTCAGCCATGCTCCCAATGAACCACTCCTGGTCATACACACAGGCTCAACCATGCTCCCAATGAACCACTCTGGTCATACACACAGGCTCAGCCATGCTCCCAATGAACCACTCCTGGTCATACACACAGGCTCAGCCATGCTCCTAATGAACCACTCCTGGTCATACACACAGGCTCGGCCATGCTCCCAATGAACCACTCCTGGTCATACACACAGGCTCAGCCATGCTCCCAATGAACCACTCCTGGTCATACACACAGGCTCAGCCATGCTCCCAATGAACCACTCCTGCTCATACACACAGGCTCAGCCATTCTCCCAATGAACCACTCTGGTCATACACACAGGCTCAGCCATGCTCCCAATGAACTACTCCTGGTCATACACACAGGCTCAGCCATGCTCCCAATGAACCACTCCTGGTCATACACACAGGCTCAGCCATTCTCCCAATGAACCACTCTGGTCATACACACAGGCTCAGCCATGCTCCCAATGAACCACTCCTGGTCATACACACAGGCTCAGCCATGCTCCCAATGAACTACTCCTGGTCATACACACAGGCTCAGCCATGCTCCCAATGAACCACTCCTGGTCATACACACAGGCTCAGCCATGCTCCCAATGAACTACTCCTGGTCATACACACAGGCTCAGCCATGCTCCCAATGAACCACTCCTGGTCATACACACAGGCTCAGCCATGCTCCCAATGAACCACTCCTGGTCATACACACAGGCTCAGCCATGCTCCCAATGAACCACTCCTGGTCATACACACAGGCTCAGCCATGCTCCCAATGAACCACTCCTGGTCATACACACAGGCTCAGCCATGCTCCCAATGAACCACTCCTGGTCATACACACAGGCTCAGCCATGCTCCCAATGAACCACTCCTGGTCATACACACAGGCTCAGCCATGCTCCCAATGAACCACTCCTGGTCATACACACAGGCTCAGCCATGCTCCTAATGAACCACTCCTGGTCATACACACAGGCTCAGCCATGCTCCCAATGAACCACTCCTGGTCATACACACAGGCTCAGCCATGCTCCCAATGAACCACTCCTGGTCATACACACAGGCTCAGCCATGCTCCTAATGAACCACTCCTGGTCATACACACAGGTTCGACCATGCTCCTAATGAACCTGGTCATACATGTAGGTACAAGCTGTGTACTTGCCAGGTTGAAGTCAGCGAGTGATTTGTTGGGAAGATCAATGTTGTGCTCATTGGGTGGAACATTCCTGCAAACATCATCTTCAGAGAGCCGCTATATTTTCAGTATCCCTTCTGAGTACAACGCTGTGATGTGAGCGTGTACCTGAAAGAGTCTTCGACAAGGAGCGGCGCTCCTCTGGCTGATGTTTGGTTGTGTTTCTCTGCATGTCATCATCGCTTACACAGAAGAGCTTTCCCCTACTCTACATGCCAAAGATAACAGTTGATGAGTAGTTGAAATTTCTGTTGCTTATGAACTTGCTCTGGCAACTACTAGGCATCTTGTTGCCCCACCTACTCCATCACAGACATCTTGTTGCCCTGCCTATTCCATCACAGACATCTTGTTGCCCCGCCTATTCCATCACAGACATCTTGTTGCCCCACCTACTCCATCACAGACATCTTGTTGCCCCACCTATTCCATCACAGACATCTTGTTGCCCCACCTATTCCATCACAGACATCTTGTTGCCCCACCTATTCCATCACAGACATCTTGTTGCCCCACCTACTCCATCACAGACATCTTGTTGCTCCACCTATTCCATCACAGACATCTTGTTGCCCCACCTATTCCATCACAGACATCTTGTTGCCCCACCTATTCCATCACAGACATCTTGTTGCCCCACCTATTCCATCACAGACATCTTGTTGCCCCACCTACTCCATCACAGACATCTTGTTGCTCCACCTATTCCATCACAGACATCTTGTTGCCCCACCTATTCCATCACAGACATCTTGTTGCCCCACCTATTCTATCACAGACATCTTGTTGACCCACCTACTCCATCACAGACATCTTGTTGCCCCACCTATTCCATCACAGACATCTTGCTGCCCCACCTATTCCATCACAGACATCTTGTTGCCCCACCTACTCCATCACAGACATCTTGTTGCCCAACCTATTCCATCACAGCATCTTGTTGCCCCACCTATTCCATCACAGACATCTTGTTGCCCCACCTACTCCATCACAGACATCTTGTTGCTCCACCTATTCCATCACAGGCATCTTGTTGCCCCACCTATTCCATCACAGACATCTTGTTGCCCCACCTATTCCATCACAGACATCTTGTTGCCCCACCTACTCCATCACAGACATCTTGTTGCCCCACCTATTCCATCACAGACATCTTGCTGCCCCACCTATTCCATCACAGACATCTTGTTGCCCCACCTACTCCATCACAGACATCTTGTTGCCCAACCTATTCCATCACAGACATCTTGTTGCCCCACCTATTCCATCACAGACATCTTGTTGCCCCACCTATTCCATCACAGACATCTTGTTGCCCCACCTATTCCATCACAGACATCTTGTTGCCCCACCTATTCCATCACAGACATCTTGTTGCCCCACCTACTCCATCACAGACATCTTGTTGCCCTGCCTATTCCATCACAGACATCTTGTTGCCCCGCCTATTCCATCACAGACATCTTGTTGCCCCACCTATTCCATCACAGACATCTTGTTGCCCCACCTATTCCATCACAGACATCTTGTTGCCCCACCTATTCCATCACAGACATCTTGTTGCCCCACCTATTCCATCACAGACATCTTGTTGCCCCACCTATTCCATCACAGACATCTTGTTGCCCCACCTACTCCATCACAGACATCTTGTTGCCCCACCTATTCCATCACAGACATCTTGTTGCCCCACCTATTCCATCACAGACATCTTGTTGCCCCACCTATTCCATCACAGACATCTTGTTGCCCCACCTACTCCATCACAGACATCTTGTTGCCCCACCTACTCCATCACAGATATCTTGTTGCCCTGCCTATTCCACTGCCTATTCCATCACAGACATCTTGTTGCCCCGCCTATTCCATCACAGACATCTTGTTGCCCCACCTATTCCATCACAGACATCTTGTTGCCCCACCTATTCCATCACAGACATCTTGTTGCCCCACCTATTCCATCACAGACATCTTGTTGCCCCACCTATTCCATCACAGACATCTTGTTGCCCCACCTACTCCATCACAGACATCTTGTTGCCCCACCTATTCCATCACAGACATCTTGTTGCCCCACCTATTCCATCACAGACATCTTGTTGCCCCACCTATTCCATCACAGACATCTTGTTGCCCCACCTATTCCATCACAGACATCTTGTTGCCCCACCTATTCCATCACAGACATCTTGTTGCCCCACCTATTCCATCACAGACATCTTGTTGACCCACCTACTCCATCACAGACATCTTGTTGCCCCACCTACTTCATCACAGACATCTTGTTGCCCCACCTATTCCATCACAGACATCTTGTTGCCCCACCTATTCCAGCACAGGCATCTTGTTGCCCCACCTATTCCATCACAAGGACTCCTTCCATGGCTTGTGGTGAAGAAGTGCCCTCGCTTTGAGACAACACTCGATCTGATGGTATAAATTGGTGAAGTGTTGGTAGTTTTTGCACCACTTGCAGCCCATGGCCACCTCCAGATGCAATATCAACCTAATTTATTACCTGGTCAGACACGTGGTGCAAAATTGAGGGCGTTGAAAAATCAACGCCCTCAATTTTGCACCAGTGTCTGACCAGGTAATAAATTTTTAACGCCTATTCAAATGAGTTTGCTTGCTCTAGAGCTTCCTCTAGCCACTCGTACCATTTCAATTTTTTTGCACTTTGCAACTCGGAGTGGTTTCTGTGGAGGTTGCTGTGATTCAGATTTTTGAGGTCCCTCCGCTTTAGGGTCTAGTAACTTGCCTATAGTTATACCTAATGAAGCATTTTTAGTATCAAAAGAGAGCACACAGAGAGACCTATCTTTTGAGCTATATATCAAGTCCATACCATGAAGTTTGCAGAATCTACGGAGCTCTAAAGTTGTAACCACGGGTTTAAAAATTTTTTTAAAATAAAAATTAGAATCGTCCGCCCATAAAAGAAACAAGCAGAACATTTTTAAAGTTGCACAATCTAAACAGACACTTCTTATAATCTACCCATGAAGGAGTGGGCTCACATGGTTGTGAAGGAGTGGGCCACATGGTTGTGAAGGAGTGGGCCCACATGGTTGTGAAGTAGTGGCCCACATGGTTGTGAAGTAGTGGGCTCACATGGTTGTGAAGGAGTGGGCCACATGGTTGTGAAGTAGTGGGCTCACATGGTTGTGAAGTAGTGGCCCACATGGTTGTGAAGTAGTGGGCTCACATGGTTGTGAAGGAGTGGGCCACATGGTTGTGAAGTAGTGGACTCACATGGTTGTGAAGGAGTGGGCCACATGGTTGTGAAGTAGTGGGCCACATGGTTGTGAAGGAGTGGGCCACATGGTTGTGAAGGAGTGGGCCACATGGTTGTGAAGTAGTGGGCCACATGGTTGTGAAGTAGTGGGCTCACATGATTGTGAAGTAGTGGGCTCACATGGTTGTGAAGTAGTGGGGCTCACATGGTTGTGAAGGAGTGGGCCACATGGTTGTGAAGTAGTGAGCTCACATGGTTGTGAAGTAGTGGGCTCACATGGTTGTGAAGTAGTGGGCCACATGGTTGTGAAGGAGTGGCCCACATGGTTGTGAAGTAGTGGGCTCACATGGTTGTGAAGTAGTGGGCCACATGGTTGTGAAGTAGTGGGCTCACATGGTTGTGAAGTAGTTGAGGGCAGACTTGGACTATGTGGGCGTGAACTCCCCAGGGCAGCAATTTTCAGCTCTGTGGCTTTTTACAATTAAAAACTGTTTCTCAAAACGAGAACATTTGCTGTGTGCGCCACAAGACAGGCACATATTTTAAGAAGAGCGTCACTGCCAAACGACTTGGACTATTGTTCGTCATATCCATAAATTAATCTTTCGATGGAGTTTCATCAAAATCTGAGAGGGTCATCTAGGGACTTTTCTTAAAACTAGCATGGGGTGATCCGTGGGTGTGGTGTCCTACCCCCGTGCAGCTGCCCGCCTACTCGCTCTCTCTCTCTGCTAATGCAGTGCCCTTCCTCATGCAGCCATTATGTCTGAGTAACTCCTCCCTCATGCAGCCATTATGTGTAACTCCTCCTTCATGCAGCCATTATGTGTGTAACTCCTCCCTCATGCAGCCATTGTGTGTAACTCCTCCCTCATGCGGCCATTATGTGTGTAACTCCTCCCTCATGCAGCCATTATGTGTGTAACTCCTCCCTCATGCAGCCATTGTGTGTAACTCCTCCCTCATGCAGCCATTGTGTGTAACTCCTCCCTCATGCGGCCATTATGTGTGACTCCTCCCTCATGCAGCCATTGTGTGTAACTCCTCCCTCATGCAGCCATTATGTGTAACTCCAGCCATTGTGTGTAACTCCTCCCTCATGCAGCCATTGTGTGTAACTCCAGCCATTGTGTAACTCCTCCCTCATGCAGCCATTGTGTGTAACTCCTCCCTCATGCAGCCATTATGTGTAACTCCTCCCTCATGCAGCCATTGTGTGTAACTCCTCCCTCATGCAGCCATTGTGTGTAACTCCTCCCTCATGCAGCCATTATGTGTAACTTCTCCCTCATGCAGCCATTGTGTGTAACTCCTCCCTCATGCAGCCATTGTGTGTAACTCCTCCCTCATGCAGCCATTATGTGTGTAACTCCTCCCTCATGCAGCCAGTGTGTAACTCCTCCCTCATGCAGCCATTGTGTGTAACTCCTCCCTCATGCAGCCATTGTGTGTAACTCCTCCCTCATGTGGCCATTATGTGTGTAACTCCTCCCTCATGTGGCCATTATGTGTGTAACTCCTCCCTCATGCAGCCATTGTGTGTAACTCCTCCCTCATGCGGCCATTATGTGTGTAACTCCTCCCTCATGTCGCCCTTGTGTGTAACTCCTCCCTCATGTGGCCATTATGTGTAACTCCTCCCTCATGCAGCCATTATGTGTGTAACTCCTCCCTCATGTGGCCATTATGTGTGTAACTCCTCCCTCATGTGGCCATTGTGTGTAACTCCTCCCTCATGCAGCCATTATGTGTGTGTAACTCCTCCCTCATGCGGCCATTATGTGTAACCTCCCTCATGCGGCCATTATATGTGTGACGTTGCAGAGTTGAAGCCGCATCCCAGAGCATGTTGGAGGAGGGGGAGTGTCAGGAGGATACCCCACAGCCCGGGCCGGGTGGCAGGAGGAAAGAGAGCTGGGAGGATGACGATGAGGATCTAAATGAGGAGCAGAGAGATCATAAAAGACAGTTCCGTGAATGGAGGAAGAAGCACTACAATGAGTTCCATGCCGTGCAGAGAGCCAAAGCCCTCATGAAGGTAATGAGTGCCACATCAGTGGTGAGGCAAGGAGGACATGTTTGTACCCTCCACTGGCCGTCCTTACTGATGCTATGCCTCCAGCTCTCCTCACCTAGCCCTACCCCCCTTCCCTTCCCATGTCCTCCATGCGCTCTCCTTCCTCTTCCTGTGTCGTAATAATATTCGCCATTTCCTGAATTTATTCTCCATCCTTTCCTCTTGACTTCTCCAGGAAGAGGTACAAGTGGAGGAAGAGGAAGAGGATGAGGAGGAGGCCATGCAGTGAGCCGGCAAGAACCTCCTCCTGGGCACTGCCCTACTTACACACTAATAGATGTTATATAATGTGCACTACATATGTTGTCAAGCTGCACCACCAAATCATGATTCCCCACTGCTATGCTATCATGCTGTCTTGATTAAGTGGGTGGGGCTGGCTGGAGACGGAGACAAAGACTTGAAAAGGATAGCCAAGCCACATATACACGTGCACACACACACACACACATACAAGATGTATCGACCTTTAAACTAGCTAAGCACTAGCAAAATGGAAGTGATTGGGTTTGGGTATATACACAAATTATAGACATTCAAAAGATGTTATTGCTAATGGTTATATATTAAGTAATGGTTATTAAGTATTAAAATGCAGCTGTTGGTGTGTGTGGCCGACATCATTCCTGTGATATTACACATGCCTTAGAATGTGGGTGTGGTCTGTTCTACTCTGACACCTTCCTGAGGGTGGGTATGTGAAGATTGAGAGGGGGTACCGAGGTGGTCAAACCAGCCCTGGAGCCCCCACAATGGATCATTTCTGTCCAGAGGTTTGAGGGAACTAAATTAAATTTGTTAAGGGCTATGTAGTAAAGATAGAGTTACTGCAAAATGGGTTGGACCACTAGGTGATCCCACGTGCATGCATCGGAGCCCGGATGTCACTACGGTGATCCCACGTGCATCGGAGTCCAGATGTCACTAGGGTGGTCCCACGTGCATCGGAGTCCAGATGTCACTAGGGTGATCCCACGTGCATGCATCAGAGTCCAGATGTCACTACGGTGATCCCACGTGCATAGGAGTCCAGATGTCACTAGGGTGATCCCATGTGCATGCATCGGAGTCCAGATGTCACTAGGGTGGTCCCACGTGCATCGGAGTCCAGATGTCACTAGGGTGGTCCCACGTGCATGCATCGGAGTCCAGATGTCACTAGGGTGATCCCACGTGCATGCATCGGAGTCCAGATGTCACTAGGGTGATCCCACGTGCATGCATCGGAGTCCAGATGTCACTAGGGTGGTCCCACGTGCATGCATCGGAGTCCAGATGTCACTAGGGTGGTCCCACGTGCATCGGAGTCCAGATGTCACTAGGGTGGTCCCACGTGCATCGGAGTCCAGATGTCACTAGGGTGGTCCCACGTGCATGCATCGGAGTCCAGATATCACTAGGGTGATCCCACGTGCATGCATCGGAGTCCAGATATCACTAGGGTGGTGTGTGGGCCCCTCATCAGCTGTAATATCTTGAAGCTTGAGAGGTTCATAACTCTGCAGCGAGGTTGGCCACAGGCAGCTGGTCCATCATGGTGAGGTTCAGTGACAGGACCTTGGGTGGTCAACACTGAGCAGGAGGTCAGAGTCTGTGCTTGTGCCGGCATATTCGGACGGCAGCTCACTCATCCCTGACTTAAGTGTTTTCCTTGCCTCGTTATGAACATGACCTGCCAAAGCAATTACCAGTTTAACTCGTACTTTGTCACTGTTTTGCCTGTTAACATCGTTTCTTTGAACTTTAACCCTGCATTTAAAAATCACCTAAAACAATATATAGCTACTTTATAGTATAGAAGACTTCCTTTTTAGAGTTTTATGGTTCCATTGTCTCTCCTATTGCTCTAGCAACTCCAACAATACTTACAGATAGAAGGCTTACTTATTGTCTCTCCTATTGCTCTATTAGAAAGCAACTCCAACAATACTTAGTAGTATAGAAGGCTTACTTATTCTCTCATATTACTCTATTAGAAAGCAACTCCAACAATACTTAGTAGTATAGAAGGCTTACTTATTGTCTCTCCTATTACTCTATTAGAAAGCAACTCCAACAATACTTACAGATAGAAGGCTTACTTATTGTCTCTCCTATTACTCTATTAGAAAGCAACTCCAACAATACTTAGTAGTATAGAAGGCTTACTTATTGTCTCTCCTATTGCTCTATTAGAAAGCAACTCCAACAATACTTACAGATAGAAGGCTTACTTATTGTCTCTCCTATTACTCTATTAGAAAGCAACTCCAACAATACTTAGTAGTATAGAAGGCTTACTTATTGTCTCTCCTATTGCTCTATTAGAAAGCAACTCCAACAATACTTACAGATAGAAGGCTTACTTATTGTCTCTCCTATTACTCTATTAGAAAGCAACTCCAACAATACTTAGTAGTATAGAAGGCTTACTTATTGTCTCTCCTATTGCTCTATTAGAAAGCAACTCCAACAATACTTAGTAGTATAGAAGGCTTACTTATTCTCTCCTATTACTCTATTAGAAAGCAACTCAAACAATACTTAGTAGTATAGAAGGCTTACTTATTGTCTCTCCTATTGCTCTATTAGAAAGCAACTCCAACAATACTTACAGATAGAAGGCTTACTTATTGTCTCTCCTATTACTCTATTAGAAAGCAACTCCAACAATACTTAGTAGTATAGAAGGCTTACTTATTGTCTCTCCTATTGCTCTATTAGAAAGCAACTCCAACAATACTTAGTAGTATAGAAGGCTTACTTATTCTCTCCTATTACTCTATTAGAAAGCAACTCAAACAATACTTAGTAGTATAGAAGGCTTACTTATTCTCTCCTATTGCTCTATTAGAAAGCAACTCCAACAATACTTAGTAGTATAGAGGCTTACTTATTGTCTCTCCTATTGCTCTATTAGAAAGCAACTCCAACAATACTTAGTAGTATAGAAGGCTTACTTATTCTCTCCTATTACTCTATTAGAAAGCAACTCCAACAATACTTAGTAGTATAGATGCTTACTTATTGTCTCTCCTATTGCTCTATTAGAAAGCAACTCCAACAATACTTAGTAGTATAGAAGGCTTACTTATTGTCTCTCCTATTGCCTATTAGAAAGAAACTCCAACAATACTTAGTAGTATAGAAGGCTTACTTATTGTCTCTCCTATTACTCTATTAGAAAGCAACTCCAACAATACTTAGTAGTATAGAAGGCTTACTTATTGTCTCTCCTATTACTCTATTAGAAAGCAACTCCAACAATACTTAGTAGTATAGATGCTTACTTATTGTCTCTCCTATTGCTCTATTAGAAAGCAACTCCAACAATACTTAGTAGTATAGAAGGCTTACTTATTGTCTCTCCTATTGCCTATTAGAAAGAAACTCCAACAATACTTAGTAGTATAGAAGGCTTACTTATTGTCTCTCCTATTACTCTATTAGAAAGCAACTCCAACAATACTTAGTAGTATAGAAGGCTTACTTATTCTCTCCTATTGCTCTATTAGAAAGTTCCTAAAACAATACTTAGTAGTATAGAAGGCTTACTTATTCTCTCCTATTACTCTATTAGAAAGCAACTCCAACAATACTTAGTAGTATAGAAGGCTTACTTATTGTCTCTCCTATTACTCTATTAGAAAGCAACTCAAACAATACTTAGTAGTATAGAAGGCTTACTTATTGTCTCTCCTATTGCTCTATTAGAAAGTTCCTAAAACAATAACAAACAGAAGCAAACTCTCAGAGAAACCATCTCATTAGAGAAATCCACCACAACAACAATCACAATTACCATTTGTCCAACAGCCTGTACAGCACATGAATCTGTCAGTGTAGAAGATGGAGAAAATGAGGATGAAGAATTGAAGAGGAGGCATGCTAGAGTAAAGAGAAGCTGATGATGCTGAGCATGCTAGAGTAAAGAGAAGCTGATGATGGTGAGCATGCTAGAGTAAAGAGAAGCTGATGATGGTGAGCATGCTAGAGTAAAGAGAAACTGATGATGCTGAGCATGCTAGAGTAAAGAGAAGCTGACGATGGTGAGCATGCTAGAGTAAAGAGAAGCTGATGATGGTGAGCATGCTAGAGTAAAGAGAAGCTGATGATGGTGAGCATGCTAGAGTAAATAGAAGCTGATGATGGTGAGCATGCTAGAGTAAAGAGAAGCTGATGATGGTGAGCATGCTAGAGTAAAGAGAAGCTGATGATGGTGAGCATGTTAGAGTAAAGAGAAGCTGATGATGCTTAGCATGCTAGAGTAAAGAGAAGCTGATGATGGTGAGCATGCTAGAGTAAATAGAAGCTGATGATGCTGAGCATGCTAGAATAAAGAGAAGCTGATGATGGTGAGCATGCTAGAGTAAAGAGAAGCTGATGCTGCTGAGCATGCTAGAGTAAAGAGAAGCTGATGATGCTGAGCATGCTAGAGTAAAGAGTGTTTTGCACGGTTTGATAGCTGGGTATTTTCTTATTCAAGCGCAGGTTGTAAGGCTGCGCCCGGGAACTGACCAGAACAAGTCAACTCAGAACTATCAAGAGATCATGAACAAGTAGTAATTTAATTTATAATAATGATTCAGACAAAGGTCTGGAGCCTGCACAAGAGGTACGAGTAACAACAAATCCACAAAAAGAAAGAACCAGGGTAATGATACAGGACAATAGTATAGACACTGACAACAAAGTTACTGCTGAAGAGTGACACCTGGAAGAGGAGTGATTACAACAACTTAGGAGAACAATCAAACTAGAAGTGGACGAGTGTAGCATAAGAGATGATGGTAGACTGGTAGAGGGTGAGTGCAGACTAGCTGCAAAAGAGTGGATGGTGAATATATATAGATGAACAAAAAGGGAGTGGTACAAGGGTGGAGTGTCCAAGTGGACCAATGAAAGGAGGACAAGTTTTGACAAGAGTGCATATGACCATATAAGGCAATAGTAAGCGTATGCAGCGTGGACATGCAATTAACACAATGACAATCAACAAATGGATGTGGGAGGTGTCTGAAGTTGTGTACAAGCATAATCTAATCTTAGCATAATCTTGCATGGACATGCAGGTCTGTTTGGAGAAGGAGGTGGGGCTGCTTGTCCAGACATACTGGGGGGGGGGGGGGGGGGGGACGGAAGTGGATTCCATTGGACGTCTATTCTTGGAGTCTGTCTTGAGTTTGGTCGGTGTGGAGGAGGAGAGCCAGCTTGGTGATGGGCCTCTTGAAGATCCCTCGACTCGTCTTGACCGTAACTACTCGTACGATGCCGTCTCGACCAGGGAACGTTTCCAATACCTTGGCCAAAGGCCATTGGTTTGCGAATGTCTGGTCTTCACAAATGATGACAATGTCCCCGGTTGTAATGTTTGGAGAGGGTTTGTGCCATTTCTGGAGTTTCTGCAACTGCTGAAGGTACTCCAGTGACCAACGTCTCCAGAAATGCTGGGCGATCGATTGGCACATGGTCCATCGCCTACATAGAGATGGTTCTGCTGTGATGATTGTTTCTGGGTAGGCAGCTAATTCTCGGCCAATCAAGAAGTGTCCTGGTGTGAGAACCGTGATGCCGTCGGAAGAATGGCTGGTGATAGTTGTGAGGGGCCTGCTATTTAGGCAGGATTCCACCTGGGCAGCAATCGTGGTGAGTTCCTCAAAGTCGACCCTCTGGCTGCCAATGATGCGTCTCAAATGCCTCTTGGCAGACTTAACTGCTGCCTCCCATAGGCCTCCAAAATGTGGGGCTCTCTCAGGGGAGAAGTGCCACTGCACACGTCGTGATAGGAGATAGGTGTTGATCGCAGATGTGGTCGATTCGTCCTGTAGTAGTTTGTAGAGTTCCTGCAGGTCGTTGTGGGCTCCCCGGAAGTTTCCTCCGTTATCGGAATGGATGTCACTGGGAAGGCCCCGTCGTGACACGAAGCGACGGAGGCATGCCAGGAATGCCTCGGTGGTCGCGTCCGACACTACCTCGATGTGTGCTGCCTTTGTGCTGTAACACACAAAGACAGCCAGATAAGCCTTCACAATAACGGGCCTACGTGTGTGCCCCTTCTTGACTAAGAAGGGGCCGGCGTAGTCCACCCCACACACACTGAAGGGAGGACTGGGTGTCACTCTGGCACTAGGCAGCTGCCCCATGATCTGTTGTTCTGTCCGGGCAGCGGCCTTCCTGCAGATAACGCAGCTTCTGCAGATCGTCCTGGAGAGTCGTCTGGCTCCGATGACGTGGACTTTGCTGCATGTGGATGACAGAACAAGGCTCGGCCCACAGTGGCCCAATGAAACATGTTTATGAGAGAACAAGAGCTGACTAACATCACACTTGCCGGACAGAATGACAGGGTGACATTGTGATTTTGAGAGGTGAGAGTTGGAGAGTCTACCTCCTACCCGAATCAATCCTTGCTTGTCGAGGAAGGGAGCCAAACTCTTGAGAGGACTAGACACCTTAACCTGTTCCCCATGTCTGAGTCTAGATAGTTCAGAGGGGAATGCCAAGTCTTGGGACTGCCTAAAGATAACCTGCTCCGCTTGGTTGAGCTCGGCAGCAGTCAGGTACGGCCCGAGTCTTCTGGTCTGATGAGTTTGGGCTGCGTGGCTGTTGGCCACAAACCTGAGCACCCATGCTACAATGTTAATGAGGGTGTGGTATGAGTTGCACCTCTCCTGAGTGACCAGGAGTTGCTTACTAGGTGCTACCGAGTTACAGTCTGCTTGGGCAGTTTGAATGCCCTTAGCCACAATGAACGGCTGGAATGGCTCACACATGGGCTCTTGGCTCAACCATGGTGGACCATTCCACCACAAGGGATGGATACTAAGGTCTTGGGGAGATATGCCTCGAGAGGCGCAATCTGCCGGGTTTTCCACTCCGGGGACATGATGCCATGTGGAAGGAGGGAGATCTACTAAGATCATGGCCACTCTATTGGCCTCAAAGGTGTTTAGCTTCCGATTCCTACCATCTAACCACCACAACACGATTTCGCTGTCACACCATGCATGAAGCTCAACTTCTGGAAGATCAAGGGCCCTTTGCACATAGGACATCAACTGAGCCAATAGTCTGGCACCACACAATTCCAGCCTGGGGATGGAGTATCCCTTTAATGGTGCGACTCTTGTCTTGGCTGTGACTAGGACACATGTAGGGGGTTGATCATCATACGTTGTTCTTAGATACACCACAGCGGCATAGGCCTGCTGAGATGCATCACAGAAACCATGGAGCTGGGTTGTTTTCCTGGTGCCAGGTGTAAAGTAGCACCTTGGATGTTGTTTATCGATTAGGATAGGCAATTGCTCTCTCCATTCCCTGTGTTGGAGGGCATACTCCTGTGGGACTTCTTCATCCCAAGCTAACTTAAGGCTCCACAACTTCTGGTACAAAATTTTCATTGTGATTATGGTCGGACCTAGCCAACCTAGGACGTCGAACGTCCGAGCAACATCAGAGATGACTCCTCTCTTGGTGGAAGTAAATTGCTTAGGGAGAGATAGAGAGGTCGCCATGGTATCGGTGGTGGAGTTCCACTCCACCCCCAAGGCCTTAGGATGGGCTACCTGATCGCCTATCAAATCTTTGATGGGCAGCTTCTCCCTCAGAGGAGGGTCAATGGCTGATAATGTAACATCGGAGCTGCTTCTCCACTTTCGGAGGTCAAATCCCCCCTTCAACAACAAAGCCCTGAGCTCCTTGTACAACTCAACAGCCTGCTCAGGAGTGTCAGCCCCTGTCAGCAAGTCGTCCACATAGAACGAAGTGCTGACGAGGGGGCTGGCCTGAGAGTACGACCGACCAAAGTCTACAGCAGTCTGCTGCAGTGCCCTAATGGCCAAGTATGGAGAAGAGGACACCCCAAATGTGACCCGCGTCATGCGAAAGTCAATGAGAGGGCCATCGGGTTGTGCTCTCCACAGAAACCTGTGGAGGTCTCTGTCTTTGGGATCTAGCCAAACTGCCCGATACATCTTGCTAATGTCTGCAGACAAGGCTACCAAATGCAACCTAAACCGGAGGAGGATGGAGTCAAGACTCGGATACAACGTGGGGCCTGTCATCAGGACATCGTTCAATGATTGGCCTGTGGAGGTTCGAGCACTCGCATCGAACACCACCCTAAGTTTGGTGCTAGTGCTGCTAGCCTTGACCACACTATGCATGGGTAAATAGAATTGTTCCACAGCCGGGTTCAAATCGTGCTCTGGCACCTTCTCAGCATGTCCTAGCTCCACATACTCCCTTATCACGGCTTGGAAATCCTCCCACATACCCTTCCTGATGATGGATCTCTCGTTTGCGAGAAACCTCTGAACGGCCTGAGGCCTGCTACTCCCCAGAGGTAAGCTGTTGGGAGCTCTGGGCAACGACACCTGATAGTGAGCCGGCGTGCTCACATACTGATGGCTCCTTTCAAAATGGGCTTGTACTGCTGCCTCCTCGTCAGTGGGGAGACTGGCCGGGGACGGGCTCTCTTCTACCTCCCAAAATTGAGAGAGTAGGCTATCAGTTGATTCTTCCCCAGTGGCCTGATGAACAGCTACCTTCACCTGGGTGGAGCTAGGGGTGAATGGACCCAAAATGGCCCATCCGAAGATTGTCTCCCGTGCCTGAGGCTCATGCTGGGATCCTGACCTAGCCTTAGTCAACAATACATGTGGCATTATGTCACTACCAAGTAGCACATCGATTCTCCCCGGCAGATGGAAAGTGGGGTCTGCCAACTTTAGGGATTTGATATGAGGCATGTCCTTGACACTGGTGGCTCCTTGCAAAGGGAGGTCACCGGCCACCTTAGGCACTGAAGCTGCCACGAGAGAGAGCGTAGGTTCGACTGTGTGAATGGGACACAGGGACAAAGTCACTAAGGGGTGTGATGCCAGGTCAGTCATGCCCTTGACGCCTGTTATGGTCACTCGGGGCCCATTATGTTGCAATTGGAGGGTCCTAGCTACTCGAGTGGAGACCATGGACATAGTGGCTCCAGTGTCAAGCAAGGCTCTGGCTACCATCTGTCTCCCTCCTGGCCCTTTCACCAGGATCTGACTCGTCATGGTTAAAGCACTTGCTATGGTTGAGGATGGTGGTACTGCAATTGAGATGTGATTGACTATCCCCTCACTAGGTGGTAAGGGGGCATTAGGCTCTCTGTGCATGAGAGTGTGGTGCTTCCCCCCACAGGTTTTGCACCTAGCTGCGCTACGGCATTCAACAGTTCTATGACCCGGGGCCAGACAATTGTAACACAATCTATATGCTCTGATGTGTTCTCCTCGCTGATCGAGAGACCTGCCACCAAACTTGGGGCAAGAAAACAAAGGATGCCTCTCCCCATTACACAAATTACATTCGTACCTACCACTAGGTGCTGTCCGTTGCTGTGCAGTGTTAAAGGCGGCCTTCTGTTTCCTAGCTCGATGGACAGGCTGAAGCGATTCCTGCTTCACATCTGGAGGTTTCGAGGATGAGCTGTCGCTGAGGATACCAGCCCTAAACCTGACAAACTTGACGAATTCATCGACTGGGGGTACGTCCTTGTGCTCCTTCGAGGCGATCTCCCATTCAACCTGTAATTGCTTGGGCAGAGAAGGTACCAGAAGAGAGGTGAAAACAGATTCAACATTGTATTGCCCGGTGTGCTTTAGTCCAGAAATGGCTATGGTCACGGTGTCCGCCAAACGAGACAGATCTGTTTTGGTCGCTTTGATTGGATCTATGGATAGAACAGTTTGGCAATACCTTGCATGCACCTCACGCTTTTTGTCGAAGCGATCCTGAAGGAGGGCCACCACCTCGTCATAGAGGCCCTCTGTTTCCGCCCCACTAAAGAGCAGCGATCTAGTTGGGGGGTCCTTCACTGCATCCCTGAGATAGGCCAACTTGTTCAGTTTGCTGAGCGTCTTGTTGGAGTCTACTGCAGCCTGAAACTGGCTCCAGAACGTTGACCATCCCATCAGGTCTCCAGAGAATTGTGGCAGGGAGATCTTGGGCAGCTGGACCGTCTTAAGGCTGACGGTTGATGGAGCACTTACTGACGTTGGAGGCGGATGGGAGATTTCTCTGACAGATAGTCTAGCTAAGCGAGCGTTGAGTTCTCTGGCAGCTTGTCTTGTGATGTGACTAGCCTGAATCGTTGACTGCCTCAAGATGGACTTGAATTCCTCCAAGGTGGTGGCGACGCTGGATGAGGCGATGGTGTGATCCTTATCTGGATCACGGGCCATATCTGATTCCAGATCGTCCATGCCGTACTGCACTTCGATGCAGAGTTCGTGTGCCTTCTTCATGGCTATGAGGCGTTTGAGTAGGACTCTGGTGGCCTCCACCTTGTCGTTGAAGAGGTCCCTGACGTCTTCTTCACGTTCCTTGCGTCCTTCATCTGGCTCACCATTGATGATGGCGTCGTGTACGTTGGAGTACCGTTGCACGGTGGCCTTGAGTGACGTAAGGCGCTCTGCCAGCATGTCTAAATCAAAACTGGCAGGGTCGTCTTCCTCCATTCGTTGGAGACGATGTTGAGTCCGCGTTACAACTCCAGAGAGTGAGGAGCGACTACTCCTAAGAGTCTCTGCCAAGGCAGCTTCGTCTGTCATGGCGATTCTTAAAGATAACAAGACCGGTGAAGAATTGTTCAAAGAGCGAGAGCTTACACGGAGAAATGATGACGGATGGATGAGCTAGTCTTCCTATCCGGCTCGAAGGACCAAATGTTTTGCACGGTTTGATAGCTGGGTATTTTCTTATTCAAGCGCAGGTTGTAAGGCTGCGCCCGGGAACTGACCAGAACAAGTCAACTCAGAACTATCAAGAGATCATGAACAAGTAGTAATTTAATTTATAATAATGATTCAGACAAAGGTCTGGAGCCTGCACAAGAGGTACGAGTAACAACAAATCCACAAAAAGAAAGAACCAGGGTAATGATACAGGACAATAGTATAGACACTGACAACAAAGTTACTGCTGAAGAGTGACACCTGGAAGAGGAGTGATTACAACAACTTAGGAGAACAATCAAACTAGAAGTGGACGAGTGTAGCATAAGAGATGATGGTAGACTGGTAGAGGGTGAGTGCAGACTAGCTGCAAAAGAGTGGATGGTGAATATATATAGATGAACAAAAAGGGAGTGGTACAAGGGTGGAGTGTCCAAGTGGACCAATGAAAGGAGGACAAGTTTTGACAAGAGTGCATATGACCATATAAGGCAATAGTAAGCGTATGCAGCGTGGACATGCAATTAACACAATGACAATCAACAAATGGATGTGGGAGGTGTCTGAAGTTGTGTACAAGCATAATCTAATCTTAGCATAATCTTGCATGGACATGCAGGTCTGTTTGGAGAAGGAGGTGGGGCTGCTTGTCCAGACAAAGAGAAGCTGATGCTGCTGAGCATGCTAGAGTAAAGAGAAGCTGATGATGCTGAGCATGCTAGAGTAAAGAGAAGCTGATGATGGTGAGCATGCTAGAGTAAAGAGAAGCTGATGATGGTGAGCATGCTAATGTAAAGAGAAGCTGATGATGCTGAGCATGCTAGAGTAAAGAGAAGCTGATGATGGTGAGCATGCTAGAGTAAAGAGAAGCTGATGATGCTGAGCATGCTAGAGTAAAGAGAAGCTGATGATGCTGAGCATGCTAGAGTAAAGAGAAGCTGATGATGCTGAGCATGCTAGAGTAAAGAGAAGCTGATGATGCTGAGCATGCTAGAGTAAAGAGAAGCTGATGATGGTGAGCATGCTAGAGTAAAGAGAAGCTGATGATGGTGAGCATGCTAGAGTAAAGAGAAGCTGATGATGCTGAGCATGCTAGAGTAAAGAGAAGCTGATGATGGTGAGCATGCTAGAGTAAAGAGAAGCTGATGATGGTGAGCATGCTAGAGTAAAGAGAAGCTGATGATGCTGAGCATGCTAGAGTAAAGAGAAGCTGATGATGGTGAGCATGCTAGAGTAAAGAGAAGCTGATGATGGTGAGCATGCTAGAGTAAAGAGAAGCTGATGATGCTGAGCATGCTAGAGTAAAGAGAAGCTGATGATGGTGAGCATGCTAGAGTAAAGAGAAGCTGATGATGCTGAGCATGCTAGAGTAAAGAGAATCTGATGATGGTGAGCATGCTAGAGTAAAGAGAATCTGATGATGGTGAGCATGCTAGAGTAAAGAGAAGCTGATGATGCTGAGCATGCTAGAGTAAAGAGAAGCTGATGATGGTGAGCATGCTAAAGTAAAGAGAAGCTGATGATGGTGAGCATGCTAGAAGCTGATGATGCTGAGCATGCTAGAGTAAAGAAGGAATTGGAAATAAGTTTGAAGCTTGTGACTTGAAGAAGGAATCTTTCAAAGGTAAGAAAGAAAATCTTCTTTCACAGGACAAACTAACTGGGACATTCTAGCTGAGACTCTCTTGTTGGCCTGCACCGTGCTCTCTCTCCATTCCAACAGCTAATGCTCATTATTATGACTATATATATAGCAAGTTCAGGGCAAGAGCATCAATTTGGCATCCACACTCGTACGCTTGCCGATGTTTAGATGTATTACATGCCCTTTTGAAAATTTTGATTGTATGGCTAGGGAGGGAGGGTCTTATAAATATTTGCGTATGAATTAGAAAGCACGTCCTGATTACGTTATGAACATTCATTACATCACTGACAGACTATCTGATGCTTGCCACACCACCACACTGGGAAATATCCCTATTCAGATGGTGGGGCTGTATATAGATAGGGTGGGTGGTAAGCAACAAACATGTTGACGTATGTCCATCTATATATTGTATTATAATATACCAGAAGATGCGATGCTGGCAGATGGAGGGTCTGATATTCAAAATTTCATTAGGACTATATATTCTGTGCCACTGTCACAATTCCTGCTCCACTATTTAATTATAGACATCAAACTTACATATATAGCCCCCCCACATTACATTAGTAACTGTGTGCTGTGCATTAAATGTTGGTTAGAATTCTGTTGTACACTCAATAATGTTTGTAACACAAGCAGAAAGTTCATGTAGCAGAAATTAAAATATGTATAAAACAAATGCACATATTATAATAATTATATCAACATTAATATAATATATATCAGTCCTTATATCAGTCCTTATGCATTAATATAATATATATCAGTCCTTATACATTAATATATATATCAGTCCTTATGCATTAATATAATATATATCAGTCCTTATGCATTAATATAATATATATCAGTCCTTATGCATTAATATAATATATATCAGTCCTTATACATTAATACAGTCCTTATACATTAATATAATACATATCAGTCCTTATACATTAATATAATATATATCAGTCCTTATACATGTACATTAATATAATATATAATTATGCATTAATAGTCCTTATGCATTAATATAATATATATCAGTCCTTATACATTATATCAGTCCTTATGCATTAATATAATATATATCAGTCCTTATATATACATTAATATAATATATAATTATATCAGTCCTTATACATTAATATATATAATATTAATAAATTGTAATAATTAATAATTAAATAACATGACAACAGTAAACATCAACAAATCAACAAACTGAGGCCAAGTCCCTAATATAACCTCCGCATTACCCCATGAACTACACGCTATAGCAAACAGGAGTATGACATGACTCCTCCCACTGGTCTGCAACCTGTTTGCCGCAGATGTAGGGCCAAAAGCTCCCGACCTCTCGATGGCCAGAGGCACAAAAAGATACACCGAGTCTAACTCCTTATACTTCGTTCCTTTTTTTGTTGTATTCTGCTCAGCAGCCACTGCCATCCTCAACTCCAGTCAAAGCACCTGTTCACCACAATGGCCACACAAACTAGGAGTGCATCCATCCTCAATCCCACTGCAACCCCAAGTAACTCGTCCTCTATCCTTAAACCTATAGAGATGTTACTGGGCAATATTGAGCCAAATACCCACTAGTAGATGAACCATTTGCAAGTCATCTATATGTAACCAACCATTGACCATAATTTCACATTCTACCATCCTTCCATATTCACTTTTTTGATGGTTGCAGAATTTTTCTTCAGCACTATATACCAGTAGCAATGGAGGTATTAGATTGTGATGCAGCGTATAAGTGGAAATCTGTTATGAAGGTTGAGAAAGAAAAAAATATATTCCAAAACTTGATGCTACTGTAGCAAGCACAAGGTTGCTGCTCTATATAGCTATATATCACAGGAGTTATAGCAGACTTGATGCTACTGTGGCAAGCACAAGGTTGTTGCTCTATATAGCAATCACAGGAGTTATGGCAGACTTGATGCTGCTGTGGCAAGCACAAGGTTGCTGCTCTATATAGCAATCACAGGAGTTATAGCAGACTTGATGCTACTGTGGCAAGCACAAGGTTGTTGCTCTATATAGCAATCACAGGAGTTATAGAAGACTTGATGCTGACTGTAGCAAGCACAAGGTTGCTGCTCTATATAGCAATCACAGGAGTTATAGCAGACTTGATGCTGCTGTGGCAAGCACAAGGTTGCTGCTCTATATAGCAATCACAGGAGTTATAGCAGACTTGATGCTGACTGTAGCAAGCACAAGGTTGTTGGGCTTTGACTTGACTTCACATTCCAACCTGTTGCAGTTCCAAAACAAAAATGTGTGGCAAAATAAATAGAATTGAATGGGCTACATTTAAAGCATGACCACAGCACGAGTGTGAACAAAGATATCCTACTTATCACAAAACTATGTGATCACATCTACCTCTCCTCCAGCGGAAGATCAGGTGGCAGTAGAGGCTGATAGAGCTGACTCATCATGTTTGGAGCATTAAAGTTACTGAGGAGGCCGTCTCATGTTGAGTATGGGGAGAGAGCTTCTATAGCTTGGGAGAAGTAGTGAAAAGGACAATTAGGAGGAATATAAACCGTAGACAGTGAGATTACGAGAGGATAAGAGTTTGATGGACACTGCGTCCAAGGAGGAGTGAGATTAGGAGAGGATAAGAGTTTGACGGACACTGCGTCCAAGGAGGAGTGAGATTAGGAGAGGAAAAGAGTTTGACGGACACTGCATCCAAGGAGGAGTGAGATTAGGAGAGGATAAGAGTTTGATGGACACTGCGTCCAAGGAGGAGTGAGATTAGGAGAGGATAAGAGTTTGACGGACACTGCGTCCAAGGAGGAGTGAGATTAGGAGAGGATAAGAGTTTGACGGACACTGCGTCCAAGGAGGAGTGAGATTAGGAGAGGATAAGAGTTTGACGGACACTGCGTCCAAGGTCTAAGGAGGAGTGAGATTGAATGAGACAAGAGAGGATCTTAAATATGATGCCACCACCACGGGAGGTCTCTCCAAACACTGGATGATGTAATCTGGTGGGAGAATTGAATTTTGTCAGTCGGCTTGTCTCAGTTAGTGCAATTACATGAGTGAGAACGAGTAAAACAAGTTTGGAATTGCTTTAGTTTATTGGTAATGCTGCGGCAGTGGAGGTGCCAACATGATAGTCAATGTTATATATGCAGGGGCAGCAGATATTGTGTGAACTGGAGTCAGCATGCAAAGTATGTCTGAGATACACCGCCATTGTCGTGGAGCTGGTTGAGATGGCCTTTCCTTTAGCCATCTTTTAGTTGGATCTTCCTCGCAGCTTCTGCCCCAGTTCAAACTGCATGTTCATCTTGAGTCAGATAAAAATAACATCAACTTACTAAACCTTAAACCTCACTTCTTCAAGGATCTTGTCAGTCAGATCAGGTTGAACATAAGCCTGCACTTCCTTGAAGAGTTTGCATCTCTTCAGCAGTTTACGTCTTTTCTTGGGGGGGGGAGGAGGGGGGTAGTGGACCACAGAGAAGTGGAGTTCATTTTGGTGTTTACATCCCAAACATTGTACATAAATCTCTACTCCATCAGGTCACTCCATCAGGTTCACATCTTCACACTTAATTCCGAGGCATGATTACAATCGGTCCTGTTAATGATGAGATTCGTTTTCCATTGATCCTGCTGATAATCCTCATGTCTCAAGCTCTCTGTGAGTTCCACCACATTCAGGGTGGGAGTTCCTGCCCTGCCTTGCTGCAACTTCAGCAAAACTATTCCCGAGATAGGTTTCCACTTTAGCTCCAGTATGTAGCTCTACCTTCTCACATGCTCACTTCATCTTCTCCAGTTCTTTCAGTAGGGCAATTCATATGGAGAACCTCCATTTCCTCCTCCCTGGCCTTGTCCTTATATTCCAGTTACTTCATGCAGAGCACTGAACAGAAAGAACACAGAGCCTTCCTTTCAGAGACATAACTTTCCCTGCAAGTTCACTGTGACCAACATCCATCAGGTCCAGGGCTGGAATACTCTGCAGTGTTCCTTCATCATTACCAATTGGACAGTCCCACGAATACATGAACAGGAAACTGCTTAGCATTAGCATTGATACGCTAGTGAATATCATTTTATTTTGACGTAGCTATCTGCTTGACTTAGTCACTCTTGACCATGACTATGTGGACACCTGCAATTGTTGTGGATACAGAATTTCCTAACCAAATAAAATCTTATCCGGGATTGTAATCCAATATCATACATAGTTGTGCATTTGTATATGCACTCACAAACCTACATCTGCTATCAATACTAGACTGCCAGTGTGGCCTACTAAAAGTCTTGAGGTCTCCAGGTCTACACCGAGGAAGTTCTACAGAGCAAGGATGCTCTCAATATAACCCAACACTTCTTCTGCCCTGGGGTACTTCTTCAGCCATGATTCTGGGATGCTCTCCAACCCGTACCTAACACACACACACACATACCACACTTGTTAAAGGACATAATTATTATTATACTGCAATGACATAGCCCCTCGTCACCACCACTAGACCCCACAGACATGTCACAAGTGGGCGTGTACAACACAGCCAAAATAAATGCCCTGCCATCTCATTACACCTCGAGGGCCAATTCCATCATCACCTTGCAGCTTAGACAGCGCTGAAAGTTTTACATTAAGTCCTAGACACAGCCCAATACTTGTTCAACTGTGTGCAGAATAGCTTCACACACGATGAATGTGGCAGCACGCCCTGTATTAGTTTGGCCCCTCCCTATTTTAAAATGGCATTAAAAAAAACACAACAACAACAGAGTTGGTATGTATCTCGGCTAAAACTCGCTTTGGCAGTTGCTTGGTATCCCAAACGGCCCAAAAGAGAGTGTAGTATAGTGACATGCGAGGTATGATGTCATAGTCACTTCCTGTATGTTTGTTATTGGATGTGCACTAATAAGAGTATGGTGTCTTTCCATGAAGGTATAGATTGAATTGCAATAGCTTAACGGATAGTGATGTAACAAAGATATCAAGTGGCGACGAGATGGGATTATGGCCCGAGTAGGATTGTATGAGCAGCTAGGAGAGATTAATCTAGTCACCGAGAAGATCTCCACTTACCTCGAACGAGTCAAGCTCTACATGGAGGCAAATGAAGTGAGAGTTGACAAGAAGGTTGCTTTGATACTAACAGTAACCGGGCCTGCTTACTTTTTGCTAGCCCCAGCTAAACCGGGGGAGAAGTATTTTGCAGAACTTCTAGGAGCATTCGCTATGAACTAAAGCCATGTCTGGCTCCTACTTGAAATATAAATAATTTAATTTTAAATTGTCAGGACCAGTTGTAGACCGTGCTACTGTCTGTAAAGGTCGACATTTCAGCATTTGTGTGATTTTTAGACCTAGAAGCAGCCTCGCTAGCAAACTGCTAGCATTAGGTGAGGTCTGATGTAGCTAGCATTAGGTGAGGTCTGATGCAGCTAGCATTAGGTGAGGTCTGATGTAGCTAGCATTAGGTGAGGTCTGATGTAGCTAGCATTAGGTGAGGTCTGATGTAGCTAGCATTAGGTGAGGTCTGATGTAGCTAGCATTAGGTGAGGTCTGATGTAGCTAGCATTAGGTGAGGTCTGATGTAGCTAGCATTAGGTGAGGTCTGATGTAGCTAGCATTAGGTGAGGTCTGACATAGCTAGCATTAAGTGAGGTCTGATGTAGCTAGCATTAGGTGAGGTCTGATGAAGCTAGCATTAGGCGAGGTCTGACGTAGCTAGCATTAGGTGAGGTCTGATGTAGCTAGCATTAGGTGAGGTCTGATGTAGCTAGCATTAGGTGAGGTCTGATGTAGCTAGCATTAGGTGAGGTCTGACATAGCTAGCATTAGGTGAGGTCTGATGTAGCTAGCATTAGGTGAGGTCTGATGTAGCTAGCATTAGGTGAGGTCTGAGTTAGCTAGCATTAGGTGAGGTCTGAGTTAGCTAGCATTAGGTGAGGTCTGAGTTAGCTAGCATTAGGTGAGGTCTGGCGTAGCTAGCATTAAGTGAGGTCTGATATAGCTAGCATTAGGTGAGGTCTGATGTAGCTAGCATTAGGTGAGGTCTGATGTAGCTAGCATTAGGTGAGGTCTGATGTAGCTAGCATTAGGTGAGGTCTGATGTAGCTAGCATTAGGTGAGGTCTGATGTAGATAGCATTAGGTGAGGTCTAACATAGCTAGCATTAGGTGAGGTCTGATGTAGCTAGCATTAGGTGAGGTCTGATGTAGCTAGCATTAGGACTGTGTGTGTCTGATGTCCGCTATGCACAGCCAAATGGGAGGTTGGATCTGGACAAAACTTCACCTTGGAACTACATGTACGGATGGTTCTTGTAAAAAGATTCGGACTTGAAGCCCATCACATGGCACACACTTGGTAGTCGGGAGGTCAGCCATTTTGTTTAGGAATATGCCTGCGCAAGTGTATTTGTTAGACCACACCTAATGCAAACAGTTGCTAGCGAGGCTGCTTCTAGCCCTACTCTATTAGAAGAACACCACAGATGCTGAAATGACGTCTACAGACAGTTCTGACAATTAAAAATATATATCAAATTATCTTTATTTGAAGTAAGTAGCCAGACATGAAGGGGTTTGGGAGAGTAACATTAGAGGGGGTCAACACTTGGGGTGGGGGGGGGGCACGCCCCCCACTCTCATTTTGTGCTCTCTCCTAGATATTTTACCCTTTTCCCGGGCAATCCCGGACCCCTTTGCTACTCATTTGGTTTAGGAGATCATTTGGTTTAAGAGAAGCAAATAAGTGCCGTGGATGGATAGAACGAGACTTGAAACTTGAAGGCCGCTTTACTACAAACATACTTTTTATTTTTTAGATTGCTTTTCACTGTCTCACCGAAGGATTCTCACCGAAGGATTCTCACCGAAGGATTCAGACAAGAAGGATATGCGTTCTGAGCTAATGGTAGCCAGAACCACACACCACTTTATGTTGCTAAGATACTGCCAAATTTAGCTGAGATATATAATACTTGGGAGGCAGTGTTGGAGCCATCGCCACATGTTGAATGAGGTCAAACCAAACAACACAGGGAGACTGTTTCTATAAGTATGTGCATGCATACTTGGCAGCACAGTATGAGCCGATGAGGATGACCCTGGAGCAGTTGTCTCCTCCGGCTAATATGGCTGACCTCACAGCTGCCTCATACCCAGATGCACCACAGATACCATGGATGGATCCATAGAAGGAGACAGGTAAAGCTGAACAACAGCAGCAACAACAAGAGCAACAAAAACGAGGAACAACAAGAGGAACAACAACAACAGCAACAACAAGAGCAACATCATCACCATCAGCTGCATTGTAAAGACAAGCTTGTGTTGTATAATTATGTAGGCAGGTCTTCTCTATGCACATGCAAGTAGCAACAATACTTGTGTTTTAATGAGAGCAATGGAGGTATCCTGTGTCTGTGTGTGTGGGGGGGGGGGAAGAGGGTTGTGTGTGTGTGTGCAAGGTGTAACAGCAAGCAGCCTCACCGCACTGCATGCCGTGTGTCTTGACCACGGCTGAGTGAGGACCTGTATCCTTGACTGCCTCCCTCACCACAGCCACCACATCCTTGGCACACTTCTGCTGCAGAACTGCCTCATTTGTCAGTGCATCTTCACCCGTCCTGATCACATGATCCAACAACGTGATCGCGGTTATAGCAAAGTTGATGGCCACCACATTGAGCTGCAGAGAACACAGCAACACCCACCACACAATCCTATTATGTACCTATAGACCACACCCACATACAATATTAATATTTCCAAGTGATGACCTTTACCATTTCCATTCCCTGATTTAACAGCACATGTGGAGGGTATTGCATACTTTAAGAGTGAAAGTGAAGGTGGGCCGGTGTGTCTACATGTGGCCTCCAGGTGGGCCAGTGTGTCTACATGTGGCCTCCAGGTGGGCCGGTGTGTCTACATGTGGCCTCCAGGTGGGCCGGTGTGTCTACATGTGGCCTCCAGGTGGGCCGGTGTGTCTACATGTGGCCTCCAGGTGGGTCAGTGGGTCTACATGTGGTCTACAGGTGGGCCAGTGGGTCTACATGTGGCCTCCAGGTGGGCCGGTGTGTCTACATGTAGCCTCCAGGTGGGCTAGCCATGCAGCCAGTCAGCTAGTAGCCATGCAGGCAGTCAGCTAGTAGCCATGTAGCCAGTCAGCTAGTAGCCAGTCAGCTAGTAGCCATGTAGCCAGTCAGCTAGTAGCCATGCAGCCAGTCAGCTAGTAGCCATGTAGCCAGTCAGCTAGTAGCCATGCAGCCAGTCAGCTAGTTGCCATGTAGCCAGTCAGCTAGTAGCCATGCAGCCAGTCAGCTAGTAGCCATGTAGCCTGTCAGCTAGTAGCCATGTAGGCAGTCAGCTAGTAGCCATGTAGCCAGTCAGCTAGTAGCCATGTAGCCAGTCAGCTAGTAGCCATGCAGGCAGTCAGCTAGTAGCCATGTAGGCAGTCAGCTAGTAGCCATGTAGCCAGTCAGCTAGTAGCCATGTAGCCAGTCAGCTAGTAGCCATGCAGGCAGTCAGCTAGTAGCCATGTAGGCAGTCAGCTAGTAGCCATGTAGCCAGTCAGCTAGTAGCCATGTAGCCAGTCAGCTAGTAGCCATGTAGCCAGTCAGCTAGTAGCCATGCAGGCAGTCAGCTAGTAGCCATGTAGGCAGTCAGCTAGTAGCCATGCAGCCAGTCGGCTAGTAGCCATGCAGGCAGTCAGCTAGTAGCCATGTAGCCAGTCAGCTAGTAGCCATGCAGGCAGTCAGCTAGTAGCCATGTAGGCAGTCAGCTAGTAGCCATGTAGCCAGTCAGCTAGTAGCCATGTAGCCAGTCAGCTAGTAGCCATGCAAGAAGTCAGCTAGTAGCCATGTAGGCAGTCAGCTAGTAGCCATGCAGCCAGTCAGCTAGTAGCCATGCAGGCAGTCAGCTAGTAGCCATGCAGGCAGTCAGCTAGTAGCCATGTAGGCAGTCAGCTAGTAGCCATGTAGCCAGTCAGCTAGTAGCCATGCAAGAAGTCAACTAGTAGCCATGCAGGCAGTCAGCTAGTAGCCATGTAGCCAGTCAGCTAGTTGCCATGCAGCCAGTCAGCTAGTAGCCATGGAGCCAGTCAGCTAGTAGCCATGCAGCCAGTCAGCTAGTACTAGAGGTGGCTAGGCAATTTTAACTCTTTGAACATGGACACTGCATGAGCAGAAGTTCTCGACTCTGAGCAGAAGTTCTTGACTCTGAGCAGAAGTTCTTGACTCTGAGCAGAAGTTCTTGACTCTGAGCAGAAGTTCTTGACTCTGAGAAGTTCTTGACTCTGAGCAGAAGTTCTTGACTCTGAGAAGAAGTTCTTGACTCTGAGCAGAAGTTCTTGACTCTGAGCAGAAGTTCTTGACTCTGAGCAGAAGTTCTTGACTCTGAGAAGAAGTTCTTGACTCTGAGAAGAAGTTCTTGACTCTGAGCAGAAGTTCTTGACTCTGAGCAGAAGTTCTTGACTCTGAGCAGAAGTTCTTGACTATGAGCAGAAGTTCTTGACTCCGAGCAGAAGTTCTTGACTCCGAGCAGAAGTTCTTGACTCTGAGCAGAAGTTCTTGACTCTGAGCAGAAGTTCTTGACTCTGAGAAGTTCTTGACTCTGAGCAGAAGTTCTTGACTCTGAGAAGAAGTTCTTGACTCTGAGCAGAAGTTCTTGACTCTGAGAAGAAGTTCTTGACTATGAGCAGAAGTTTTTGACTCTGAGCAGAAGTTTTTGACTCTGCAGAAGTTCTGACTCTGAGCAGAAGTTCTTGACTATGAGCAGAAGTTCTTGACTATGAGCAGAAGTTCTTGACTATGAGCAGAAGTTCTTGACTATGAGCAGAAGTTTTTGACTATGAGCAGAAGTTCTTGACTATGAGCAGAAGTTCTTGATTCTGAGCAGAAGTTCTTGACTCTGCAGAAGTTCTTGACTCTGAGCAGAAGTTCTTGACTCTGAGCAGAAGTTCTTGACTCTGAGCAGAAGTTCTTGACTCTGAGCAGAAGTTCTTGACTCTGAGCAGAAGTTCTTGACTATGAGCAGAAGTTCTTGACTCTGCAGAAGTTCTGACTCTGAGCAGAAGTTCTTGACTCTGAGCAGAAGTTCTTGACTCTGAGCAGAAGTTCTTGACTATGAGCGAAGAGTTGGAGCAGGTTCAAAGTTTCAGAGATAAGAGAATGACTCAAACAAAACCACTCCCACCTCATGGCCGGATCCTGGGGAAGGAGGGTTCAGGGGGCTCAAATTATATGGTTAATTATATGCTGTCAGTAGGTAGACCCTCCACTCCACCCTCATTATCAGCCATTATGCTCACTTAACGCTTCTTGGTATGAATTCAAGCCTCCACACCTACACATTGGACTGCATGGTACAGTCCTGACAGTAGCAACCAACTTCATGTCATCAGCACTATAACAATGTTGCAGATGTCTGTTAAGTCAAGCTGGATCAAGACTCTGCCTATAACCACCTTCTCTATGTATCTCAACTTGAACAGGCTGCCAAGCATACAGCAGCTGCCTCCACACTCATCCCCCAACATCATCACATTTAATTCTACATGTGACAACCACAAAAGCTGAAATTTCATTTACTCAAAACAGGTTTGGGAAGCTCCATAGAGTTTGGATAACAGGGTTTAAAGTTTAAAAACTTGCATTTAACACAACATACAGTAGTACCCACACAGACAGAGAGCGGTCATGGCAGGCAACGCTGCAAATGATCTGACTTTTGAACTAAAGAGAGGCTCCCAACAAGAATAATATGGCACTGTTCAAGTGTTTTGATAGAGAGAGGCTTCCAACAAGAATAATATGGCACTGTTCGCTAGAGAGAGGCTTCCAAAAGAATAATATGGCACTGTTCAAGTGTTTTACTAGAGAGAGGCTCCCAACAAGAATAATATGGCACTGTTCAAGTATTTTGCTAGAGAGAGGCTCCCAACAAGAATAATATGGTTCTGTTCAAGTGTTTTGCTCGAGATAGGCTTCCTACAAGAATAATATGGCACTGTTCAAGTGTTTTGCTAGAGAGAGACTCCCAACAAGAATAATATGGCACTGTTCAAGTGTTTGGATAGAGAGAGGCTTCCAACAAGAATAATATGGCACTGTTCAAGTGTTTTACGTTTTACTAGAGAGAGGCTCCCAACAAGAATTATATGGCCCTGTTCAAATGTTCTGCTAGAGAGAGGCTTCCAACAAGAATAATATGGCACTATTCAAGTGTTTTGCTAGAGAGAGGCTTCCAACAAGAATAATATGGCACTGTTCAAGTGTTTTGATAGAGAGAGGCTTCCAACAAGAATAATATGGCCCTGTTCAAGTGTTTTACTAGAGAGAGGCTCCCAACAAGAATAATATGGCACTCTTCAAGTGTTCTGCTAGAGAGAGGCTTCCAACAAGAATAATATGGCACTGTTCAAGTGTTCTGCTAGAGAGAGGCTCCCAACAAGAATAATATGGCACTGTTCAAGTGTTTTACTAGAGAGAGGCTCCCAACAAGAATAATATGGCACTGTTCAAGTGTTCTGCTAGAGAGAGGCTTCCAACAAGAATAATATGGCACTGTTCAAGTGTTTTGCTAGAGAGAGGCTCCCAACAAGAATAATATGGCACTGTTCAAGTGTTTTACTAGAGAGAGGCTCCCAACAAGAATAATATGGCACTGTTCAAGTGTTTTACTAGAGAGAGGCAACCAACAAGAATAATATGGAACTGTTCAAGTGTTTTGCTAGAGAGAGGGGCACTGTTCAAGTGTTTTACTAGAGAGAGGCACCCAACAAGAATAATATGGCACTGTTCAAGTGTTTTGATAGAGAGAGTCTTCCAACAAGAATAATATGGCACTGTTCAAGTGTTTTACTCGAGAGAGGCAACCAACAAGAATAATATGGAACTGTTCAAGTGTTTTGCTAGAGAGAGGGGCACTGTTCAAGTGTTTTACTAGAGAGAGGCACCCAACAAGAATAATATGGCACTGTTCAAGTGTTTTGCTAGAGAGAGTCTTCCAACAAGAATAACAAGTGTTTTGCTAGAGAGAGGCTCCCAACAAGAATAAAATGGCACTGTTCAAGTGTTTTACTAGAGAGAGGCTCCCAACAAGAATAATATGGCACTCTTCAAGTGTTCTGCTAGAGAGAGGCTTCCAACAAGAATAATATGGCACTGTTCAAGTGTTTTGCTAGAGAGAGGCTCCCAACAAGAATAATATGGCACTGTTCAAGTGTTTTGATAGAGAGAGGCTCCCAACAAGAATAATATGGCACTGTTCAAGTGTTGAGCTAGAGAGAGGCTCCCACCAAGAATAATATGGCACTGTTCAAGTGTTTTGCTAGAGAGAGGCTCCCAACAAGAATAATATGGCACTGTTCAAGTGTTTTGCTAGAGATAGGCTTCCTACAAGAATAATATGGCACTGTTCAAGTGTTTTACTAGAGAGAGGCTCCCAACAAGAATAATATGGCACTGTTCAAGTGTTTTACTAGAGAGAGGCTCCCAACAAGAATAATATGGCACTGTTCAAGTGTTTTGCTAGAGAGAGGCTCCCAACAAGAATAAAATGGCACTGTTCAAGTGTTTTGCTAGAGAGAGGCACCCAACAAGAATAATATGGCACTGTTCAAGTGTTTTGCTAGAGAGAGGCTCCCAACAAGAATAATATGGCACTGTTCAAGTGTTTTGATAGAGAGAGGCTCCCAACAAGAATAATATGGCACTGTTCAAGTGTTGAGCTAGAGAGAGGCTCCCACCAAGAATAATATGGCACTGTTCAAGTGTTTTGCTAGAGAGAGGCTCCCAACAAGAATAATATGGCACTGTTCAAGTGTTTTGCTAGAGATAGGCTACCTACAAGAATAATATGGCACTGTTCAAGTGTTTTACTAGAGAGAGGCTCCCAACAAGAATAATATGGCACTGTTCAAGTGTTTTACTAGAGAGAGGCTCCCAACAAGAATAATATGGCACTGTTCAAGTGTTTTGCTAGAGAGAGGCTCCCAACAAGAATAATATGGCACTGTTCAAGTGTTTTGCTAGAGAGAGGCTCCCAACAAGAATAATATGGCACTGTTCAAGTGTTTTGCTAGAGAGAAGCACCCAACAAGAATAATATGGCACTGTTCAAGTGTTTAGCTAGAGAGAGGCTCCCAACAAGAATAATATGGCACTGTTCAAGTGTTTTGCTAGAGATAGGCTTCCTACAAGAATAATATGGCACTGTTCAAGTGTTTTGCTAGAGAGAGGCTCCCAACAAGAATAATATGGCACTGTTCAAGTGTTTTGCTAGAGAGAGGGACCCAACAAGAATAATATGGCACTGTTCAAGTGTTTTACTAGAGAGAGGCTTCCAACAAGAATAATATGGCACTGTTCAAGTGTTTTGCTAGAGAGAGGCTTCCAACAAGAATAATATGGCACTGTTCAGTGTTTTGCTAGAGAGAGGCTTCCAACAAGAATAATATGGCACTGTTCAAGTGTTTTGCTAGAGAGAGACTCCCAACAAGAATAATATGGCACTGTTCAAGTGTTTTACTAGCAAGAATAATATGGCACTGTTCAAGTGTTTTGCTAGAGAGAGGCTTCCAACAAGAATAATATGGCACTGTTCAAGTGTTTTGCTAGAGAGAGGCTCCCAACAAGAATAATATGGCACTGTTCAAGTGTTTTGCTAGAGAGAGGCTTCCAACAAGAATAATATGGCACTGTTCAAGTGTTTAGCTAGAGAGAGGCTCCCAACAAGAATAATATGGCACTGTTCAAGTGTTTTACTAGAGAGAGGCTCCCAACAAGAATAATATGGCACTGTTCAAGTGTTTTGCTAGAGAGAGGCACCCAACAAGAATAATATGGCACTGTTCAAGTGTTTTGCTAGAGAGAGGCACCCAACAAGAATAATATGGCACTGTTCAAGTGTTTTACTAGCAAGAATAATATGGCACTGTTCAAGTGTTTTACTAGAGAGAGGCTCCCAACAAGAATAATATGGCACTGTTCAAGTGTTTTGCTAGAGAGAGGCTCCCAACAAGAATAATATGGCACTGTTCAAGTGTTTTACTAGAGAGAGGCACCCAACAAGAATAATATGGCACTGTTCAAGTGTTTTGCTAGAGAGAGGCACCCAACAAGAATAATATGGCACTGTTCAAGTGTTTTACTAGCAAGAATAATATGGCACTGTTCAAGTGTTTTGCTAGAGAGAGGCTCCCACCAAGAATAATATGGCATTGTTCAAGTGTTTTACTAGAGAGAGGCTCCCAACAAGAATAATATGGCACTGTTCAAGTGTTTTGCTAGAGAGAGGCTCCCAACAAGAATAATATGGCACTGTTCAAGTGTTTTGCTAGAGAGAGGCTTCCAACAAGAATAATATGGCACTGTTCAAGTGTTTTACTAGAGGGAGGCTCCCAACAAGAATAATATGGCACTGTTCAAGTGTTTTACTAGAGAGAGGCTCCCAACAAGAATAATATGGCACTGTTCAAGTGTTCTGCTAGAGAGAGGCTTCCAACAAGAATAATATGGCACTGTTCAAGTGTTTTGCTAGAGATAGGCTTCCTACAAGAATAATATGGCACTGTTCAAGTGTTTTGCTAGAGAGAGGCTTCCAACAAGAATAATATGGCACTGTTCAAGTGTTTGGTAGAGAGAGGCTTCCTACAAGAATAATATGGCACTGTTCAAGTGTTTTACTAGAGAGAGGCACCCAACAAGAATAATATGGCACTGTTCAAGTGTTTTACTAGAGAGAGGCACCCAACAAGAATAATATGGCACTGTTCAAGTGTTTTGCTAGAGAGAGTCTTCCAACAAGAATAATATGGCACTGTTCAAGTGTTTTACTAGAGAGAGGCTCCCAACAAGAATAATATGGCACTGTTCAAGTGTTTTGCTAGAGAGAGGCTCCCAACAAGAATAATATGGCACTGTTCAAGTGTTTTGCTAGAGAGAGGCACCCAACAAGAATAATATAGCACTGTTCAAGTGTTTTGCTAGAGAGAGGCTCCCAACAAGAATAATATGGCACTGTTCAAGTGTTTTGATAGAGAGAGGCTCCCAACAAGAATAATATGGCACTGTTCAAGTGTTGAGCTAGAGAGAGGCTCCCACCAAGAATAATATGGCACTGTTCAAGTGTTTTGCTAGAGAGAGGCTCCCAACAAGAATAATATGGCACTGTTCAAGTGTTTTGCTAGAGATAGGCTTCCTACAAGAATAATATGGCACTGTTCAAGTGTTTTACTAGAGAGAGGCTCCCAACAAGAATAATATGGCACTGTTCAAGTGTTTTACTAGAGAGAGGCTCCCAACAAGAATAATATGGCACTGTTCAAGTGTTTTGCTAGAGAGAGGCTCCCAACAAGAATAAAATGGCACTGTTCAAGTGTTTTGCTAGAGAGAGGCACCCAACAAGAATTAATATGGCACTGTTCAAGTGTTTTGCTAGAGAGAGGCTCCCAACAAGAATAATATGGCACTGTTCAAGTGTTTTGATAGAGAGAGGCTCCCAACAAGAATAATATGGCACTGTTCAAGTGTTGAGCTAGAGAGAGGCTCCCACCAAGAATAATATGGCACTGTTCAAGTTGTTTTGCTAGAGAGAGGCTCCCAACAAGAATAATATGGCACTGTTCAAGTGTTTTGCTAGAGATAGGCTTCCTACAAGAATAATATGGCACTGTTCAAGTGTTTTACTAGAGAGAGGCTCCCAACAAGAATAATATGGCACTGTTCAAGTGTTTTACTAGAGAGAGGCTCCCAACAAGAATAATATGGCACTGTTCAAGTGTTTTGCTAGAGAGAGGCTCCCAACAAGAATAATATGGCACTGTTCAAGTGTTTTGCTAGAGAGAGGCTCCCAACAAGAATAATATGGCACTGTTCAAGTGTTTTGCTAGAGAGAAGCACCCAACAAGAATAATATGGCACTGTTCAAGTGTTTAGCTAGAGAGAGGCTCCCAACAAGAATAATATGGCACTGTTCAAGTGTTTTGCTAGAGATAGGCTTCCTACAAGAATAATATGGCACTGTTCAAGTGTTTTGCTAGAGAGAGGCTCCCAACAAGAATAATATGGCACTGTTCAAGTGTTTTACTAGAGAGAGGCACCCAACAAGAATAATATGGCACTGTTCAAGTGTTTTACTAGAGAGAGGCTCCCAACAAGAATAATATGGCACTGTTCAAGTGTTTTACTAGCAAGAATAATATGGCACTGTTCAAGTGTTTTGCTAGAGAGAGGCTTCCAACAAGAATAATATGGCACTGTTCAAGTGTTTTGCTAGAGAGAGGCTCCCAACAAGAATAATATGGCACTGTTCAAGTGTTTTGCTAGAGAGAGGCTTCCAACAAGAATAATATGGCACTGTTCAAGTGTTTAGCTAGAGAGAGGCTCCCAACAAGAATAATATGGCACTGTTCAAGTGTTTTACTAGAGAGAGGCTCCCAACAAGAATAATATGGCACTGTTCAAGTGTTTTGCTAGAGAGAGGCACCCAACAAGAATAATATGGCACTGTTCAAGTGTTTTGCTAGAGAGAGGCACCCAACAAGAATAATATGGCACTGTTCAAGTGTTTTACTAGCAAGAATAATATGGCACTGTTCAAGTGTTTTACTAGAGAGAGGCTCCCAACAAGAATAATATGGCACTGTTCAAGTGTTTTGCTAGAGAGAGGCTCCCAACAAGAATAATATGGCACTGTTCAAGTGTTTTACTAGAGAGAGGCACCCAACAAGAATAATATGGCACTGTTCAAGTGTTTTGCTAGAGAGAGGCTCCCAACAAGAATAATATGGCACTGTTCAAGTGTTTTGATAGAGAGAGGCTCCCAACAAGAATAATATGGCACTGTTCAAGTGTTGAGCTAGAGAGAGGCTCCCACCAAGAATAATATGGTACTGTTCAAGTGTTTTGCTAGAGAGAGGCTCCCAACAAGAATAATATGGCACTGTTCAAGTGTTTTGCTAGAGATAGGCTTCCTACAAGAATAATATGGCACTGTTCAAGTGTTTTACTAGAGAGAGGCTCCCAACAAGAATAATATGGCACTGTTCAAGTGTTTTACTAGAGAGAGGCTCCCAACAAGAATAATATGGCACTGTTCAAGTGTTTTACTAGAGAGAGGCTCCCAACAAGAATAATATGGCACTGTTCAAGTGTTTTGCTAGAGAGAGGCTCCCAACAAGAATAATATGGCACTGTTCAAGTGTTTTGCTAGAGAGAAGCACCCAACAAGAATAATATGGCACTGTTCAAGTGTTTAGCTAGAGAGAGGCTCCCAACAAGAATAATATGGCACTGTTCAAGTGTTTTGCTAGAGATAGGCTTCCTACAAGAATAATATGGCACTGTTCAAGTGTTTTGCTAGAGAGAGGCTCCCAACAAGAATAATATGGCACTGTTCAAGTGTTTTGCTAGAGAGAGGGACCCAACAAGAATAATATGGCACTGTTCAAGTGTTTTACTAGAGAGAGGCTTCCAACAAGAATAATATGGCACTGTTCAAGTGTTTTGCTAGAGAGAGACTTCCAACAAGAATAATATGGCACTGTTCAGTGTTTTGCTAGAGAGAGGCTTCCAACAAGAATAATATGGCACTGTTCAAGTGTTTTGCTAGAGAGAGACTCCCAACAAGAATAATATGGCACTGTTCAAGTGTTTTACTAGAGAGAGTCTTCCAACAAGAATAATATGGCACTGTTCAAGTGTTCTGCTAGAGAGAGGCTTCCAACAAGAATAATATGGCACTGTTCAAGTGTTTTACTAGAGAGAGGCACCCAACAAGAATAATATGGCACTGTTCAAGTGTTTTACTAGAGAGAGGCACCCAACAAGAATAATATGGCACTGTTCAAGTGTTTTACTAGAGAGAGGCTCCCAACAAGAATAATATGGCACTGTTCAAGTGTTTTACTAGCAAGAATAATATGGCACTGTTCAAGTGTTTTGCTAGAGAGAGGCTTCCAACAAGAATAATATGGCACTGTTCAAGTGTTTTGCTAGAGAGAGGCTCCCAACAAGAATAATATGGCACTGTTCAAGTGTTTTGCTAGAGAGAGGCTTCCAACAAGAATAATATGGCACTGTTCAAGTGTTTAGCTAGAGAGAGGCTCCCAACAAGAATAATATGGCACTGTTCAAGTGTTTTACTAGAGAGAGGCTCCCAACAAGAATAATATGGCACTGTTCAAGTGTTTTGCTAGAGAGAGGCACCCAACAAGAATAATATGGCACTGTTCAAGTGTTTTGCTAGAGAGAGGCACCCAACAAGAATAATATGGCACTGTTCAAGTGTTTTACTAGCAAGAATAATATGGCACTGTTCAAGTGTTTTACTAGAGAGAGGCTCCCAACAAGAATAATATGGCACTGTTCAAGTGTTTTGCTAGAGAGAGGCTCCCAACAAGAATAATATGGCACTGTTCAAGTGTTTTACTAGAGAGAGGCACCCAACAAGAATAATATGGCACTGTTCAAGTGTTTTGCTAGAGAGAGGCTCCCAACAAGAATAATATGGCACTGTTCAAGTGTTTTACTAGCAAGAATAATATGGCACTGTTCAAGTGTTTTGCTAGAGAGAGGCTCCCACCAAGAATAATATGGCATTGTTCAAGTGTTTTACTAGAGAGAGGCTCCCAACAAGAATAATATGGCACTGTTCAAGTGTTTTGCTAGAGAGAGGCTCCCAACAAGAATAATATGGCACTGTTCAAGTGTTTTGCTAGAGAGAGGCTTCCAACAAGAATAATATGGCACTGTTCAAGTGTTTTACTAGAGGGAGGCTCCCAACAAGAATAATATGGCACTGTTCAAGTGTTTTACTAGAGAGAGGCTCCCAACAAGAATAATATGGCACTGTTCAAGTGTTCTGCGCTAGAGAGAGGCTTCCAACAAGAATAATATGGCACTGTTCAAGTGTTTTGCTAGAGATAGGCTTCCTACAAGAATAATATGGCACTGTTCAAGTGTTTTGCTAGAGAGAGGCTTCCAACAAGAATAATATGGCACTGTTCAAGTGTTTGGTAGAGAGAGGCTTCCTACAAGAATAATATGGCACTGTTCAAGTGTTTTACTAGAGAGAGGCACCCAACAAGAATAATATGGCACTGTTCAAGTGTTTTACTAGAGAGAGGCACCCAACAAGAATAATATGGCACTGTTCAAGTGTTTTACTAGAGAGAGGCTTCCTACAAGAATAATATGGCACTGTTCAAGTGTTTTGCTAGAGATAGGCTTCCTACAAGAATAATATGGCACTGTTCAAGTGTTTTACTAGAGAGAGGCTCCCAACAAGAATAATATGGCACTGTTCAAGTGTTTTACTAGAAAGAGGCTCCCAACAAGAATAATATGGCACTGTTCAAGTGTTTTGCTAGAGAGAGGCTCCAAACAAGAATAATATGGCACTGTTCAAGTGTTTTGCTAGAGAGAGGCTACAACAAGAATAATATGGCACTGTTCAAGTGTTTTACTAGAGAGAGGCTCCCAACAAGAATAATATGGCACTGTTCAAGTGTTTTGCTAGAGAGAGGCTCCCAACAAGAATAATATGGCACTGTTCAAGTGTTTTGCTAGAGAGAGGCTCCCAACAAGAATAATATGGCACTGTTTAAGTGTTTTGCTAGAGAGAGGCTCCCAACAAGAATAATATGGCACTGTTCAAGTGTTTTACTAGAGAGAGGCTCCCAACAAGAATAATATGGCACTGTTCAAGTGTTTTGCTAGAGAGAGGCTCCCAACAAGAATAAAATGGCACTGTTCAAGTTTTTGCTAGAGAGAGGCACCCAACAAGAATAATATGGCACTGTTCAAGTGTTTTGCTAGAGAGAGGCTCCCAACAAGAATAATATGGCACTGTTCAAGTGTTTTGATAGAGAGAGGCTCCCAACAAGAATAATATGGCACTGTTCAAGTGTTGAGCTAGAGAGAGGCTCCCACCAAGAATAATATGGCACTGTTCAAGTGTTTTGCTAGAGAGAGGCTCCCAACAAGAATAATATGGCACTGTTCAAGTGTTTTGCTAGAGATAGGCTTCCTACAAGAATAATATGGCACTGTTCAAGTGTTTTACTAGAGAGAGGCTCCCAACAAGAATAATATGGCACTGTTCAAGTGTTTTACTAGAGAGAGGCTCCCAACAAGAATAATATGGCACTGTTCAAGTGTTTTGCTAGAGAGAGGCTCCCAACAAGAATAATATGGCACTGTTCAAGTGTTTTACTAGAGAGAGGCACCCAACAAGAATAATATGGCACTGTTCAAGTGTTTTGCTAGAGAGAGGCACCCAACAAGAATAATATGGCACTGTTCAAGTGTTTTACTAGCAAGAATAATATGGCACTGTTCAAGTGTTTTGCTAGAGAGAGGCTCCCACCAAGAATAATATGGCATTGTTCAAGTGTTTTACTAGAGAGAGGCTCCCAACAAGAATAATATGGCACTGTTCAAGTGTTTTGCTAGAGAGAGGCTCCCAACAAGAATAATATGGCACTGTTCAAGTGTTTTGCTAGAGAGAGGCTTCCAACAAGAATAATATGGCACTGTTCAAGTGTTTTACTAGAGAGAGGCTCCCAACAAGAATAATATGGCACTGTTCAAGTGTTTTGCTAGAGAGAGGGACCCAACAAGAATAATATGGCACTGTTCAAGTGTTTTACTAGAGAGAGGCTTCCAACAAGAATAATATGGCACTGTTCAAGTGTTTTGCTAGAGAGAGACTTCCAACAAGAATAATATGGCACTGTTCAGTGTTTTGCTAGAGAGAGGCTTCCAACAAGAATAATATGGCACTGTTCAAGTGTTTTGCTAGAGAGAGACTCCCAACAAGAATAATATGGCACTGTTCAAGTGTTTTACTAGAGAGAGTCTTCCAACAAGAATAATATGGACTGTTCAGGCTCCCAACAAGAATAATATGGCACTGTTCAAGTGTTCTGCTAGAGAGAGGCTTCCAACAAGAATAATATGGCACTGTTCAAGTGTTTTACTAGAGAGAGGCACCCAACAAGAATAATATGGCACTGTTCAAGTGTTTTACTAGAGAGAGGCACCCAACAAGAATAATATGGCACTGTTCAAGTGTTTTACTAGAGAGAGGCTCCCAACAAGAATAATATGGCACTGTTCAAGTGTTTTACTAGCAAGAATAATATGGCACTGTTCAAGTGTTTTGCTAGAGAGAGGCTTCCAACAAGAATAATATGGCACTGTTCAAGTGTTTTGCTAGAGAGAGGCTCCCAACAAGAATAATATGGCACTGTTCAAGTGTTTTGCTAGAGATAGGCTTCCTACAAGAATAATATGGCACTGTTCAAGTGTTTTGCTAGAGAGAGGCTTCCAACAAGAATAATATGGCACTGTTCAAGTGTTTGGTAGAGAGAGGCTTCCTACAAGAATAATATGGCACTGTTCAAGTGTTTTACTAGAGAGAGGCACCCAACAAGAATAATATGGCACTGTTCAAGTGTTTTACTAGAGAGAGGCTTCCTACAAGAATAATATGGCACTGTTCAAGTGTTATCCTAGAGATAGGCTTCCTACAAGAATAATATGGCACTGTTCAAGTGTTTTACTAGAGAGAGGCTCCCAACAAGAATAATATGGCACTGTTCAAGTGTTTTACTAGAGAGAGGCTTCCTACAAGAATAATATGGCACTGTTCAAGTGTTTTGCTAGAGATAGGCTTCCTACAAGAATAATATGGCACTGTTCAAGTGTTTTACTAGAGAGAGGCTCCCAACAAGAATAATATGGCACTGTTCAAGTGTTTTACTAGAGAGAGGCTCCCAACAAGAATAATATGGCACTGTTCAAGTGTTTTGCTAGAGAGAGGCTCCCAACAAGAATAATATGGCACTGTTCAAGTGTTTTACTAGAGAGAGGCACCCAACAAGAATAATATGGCACTGTTCAAGTGTTTTGCTAGAGAGAGGCTCCCAACAAGAATAATATGGCACTGTTCAAGTGTTTTGATAGAGAGAGGCTCCCAACAAGAATAATATGGCACTGTTCAAGTGTTGAGCTAGAGAGAGGCTCCCACCAAGAATAATATGGTACTGTTCAAGTGTTTTGCTAGAGAGAGGCTCCCAACAAGAATAATATGGCACTGTTCAAGTGTTTTGCTAGAGATAGGCTTCCTACAAGAATAATATGGCACTGTTCAAGTGTTTTACTAGAGAGAGGCTCCCAACAAGAATAATATGGCACTGTTCAAGTGTTTTACTAGAGAGAGGCTCCCAACAAGAATAATATGGCACTGTTCAAGTGTTTTGCTAGAGAGAGGCTCCCAACAAGAATAATATGGCACTGTTCAAGTGTTTTGCTAGAGAGAGGCTCCCAACAAGAATAATATGGCACTGTTCAAGTGTTTTGCTAGAGAGAAGCACCCAACAAGAATAATATGGCACTGTTCAAGTGTTTAGCTAGAGAGAGGCTCCCAACAAGAATAATATGGCACTGTTCAAGTGTTTTGCTAGAGATAGGCTTCCTACAAGAATAATATGGCACTGTTCAAGTGTTTTGCTAGAGAGAGGCTCCCAACAAGAATAATATGGCACTGTTCAAGTGTTTTGCTAGAGAGAGGGACCCAACAAGAATAATATGGCACTGTTCAAGTGTTTTACTAGAGAGAGGCTTCCAACAAGAATAATATGGCACTGTTCAAGTGTTTTGCTAGAGAGAGACTTCCAACAAGAATAATATGGCACTGTTCAGTGTTTTGCTAGAGAGAGGCTTCCAACAAGAATAATATGGCACTGTTCAAGTGTTTTGCTAGAGAGAGACTCCCAACAAGAATAATATGGCACTGTTCAAGTGTTTTACTAGAGAGAGTCTTCCAACAAGAATAATATGGACTGTTCAGGCTCCCAACAAGAATAATATGGCACTGTTCAAGTGTTCTGCTAGAGAGAGGCTTCCAACAAGAATAATATGGCACTGTTCAAGTGTTTTACTAGAGAGAGGCACCCAACAAGAATAATATGGCACTGTTCAAGTGTTTTACTAGAGAGAGGCACCCAACAAGAATAATATGGCACTGTTCAAGTGTTTTACTAGAGAGAGGCTCCCAACAAGAATAATATGGCACTGTTCAAGTGTTTTACTAGCAAGAATAATATGGCACTGTTCAAGTGTTTTGCTAGAGAGAGGCTTCCAACAAGAATAATATGGCACTGTTCAAGTGTTTTGCTAGAGAGAGGCTCCCAACAAGAATAATATGGCACTGTTCAAGTGTTTTGCTAGAGAGAGGCTTCCAACAAGAATAATATGGCACTGTTCAAGTGTTTAGCTAGAGAGAGGCTCCCAACAAGAATAATATGGCACTGTTCAAGTGTTTTACTAGAGAGAGGCTCCCAACAAGAATAATATGGCACTGTTCAAGTGTTTTGCTAGAGAGAGGCACCCAACAAGAATAATATGGCACTGTTCAAGTGTTTTGCTAGAGAGAGGCACCCAACAAGAATAATATGGCACTGTTCAAGTGTTTTACTAGCAAGAATAATATGGCACTGTTCAAGTGTTTTACTAGAGAGAGGCTCCCAACAAGAATAATATGGCACTGTTCAAGTGTTTTGCTAGAGAGAGGCTCCCAACAAGAATAATATGGCACTGTTCAAGTGTTTTACTAGAGAGAGGCACCCAACAAGAATAATATGGCACTGTTCAAGTGTTTTGCTAGAGAGAGGCTCCCAACAAGAATAATATGGCACTGTTCAAGTGTTTTACTAGCAAGAATAATATGGCACTGTTCAAGTGTTTTGCTAGAGAGAGGCTCCCACCAAGAATAATATGGCATTGTTCAAGTGTTTTATAGAGAGAGGCTCCCAACAAGAATAATATGGCACTGTTCAAGTGTTTTGCTAGAGAGAGGCTCCCAACAAGAATAATATGGCACTGTTCAAGTGTTTTGCTAGAGAGAGGCTTCCAACAAGAATAATATGGCACTGTTCAAGTGTTTTACTAGAGGGAGGCTCCCAACAAGAATAATATGGCACTGTTCAAGTGTTTTACTAGAGAGAGGCTTCCAACAAGAATAATATGGCACTGTTCAAGTGTTTTGCTAGAGAGAGACTCCCAACAAGAATAATATGGCACTGTTCAAGTGTTTTACTAGCAAGAATAATATGGCACTGTTCAAGTGTTTTGCTAGAGAGAGGCTTCCAACAAGAATAATATGGCACTGTTCAAGTGTTTTGCTAGAGAGAGGCTCCCAACAAGAATAATATGGCACTGTTCAAGTGTTTTGCTAGAGAGAGGCTTCCAACAAGAATAATATGGCACTGTTCAAGTGTTTAGCTAGAGAGAGGCTCCCAACAAGAATAATATGGCACTGTTCAAGTGTTTTACTAGAGAGAGGCTCCCAACAAGAATAATATGGCACTGTTCAAGTGTTTTGCTAGAGAGAGGCACCCAACAAGAATAATATGGCACTGTTCAAGTGTTTTGCTAGAGAGAGGCACCCAACAAGAATAATATGGCACTGTTCAAGTGTTTTACTAGCAAGAATAATATGGCACTGTTCAAGTGTTTTACTAGAGAGAGGCTCCCAACAAGAATAATATGGCACTGTTCAAGTGTTTTGCTAGAGAGAGGCTCCCAACAAGAATAATATGGCACTGTTCAAGTGTTTTACTAGAGAGAGGCACCCAACAAGAATAATATGGCACTGTTCAAGTGTTTTGCTAGAGAGAGGCACCCAACAAGAATAATATGGCACTGTTCAAGTGTTTTACTAGCAAGAATAATATGGCACTGTTCAAGTGTTTTGCTAGAGAGAGGCTCCCACCAAGAATAATATGGCATTGTTCAAGTGTTTTACTAGAGAGAGGCTCCCAACAAGAATAATATGGCACTGTTCAAGTGTTTTGCTAGAGAGAGGCTCCCAACAAGAATAATATGGCACTGTTCAAGTGTTTTGCTAGAGAGAGGCTTCCAACAAGAATAATATGGCACTGTTCAAGTGTTTTACTAGAGGGAGGCTCCCAACAAGAATAATATGGCACTGTTCAAGTGTTTTACTAGAGAGAGGCTCCCAACAAGAATAATATGGCACTGTTCAAGTGTTCTGCTAGAGAGAGGCTTCCAACAAGAATAATATGGCACTGTTCAAGTGTTTTGCTAGAGATAGGCTTCCTACAAGAATAATATGGCACTGTTCAAGTGTTTTGCTAGAGAGAGGCTTCCAACAAGAATAATATGGCACTGTTCAAGTGTTTGGTAGAGAGAGGCTTCCTACAAGAATAATATGGCACTGTTCAAGTGTTTTACTAGAGAGAGGCACCCAACAAGAATAATATGGCACTGTTCAAGTGTTTTACTAGAGAGAGGCACCCAACAAGAATAATATGGCACTGTTCAAGTGTTTTGCTAGAGAGAGTCTTCCAACAAGAATAATATGGCACTGTTCAAGTGTTTTACTAGAGAGAGGCTCCCAACAAGAATAATATGGCACTGTTCAAGTGTTTTGCTAGAGAGAGGCTCCCAACAAGAATAATATGGCACTGTTCAAGTGTTTTGCTAGAGAGAGGCACCCAACAAGAATAATATAGCACTGTTCAAGTGTTTTGCTAGAGAGAGGCTCCCAACAAGAATAATATGGCACTGTTCAAGTGTTTTGATAGAGAGAGGCTCCCAACAAGAATAATATGGCACTGTTCAAGTGTTGAGCTAGAGAGAGGCTCCCACCAAGAATAATATGGCACTGTTCAAGTGTTTTGCTAGAGAGAGGCTCCCAACAAGAATAATATGGCACTGTTCAAGTGTTTTGCTAGAGATAGGCTTCCTACAAGAATAATATGGCACTGTTCAAGTGTTTTACTAGAGAGAGGCTCCCAACAAGAATAATATGGCACTGTTCAAGTGTTTTACTAGAGAGAGGCTCCCAACAAGAATAATATGGCACTGTTCAAGTGTTTTGCTAGAGAGAGGCTCCCAACAAGAATAAAATGGCACTGTTCAAGTGTTTTGCTAGAGAGAGGCACCCAACAAGAATTAATATGGCACTGTTCAAGTGTTTTGCTAGAGAGAGGCTCCCAACAAGAATAATATGGCACTGTTCAAGTGTTTTGATAGAGAGAGGCTCCCAACAAGAATAATATGGCACTGTTCAAGTGTTGAGCTAGAGAGAGGCTCCCACCAAGAATAATATGGCACTGTTCAAGTTGTTTTGCTAGAGAGAGGCTCCCAACAAGAATAATATGGCACTGTTCAAGTGTTTTGCTAGAGATAGGCTTCCTACAAGAATAATATGGCACTGTTCAAGTGTTTTACTAGAGAGAGGCTCCCAACAAGAATAATATGGCACTGTTCAAGTGTTTTACTAGAGAGAGGCTCCCAACAAGAATAATATGGCACTGTTCAAGTGTTTTGCTAGAGAGAGGCTCCCAACAAGAATAATATGGCACTGTTCAAGTGTTTTGCTAGAGAGAGGCTCCCAACAAGAATAATATGGCACTGTTCAAGTGTTTTGCTAGAGAGAAGCACCCAACAAGAATAATATGGCACTGTTCAAGTGTTTAGCTAGAGAGAGGCTCCCAACAAGAATAATATGGCACTGTTCAAGTGTTTTGCTAGAGATAGGCTTCCTACAAGAATAATATGGCACTGTTCAAGTGTTTTGCTAGAGAGAGGCTCCCAACAAGAATAATATGGCACTGTTCAAGTGTTTTACTAGAGAGAGGCACCCAACAAGAATAATATGGCACTGTTCAAGTGTTTTACTAGAGAGAGGCTCCCAACAAGAATAATATGGCACTGTTCAAGTGTTTTACTAGCAAGAATAATATGGCACTGTTCAAGTGTTTTGCTAGAGAGAGGCTTCCAACAAGAATAATATGGCACTGTTCAAGTGTTTTGCTAGAGAGAGGCTCCCAACAAGAATAATATGGCACTGTTCAAGTGTTTTGCTAGAGAGAGGCTTCCAACAAGAATAATATGGCACTGTTCAAGTGTTTAGCTAGAGAGAGGCTCCCAACAAGAATAATATGGCACTGTTCAAGTGTTTTACTAGAGAGAGGCTCCCAACAAGAATAATATGGCACTGTTCAAGTGTTTTGCTAGAGAGAGGCACCCAACAAGAATAATATGGCACTGTTCAAGTGTTTTGCTAGAGAGAGGCACCCAACAAGAATAATATGGCACTGTTCAAGTGTTTTACTAGCAAGAATAATATGGCACTGTTCAAGTGTTTTACTAGAGAGAGGCTCCCAACAAGAATAATATGGCACTGTTCAAGTGTTTTGCTAGAGAGAGGCTCCCAACAAGAATAATATGGCACTGTTCAAGTGTTTTACTAGAGAGAGGCACCCAACAAGAATAATATGGCACTGTTCAAGTGTTTTGCTAGAGAGAGGCTCCCAACAAGAATAATATGGCACTGTTCAAGTGTTTTGATAGAGAGAGGCTCCCAACAAGAATAATATGGCACTGTTCAAGTGTTGAGCTAGAGAGAGGCTCCCACCAAGAATAATATGGTACTGTTCAAGTGTTTTGCTAGAGAGAGGCTCCCAACAAGAATAATATGGCACTGTTCAAGTGTTTTGCTAGAGATAGGCTTCCTACAAGAATAATATGGCACTGTTCAAGTGTTTTACTAGAGAGAGGCTCCCAACAAGAATAATATGGCACTGTTCAAGTGTTTTACTAGAGAGAGGCTCCCAACAAGAATAATATGGCACTGTTCAAGTGTTTTACTAGAGAGAGGCTCCCAACAAGAATAATATGGCACTGTTCAAGTGTTTTGCTAGAGAGAGGCTCCCAACAAGAATAATATGGCACTGTTCAAGTGTTTTGCTAGAGAGAAGCACCCAACAAGAATAATATGGCACTGTTCAAGTGTTTAGCTAGAGAGAGGCTCCCAACAAGAATAATATGGCACTGTTCAAGTGTTTTGCTAGAGATAGGCTTCCTACAAGAATAATATGGCACTGTTCAAGTGTTTTGCTAGAGAGAGGCTCCCAACAAGAATAATATGGCACTGTTCAAGTGTTTTGCTAGAGAGAGGGACCCAACAAGAATAATATGGCACTGTTCAAGTGTTTTACTAGAGAGAGGCTTCCAACAAGAATAATATGGCACTGTTCAAGTGTTTTGCTAGAGAGAGACTTCCAACAAGAATAATATGGCACTGTTCAGTGTTTTGCTAGAGAGAGGCTTCCAACAAGAATAATATGGCACTGTTCAAGTGTTTTGCTAGAGAGAGACTCCCAACAAGAATAATATGGCACTGTTCAAGTGTTTTACTAGAGAGAGTCTTCCAACAAGAATAATATGGCACTGTTCAGGCTCCCAACAAGAATAATATGGCACTGTTCAAGTGTTCTGCTAGAGAGAGGCTTCCAACAAGAATAATATGGCACTGTTCAAGTGTTTTACTAGAGAGAGGCACCCAACAAGAATAATATGGCACTGTTCAAGTGTTTTACTAGAGAGAGGCACCCAACAAGAATAATATGGCACTGTTCAAGTGTTTTACTAGAGAGAGGCTCCCAACAAGAATAATATGGCACTGTTCAAGTGTTTTACTAGCAAGAATAATATGGCACTGTTCAAGTGTTTTGCTAGAGAGAGGCTTCCAACAAGAATAATATGGCACTGTTCAAGTGTTTTGCTAGAGAGAGGCTCCCAACAAGAATAATATGGCACTGTTCAAGTGTTTTGCTAGAGAGAGGCTTCCAACAAGAATAATATGGCACTGTTCAAGTGTTTAGCTAGAGAGAGGCTCCCAACAAGAATAATATGGCACTGTTCAAGTGTTTTACTAGAGAGAGGCTCCCAACAAGAATAATATGGCACTGTTCAAGTGTTTTGCTAGAGAGAGGCACCCAACAAGAATAATATGGCACTGTTCAAGTGTTTTGCTAGAGAGAGGCACCCAACAAGAATAATATGGCACTGTTCAAGTGTTTTACTAGCAAGAATAATATGGCACTGTTCAAGTGTTTTACTAGAGAGAGGCTCCCAACAAGAATAATATGGCACTGTTCAAGTGTTTTGCTAGAGAGAGGCTCCCAACAAGAATAATATGGCACTGTTCAAGTGTTTTACTAGAGAGAGGCACCCAACAAGAATAATATGGCACTGTTCAAGTGTTTTGCTAGAGAGAGGCTCCCAACAAGAATAATATGGCACTGTTCAAGTGTTTTACTAGCAAGAATAATATGGCACTGTTCAAGTGTTTTGCTAGAGAGAGGCTCCCACCAAGAATAATATGGCATTGTTCAAGTGTTTTACTAGAGAGAGGCTCCCAACAAGAATAATATGGCACTGTTCAAGTGTTTTGCTAGAGAGAGGCTCCCAACAAGAATAATATGGCACTGTTCAAGTGTTTTGCTAGAGAGAGGCTTCCAACAAGAATAATATGGCACTGTTCAAGTGTTTTACTAGAGGGAGGCTCCCAACAAGAATAATATGGCACTGTTCAAGTGTTTTACTAGAGAGAGGCTCCCAACAAGAATAATATGGCACTGTTCAAGTGTTCTGCGCTAGAGAGAGGCTTCCAACAAGAATAATATGGCACTGTTCAAGTGTTTTGCTAGAGATAGGCTTCCTACAAGAATAATATGGCACTGTTCAAGTGTTTTGCTAGAGAGAGGCTTCCAACAAGAATAATATGGCACTGTTCAAGTGTTTGGTAGAGAGAGGCTTCCTACAAGAATAATATGGCACTGTTCAAGTGTTTTACTAGAGAGAGGCACCCAACAAGAATAATATGGCACTGTTCAAGTGTTTTACTAGAGAGAGGCACCCAACAAGAATAATATGGCACTGTTCAAGTGTTTTACTAGAGAGAGGCTTCCTACAAGAATAATATGGCACTGTTCAAGTGTTTTGCTAGAGATAGGCTTCCTACAAGAATAATATGGCACTGTTCAAGTGTTTTACTAGAGAGAGGCTCCCAACAAGAATAATATGGCACTGTTCAAGTGTTTTACTAGAAAGAGGCTCCCAACAAGAATAATATGGCACTGTTCAAGTGTTTTGCTAGAGAGAGGCTCCAAACAAGAATAATATGGCACTGTTCAAGTGTTTTGCTAGAGAGAGGCTACAACAAGAATAATATGGCACTGTTCAAGTGTTTTACTAGAGAGAGGCTCCCAACAAGAATAATATGGCACTGTTCAAGTGTTTTGCTAGAGAGAGGCTCCCAACAAGAATAATATGGCACTGTTCAAGTGTTTTGCTAGAGAGAGGCTCCCAACAAGAATAATATGGCACTGTTTAAGTGTTTTGCTAGAGAGAGGCTCCCAACAAGAATAATATGGCACTGTTCAAGTGTTTTACTAGAGAGAGGCTCCCAACAAGAATAATATGGCACTGTTCAAGTGTTTTGCTAGAGAGAGGCTCCCAACAAGAATAAAATGGCACTGTTCAAGTTTTTGCTAGAGAGAGGCACCCAACAAGAATAATATGGCACTGTTCAAGTGTTTTGCTAGAGAGAGGCTCCCAACAAGAATAATATGGCACTGTTCAAGTGTTTTGATAGAGAGAGGCTCCCAACAAGAATAATATGGCACTGTTCAAGTGTTGAGCTAGAGAGAGGCTCCCACCAAGAATAATATGGCACTGTTCAAGTGTTTTGCTAGAGAGAGGCTCCCAACAAGAATAATATGGCACTGTTCAAGTGTTTTGCTAGAGATAGGCTTCCTACAAGAATAATATGGCACTGTTCAAGTGTTTTACTAGAGAGAGGCTCCCAACAAGAATAATATGGCACTGTTCAAGTGTTTTACTAGAGAGAGGCTCCCAACAAGAATAATATGGCACTGTTCAAGTGTTTTGCTAGAGAGAGGCTCCCAACAAGAATAATATGGCACTGTTCAAGTGTTTTGCTAGAGAGAGGCTCCCAACAAGAATAATATGGCACTGTTCAAGTGTTTTGCTAGAGAGAAGCACCCAACAAGAATAATATGGCACTGTTCAAGTGTTTAGCTAGAGAGAGGCTCCCAACAAGAATAATATGGCACTGTTCAAGTGTTTTGCTAGAGATAGGCTTCCTACAAGAATAATATGGCACTGTTCAAGTGTTTTGCTAGAGAGAGGCTCCCAACAAGAATAATATGGCACTGTTCAAGTGTTTTGCTAGAGAGAGGCTCCCAACAAGAATAATATGGCACTGTTCAAGTGTTTTGCTAGAGAGAGGCTTCCAACAAGAATAATATGGCACTGTTCAAGTGTTTTACTAGAGGGAGGCTCCCAACAAGAATAATATGGCACTGTTCAAGTGTTTTACTAGAGAGAGGCTCCCAACAAGAATAATATGGCACTGTTCAAGTGTTCTGCTAGAGAGAGGCTTCCAACAAGAATAATATGGCACTGTTCAAGTGTTTTGCTAGAGATAGGCTTCCTACAAGAATAATATGGCACTGTTCAAGTGTTTTGCTAGAGAGAGGCTTCCAACAAGAATAATATGGCACTGTTCAAGTGTTTGGTAGAGAGAGGCTTCCTACAAGAATAATATGGCACTGTTCAAGTGTTTTACTAGAGAGAGGCACCCAACAAGAATAATATGGCACTGTTCAAGTGTTTTACTAGAGAGAGGCTTCCTACAAGAATAATATGGCACTGTTCAAGTGTTATCCTAGAGATAGGCTTCCTACAAGAATAATATGGCACTGTTCAAGTGTTTTACTAGAGAGAGGCTCCCAACAAGAATAATATGGCACTGTTCAAGTGTTTTACTAGAGAGAGGCTTCCTACAAGAATAATATGGCACTGTTCAAGTGTTTTGCTAGAGATAGGCTTCCTACAAGAATAATATGGCACTGTTCAAGTGTTTTACTAGAGAGAGGCTCCCAACAAGAATAATATGGCACTGTTCAAGTGTTTTACTAGAGAGAGGCTCCCAACAAGAATAATATGGCACTGTTCAAGTGTTTTGCTAGAGAGAGGCTCCCAACAAGAATAATATGGCACTGTTCAAGTGTTTTACTAGAGAGAGGCACCCAACAAGAATAATATGGCACTGTTCAAGTGTTTTGCTAGAGAGAGGCTCCCAACAAGAATAATATGGCACTGTTCAAGTGTTTTGATAGAGAGAGGCTCCCAACAAGAATAATATGGCACTGTTCAAGTGTTGAGCTAGAGAGAGGCTCCCACCAAGAATAATATGGTACTGTTCAAGTGTTTTGCTAGAGAGAGGCTCCCAACAAGAATAATATGGCACTGTTCAAGTGTTTTGCTAGAGATAGGCTTCCTACAAGAATAATATGGCACTGTTCAAGTGTTTTACTAGAGAGAGGCTCCCAACAAGAATAATATGGCACTGTTCAAGTGTTTTACTAGAGAGAGGCTCCCAACAAGAATAATATGGCACTGTTCAAGTGTTTTGCTAGAGAGAGGCTCCCAACAAGAATAATATGGCACTGTTCAAGTGTTTTGCTAGAGAGAGGCTCCCAACAAGAATAATATGGCACTGTTCAAGTGTTTTGCTAGAGAGAAGCACCCAACAAGAATAATATGGCACTGTTCAAGTGTTTAGCTAGAGAGAGGCTCCCAACAAGAATAATATGGCACTGTTCAAGTGTTTTGCTAGAGATAGGCTTCCTACAAGAATAATATGGCACTGTTCAAGTGTTTTGCTAGAGAGAGGCTCCCAACAAGAATAATATGGCACTGTTCAAGTGTTTTGCTAGAGAGAGGGACCCAACAAGAATAATATGGCACTGTTCAAGTGTTTTACTAGAGAGAGGCTTCCAACAAGAATAATATGGCACTGTTCAAGTGTTTTGCTAGAGAGAGACTTCCAACAAGAATAATATGGCACTGTTCAGTGTTTTGCTAGAGAGAGGCTTCCAACAAGAATAATATGGCACTGTTCAAGTGTTTTGCTAGAGAGAGACTCCCAACAAGAATAATATGGCACTGTTCAAGTGTTTTACTAGAGAGAGTCTTCCAACAAGAATAATATGGACTGTTCAGGCTCCCAACAAGAATAATATGGCACTGTTCAAGTGTTCTGCTAGAGAGAGGCTTCCAACAAGAATAATATGGCACTGTTCAAGTGTTTTACTAGAGAGAGGCACCCAACAAGAATAATATGGCACTGTTCAAGTGTTTTACTAGAGAGAGGCACCCAACAAGAATAATATGGCACTGTTCAAGTGTTTTACTAGAGAGAGGCTCCCAACAAGAATAATATGGCACTGTTCAAGTGTTTTACTAGCAAGAATAATATGGCACTGTTCAAGTGTTTTGCTAGAGAGAGGCTTCCAACAAGAATAATATGGCACTGTTCAAGTGTTTTGCTAGAGAGAGGCTCCCAACAAGAATAATATGGCACTGTTCAAGTGTTTTGCTAGAGAGAGGCTTCCAACAAGAATAATATGGCACTGTTCAAGTGTTTAGCTAGAGAGAGGCTCCCAACAAGAATAATATGGCACTGTTCAAGTGTTTTACTAGAGAGAGGCTCCCAACAAGAATAATATGGCACTGTTCAAGTGTTTTGCTAGAGAGAGGCACCCAACAAGAATAATATGGCACTGTTCAAGTGTTTTGCTAGAGAGAGGCACCCAACAAGAATAATATGGCACTGTTCAAGTGTTTTACTAGCAAGAATAATATGGCACTGTTCAAGTGTTTTACTAGAGAGAGGCTCCCAACAAGAATAATATGGCACTGTTCAAGTGTTTTGCTAGAGATAGGCTCCCAACAAGAATAATATGGCACTGTTCAAGTGTTTTACTAGAGAGAGGCACCCAACAAGAATAATATGGCACTGTTCAAGTGTTTTGCTAGAGAGAGGCTCCCAACAAGAATAATATGGCACTGTTCAAGTGTTTTACTAGCAAGAATAATATGGCACTGTTCAAGTGTTTTGCTAGAGAGAGGCTCCCACCAAGAATAATATGGCATTGTTCAAGTGTTTTATAGAGAGAGGCTCCCAACAAGAATAATATGGCACTGTTCAAGTGTTTTGCTAGAGAGAGGCTCCCAACAAGAATAATATGGCACTGTTCAAGTGTTTTGCTAGAGAGAGGCTTCCAACAAGAATAATATGGCACTGTTCAAGTGTTTTACTAGAGGGAGGCTCCCAACAAGAATAATATGGCACTGTTCAAGTGTTTTACTAGAGAGAGGCTCCCAACAAGAATAATATGGCACTGTTCAAGTGTTCTGCGCTAGAGAGAGGCTTCCAACAAGAATAATATGGCACTGTTCAAGTGTTTTGCTAGAGATAGGCTTCCTACAAGAATAATATGGCACTGTTCAAGTGTTTTGCTAGAGAGAGGCTTCCAACAAGAATAATATGGCACTGTTCAAGTGTTTGGTAGAGAGAGGCTTCCTACAAGAATAATATGGCACTGTTCAAGTGTTTTACTAGAGAGAGGCACCCAACAAGAATAATATGGCACTGTTCAAGTGTTTTACTAGAGAGAGGCACCCAACAAGAATAATATGGCACTGTTCAAGTGTTTTACTAGAGAGAGGCTTCCTACAAGAATAATATGGCACTGTTCAAGTGTTTTGCTAGAGATAGGCTTCCTACAAGAATAATATGGCACTGTTCAAGTGTTTTACTAGAGAGAGGCTCCCAACAAGAATAATATGGCACTGTTCAAGTGTTTTACTAGAGAGAGGCTCCCAACAAGAATAATATGGCACTGTTCAAGTGTTTTGCTAGAGATAGGCTTCCTACAAGAATAATATGGCACTGTTCAAGTGTTTTACTAGAGAGAGGCTCCCAACAAGAATAATATGGCACTGTTCAAGTGTTTTACTAGAGAGAGGCTCCCAACAAGAATAATATGGCACTGTTCAAGTGTTTTGCTAGAGAGAGGCTCCCAACAAGAATAATATGGCACTGTTCAAGTGTTTTGCTAGAGAGAGGCTCCCAACAAGAATAATATGGCACTGTTCAAGTGTTTTGCTAGAGAGAAGCACCCAACAAGAATAATATGGCACTGTTCAAGTGTTTAGCTAGAGAGAGGCTCCCAACAAGAATAATATGGCACTGTTCAAGTGTTTTGCTAGAGATAGGCTTCCTACAAGAATAATATGGCACTGTTCAAGTGTTTTGCTAGAGAGAGGCTCCCAACAAGAATAATATGGCACTGTTCAAGTGTTTTGCTAGAGAGAGGGACCCAACAAGAATAATATGGCACTGTTCAAGTGTTTTACTAGAGAGAGGCTTCCAACAAGAATAATATGGCACTGTTCAAGTGTTTTGCTAGAGAGAGACTTCCAACAAGAATAATATGGCACTGTTCAGTGTTTTGCTAGAGAGAGGCTTCCAACAAGAATAATATGGCACTGTTCAAGTGTTTTGCTAGAGAGAGACTCCCAACAAGAATAATATGGCACTGTTCAAGTGTTTTACTAGAGAGAGTCTTCCAACAAGAATAATATGGACTGTTCAGGCTCCCAACAAGAATAATATGGCACTGTTCAAGTGTTCTGCTAGAGAGAGGCTTCCAACAAGAATAATATGGCACTGTTCAAGTGTTTTACTAGAGAGAGGCACCCAACAAGAATAATATGGCACTGTTCAAGTGTTTTACTAGAGAGAGGCACCCAACAAGAATAATATGGCACTGTTCAAGTGTTTTACTAGAGAGAGGCTCCCAACAAGAATAATATGGCACTGTTCAAGTGTTTTACTAGCAAGAATAATATGGCACTGTTCAAGTGTTTTGCTAGAGAGAGGCTTCCAACAAGAATAATATGGCACTGTTCAAGTGTTTTGCTAGAGAGAGGCTCCCAACAAGAATAATATGGCACTGTTCAAGTGTTTTGCTAGAGAGAGGCTTCCAACAAGAATAATATGGCACTGTTCAAGTGTTTAGCTAGAGAGAGGCTCCCAACAAGAATAATATGGCACTGTTCAAGTGTTTTACTAGAGAGAGGCTCCCAACAAGAATAATATGGCACTGTTCAAGTGTTTTGCTAGAGAGAGGCACCCAACAAGAATAATATGGCACTGTTCAAGTGTTTTGCTAGAGAGAGGCACCCAACAAGAATAATATGGCACTGTTCAAGTGTTTTACTAGCAAGAATAATATGGCACTGTTCAAGTGTTTTACTAGAGAGAGGCTCCCAACAAGAATAATATGGCACTGTTCAAGTGTTTTGCTAGAGATAGGCTCCCAACAAGAATAATATGGCACTGTTCAAGTGTTTTACTAGAGAGAGGCACCCAACAAGAATAATATGGCACTGTTCAAGTGTTTTGCTAGAGAGAGGCTCCCAACAAGAATAATATGGCACTGTTCAAGTGTTTTACTAGCAAGAATAATATGGCACTGTTCAAGTGTTTTGCTAGAGAGAGGCTCCCACCAAGAATAATATGGCATTGTTCAAGTGTTTTATAGAGAGAGGCTCCCAACAAGAATAATATGGCACTGTTCAAGTGTTTTGCTAGAGAGAGGCTCCCAACAAGAATAATATGGCACTGTTCAAGTGTTTTGCTAGAGAGAGGCTTCCAACAAGAATAATATGGCACTGTTCAAGTGTTTTACTAGAGGGAGGCTCCCAACAAGAATAATATGGCACTGTTCAAGTGTTTTACTAGAGAGAGGCTCCCAACAAGAATAATATGGCACTGTTCAAGTGTTCTGCGCTAGAGAGAGGCTTCCAACAAGAATAATATGGCACTGTTCAAGTGTTTTGCTAGAGATAGGCTTCCTACAAGAATAATATGGCACTGTTCAAGTGTTTTGCTAGAGAGAGGCTTCCAACAAGAATAATATGGCACTGTTCAAGTGTTTGGTAGAGAGAGGCTTCCTACAAGAATAATATGGCACTGTTCAAGTGTTTTACTAGAGAGAGGCACCCAACAAGAATAATATGGCACTGTTCAAGTGTTTTACTAGAGAGAGGCACCCAACAAGAATAATATGGCACTGTTCAAGTGTTTTACTAGAGAGAGGCTTCCTACAAGAATAATATGGCACTGTTCAAGTGTTTTGCTAGAGATAGGCTTCCTACAAGAATAATATGGCACTGTTCAAGTGTTTTACTAGAGAGAGGCTCCCAACAAGAATAATATGGCACTGTTCAAGTGTTTTACTAGAGAGAGGCTCCCAACAAGAATAATATGGCACTGTTCAAGTGTTTTGCTAGAGAGAGGCTCCAAACAATAATAATATGGCACTGTTCAAGTGTTTTGCTAGAGAGAGGCTACAACAAGAATAATATGGCACTGTTCAAGTGTTTTACTAGAGAGAGGCTCCCAACAAGAATAATATGGCACTGTTCAAGTGTTTTGCTAGAGAGAGGCTCCCAACAAGAATAATATGGCACTGTTCAAGTGTTTTGCTAGAGAGAGGCTCCCAACAAGAATAATATGGCACTGTTTAAGTGTTTTGCTAGAGAGAGGCTCCCAACAAGAATAATATGGCACTGTTCAAGTGTTTTACTAGAGAGAGGCTCCCAACAAGAATAATATGGCACTGTTCAAGTGTTTTGCTAGAGAGAGGCTCCCAACAAGAATAAAATGGCACTGTTCAAGTTTTTGCTAGAGAGAGGCACCCAACAAGAATAATATGGCACTGTTCAAGTGTTTTGCTAGAGAGAGGCTCCCAACAAGAATAATATGGCACTGTTCAAGTGTTTTGATAGAGAGAGGCTCCCAACAAGAATAATATGGCACTGTTCAAGTGTTGAGCTAGAGAGAGGCTCCCACCAAGAATAATATGGCACTGTTCAAGTGTTTTGCTAGAGAGAGGCTCCCAACAAGAATAATATGGCACTGTTCAAGTGTTTTGCTAGAGATAGGCTTCCTACAAGAATAATATGGCACTGTTCAAGTGTTTTACTAGAGAGAGGCTCCCAACAAGAATAATATGGCACTGTTCAAGTGTTTTACTAGAGAGAGGCTCCCAACAAGAATAATATGGCACTGTTCAAGTGTTTTGCTAGAGAGAGGCTCCCAACAAGAATAATATGGCACTGTTCAAGTGTTTTGCTAGAGAGAGGCTCCCAACAAGAATAATATGGCACTGTTCAAGTGTTTTGCTAGAGAGAAGCACCCAACAAGAATAATATGGACTGTTCAAGTGTTTAGCTAGAGAGAGGCTCCCAACAAGAATAATATGGCACTGTTCAAGTGTTTTGCTAGAGATAGGCTTCCTACAAGAATAATATGGCACTGTTCAAGTGTTTTGCTAGAGAGAGGCTCCCAACAAGAATAATATGGCACTGTTCAAGTGTTTTGCTAGAGAGAGGCTCCCAACAAGAATAATATGGCACTGTTCAAGTGTTTTGCTAGAGAGAGGCTTCCAACAAGAATAATATGGCACTGTTCAAGTGTTTTACTAGAGGGAGGCTCCCAACAAGAATAATATGGCACTGTTCAAGTGTTTTACTAGAGAGAGGCTCCCAACAAGAATAATATGGCACTGTTCAAGTGTTCTGCTAGAGAGAGGCTTCCAACAAGAATAATATGGCACTGTTCAAGTATTTTGCTAGAGATAGGCTTCCTACAAGAATAATATGGCACTGTTCAAGTGTTTTGCTAGAGAGAGGCTTCCAACAAGAATAATATGGCACTGTTCAAGTGTTTGGTAGAGAGAGGCTTCCTACAAGAATAATATGGCACTGTTCAAGTGTTTTACTAGAGAGAGGCACCCAACAAGAATAATATGGCACTGTTCAAGTGTTTTACTAGAGAGAGGCTTCCTACAAGAATAATATGGCACTGTTCAAGTGTTTTGCTAGAGATAGGCTTCCTACAAGAATAATATGGCACTGTTCAAGTGTTTTACTAGAGAGAGGCTCCCAACAAGAATAATATGGCACTGTTCAAGTGTTTTACTAGAGAGAGGCTTCCTACAAGAATAATATGGCACTGTTCAAGTGTTTTGCTAGAGATAGGCTTCCTACAAGAATAATATGGCACTGTTCAAGTGTTTTACTAGAGAGAGGCTCCCAACAAGAATAATATGGCACTGTTCAAGTGTTTTACTAGAGAGAGGCTCCCAACAAGAATAATATGGCACTGTTCAAGTGTTTTGCTAGAGAGAGGCTCCAAACAAGAATAATATGGCACTGTTCAAGTGTTTTGCTAGAGAGAGGCTCCCAACAAGAATAATATGGCACTGTTTAAGTGTTTTGCTAGAGAGAGGCTCCCAACAAGAATAATATGGCACTGTTCAAGTGTTTTACTAGAGAGAGGCTCCCAACAAGAATAATATGGCACTGTTCAAGTGTTTTGCTAGAGAGAGGCTCCCAACAAGAATAAAATGGCACTGTTCAAGTGTTTTGCTAGAGAGAGGCACCCAACAAGAATAATATGGCACTGTTCAAGTGTTTTGCTAGAGAGAGGCTCCCAACAAGAATAATATGGCACTGTTCAAGTGTTTTGATAGAGAGAGGCTCCCAACAAGAATAATATGGCACTGTTCAAGTGTTGAGCTAGAGAGAGGCTCCCACCAAGAATAATATGGCACTGTTCAAGTGTTTTGCTAGAGAGAGGCTCCCAACAAGAATAATATGGCACTGTTCAAGTGTTTTGCTAGAGATAGGCTTCCTACAAGAATAATATGGCACTGTTCAAGTGTTTTACTAGAGAGAGGCTCCCAACAAGAATAATATGGCACTGTTCAAGTGTTTTACTAGAGAGAGGCTCCCAACAAGAATAATATGGCACTGTTCAAGTGTTTTGCTAGAGAGAGGCTCCCAACAAGAATAATATGGCACTGTTCAAGTGTTTTGCTAGAGAGAGGCTCCCAACAAGAATAATATGGCACTGTTCAAGTGTTTTGCTAGAGAGAAGCACCCAACAAGAATAATATGGCACTGTTCAAGTGTTTAGCTAGAGAGAGGCTCCCAACAAGAATAATATGGCACTGTTCAAGTATTTTGCTAGAGATAGGCTTCCAACAAGAATAATATGGCACTGTTCAAGTGTTTTGCTAGAGAGAGGCTGCCAACAAGAATAATATGGCACTGTTCAAGTGTTTTGCTAGAGAGAGGGACCCAACAAGAATAATATGGCACTGTTCAAGTGTTTTCAAGTGTTTTACTAGAGAGAGGCTTCCAACAAGAATAATATGGCACTGTTCAAGTGTTTTGCTAGAGAGAGGCTTCCAACAAGAATAATATGGCACTGTTCAGTGTTTTGCTAGAGAGAGGCTTCCAACAAGAATAATATGGCACTGTTCAAGTGTTTTGCTAGAGAGAGACTCCCAACAAGAATAATATGGCACTGTTCAAGTATTTTACGAGAGAGAGGCTTCCAACAAGAATAATATGGCACTGTTCAAGTGTTTTACTAGAGAGAGGCTCCCAACAAGAATAATATGGCACTGTTCAAGTGTTCTGCTAGAGAGAGGCTTCCAACAAGAATAATATGGCACTGTTCAAGTGTTTGGTAGAGAGAGGCTTCCTACAAGAATAATATGGCACTGTTCAAGTGTTTTACTAGAGAGAGGCACCCAACAAGAATAATATGGCACTGTTCAAGTGTTTTACTAGAGAGAGGCTCCCAACAAGAATAATATGGCACTGTTCAAGTGTTCTGCTAGGAGCAAGAATAATATGGCACTGTTCAAGTGTTTTGCTAGAGATAGGCTTCCTACAAGAATAATATGGCACTGTTCAAGTGTTTTGCTAGAGAGAGGCTTCCAACAAGAATAATATGGCACTGTTCAAGTGTTTGGTAGAGAGAGGCTTCCTACAAGAATAATATGGCACTGTTCAAGTGTTTTACTAGAGAGAGGCACCCAACAAGAATAATATGGCACTGTTCAAGTGTTTTACTAGAGAGAGGCTTCCTACAAGAATAATATGGCACTGTTCAAGTGTTTTGCTAGAGATAGGCTTCCTACAAGAATAATATGGCACTGTTCAAGTGTTTTACTAGAGAGAGGCTCCCAACAAGAATAATATGGCACTGTTCAAGTGTTTTACTAGAGAGAGGCTTCCTACAAGAATAATATGGCACTGTTCAAGTGTTTTGCTAGAGATAGGCTTCCTACAAGAATAATATGGCACTGTTCAAGTGTTTTACTAGAGAGAGGCTCCCAACAAGAATAATATGGCACTGTTCAAGTGTTTTACTAGAGAGAGGCTCCCAACAAGAATAATATGGCACTGTTCAAGTGTTTTGCTAGAGAGAGGCTCCAAACAAGAATAATATGGCACTGTTCAAGTGTTTTGCTAGAGAGAGGCTACAACAAGAATAATATGGCACTGTTCAAGTGTTTTACTAGAGAGAGGCTCCCAACAAGAATAATATGGCACTGTTCAAGTGTTTTGCTAGAGAGAGGCTCCCAACAAGAATAATATGGCACTGTTCAAGTGTTTTGCTAGAGAGAGGCTCCCAACAAGAATAATATGGCACTGTTTAAGTGTTTTGCTAGAGAGAGGCTCCCAACAAGAATAATATGGCACTGTTCAAGTGTTTTACTAGAGAGAGGCTCCCAACAAGAATAATATGGCACTGTTCAAGTGTTTTGCTAGAGAGAGGCTCCCAACAAGAATAAAATGGCACTGTTCAAGTGTTTTGCTAGAGAGAGGCACCCAACAAGAATAATATGGCACTGTTCAAGTGTTTTGCTAGAGAGAGGCTCCCAACAAGAATAATATGGCACTGTTCAAGTGTTTTGATAGAGAGAGGCTCCCAACAAGAATAATATGGCACTGTTCAAGTGTTGAGCTAGAGAGAGGCTCCCACCAAGAATAATATGGCACTGTTCAAGTGTTTTGCTAGAGAGAGGCTCCCAACAAGAATAATATGGCACTGTTCAAGTGTTTTGCTAGAGATAGGCTTCCTACAAGAATAATATGGCACTGTTCAAGTGTTTTACTAGAGAGAGGCTCCCAACAAGAATAATATGGCACTGTTCAAGTGTTTTACTAGAGAGAGGCTCCCAACAAGAATAATATGGCACTGTTCAAGTGTTTTGCTAGAGAGAGGCTCCCAACAAGAATAATATGGCACTGTTCAAGTGTTTTGCTAGAGAGAGGCTCCCAACAAGAATAATATGGCACTGTTCAAGTGTTTTGCTAGAGAGAAGCACCCAACAAGAATAATATGGCACTGTTCAAGTGTTTAGCTAGAGAGAGGCTCCCAACAAGAATAATATGGCACTGTTCAAGTGTTTTGCTAGAGATAGGCTTCCTACAAGAATAATATGGCACTGTTCAAGTGTTTTGCTAGAGAGAGGCTGCCAACAAGAATAATATGGCACTGTTCAAGTGTTTTGCTAGAGAGAGGGACCCAACAAGAATAATATGGCACTGTTCAAGTGTTTTCAAGTGTTTTACTAGAGAGAGGCTTCCAACAAGAATAATATGGCACTGTTCAAGTGTTTTGCTAGAGAGAGGCTTCCAACAAGAATAATATGGCACTGTTCAGTGTTTTGCTAGAGAGAGGCTTCCAACAAGAATAATATGGCACTGTTCAAGTGTTTTGCTAGAGAGAGAGACTCCCAACAAGAATAATATGGCACTGTTCAAGTGTTTTACGAGAGAGAGGCTTCCAACAAGAATAATATGGCACTGTTCAAGTGTTTTACTAGAGAGAGGCTCCCAACAAGAATAATATGGCACTGTTCAAGTGTTCTGCTAGAGAGAGGCTTCCAACAAGAATAATATGGCACTGTTCAAGTGTTTTACTAGAGAGAGGCACCCAACAAGAATAATATGGCACTGTTCAAGTGTTTTACTAGAGAGAGGCACCCAACAAGAATAATATGGCACTGTTCAAGTGTTTTACTAGAGAGAGGCTCCCAACAAGAATAATATGGCACTGTTCAAGTGTTTTACTAGCAAGAATAATATGGCACTGTTCAAGTGTTTTGCTAGAGAGAGGCTTCCAACAAGAATAATATGGCACTGTTCAAGTGTTTTGCTAGAGAGAGGCTCCCAACAAGAATAATATGGCACTGTTCAAGTGTTTTGCTAGAGAGAGGCTTCCAACAAGAATAATATGGCACTGTTCAAGTGTTTAGCTAGAGAGAGGCTCCCAACAAGAATAATATGGCACTGTTCAAGTGTTTTACTAGAGAGAGGCTCCCAACAAGAATAATATGGCACTGTTCAAGTGTTTTGCTAGAGAGAGGCACCCAACAAGAATAATATGGCACTGTTCAAGTGTTTTGCTAGAGAGAGGCACCCAACAAGAATAATATGGCACTGTTCAAGTGTTTTACTAGCAAGAATAATATGGCACTGTTCAAGTGTTTTACTAGAGAGAGGCTCCCAACAAGAATAATATGGCACTGTTCAAGTGTTTTGCTAGAGAGAGGCTCCCAACAAGAATAATATGGCACTGTTCAAGTGTTTTACTAGAGAGAGGCACCCAACAAGAATAATATGGCACTGTTCAAGTGTTTTGCTAGAGAGAGGCACCCAACAAGAATAATATGGCACTGTTCAAGTGTTTTACTAGCAAGAATAATATGGCACTGTTCAAGTGTTTTGCTAGAGAGAGGCTCCCACCAAGAATAATATGGCATTGTTCAAGTGTTTTACTAGAGAGAGGCTCCCAACAAGAATAATATGGCACTGTTCAAGTGTTTTGCTAGAGAGAGGCTCCCAACAAGAATAATATGGCACTGTTCAAGTGTTTTGCTAGAGAGAGGCTTCCAACAAGAATAATATGGCACTGTTCAAGTGTTTTACTAGAGAGAGGCTCCCAACAAGAATAATATGGCACTGTTCAAGTGTTTTACTAGAGAGAGGCTCCCAACAAGAATAATATGGCACTGTTCAAGTGTTCTGCTAGAGAGAGGCTTCCAACAAGAATAATATGGCACTGTTCAAGTGTTTTGCTAGAGAGAGGCTTCCTACAAGAATAATATGGCACTGTTCAAGTGTTTTGCTAGAGAGAGGCTTCCAACAAGAATAATATGGCACTGTTCAAGTGTTTGGTAGAGAGAGGCTTCCTACAAGAATAATATGGCACTGTTCAAGTGTTTTACTAGAGAGAGGCACCCAACAAGAATAATATGGTACTGTTCAAGTGTTTTACTAGAGAGAGGCACCCAACAAGAATAATATGGCACTGTTCAAGTGTTTTACTAGAGAGAGGCTTCCTACAAGAATAATATGGCACTGTTCAAGTGTTTTGCTAGAGATAGGCTTCCTACAAGAATAATATGGCACTGTTCAAGTGTTTTACTAGAGAGAGGCTCCCAACAAGAATAATATGGCACTGTTCAAGTGTTTTACTAGAGAGAGGCTCCCAACAAGAATAATATGGCACTGTTTTGCTAGAGAGAGGCTCCAAACAAGAATAATATGGCACTGTTCAAGTGTTTTGCTAGAGAGAGGCTACAACAAGAATAATATGGCACTGTTCAAGTGTTTTACTAGAGAGAGGCTCCCAACAAGAATAATATGGCACTGTTCAAGTGTTTTGCTAGAGAGAGGCTCCCAACAAGAATAATATGGCACTGTTCAAGTGTTTTGCTAGAGAGAGGCTCCCAACAAGAATAATATGGCACTGTTTAAGTGTTTTGCTAGAGAGAGGCTCCCAACAAGAATAATATGGCACTGTTCAAGTGTTTTGCTAGAGAGAGGCACCCAACAAGAATAATATGGCACTGTTCAAGTGTTTAGCTAGAGAGAGGCTCCCACCAAGAATAATATGGCACTGTTCAAGTGTTTTACTAGAGAGAGGCTCCCAACAAGAATAATATGGCACTGTTCAAGTGTTTTGCTAGAGAGAGGCTTCCTACAAGAATAATATGGCACTGTTCAAGTGTTTTACTAGAGAGAGGCTTCCAGCAAGGTTTTACTGCTGAGCAAGCATTCAGGTAGCAGTGTTCTCTTCTACCAGCAGATATTAGTTCAGGGATAGTGGGTAATAGAGAACTGGTGCACATGTATAGCTCAGGGATAATGGGTAATGGGGAACTGGCGCACATGTAGGGCTCAGGGATAGTGGGTAATGGAGAATGTGCACATGTATAGCTCAGGGATAGTGGGTAATTGGGAACTGGCGCACATGTAGGGCTCAGGGATAGTGGGTAATAGAGAACTGGTGCACATGTATAGCTCAGGGATAATGGGTAATGGGGAACTGGCGCACATGTAGGTCTCAGGGATAGTGGGTAATGGGGAACTGGTGCACATGTATATCTCAGGGATAGTGGGTAATGGGGAACTGGCGCACATGTATATCTCAGGGATAGTGGGCAATGGGGAACTGGTGCACATGTAGGGCTCAGGGATAGCGGGTAATGGGGAACTGGCGCACATGTAGGGCTCAGGGATAGTTGGTAATGGAGAATGTGCTCATGTATATCTCAGGGATAGTGGGTAATGGGGAACTGGCGCACATGTATATCTCAGGGATAGTGGGTAATGGGGAACTGGTGCACATGTAGGGCTCAGGGATAGCGGGTAATGGGGAACTGGCGCACATGTAGGGCTCAGGGATAGTTGGTAATGGAGAATGTGCTCATGTATATCTCAGGGATAGTGGGTAATGGGGAACTGGTGCACATGTAGGGCTCAGGGATAGTGGGTAATGGGGAACTGGCGCACATGTATATCTCAGGGATAGTGGGTAATGGGGAACTGGCGCACATGTAGGGCTCAGGGATAGTGGGTAATGGGGAACTGGCGCACATGTAGGGCTCAGGGATAGTTGGTAATGGGGAACTGGCGCACATGTAGGGCTAATGGGGAACTGGCGCACATGTAGGGCTCATGGATAGTGGGTAATGGGGAACTGGCGCACATGTAGGGCTCAGGGATAGTGGGTAATGGAGAACTGGTGTGCTCAGGGATAGTGTGGAAGGTGTGAGAATGAGGTCACAAACATTGCACTACTTTCGCGCACACACTGAAGCCACACCTACCAGTCTCTCCTTGAAATGCCAGCTAAAGCATTGACCTCTGGATGACCCGTGATTCAGGGAGGTCCAATGAAAAACAGAGAGCTGATGCTCGAGGTGTCTGTATTGCTTCAGTATATTATAATTGAGTGGTGGAGGACTTCCATCAAGTCCAACTCGAGTATTTAACTACATACTAGGGGCCTGACCCTTCATCTGCCACTCACCAGTACCTAGCTACTTTGCACTTTTCATCTGCTTATGTGTTGAGTTGATGTTCTCCATCACTACTAATCTCTCCTCTACATATGCAGGCAGTTATTATTATTCTGCACACCATCTTGCAGCCAATTCTCTCTTGTACTCGCTGCCCAAAGAGACTGCAGGGAATTATGTTTTTACCTCGCCAAGCACGAGACACCCTCACCCTCATGACACATGCACCTCCATGTTTAAGACACCCTCATGACACACGCACCTCCATGTTGAAGACACCTCCATGTTGAAGACACCCTCATGGCACATGCACCTCCATGTTGAAGACACCCTCATGACACACGCACCTCCATGTTGAAGACACCCTCATGATACATGCACCTCCATGCTGAAGACACCCTCATGACACACGCACCTCCATGTTGAAGACACCCTCATGATACATGCACCTCCATGTTGAAGACACCCTCATGACACACGCACCTCCATGTTGAAGACGCCCTCATGACACATGCACCTCCATGTTGAAGACACCCTCATGGCACACGGACCTCCATGTTGAAGACACCCTCATGATACATGCACCTCCATGTTGAAGACACCCTCATGGCACATGCACCTCCATGTTGAAGACACCCTCATGACACATGCACCTCCATGTTGAAGACACCCTCATGACACATGCACCTCCATGTTGAAGACACCCTCATGACACATGCACCTCCATGTTGAAGACACCCTCATGACACATGCACCTCCATGTTGAAGACACCCTCATGACACATGCACCTCCATGTTGAAGACACCCTCATGACACATGCACCTCCATGTTGAAGACACCCTCATGACACATGCACCTCCATGTTGAAGACACCCTCATGACACATGCACCTGCTATAGTGAAGCTCCAGCGTCCTTCCCTGAAGACGTGGTCGACTCTCCTGTGCAGCAATATCTCTTCAAATCTGCAAGCTATGTGCTTGTATACATTATCAACTACTCCCCTTGGATCCAGCCAGAGGCTGCAGGTAGGGCTAGAGGTAGGCTAAGGGATAGTGTTAGATGTAGGGCTAGGACTGGAGAGCTAGGAGGATAGGGTTAAAGGGCTAGAGGTTGAGGTAGGGCTAGGGTTAGAGTTAACCATGCAGACTAGGGCTAGGGCTGACCATGCAGACTAGGGCTAGGGCTAACCATGCAGACCAGGGCTAGGGCTAACCACGCAGACTAGGGCTAGGGCTAACCATGCAGACCAGGGCTAGGGCTAACCATGCAGACTAGGGCTAGGGCTAACCATGCAGACTAGGGCTAGGGCTGACCATGCAGACTAGGGCTAGGGCAGACTAGGGCTAGGGCAGACTAGGGCTAGGTCTCATGCAGACTAGGGCTAGGGCTAACCATGCAGACTAGGGCTAGGGCTAACCATGCGGACTAGGGCTAGGGCTGACCATGCAGACTAGGGCTAGGGCAGACTAGGGCTAGGACTAACCATGCAGACTAGGGCTAGGGCTGACCATGCAGACTAGGGCTAGGGCTAACCATGCAGACTAGGGCTAGGGCTAACCATGCAGACTAGGGCTAGGGCTAACCATGCAGACTAGGGCTAGGGCAGACTAGGGCTAGGACTAACCATGCAGACTAGGGCTAGGACTAACCATGCAGACTAGGGCTAGGGCTGACCATGCAGACTAGGGCTAGGGCTAACCATGCAGACTAGGGCTAGGGCTAACCATGCAGACTAGGGCTAGGGCTAACCATGCAGACTAGGGCTAGGGCTGGCTAGGGCTAGGGCTAGGGCTGGTTAGGGCGAGACTAATCCATTTAGGCACTCACTTGTACTGTCCTGACACATTCTTCAACCTTGTCTGAATAGTCACCAGTTCCCCCGAGGAGACAAGCAAGAGCTATGGCCTTACAAAGACCATCAGGGTCTTGGCTCTTTGCGTCTCCCTCGGGACTCTCCCCGTTCTCTCTCTTGGCAATCATGATCTTGATGCAGTGGTTAGTCCAGGGACCCTTTACCGGAGAGCCGGCCTGCTGACGTGCTCCCTCATAGATGGTGCCAGGTCCAAAGTGCTTAAATAAAGCATCCGCCAACTTCTTAGCATCAAACCCTTCAACATAACAGGACACACAAATCTCTGAACAAGACATCATGGCTGACTAGCAGAACTGAGCTGAGATATAAGTCTTCCATGCAGCTATACTGTAGAGAGTAGGGACAACTAGAAACAGCAGAACTGAGCTGAGATATAAGTCTTCCATGCAGCTATACTGTAGAGAGCAGGGACAACTAGAAACAGCAGAACTGAGCTGAGATATAAGTCTTCCATGCAGCTATACTGTAGAGAGTAGGGACAACTAGAAACAGCAGAACTGAGCTGAGATATAAGTCTTCCATGCAGCTGTACTGTAGAGAGTAGGGACAACTAGAAACAGCAGAACTGAGCTGAGATATAAGTCTTCCATGCAGCTATACTGTAGAGAGTAGGGACAACTAGAAACAGCAGAACTGAGCTGAGATATAAGTCTTCCATGCAGCTACTGTAGAGAGTAGGGACAACTAGAAACAGCAGAACTGAGCTGAGATATAAGTCTTCCATGCAGCTATACTGTAGAGAGTAGGGACAACTAGAAACAGCAGAACTGAGCTGAGATATAAGTCTTCCATGCAGCTATACTGTAGAGAGCAGGGACAACTAGAAACAGCAGAACTGAGCTAAGATATAAGTCTTCCATGCAGCTATACTGTAGAGAGTAGGGACAAGTAGAAACAGCAGAACTGAGCTGAGATATAAGTCTTCCATGCAGCTATACTGTAGAGAGTAGGGACAACTAGAAACAGCAGAACTGAGCTGAGATATAAGTCTTCCATGCAGCTATACTGTAGAGAGCAGGGACAATTAGAAACAGCAGAACTGAGCTGAGATATAAGTCTTCCATGCAGCTATACTGTAGAGAGTAGGGACAACTAGAAACAGCAGAACTGAGCTGAGATATAAGTCTTCCATGCAGCTGTACTGTAGAGAGTAGGGACAACTAGAAACAGCAGAACTGAGCTGAGATATAAGTCTTCCATGCAGCTATACTGTAGAGAGTAGGGACAACTAGAAACAGCAGAACTGAGCTGAGATATAAGTCTTCCATGCAGCTATACTGTAGAGAGCAGGGACAACTAGAAACAGCAGAACTGAGCTAAGATATAAGTCTTCCATGCAGCTATACTGTAGAGAGTAGGGACAACTAGAAACAGCAGAACTGAGCTAAGATATAAGTCTTCCATGCAGCTATACTGTAGAGAGTAGGGACAACTAGAAACAGCAGAACTGAGCTGAGATATAAGTCTTCCATGCAGCTATACTGTAGAGAGTAGGGACAACTAGAAACAGCAGAACTGAGCTGAGATATAAGTCTTCCATGCAGCTATACTGTAGAGAGCAGAGACAACTAGAAACAGCAGAACTGAGCTGAGATATAAGTCTTCCATGCAGCTATACTGTAGAGAGTAGGGACAACTAGAAACAGCAGAACTGAGCTGAGATATAAGTCTTCCATGCAGCTATACTGTAGAGAGTAGGGACAACTAGAAACAGCAGAACTGAGCTGAGATATAAGTCTTCCATGCAGCTGTACTGTAGAGAGTAGGGACAACTAGAAACAGCAGAACTGAGCTGAGATATAAGTCTTCCATGCAGCTATACTGTAGAGAGCAGGGACAACTAGAAACAGCAGAACTGAGCTAAGATATAAGTCTTCCATGCAGCTATACTGTAGAGAGTAGGGACAAGTAGAAACAGCAGAACTGAGCTGAGATATAAGTCTTCCATGCAGCTATACTGTAGAGAGTAGGGACAACTAGAAACAGCAGAACTGAGCTGAGATATAAGTCTTCCATGCAGCTATACTGTAGAGTAGGGACAACTAGAAACAGCAGAACTGAGCTGAGATATAAGTCCTCCATGCAGCTATACTGTAGAGAGTAGGGACAACTAGAAACAGCAGAACTGAGCTGAGATATAAGTCCTCCATGCAGCTATACTGTAGAGAGTAGGGACAACTAGAAACAGCAGAACTGAGCTGAGATATAAGTCTTCCATGCAGCTATACTGTAGAGAGTAGGGAGAACTAGAAACAGCAGAACTGAGCTGAGATATAAGTCTTCCATGCAGCTATACTGTAGAGAGTAGGGACAACTAGAAACAGCAGAACTGAGCTGAGATATAAGTCTTCCATGCAGCTATACTGTAGAGAGTAGGGACAACTAGAAACAGCAGAACTGAGCTGAGATATAAGTCTTCCATGCAGCTATACTGTAGAGAGTAGGGACAACTAGAAACAGCAGAACTGAGCAGAGATATAAGTCTTCCAAGCAGCTATACTGTAGAGAGTAGGGACAACTAGAAACAGCAGAACTGAGCTGAGATATAAGTCTTCCATGCAGCTGTACTGTAGAGAGTAGGGACAACTAGAAACAGCAGAACTGAGCTGAGATATAAGTCTTCCATGCAGCTATACTGTAGAGAGTAGGGACAACTAGAAACAGCAGAACTGAGCTGAGATATAAGTCTTCCATGCAGCTATACTGTAGAGAGTAGGGACAACTAGAAACAGCAGAACTGAGCTGAGATATAAGTCTTCCATGCAGCTATACTGTAGAGAGTAGGGACAACTAGAAACAGCAGAACTGAGCTGAGATATAAGTCTTCCATGCAGCTATACTGTAGAGAGTAGGGACAAGTAGAAACAGCAGAACTGAGCTGAGATATAAGTCTTCCATGCAGCTATACTGTAGAGAGTAGGGACAACTAGAAACAGCAGAACTGAGCTGAGATATAAGTCTTCCATGCAGCTATACTGTAGAGAGTAGGGACAACTAGAAACAGCAGAAATGAGCTGAGATATAAGTCTTCCATGCAGCTATACTGTAGAGAGCAGGGACAACTAGAAACAGCAGAACTGAGCTGAGATATAAGTCTTCCATGCAGCTATACTGTAGAGAGTAGGGACAACTAGAAACAGCAGAACTGAGCTGAGATATAAGTCTTCCATGCAGCTGTACTGTAGAGAGTAGGGACAACTAGAAACAGCAGAACTGAGCTGAGATATAAGTCTTCCATGCAGCTGTACTGTAGAGAGTAGGGACAACTAGAAACAGCAGAACTGAGCTGAGATATAAGTCTTCCATGCAGCTGTACTGTAGAGTAGGGACAACTAGAAACAGCAGAACTGAGCTGAGATATAAGTCCTCCATGCAGCTATACTGTAGAGAGTAGGGACAACTAGAAACAGCAGAACTGAGCTGAGATATAAGTCTTCCATGCAGCTATACTGTAGAGAGTAGGGACAACTAGAAACAGCAGAACTGAGCTGAGATATAAGTCCTCCATGCAGCTATACTGTAGAGAGTAGGGACAACTAGAAACAGCAGAACTGAGCTGAGATATAAGTCTTCCATGCAGCTATACTGTAGAGAGTAGGGACAACTAGAAACAGCAGAACTGAGCTGAGATATAAGTCTTCCATGCAGCTGTACTGTAGAGAGCAGGGACAACTAGAAACAGCAGAACTGAGCTGAGATATAAGTCTTCCATGCAGCTATACTGTAGAGAGCAGGGACAACTAGAAACAGCAGAACTGAGCTAAGATATAAGTCTTCCATGCAGCTATACTGTAGAGAGTAGGGACAACTAGAAACAGCAGAACTGAGCTGAGATATAAGTCTTCCATGCAGCTATACTGTAGAGTAGGGACAACTAGAAACAGCAGAACTGAGCTGAGATATAAGTCCTCCATGCAGCTATACTGTAGAGAGTAGGGACAACTAGAAACAGCAGAACTGAGCTGAGATATAAGTCTTCCATGCAGCTATACTGTAGAGAGTAGGGACAACTAGAAACAGCAGAACTGAGCTGAGATATAAGTCTTCCATGCAGCTATACTGTAGAGAGTAGGGACAACTAGAAACAGCAGAACTGAGCTGAGATATAAGTCTTCCATGCAGCTATACTGTAGAGAGTAGGGACAACTAGAAACAGCAGAACTGAGCTGAGATATAAGTCTTCCATGCAGCTGTACTGTAGAGAGTAGGGACAACTAGAAACAGCAGAACTGAGCTGAGATATAAGTCTTCCATGCAGCTATACTGTAGAGAGTAGGGACAACTAGAAACAGCAGAACTGAGCTGAGATATAAGTTCCATGCAGCTATACTGTAGAGAGTAGGGACAAGTAGAAACAGCAGAACTGAGCTGAGATATAAGTCTTCCATGCAGCTATACTGTAGAGAGTAGGGACAACTAGAAACAGCAGAACTGAGCTGAGATATAAGTCTTCCATGCAGCTATACTGTAGAGAGTAGGGACAACTAGAAACAGCAGAACTGAGCTGAGATATAAGTCTTCCATGCAGCTATACTGTAGAGAGTAGGGACAACTAGAAATAGCAGAACTGAGCTGAGATATAAGTCTTCCATGCAGCTATACTGTAGAGAGTAGGGACAACTAGAAACAGCAGAACTGAGCAGAGATATAAGTCTTCCATGCAGCTGTACTGTAGAGAGTAGGGACAACTAGAAACAGCAGAACTGAGCTGAGATATAAGTCTTCCATGCAGCTATACTGTAGAGAGCAGGGACAACTAGAAACAGCAGAACTGAGCTGAGGTATGTCTTCCATGCAGCTATACTGTAGAGAGTAGGGACAAGTAGAAACAGCAGAACTGAGCTGAGATATAAGTCTTCCATGCAGCTATACTGTAGAGAGTAGGGACAACTAGAAACAGCAGAACTGAGCTGAGATATAAGTCTTCCATGCAGCTATACTGTAGAGAGTAGGGACAACTAGAAACAGCAGAACTGAGCTGAGATATAAGTCTTCCATTTTTTAAATTTTCCTCTCTCTCCCTGCGCTCCAGAGTTGAGCTTCTCCTACTCATCAGAGCTTGAGCATGACCATGAGGATGAAGGGCATGACTGACAAGGGAGGGACCATCTATGATGCCTCACTCAGCAAGTATCAACTACATATGTGTGTACATAATTACTCCAACGCTCTACACACCAGAAGAGCACCTCTTCACTAGACAGAGTGTCAGAGCTTCGATCTGGACATGCAGGGCCAACCTCCCCCATCAGCCTTGTCCCACACACCTCTTCATCCGTGCAGCTCCTTTCAAACTCTGAAGAGTAGTAGAGGTTGAATCCTGTTGCAACCTCTCACTCTGTTTCACGCTAGAATCGACATTAAGCATTATTCCATACACACACTGTGTTGTGAGCCAATCAACAAAGTCAATGTAATACAATGTAACTTAGTGTAGCACAATATATGCTAGTGTGAATAATGACATATTGGGTTACAGTAAGTTACATCGCATGCCAGTTGCTTATCATCAGCTAAAACATCTTCTAGTCTTATTATGTTAGATATGTGTCATAATTGTGGTTAGCAAAAGCAAGTCAGTGATGCACGTACATGCAGGTTACTTGCTCACACTTCTAGCCTGACGGGGAACAATGAATACACTCACAACAATGTTAGAAGCCATCTAGTTGAACCTTGTACCTTTGTTTTCAGCAATGGTCTTGAGGGTGACGTAGAGTTGGTCGCCGTATGTGCTGTTACTACCAGTCTCCACGGTGTAGTAGGGACACTTAGACTGGGGGTAGAACTCTACACAGCCTTCCTCCTGAGTGAGGTGGAGCACCTTGTCCTGGTCGTAGATCCAGTGTAGAGGGCAAGCTGAGGACAGTGACATAATATGGACCCAATTAATATGAGGTAAAGGATCATCACACTAGTAGTGGTTTCCTTTTTTTTTTTTTTTTACTGGTCAATCCTTTATTTGATGTTTCTATAGATGTAGTTAGAAGAGTTTTGTGTTGCTTATATATATTTATATATATATATATATAGAGAGTAATAGAAAAGTACTGGGATGACTAGTGGCTAGGGGAAACTATAGTAAGTAGGACTAGCCATCCCAGTACTTTTCTATTACTACTATTCAATAGCTCTGTTTAACACAGCATTGAGCACTATTTGTAGCCTTCATCAGCAAACTACCTTCTAAGTATATATATATATATATACTGTAGTATTACTTCATGTTGTATATAGTTGGAAGTGTTTTGTGTTGTTTCTATATAGTAGTTAGAAGCATGGTGTGTTGTTTCTATATAGTAGTTAGAAGCATGGTGTGTTGTTTCTATATAGTAGTTAGAAGCATGGTGTGTTGTTTCTATATAGTAGTTAGAAGCATGGTGTGTTGTTTCTATATAGTAGTTAGAAGCATGGTGTGTTGTTTCTATATAGTAGTTAGAAGCATGGTGTGTTGTTTCTATATAGTAGTTAGAAGCATGGTGTGTTGTTTCTATATAGTAGTTAGAAGCATGGTGTGTTGTTTCTATATAGTAGTTAGAAGCATGGTGTGTTGTTTCTATATAGTATATACATAGATACATAGTTAGAAGCATGGTGTGTTGTTTCTATATAGTAGTTAGAAGCATGGTGTGTTGTTTCTAGAGTATGTACACACAGGACCTCGGCTCATCTTCATGAGGTGATGCACACACAAGCTCATCTTCATGAGGTGATGTACACACTAGCACATCTTCATGAGGTGATGTACACACAAGCTCATCTTCATGAGGTGATGTACACACTAGCTCATCTTCATGAGGTGATGTACACACAAGCTCATCTTCATGAGGTGATGTACACACAAGCACATCTTCATGAGGTGATGTACACACTAGCTCATCTTCATGAGGTGATGTACACACAAGCACATCTTCATGAGGTGATGTACACACAAGCACATCTTCATGAGGTGATGTACACACAAGCACATCTTCATGAGGTGATGTACACACAAGCACATCTTCATGAGGTGATGTACACACTAGCTCATCTTCATGAGGTGATGTACACACAAGCACATCTTCATGAGGTGATGTACACACTAGCACATCTTCATGAGGTGATGTACACACAAGCACATCTTCATGAGGTGATGTACACACAAGCACATCTTCATGAGGTCATGTACACACAAGCTCATCTTCATGAGGTGATGTACACACAAGTTCATCTTCATGAGGTGATGTACACACTAGCTCATCTTCATGAGGTGATGTACACACAAGCACATCTTCATGAGGTGATGTACACACAAGCTCATCTTCATGAGGTGATGTACACACAAGTTCATCTTCATGAGGTGATGTACACACTAGCTCATCTTCATGAGGTGATGCACACACAAGCCCATCTTCATGAGGTGATGTACACACAAGCACATCTTCATGAGGTGATGTACACACAAGCACATCTTCATGAGGTGATGTACACACAAGCTCATCTTCATGAGGTGATGTACACACAAGCTCATCTTCATGAGGTGATGTACACAGTAGCACATCTTCATGAGGTGATGTACACACTAGCTCATCTTCATGAGGTGATGTACACACAAGCTCATCTTCATGAGGTGATGTACACACAAGTTCATCTTCATGAGGTGATGTACACACTAGCTCATCTTCATGAGGTGATGTACACACAAGCACATCTTCATGAGGTGATGTACACACAAGCTCATCTTCATGAGGTGATGTACACAGTAGCACATCTTCATGAGGTGATGTACACACTAGCTCATCTTCATGAGGTGATGTACACACAAGCACATCTTCATGAGGTCATGTACACACAAGCACATCTTCATGAGGTGATGTACACACTAGCACATCTTCATGAGGTGATGTACACACAAGCTCATCTTCATGAGGTGATGTACACACAAGCACATCTTCATGAGGTGATGTACACACAAGCACATCTTCATGAGGTGATGTACACACAAGCACATCTTCATGAGGTTATGTACACACAAGTCATCTTCATGAGGTGATGTACACACAAGCACATCTTCATGAGGTTATGTACACACAAGTCATCTTCATGAGGTGATGTACACACAAGCTCATCTTCATGAGGTGATGTACACACAAGCACATCTTCATGAGGTTATGTACACACAAGCACATCTTCATGAGGTGATGTACACACAAGCTCATCTTCATGAGGTGATGTACACACAAGCACATCTTCATGAGGTCATGTACACACAAGCACATCTTCATGAGGTGATGTACACACTAGCACATCTTCATGAGGTGATGTACACACAAGCTCATCTTCATGAGGTGATGTACACACAAGCACATCTTCATGAGGTGATGTACACACAAGCTCATCTTCATGAGGTGATGTACACACAAGCTCATCTCCATGAGGTGATGTACACACTAGCTCATCTTCATGAGGTGATGTACACACTAGCTCATCTTCATGAGGTGATGTACACCTCGGCTCATCTTCATGAGGTGATGTACACACAAGTCATCTTCATGAGGTGATGCACACACAAGCACCCTTTACTCTGTCCTGTGTAAGCCAGCATTGAGGATAGAACTCTCTGCTTATGAGTTTTACTTCAGAATACAGTATGTCAAGCACTCCTTGGAATATATTCTAGCAACAAACGTTGACCCTTCAAAGTTGACCATGCAACAGGTTGTTTCTCACAAGGACTGGGACATGAGCAGGTGCCCCCAAAAAATCCCAGTTCCGTACCAATTTCAACAGCAATGCCACAACTCCGAGGGAAATAGAAACACAGAAACATCGGACACCAGTAATGTATGCATGGCATTGAGTGGTGAAGGAGGGGACTATAAGCTAGAGCATGTTGATGATGAGTAACTATGTCCATCCTCCTCTCCTGCAGCTAGTCTCGCTGCCTGTGCAGTTATATGTTTTGAATGTGGGCCTATGGGGAGGTGTGGTTTGGGAGCACTGGTGGGGAACTATTAGAGTTGGTTTGCTGTTTTCCTCTTTCAGACTGGCTTGTTTCTGCTATATATCTGGTAAGGGGTTACATCCTCTTTAACCAGTTCCCACTTGTGCAGCGCAGCCGGGCCAATTTTTTTTGCTACCGTGTTCTCCGTTATCTTCACCATGACGACCATTTCCAATTATGTAAGCCCGCATTATTTAAGGTTAACCCACTAACAACGATGAAAACATATAGGCCATGCGCAGCAATTAGAAGTTTTCCATCCGACTTCCCAGCAAGTTTTTCATCAGCACCTGTGAGTTTTCAATCTGACTCCCCCGCAAGTTTTCCATCCGACTCCCCCGTGAGTTTTCCATCCAACTCCCCCGTGAGTTTTCAATCCGACTCCCCCGCAAGTTTTCCATCCGACTCCCCCGTGAGTTTTCCATCCGACTCCCCCGTGAGTTTTCCATCCAACTCCCCCGTGAGTTTTCCATCCAACTCCCCCGTGAGTTTTCCATCCAACTCCCCCGTGAGTTTTCCATCCAACTCCCCCGTGAGTTTTCCATCTGACTCCCCCGTGAGTTTTCCATCTGACTCCCCCATGAGTTTTCCATCGGACTCCCCCGTGAGTTTTCCATCCAACTCCCCCGTGAGTTTTCCATCCAACTCCCCCATGAGTTTTCCATCCGACTCCCCCGTGAGTTTTCCATCCAACTGCCCCGTGAGTTTTCAATCCGACTCCCCCGCAAGTTTTCCATCCGACTCCCCCGTGAGTTTTCCATCCAACTCCCCCATGAGTTTTCCATCCGACTCCCCCGTGAGTTTTCCATCCAACTCCCCCGTGAGTTTTCAATCTGACTCCCCCGCAAGTTTTCCATCCGACTCCCCCGTGAGTTTTCCATCCAACTCCCCCGTGAGTTTTCCATCCAACTCCCCCGTGAGTTTTCCATCCAACTCCCCCGTGAGTTTTCCATCCAACTCCCCCGTGAGTTTTCCATCTGACTCCCCCGTGAGTTTTCCATCTGACTCCCTCATGAGTTTTCCATCTGACTCCCCCGTGAGTTTTCCATCTTGACTCCCCCGCAAGTTTTCCATCTGACTCCCCCGTGGGTTTTCAATCCAACTCCCCTGCAAGTCTTCCATCCGACTCCCCCGCGAGTTTTCCATCCGACTCCCCCGCGAGTTTTCCATCTGACTCTGTTATGCCACAGCCCTTGCTAGTGCAGTAGCTGTCCTGAAGGGCAGTACTAGTTCAAGTCTTCTGCAGTTTAACAATGCAATCCTATTTCACTTCAGTTCAGTACATCTCAACACTCGACACAGAGCCTGGCCAAATACGGGTAAGTACAGTAACATTACTGATGTGGTCGTCCAATCATATGCTAGCGTGTGTGTATGTGTGCATGTTCAGTAATCAGGCTCATGGAGTTCATGCAAGCCTGAGGTGTCTGCTTTAAGAGCTCATCAGCACTTTGGGTATAGAGTCGCACTTTGCCATGTCAAGGGTTGTCAGTCTGTTGGGGCCGGGCCTCAACAGACTCCCCCGCCATCTGACTCACCCGTGAGATTTCCATCTGACTCCCCTGCGGAGCTTTCCATCTGACTCCCCCATGAGGGGTCACTTCACTTGCAATAAAAGACGCAAACAAACTCTAACACTTATTTCCATTTGTATCCGTTGCCTCAGAACAATCCAATTGTTAATCTTAACGCGTCTTTTTCAAGAGTTCACAGGTTTTACCCAGGGCTTGGGTGTAACCCGGTTGGGTTAAATACCTTTTACCAGGGTTGTCAGGTCCCAGCAGCCCTGACTGGCTGAAGACAGCCCTGAGAAACTGGGAACATCAAACGATAAGAAGCCCTAATGGCTAATATTAATAAACATGCTACAATGACTTGTTCATCACATCACAATAAACTCATAAACACATATCTTCTAATCACATCACAATAAACTCATAACACCTATTCATCTTCTAATCACTTTACAATTGTCTATACATTCATCACCTTTCTTGTAAGGGCGGGATTGCAAGGGTATTTAAACCTCTCAGCAATCCCAACTCAGGAGTTCCCTTCTGCTACTGCATTTCAGTCTACTTCTATTGTGTTTAGTTTGACTTGATTAAAGTTAACTTAAGGCCTAAGAACCTTACTGTTTAGCTTGTGCTAGGATTGAGAGGGAACTCTGGTGGCAGCATTACCGGAGAACAATACCTGCTGGAGAGTATAGTGGGTATACTGTTCTCATTGTTGTGCCTCGGCGGCTGGGGCATTAACACGGGTTTTACCCAGGTTTTACTCAAACATGAATACAACCCAGGATAAAATAATAGACACAATAGAAAAGATATTATAAGAAATTAACTCTGTTATCAAGTAAGACATTAAATAAATGGCAACAGTAAAGAACTAGACAAAAACAGGAGCTGTATTTCACTCAGCATTTATTTACCAAGTGACAAGGTTGTCTACTAGAGTATATATTTTTTATTTAATGATTTATAAACAAGAGATTCATGGGATTAAAGTCCAATTGATATGCAAGTTAAACAGATTTAATAGTCAATCTCCTGAGGTCCTCGCAGGAGCCTGTGGCAGAAGACGAGTTTCTGGGCTTTCTCATTTCCCAGGTGGTTGCGGAGTTTGTTGTGGATAAGTCCATAGGAGCTAAATATACGTTCTATGGAGCTGGAAGATGCAACTGCAGTGTGGAGTTGCTTCATAAGTTGCATGAATCCAGGGGGCAGGGCACACCTCTTGTCTACACTTTTCCACCAAGTGAGAGGTGTGGTTTCAGTGGCACCAGGATCAAAGTAGGATGAAGGGAATGGGGCCTCCTGAGCCTCAAAAGAGATGGCTGTGCTGAGGAATGCTCGGCTTTTCGTCCTCAGCCAAGCTTTGGCATCCTCAATCTGATAATCACTAAGTAACTGGCCCTGATACTTAGGGTGAAGTAAGGTAGGCAGCAAGGTGGCCAACCTTAACCACTGCAGCAAAGCATTTTTTGATAGCATCCTGGTGGGGTTCCAGATAGGGCTCTTTAAGGAGGGAGAGGTAGTGATGTGTAGCATCAGCAATCATGCAGCTGTCACTTTGACATTAATTTTGTTGATGGCAACAGTAATAGATTTGAGTTATTTCAAGGAGATCTCCAGCAGCACATAGAATACCTAGATTCTTGATCTTAACAATAATGGGATCCATCTCATCAGCATTGTCTATAATATTATGGCTATTTTCTTGTAGATGGAATGATAGGTCATAAATGATTTCAGACAATCCAGATTACTATTCCAGCATGTAGGACAAGGCAATTTGGGTTTAACATGGCCAGGTGACTCACTCAACCATCCATGGGAACGGTGGACATGTTTGAAGTGATGGTTGATGGACTTGACATGCTCCATGACCCATGGAGTGGACAGGTCTTGACAAAGAAGGTTCAGGCTGTGACTCATGCAGCCATATACGTTGACATCAGGATGCTCTTTGTGGACTTCTTCACGCACTTTCTTCATTTTGTTCTCGTTGTCTGTACAGCAGTTCAGTACTTCACAGCCATACTTGCTCTCTGCTGTCTTGATAGAGTCCAAAAGAAGATCGTTGCATACTTCTGCAGTTTTCTTAGTGGATATGGGGTCATGAGCATCATGGAAGTAGCCTATGCCACCAGCAGTGAGAGAAGTGTCAATGATGGGGTCATCCTTGATGTTAGTTCAGCCATCCTGTTGGATGGGCTTGTTCTGTAGCTGTTGCTCTCATCTTTGATTGAAGTTGGTTGTGCGAATTATCAAGAAGTGAGCCACCGATGTGCTTGGCTGTTGGAGGTACATATCCTGGGCGCATCATGTTGCAAACATGCTTGAATAATGGGTGATCAGCAAAGTTGAAGGGTGTGTTGGTGGCATACAACAGATCAGCCCGTGCCTGGTCCAGGTCTTGCTTTTGGACTGGTGTAGTTGTGACAAGGTGATCATTGAGACCTCTGTCGCTGCTTCTTTGCAGGGGGGGGGGAAGAGAGGAGACTACATGGCTGGATGATGGCTGTTCAGCTTCTCCGATTTCATCCTGGAAATCTGATAAGTCACATGCAGGTCTCTTTTGCGGGGTAGTCACAAGAGAGATACCCGAACATATTTTGTGATGAGCGATGAGGCGTTCCACTTTTGCTGATAGCAAATGGAAACACTTCCTGCATTGTGCTTTCTTGCCTTCCTGTTGGATGAAGTGTTGCCACACAATATTCTTTGGCCATCCACCCTTGAACATAGTGACTTTTGAATAGCAGAATTTCAGTTGTAATTGCAGTACACTTACTAAACTGTAAGCAGTGAATGATGACCTGTGGTATTTGCTTGCCTTTTAAATAGCCCTGGTGTCCACCACCACCCAGACACTTGTGACAGGGTAAAATAGGGGTAAAACCTGGGGGAATTACCTAAACACAGGTTTTACCCACTGGGTGGGTTGGGTTAAATAAGTTTTACCCGGGTAAAATGCAAACACTGGTCTTTTTATATATGTACGTGTGAGCATGTGCACGTGGAGCAGGTGCGCACGGTAGCTTATTGGAGAAGACACTATTTCAAAAGACAAAAATATCTCACATGAGCTGGTGGAGCCATCAGCACCGGTTACTATGGCAACACAAGAGAGTGAGGTACATATGTAGGCAATTTCCAATGTATCTCAATGGTTGAGAGATCTGTGGGTGGAGACTTTGGAACCACGAGGGCCTCAATTAGGAGGTGCTACCTCTCAGTGCAGCTTAAACACAATGCTGGCCAGCGTTGCATTGCGTGTTGTCAATTGACCTTTGACCCTCAAATTGCACTCAACGAAGATGGACACTGATTGGTCCGACACTGCATTTCAGACATAGGATTTCTAATCCAGCGTCTGAAACACAGCATCGGACCAATCAGAACCATCACATGTCTAGCTTTATTGAGCGTGGTTCAAAATGAATAGGGTTAAAGGTCAATTGACAACATGCAACACAATGCAATGCTCGGCCAGCGTCGTGTTGTGAACCTGGTAAGGTGATTATGCAGGTCAATGAGGTGTGCTTCAGTGGCAAACAAAAGATGTTCTCCTTTCTCACTCTACATATATTATACACTTGCGGTGAGGACTGTCCCACGTGGGTGAGTGGCTGTCTCACGTGGGTGAGTGACTGTCTCACGTGGGTGAGTGACTGTCTCACGTGGGTGAGTGGCTATCTCACGTGGGTGAGTGACTGTCCCACGTGGGTGAGTGACTGTCTCGCGAACGTGGGTGAGTGACTGTCCCACGTGGGTGAGTGACTGTCTCACGTGGGTGAGTGACTGTCTCACGTGGGTGAGTGACTGTCTCACGTGGGTGAGTGGCTATCTCACGTGGGTGAGTGACTGTCCCACGTGGGTGAGTGACTGTCTCGCGAACGTGGGTGAGTGACTGTCCCACGTGGGTGAGTGACTGTCTCACGTGGGTGAGTGACTGTCCCACGTGGGTGAGTGGTGATCTCACGTGGGTGAGTGGTGGTCTCACGTGGGTGAGTGACTGTCCCACGTGGGTGAGTGGCTGTCCCACGTGGGTGAGTGACTGTCTCACGTGGGTGAGTGACTGTCCCACGTGGGTGGGGGACTGTCCCACGTGGGTGAGTGGTGGTCTCACGTCTCACGTGGGTGAGTGGCTGTCTCACGTGGGTGAGTGGCTGTCCCACGTGGGTGAGTGGTGGTCCCACGTGGGTGAGTGACTGGGTGAGTGCTGTCTCACGTGGGTGAGGGACTGTCCCACGTGGGTGAGTGGTGGTCCCACGTGGGTGAGTGGCTGTCTCACGTGGGTGAGTGGCTGTCTCACGTGGGTGAGTGGCTGTCTCACGTGGGTGAGTGACTGTCCCACGTGGGTGAGTGACTGGGTGAGTGCTGTCTCACGTGGATGAGTGCTGTCTCACGTGGGTGAGGGACTGTCCCACGTGGGTGAGTGACTGGGTGAGTGCTGTCTCACGTGGATGAGTGCTGTCTCACGTGGGTGAGGGACTGTCCCACGTGGGTGAGTGGTGGTCCCACGTGGGTGAGTGACTGTCCCACGTGGGTGAGTGCTGTCTCACGTGGGTGAGGGACTGTCTCACGTGGGTGAGTGGCTGTCTCACGTGGGTGAGTACCTGTCCCACGTGGGTGAGTGACTGTCTCACGTGGGTGAGTGGCTGTCTCACGTGGGTGAGTAACTGACACGTGCAGTACTATAACTCACAAGCCCTCAGGAGTCCGGCGGCTTATGAACTCTATAATATTTCACATTACAACAGAGACTGTCTGCAAACTGTTACAAGCACACACAAGAGTTGGAGAAGTACGAGTCAAACATTAACTGCCATACACCATTTGCTGGGCCACACCCATCCCAATACTCTATATTATTATACATGGCAGGGTTGGAGTGAGGACTGTCTCTGTCAGCACTGGAGTGAGGACTGGCTCTGTCAACACTGGAGTGAGGACTGGCTCTGTCAACACTGGAGTGAGGACTGTCTGTCAGCACTGGAGTGAGGACTGGCTCTGTCAGCACTGGAGTGAGGACTGGCTCTGTCAACACTGGAGTGAGGACTGGCTCTGTCAGCACTGGAGTGAGGACTGGCTCTGTCAACACTGGAGTGAGGACTGGCTCTGTCAACACTGGAGTGAGGGCTGTCTGTCAACACTGGAGTGAGGACTGGCTCTGTCAACACTGGAGTGAGGACTGTCTGTCAACACTGGAGTGAGGACTGGCTCTGTCAGCACTGGAGTGAGGGCTGGCTCTGTCAGCACTGGAGTGAGGGCTGTCTGTCAACACTGGAGTGAGGACTGTCTCTGTCAACACTGGAGTGAGGACTGGCTCTGTCAGCACTGGAGTGAGGACTGGCTCTGTCAACACTGGAGTGAGGGCTTGTCTGTCAACACTGGAGTGAGGGCTGGCTCTGTCAACACTGGAGTGAGGACTGGCTCTGTCAACACTGGAGTGAGGACTGGCTCTGTCAACACTGGAGTGAGGGCTGGCTCTGTCAACACTGGAGTGAGGGCTGGCTCTGTCAACACTGGAGTGAGGACTGTCTGTCAACACTGGAGTGAGGACTGGCTCTGTCAACACTGGAGTGAGGGCTGGCTCTGTCAACACTGGAGTTAGGACTGGCTCTGTCAACACTGGAGTGAGGGCTGGCTCTGTCAACACTGGAGTGAGGACTGTCTCTGTCAACACTGGAGTGAGGACTGGCTCTGTCAACACTGGAGTGTGGGCTGTCTGTCAACACTGGAGTGAGGACTGGCTCTGTCAACACTGGAGTGAGGACTGGCTCTGTCAACACTGGAGTGAGGACTGGCTCTGTCAGCACTGGAGTGAGGGCTGGCTCTGTCAACACTGGAGTGAGGACTGTCTGTCAACACTGGAGTGAGGACTGTCTGTCAACACTGGAGTGAGGACTGTCTGTCAACACTGGAGTGAGGGCTGGCTCTGTCAACACTGGAGTGAGGACTGTCTGTCAACACTGGAGTGAGGACTGGCTCTGTCAACACTGGAGTGAGGACTGGCTCTGTCAGCACTGGAGTGAGGACTGGCTCTGTCAGCACTGGAGTGAGGACTGTCTGGAGTGAGGACTGGCTCTGTCAACACTGGAGTGAGGACTGTCTGTCAACACTGGAGTGAGGGCTGGCTCTGTCAACACTGGAGTGAGGACTGTCTGTCAACACTGGAGTGAGGACTGGCTCTGTCAACACTGGAGTGAGGACTGGCTCTGTCAACACTGGAGTGAGGACTGGCTCTGTCAACACTGGAGTGAGGACTGGCTCTGTCAACACTGGAGTGAGGGCTGGCTCTGTCAACACTGGAGTGAGGACTGTCTCTGTCAGCACTGGAGTGAGGACTGTCTGTCAACACTGGAGTGAGGGCTGGCTCTGTCAACACTGGAGTGAGGACTGTCTGTCAACACTGGAGTGAGGACTGGCTCTGTCAGCACTGGAGTGAGGGCTGGCTCTGTCAACACTGGAGTGAGGGCTGGCTCTGTCAACACTGGAGTGAGGACTGGCTCTGTCAACACTGGAGTGAGGACTGGCTCTGTCAACACTGGAGTGAGGACTGTCTGTCAACACTGGAGTGAGGACTGTCTGTCAACACTGGAGTGAGGACTGGCTCTGTCAACACTGGAGTGAGGACTGGCTCTGTCAGCACTGGAGTTAGGACTGGCTCTGTCAACACTGGAGTGAGGGCTTGTGTCAACACTGGAGTGAGGACTGGCTCTGTCAACACTGGAGTGAGGGCTGGCTCTGTCAGCACTGGAGTGAGGGCTGGCTCTGTCAACACTGGAGTGAGGACTGTCTCTGTCAACACTGGAGTGAGGACTGGCTCTGTCAACACTGGAGTGAGGACTGTCTCTGTCAACACTGGAGTGAGGACTGGCTCTGTCAACACTGGAGTGAGGGCTGGCTCTGTCAACACTGGAGTAAGGGCTGGTCTGTCAACACTGGAGTGGGTGGTGACTATGGAAAATTAAATTCATCTATGTAGCCTCTCAATATGCACGTTCAATGGCACAGAGTGTTTTGGCCACGACTCTGTCGCTTCGTCACGCAAATAACACTAAATCTGAGATGACATCACTACATTCGGCATAGTATTCGGCATAGTATTCTAAACAGCTGAATAGGCAAGAAGGAAAACACTCTCCATGTTCATGACCACACCCTCTTCTAGCATGCATGCACGTGTCTGACCAGCAAGCCTAAACTGCCATCTGGTGGGTATTCATCCATCATTAACATATGCAGCTGCTTGGCTCTGAGCATCATTTGTGATGCTTTCTTTACCTTGGCCTTAACAACTGTTGACTACTATTAGTTTATCTAGCAGTAAACCACGAGTCAACGTGATCACTGTGAAATGAATCAGGTTTGTGGTCACTTCACTAAGCATTCCAGCATCACCTTCCAAATCTATGTGACACCAATCTTCTCCTCATTGTACACTTAAGAGTACTCTATGCTTTTGTAGACATATGAGGTCTACTGTTCATTTAGAAATGTATCTATATAATATACATGTACACATACTTTTTAAAAAATTTGTCTAGGTTTGATTAAATATACCTGCTAAAATTAAAATTAAAAAGTACTAACAAGTACTATTATAATACTCACCTGCAGCGTCTGCAACTAGAGCACCGAGTACAACAGACGCTCTCCTCTGCTTGACTGCATCTAATTTCTTCAGCCTCTGTAGAATCCCAGAAGCACCAGACATCTTGACTCCCAGCGACAAAAACAGGAGCCCTGAAATCGTCTCGTTCCCAGCCCTGCCCCTGTCGTCCCACCGCCCGCTGGAATCACAACCGGGACCCAGCCCAGCCTCATCCGGCCGACCAACCGGTATCACAAATTCACAACCTGAAGTTGCGGTTAGCTTGACCAGCTAGCTTGGGTTGTCGTTCGGATTGGGAACTGTAATGGCGCGTAAAACTTAGACCTTCTATCGAATCTTTACTAATTTCCTCTAGACTCACGAACAACGCCTGTCTCAGATTACCACACTTTTGTGATGCTTACTGTCATGGGCAAAGAGATACTCAAGGACCTGTTGCCAGATAAGTGCCCAAGCATTAGCAGATAAGTTGCTGATGAGATAATCAAAGTGTAATCAAAGTGTATCATGATTTTTATAATCCTTGATGATATGACATAGATAGCCTATCTCATGACTATCTCATGATGCAAATAAAATACTGCTACACAGCCATTGATGACTTCAAACACTCGAGACATGTGTGGCTCACTTAAAAACGGTGCAAAAAAGACTGACAAGCTGTGCCATCAGCAGCTCACCGGCTAAACAGATAGCTGTATTGATGGGGAGGAATGTGTGGCACTCTCAAAGAAAACTAGCCTCAAGATTTACCACTAAACCGCTGTCAACCACAACTATATATTACCCGGTTATAATAACATAACGTATGCAAGATTTAAAACAGGTTCTGTAGTTGAAGGGGGGAGAAAACACAAGAAAACACACACACACACTTCGGCAGCCACTCGAGGTAATAGTGGAATACTGCATGTTGCAGTAACAGCAACAACAATAACATTTTGTAGCATTTTATGAAGGAACAGTCGAGTAGCAGGCAGCCAGGCTCACACAGTTTGACATGCAGTCCGGCAGACACCGCTTCCAAGGCACTCTATCTCCTTCCTCTGCACAAACAAACTCTAAAACACGAGCAGTCCCTTTGCAATAGAGAAGTGAAGATGCACAACAGTTTATATTGGCAAAGAACATGCCCAAGAATGGAGTAGTTTGCTAGGCTTGAGGGAGGATGTAACCAAAGTTGTTGCCAATAGTAAATATGGTCAAGGTTACGTTCCTCTGAAACAGAAAATTAATGTTGCATAAATGAATGTACGAGATGGTATTCACACCACTGCATCAACCTACCATTGAGTACATACAGAACATTAGACAACTTGAAAAGAAAAACATGAAGGTGAATCTTCTCCAATTATTACACACCATACTTACCTTTAGCCCGGACAATGCAGTGCTCAATGTTAGAAGGTGTATTTTCAATAAATATCTACTGCTACCAAACCATTCAACATTTGACAGATTATGGTACTTTTCTACTCAAAGATTTGTCATCACTCAGTTCAAAAGGGAAGTTCAGAAGTGCATTTAGATTTGACAATCCTTGCAGACTCCAAATACACCAAAATCTTTTTTTAAGACCACCAGATGAAAAGGCTACATATCAACAGGTCATGTATGTGCCAATCTTACAGAGCTTACCTTGTTTAAAAAAATGGAGGGAAAAATATTTGAACTGCCAAATTGCCAAAGTTATAAAAGAAATCTTGTATTTCTTGGTATCTGCTTCTTCAAAAGCACAGCATTATATGTGCTGCATTTGAAGGTGAAATTCCTGATGCTGCACGGTTTGTCACCAGTGAAAACCCACAGTTATGCCGAAGAAACAGACACAAAGATATGGTTGCACATGAAAATACAAGGCACACAAGATTCCCTGGGATGTTCCAGATACACATAAGGTTGGCGTAGCTCTGGAAAGTTCACAAGCAGAAACAGGTTATAATGACTCTCTCGATAATCAACTCACTTGATGTTTGGGATACACTCTAGCCTTCATCAGGAATAATCAGAAACAAGATACTGCACAAGAGAATAGGTACAGTTCCAGTGATTTATACACGACTACTCACTCGGTCCAGTATTAGAAAAGCATTACAAAATGGTCCTGACCCCGGACAAGTAAGTTCTGGATATCTACCTCAACTACGTACTTCAAGCCATCATGTTTCAACAGGATGTGAGGACCTTTTGGGGGGAAGGAATTTTTTTAACTGCGGGAGGGGGATCCACTTCTCCATGACAACGGCTAGAACCTTTGCCTACTAGCATTTCTTAGGCTAATTGATAGTGTAATTTAGAAAGCTCATCAGGCTTTGATAAACAGTCTCAAGTTCCACATTTCTACCGGCTTGCAGTCCCATCTTAACCATGGATGAACATCACTAACAATGGTTGGACAATATCAGACAGACAGTTTGGTAAGATAACAAAATGACAAGATGGTAGCTTCCAATGGGATACTGACATTTCACTGGAACAGATCCATGGACATCTGGAAAGTACTTGCTGTTTGAACCCAAGGTACAGTATATACTGAGCATAAACAAATTACACACAATTGAATGGGGTGTCAAGATAATCAGAGAGCAAGTTCCCAGTCACCACAAGGGGTGCAGGTGGCAACACAGAGAAGTGTAGCTGCATGTAGTTCAGTGTGAATGTGTACACTGTATCAATACACAGCAACAACAGTCACAGAGAATAAGATGCCCTCTGATGATTTAGATGACATATGAGCATTGTTTTTGGAGATGAGGAAGAAATTCTATCATGAACAAGTCTACAGTGAAGGCAGTGACAATGAAGATAGTGAAGGCAGTGACTTGGAAGAGTGTAGCAATGAAGGGAGTGATAATGATGGCTGAGACAATGAAGGCACCAGGAACATGATTTTAGTTCTGCATTGTGCAATTCTTTTATAGGTGACTCTCAATAGGTCATTAGTACTAACTCAACATTCGAGGTGATAGGCTGTTACAGAATTCTCACTGCTTTAATTTGAAGCTCCCATCTCTCATCATTATTCCTGATGAAGGCTAGGCATCCATGCCAAGATCAATTAATTATTGAGAAGATCATTGTATTGTATCACATTTCATTCTTCAGGTATACCTAATAGATCAGGAATTTGAAAATGAAATGTTGAGTGACTGACTGCTTGGTGGAGGTAAGGGGAACTGGAATTCTAATTGCGGGGGGGGCAGTGGAAGTAAGTGTAACTGACTACTATACTCGTAATACTTAATAAATTGGAAAGTATTGAAGCCAGTGAAGCCACACCCTCATTAGATGGTCGAATGAAGATTTCTTTTCGTGTTATAATTATAATAATAGTGATAATAATAATAAAGTTTGCTTTACCACCTTGTGTAGCACGAGTACATGATGGGTTGATGGGAAAGTGTGGGAGGTTGAGGAGAGATGGCCCAAGTTATCTGTGAGGAGACATGGCCTAAGTTATCTGTGAGGAGACATGGCCCAAGTTGTCTGTGAGGAGATATGGCCCAAGTTATCTGTGAGGAGACATGGCCTAAGTTGTCTGTGAGGAGACATGGCCCAAGTTATCTTGTGAGGAGACATGGCCTAAGTTATCTGTGAGGAGACATGGCCAAAGTTGTCTGTGAGGAGACATGGCCCAAGTTATCTGTGAGGAGACATGGCCTAAGTTATCTGTGAGGAGACATGGCCCAAGTTGTCTGTGAGGAGACATGGCCCAAGTTGTCTGTGAGGAGACATGGCCCAAGTTGTCTGTGAGGAGACATGGCCCAAGAAGTTCACACAAGATGAGTGGCATGGGAACAAGGCCATAAACAACAAAATGAATGAGGTTACTGGGGTCAAATTTATCTAGGAAAATATTCCAAATAGAATAGGACATGATAGAAGAAGGGTGCGGTTCATAGGAGCTAATGAATTCCACAGTGGAACAAGACGACTAAAGTACTGGTGGCGGGATGTGGAGGAACAGTAACTTGTGGAGTTTGTTTGAAGATGAGAATCTTGTTTGTGCTGAAACAAATATTACATACAGCCTAAGATCAATATTGTCTGCAGGTTGCGTGAGACATCTCACAAGAATAGGATGTCTGGAAATTCAAACTGAAACATGAGAGGGAGAAGATTGAGGGGGTCAGTCTGTTCTTATCACATGATCAGTCAATCAATATGGACTTAGTTTTGCTGGTCGCTGTACTCTTTCGAGAGCTTTGATATTCTTAATTAGGTGAGAGCTTTGATATCCTTAATTAGGTGAGGACAGCAGATTTGTGAATAGGAGTGAGTTGTGGTCTCACCGGGAAGATGAACAGATGCTACAATTATTGGAGAGGTAATTGGGATAGCTCTGCTCAGCCCATAATGTGCTTTCTCACATTATTATTGCTGTAATGTGAGCCGACCACAAGAAGTTGATGCTGTTGATTAATACTCTTCCAAGTCCCCTTCTTGTGAGAAGTTGCTGTTGACTGATACTCCCAAGTTCCTTTCTTGTGAGAAGTTGCTGTTGACTGATACTCCCAAGTTCCTTTCTCGTGAGAAGTTGCTGTTGACTGATTTCCAAGTTCCTTTCTCGTGAGAAGTTGTTGTTGACTGATACTCCCAAGTCCCTTTCTTATGAGAAGTTGCTGTAATACTTCCAAGTCCCTTTCTTGTGAGAAGTTGCTGTTGACTGATACTCCCAAGTCCCTTTCTTGTGAGAAGTTGCTGTTGACTGATTTCCAAGTTCCTTTCTCGTGAGAAGTTGCTGTAATACTTCCAACCTTTCTGGTGAGAAGTTGCTGTTGACTGATACTTCCAAGTCCCTTTCTGGTGAGAAGTTGCTGTTCACTGATACTCCCAAGTCCCTTTCTTGTGAGAAGTTGCTGTTGACTGATACTCCCAAGTCTCTTTCTTATGAGAAGTTGCTGTAATACTTCCAAGTCCCTTTCTTGTGAGAAGTTGCTGTTGACTGATACTTCCAAGTCCCTTTCTTGTGAGAAGTTGCTGTTGACTGATACTTCCAAGTCCTTTTCTTGTAAGAAGTTGCTGTTGACTGGAGGAGTTGCTGTTGACTGATGATCCAATGGTTTCACCTGAAATGATGCAGGATGAAGATGAGCCTGAGTGAGAAGTATGCAGTACACAACACTTGGACAAGTTGATGGTGAGTTTCCCATGTTGGCACCATGAATACAATGAGTCAAGGTCATCTTGTAAATGGTAACCTCAACTTCCACTAAATGTCTTCTGTTGGTCAAGTAGTTTCTGGACCAGCACCACCTCAGGGGACCTGTGATACCATCAACCCCAACTTGTAAAGAATTTCAGCATGAGGGACTCAATTAAAAGCCTCCTGAAGTCAAGAAACACATTATCAGACTGACAGTTATTGTCTGAGGAATTGAATATCTCCGTGTACGAGATGAGAAGTTGTGTAAGAGATGGTTTATTTTTCACGAACCAAAACTGAAACTTAGACAACTGTGGTATACAGGAATGGAAGGATTTTGAAAACAGTTGATTCTAGGACCTTGTGAAGTGAAGGCAGAGCAAGGAGACTGGACGATAGTTACTAACTAATGAACATTCACGTTTTTTGAAAATAGGATAGAATCTTCCATTCGCTAGGAATAGATTAATAAGTTGAGAGGACAAAATGTGGGGAAGATTGAGTGATAGATGAGTTAGACAGGAGGAACAGAACTTTCTAAATGTATGGACTTATACTGCCACAACCTGTTGGAAGGGTCATGGAAATGTTGTAGATAATAACTAATTCATTTGATATACATTTCACTCACCTAACAAGCATTATTGCTGCTCTTTTTTTTGTGTGTGAATTCTCTTTGTGGACGTATCTCACATGAATATCAGCTCACAGAAGGTTTCATACCACAGACAACGATGATGCTGTACTGGCTGTGGCCATGTTTAGGAAGTGAGCCAGAAGAATTGTGGATTGCTCTTGATCCAGGCACCAGCTTCAGATACACTTGGGTTCATGAAGTGGCCGACAAGCTTGATCCAAGTACCTGTGCCACTCTTCCATCATTCCTCGCAATTACAGAATGTGACACAGTTTGGCATTTTCTGGAAGAGGAAAGAAAACTACATGGGAGATTTGGAAGGGTCTTCCTGAAATGACCGAAGACTTCAACGAACTCATGCAGATTCCAGGTGATGTGAGTGAGCTGTCCATGCCACTGGTTTGGTGGTGCTGATGTATGGCAGGACCAGCGGCAGAGGGGAATGAAGCTGATGTATGGCAGGACCAGCGATGGAGGGGAATGAAGCTGATGTATGGCAGGACCAGCGACGGAGAAGTAAGAAAAACAGCTCTTCACTCAGAAGTGCAGAACCTGGGGAACATCCCGCCCACGAAGGCTGTGCTGCAACACACCAAGCGTGCAACCTATCATGCCAACGTCTGGAACAAGGCTTTAGTACCCATCAAGGAAGCAACAGGATGTCAGCCAATGTGGACCACCCTTCCAGAAGTCTCACAGAGCTGCTATAAACTTATCCACTATGGCTGCAAGAAAGGATGTACAAGATGCTGCAAGTGCAAGAAGGCTGCCCTCAAGTACACTTCCCTGCGCTCATGAGGAGACTGCTAGGGACCACATGACCATGCTGAATTGGTCACGTCATCATGGAGTGGGTTAATACATGCAGTGGCAGCAACATTGCTCAGACAAACTTGACACATGCTAAATCTACCCAGTGCAAAATACACATTTTATTTCTATGTTTTTCCCATTGCTTCATGTCATACTTCCTTAGAACAGAGTCCCCTGCAGTTATGAGTTACCATGTGGAGTAAAAATAGAACATCATTATGCCTGTGGAAATTGACGGCCTGAAATCTCTTCACCCTCTCCCTGTCCCAAAGGTCAAATCTCCATTTCCAAATATAAACTTCATGGTTTATATATAGAAATGCTGGAGAAAATTTTATCTGCCCCAGTAAATGTATTTCTAGTTGCATAACAGGTTTAACCTCTTCTACAACCCATTCCTAGTTAGCTGTGACTAGACATGCTAGGCTCTAGAGCCCAGCAGGAATGCATGCTACCTACACCCAGTGGGCTGACAATAGTGCCAAGAAGTTGTTTGGTCTAATCTTGAAGACCCTAGTATCAATACTATGATACAAAACTTACTTTGTCACAAAACTAAAGTGGTCATGTGCACTGATGATAAAATCAGATTGACATCAATACCCTCCAAGTCAACATTCTCATGGATGCTTCTTCTTGGTCATAGCCCTTAATACTTCCAAGACAACCTTATGGTCCTGTCATAAGAAATCACCTCCCAATGTTCCATCCTCATCCCAAGAATTGTCTCCCATATAACTTACCTAGTTACTATATAATCACTAGTCACCTCAAATGGAATTTTCACACAGAAATAGCTAAATGGGGACGAGGAAATACGTCAGCTTTCTAAACAGGTTTACCAAGCTCACTGTTGAGTTAGGCCACAGCTATTGTTCTCTCCCAATCACTTGAGTACTGTTGTGCAACCTAGAACCAATACACCACATAGGTGATTAATAACCTCCTATAAACCTTTGGTCAGTATACCCTGGAACTAATTAGAAGCTGTTTGTCATTTTGCTATAAAAAATGTGATGAAATCTCGACCTCCTGGTCTTTTCTTCCCTTGTCAGAAGTGACAGAAGTTGAACAGAGTGCACGAACTCTGTCTGACTCCTCCACACCAGCCAGAATTCATCAATCCATTTCTTCCTTTGTTGAAACACTTTCCCATCAACAATGTTGCTAGCTTGTGGAATAGTCTCCTCCCAATGCTATCGCCTGTGCTCTACTAAGATCTATGCTAAACATTCGTGGCCCTCTCACCAATTAGTTTTAATTATATGCTTTTGTTTGTTTCTGTTGTAATTACCTTTCTCTTCTCGTCATTTGGGGAGGCTTTTTAATTACCCTTTGATTATTTTCAGCTGACATCAACTACTTTAAGGTTTCTCTTTTAATCACCTACCCACCATTATCTGCTCGGCTTCAAGAAGCCACCTGGCCGAGGATGGAAGGGAAACTGAATGAAGAGAGAAAGTTCTTCATCATCTTATGGAACATTGTCAGCAAAAATGTTTGCTAGTCAAATAATCACACTCCTTAGAGAGTCATCCAACTTACCCTTCGACTATTCATCAACAATCCACTAGTTAATACAGGTGGGTATTCATATATATCCACTGGAGGGCCAGCATTCAGGAAAGGTTTTCTACTCACCGATAAACAAGTGCTCTCCCACTGACTATATAGCCAAGTTGAACAACTTAATATGGTTACAGACTTGTGTCAGGGGAGGATGGGTGTGGTTACAGACTTGTGTTAGGGGAGGATGGGTGTGGTTATAGCTTGTGTTAAGAGAGGGGTGTGGTTATAAACTTGTGTTAAGGGATGAGTGTGGTTATAAACTTGTGTTAAGGGACGAGTGTGGTTATAAACTTGTGTTAAGGGATGAGTGGTTATAAACTTGTGTTAAGGGATGAGTGTGGTTATAAACTTGTGTTAAGGGATGAGTGTGGTTATAAACTTGTGTTAAGGGATGGGTGTGGTTATAAACTTGTGTTAAGGGATGAGTGTGGTTATAAACTAGTGTTAAGGGATGAGTGTGGTTATAAACTAGTGTTAAGGGATGAGTGTGGTTATGAACTTGTGTTAAGGGATGAGTGTGGTTATAAACTAGTGTTAAGGGATGAGTGTGGTTATACACTTGTGTTAATGGATGGGTGTGGTTATAAACTTGTGTTAAGGGATGAGTGTGGTTATAAACTTGTGTTAAGGGACCAGTGCGGTTATAAACTTGTGTTAAGGGATGGGTGTGGTTACAGACTTGTGTTAAGGGATGAGTGTGGTTATAAACTTGTGTTAAGGGACGAGTGTGGTTATAAACTTGTGTTAAGGGATGAGTGTGGTTATACACTTGTGTTAAGGGATGGGTGTGGTTATAAACTTGTGTTAAGCGATGATTGTGGTTATAAACTAGTGTTAAGGGATGAGTGTGGTTATACACTTGTGTTAAGGGATGGGTGTGGTTATAAACTTGTGTTAAGGGACGAGTGTGGTTATAGACTAGAGGATGAGACAAGTAGATGCTCCCTAGTTGGTTGTATGTGCATTCATTGTCGTCTACCAAACATGGGGAGGATGTTTGACAGTTAATCTCAAAAGTAATTACAGCTACATCTTTAGAGATGTTCTTCAAGCACTGGATTCTAATTATGTCAATCTTGTTGTCTCGGTATTATTCTTGGGCTTCATTACTTGCTAATGAATTTTTTTCCAGCTTTATAGTAGTCAAAACACCTCATTTAAACAAACAACTAACATGATCTACTTGAGTATAGCCATAGCCTAGTTGTGGTAACAACAGAGGCCTGATGGAACAGCCAAGTGTGCACCTCTTTTCTAAAAATTCATTAATACTTACTACACACCAGATCATCTTTCCTTCACAGAATATCCTTTACCAGGATTTCTGCGTAATTATTGTAGCGGTGAAGTTCGCAGTTCCGCGAGTTTGCGGCTTGTCTTTCCGTGAGTAGTGTCGGTGTCATTTTGTGTATCATGGCTGCTGCAGCTGATGGTGAGGCTTACATGGAGAGGGTACCCTGTGCAAGAGCTCTGTACAGATTCCAGGGGAAAGCAGAACACGAGCTAGACTTCAGTGCGGGTGTCTCCATCCTGTTGCTAAGGAGGATCGATGAGAATTGGTTGGAAGGGAAATTGGACGGCAAGATTGGTATTTTCCCTGCCAGCCATGTCAAGATTGAAGTGAACAGTCCCTCAGGTAAGGAAGAAGTGGTCTAGTTTCCCTTGCAATAAGATTCTGAGTAACTAACTGCACAATAAACTTTGCTATGTGGTAGTTAGCCCCTCCTCTTTCTAGCTTGAGGACTGCCTATGCCCCATGAGGCAAGGGTGGTTGTGCTGGACTGAAGAGAGCGATGGTCTAAACATTTCCATTTGTTCCTTTGGATGAAGTTATGGGTATATAGCAGGAAAGCTTTCATAGAAGGCATGTCTCCCGTGCTGTGTAACACTATTATGGCAACATCACAAGGTCACAGCTAGTGGTATGTGTGTGTGTGGTGGTTGATATTCTGCATGTTTGTTAGTGTGTGTGCCGTAGAGTTTCAGTTTTTTTCCTGGGGTGGGGTGGGAGTTTGCCCACTTACAAGGCAGCTAACTCCCTGTGAGTGAGATGGAAGGATCCTGCATTTGGATGACTCTTGGAGGTTTTCAAGATAAAAACATGCATGTGTATTATATGCTAACTTAGTCCAGGGAGGACTATCCTGCCCTCTTCCCTTGTGACTCACAGTGTATGTTTATGTGGTGCTAGTGTGTATGTGTGGTGTATGTGTGCTGTATGTGCTTGTGTAAATGTGTGGTGTATGTGCTTGGAGGTTCAATAAGAAGGAGCTGGAAGTTTGCATTTTGTACTAGAGGCATCGTATAGTGAAGAACCTTGACCTCATGTAATATCAGCCTGCAATGTGGAGAGTGGGTGGGTGTGAGTTTGTAGAGGAGGTGCATAGCCCAGGGGAAAATGGCTGCATAGCCCAGGAGCTTGTGGCAGAGGAGGTGCATAGCCCAGGAGCTTGTGGCAGAGGAGGTGCATAGCCCAGGAGCTTGTGGCAGAGGAGGTGCATAGCCCAGGAGCTTGTGGCAGAGGAGGTGCATAGCCCAGGAGCTTGTGGCAGAGGAAATGCCCAGCAGCTTGTGGCAGAGGAGGTGCATAGCCCAGGAGCTTGTGGCAGAGGAAATGCCCAGGAGCTTGTGGCAGAGGAAGTGCATAGCCCAGGAGCTTGTGGCAGAGGAAATGCCCAGCAGCTTGTGGCAGAGGAAGTGCATAGCCCAGGAGCTTGTGCAGAGGAAATGCCCAGCAGCTTGTGGCAGAGGAAGTGCATAGCCCAGGAGCTTGTGGCAGAGGAGGTGCATAGCCCAGGAGCTTGTGGCAGAGGAGGTGCATAGCCCAGGAGCTTGTGGCAGAGGAGGTGCATAGCCCAGGAGCTTGTGGCAGAGGAGGTGCATAGCCCAGGAGCTTGTGGCAGAGGAAATGCCCAGCAGCTTGTGGCAGAGGAGGTGCATAGCCCAGGAGCTTGTGGCAGAGGAAATGCCCAGGAGCTTGTGGCAGAGGAAGTGCATAGCCCAGGAGCTTGTGGCAGAGGAAATGCCCAGCAGCTTGTGGCAGAGGAAGTGCATAGCCCAGGAGCTTGTGCAGAGGAAATGCCCAGCAGCTTGTGGCAGAGGAAGTGCATAGCCCAGGAGCTTGTGGCAGAGGAAATGCCCAGGAGCTTGTGTGGCAGAGGAGGTGCATAGACCAGGAGCTTGTGGCAGAGGAAGTGCATAGCCCAGGAGCTTGTGGCAGAGGAAATGCCCAGGAGCTTGTGGCGGAGGAGGCAGGAGCTTGTGGCAGAGGAAGTGCATAGCCCAGGAGAGCTTGTGGCAGAGGAAATGCCCAGGAGCTTGTGTGGCAGATGAGGTGCATAGACCAGGAGCTTGTGGCAGAGGAGGTGCATAGTCCAGGAACTTATGGCAGAGGAGGTGCTTAGTCCAGGAACTTATGGCAGAGGAGGTGCTTAGCCCAGGAACTTGTGGCTGAAGAGGTGCTTAGCTTGTGGCAGAGGAGGTGCATGGCCCAGGAACTTGTGGCAGAGGAGGTGCATAGCCCAGGAGCTTGTGGCAGAGGAGGTACTTAGCCCAGGAGCTTGTGTCAGAGAGAGGTGCATAGCCCAGGAACTTGTGGCAGAGGAGGTGCTAAGCCCAGGAACTTGTGGCAGAGGAGGTGCTTAGCCCAGGAGCTTGTGGCAGAGGAGGTACTTAGCCCAGGAGCTTGTGTCAGAGAGAGGTGCATAGCCCAGGAACTTGTGGCAGAGGAGGTGCTAAGCCCAGGAGCTTGTGGCAGAGGAGGTGCATAGCCCAGGAGCTTGTGGCAGAGGAGGTGCATAGCCCAGGACCTTGTCGGTGTATCTTAGCATGTACACATTGGGTAGTGTCATAAGTGTGAATTCTAATGTCCTCATCCTCCCCTCTCTTCCCCTGTGTCCCCTTGCCACACTCCCATCTTCTCTCTGCAGTAATATATGAGAATGCTCTTGCAAGTTCTGGGAAACCATATGCAATAGCTCTGCATTCCTTCCAGGACACGCAGGCAGGAGACCTCAGCTTCCACAAGGGGGACCTGATTGAGTTACTAGGGGACCTGAACCACTCTGCTTGGATGAAGGGACGTTTAGGACCCACCACTGGAATATTCCCGGGTGAGTTGAATGCAAGTGTGTCGACCTGTGTAGTGAAAACACATTTGCATATATGTATACATGTATATGTACATATGTATGTATGTGTGGTGGCAGGTAAGTATTGGTGCTCAACCAGCAAATGTTCTCAAGCAGCAAATGTTCTCAAGCCTTACCTAAACCTAAATCACATTTTTTAACTCTTGGAATGCCATAGCTGAGCCTAGGTAATTACACTGCAGCCAAAACTGTTATCAAGAAAATAAAATGCTCTTCACTTGTCCTGAAAGTGGCTGTTCTGTGTTGGTATGATTAGTTAGTGAGCCTCCTCACCCAGCAATAGTTAGTGAGCCTCCTCACCCAGCAATAGTTAGTGAGCCTCCTCACCCAGCAATAGTTGGTGAGCCTCCTCACCCAGCAATAGTTAGTGAGCCTCTTCACCCAGCAATAGTTAGTGAGCCTCCTCACCCAGCAATAGTTAGTGAGCCTCCTCACCCAGCAATAGTTAGTGAGCCTCCTCACCCAGCAATAGTTAGTGAGCCTCCTCACCCAGCAATAGTTAGTGAGCCTCCTCACCCAGCAATAGTTAGTGAGCCTCCTCACCCAGCAATAGTTAGTGAGCCTCCTCACCCAGCAATAGTTAGTGAGCCTCCTCACCCAGCAATAGTTAGTGAGCCTCCTCACCCAGCAATAGTTGGTGAGCCTCTTCACCCAGCAATAGTTGGTGAGCCTCCTCACCCAGCAATAGTTGGTGAGCCTCCTCACCCAGCAATAGTTAGTGAGCCTCCTCACCCAGCAATAGTTAGTGAGCCTCTTCACCCAGCAATAGTTAGTGAGCCTCCTCACCCAGCAATAGTTAGTGAGCCTCCTCACCCAGCAATAGTTGGTGAGCCTCTTCACCCAGCAATAGTTGGTGAGCCTCCTCACCCAGCAATAGTTGGTGAGCCTCTTCACCCAGCAATAGTTGGTGAGCCTCCTCACCCAGCAATAGTTGGTGAGCCTCCTCACCCAGCAATAGTTAGTGAGCCTCCTCACCCAGCAATAGTTAGTGAGCCTCTTCACCCAGCAATAGTTGGTGAGCCTCCTCACCCAGCAATAGTTAGTGAGCCTCCTCACCCAGCAATAGTTAGTGAGCCTCCTCACCCAGCAATAGTTAGTGAGCCTCCTCACCCAGCAATAGTTGGTGAGCCTCTTCACCCAGCAATAGTTGGTGAGCCTCCTCACCCAGCAATAGTTGGTGAGCCTCCTCACCCAGCAATAGTTGGTGAGCCTCCTCACCCAGCAATAGTTAGTGAGCCTCCTCACCCAGCAATAGTTAGTGAGCCTCCTCACCCAGCAATAGTTAGTGAGCCTCCTCACCCAGCAATAGTTAGTGAGCCTCCTCACCCAGCACTAGTTAGTGAGCCTCCTCACCCAGCAATAGTTAGTGAGCCTCTTCACCCAGCAATAGTTAGTGAGCCTCCTCACCCAGCAATAGTTAGTGAGCCTCTTCACCCAGCAATAAAAGTCTGACGAGCTGTCCCAGTAAGTATGTAATCTCAATACTAGTGTAGCAAGCTTATATAACCACCTAGCTTTTATACCTAAGAACTAACATGTCTTATCTAGTAGACTATTTAAAGCTACATAGTTATCTAAAGCTATCTACTCGTGAGAGTTTCCTATGATATAATATGCAGCTCTGTTGCTGGATGCCTGTACCAGAACAAACAAAGCTTACACAGCACAGAACATGGTTAGCCAATCTAATTATCAGTATAGTGCAAAGCTCTTTCTTCCTTGTGAAGGCTATAGCTTCTGGGAGTAGACCTATATAGCAGGCCTAGCTACTGGGAGTAGACCTAGCAGCTCCTATTGGTCTAACTACTGGGAGTAGTCCTAGCAGCTGCTATTGGTCTAGCTACTGGGAGTAGTCCTAGCAGCTGCTATTGGTCTAGCTACTGGGAGTAGTCCTAGCAGCTGCTATTGGTCTAGCTACTGGGAGTAGGCCTAGCAGCTGCTATTGGTCTAGCTACTGGGAGTAGACCTAGCAGCTGCTATTGGTCTAGCTACTGGGAGTAGTCCTAGCAGCTGCTATTGGTCTAGCTACTGGGAGTAGTCCTAGCAGCTGCTATTGGTCTAGCTACTGGGAGTAGACCTAGCAGCTGCTATTGGTCTAGCTACTGGGAGTAGACCTAGCAGCTGCTATTGGTCTAGCTACTGGGAGTAGGTCTAGCTACTGGGAGTAGACCTAGCAGCTGCTATTGGTCTAGCTACTGGGAGTAGACCTAGCAGCTGCTATTGGTCTAGCTACTGGGAGTAGACCTAGCAGCTGCTACTGTATACCCACTGAACAAGAGCACAGATGAAACGTACCTGTAGCTGGACCAATAGCAGCTGCTAGGTGTACTCTCAGTAGCTGATCAATAGCAGCTGCTTTAGTAACTAGTTTAGTATGGAGCATCCTTAAGCATATGTATGTATATATAGAGGATATATATATATATATACACACACACGACAACCACATTAAGAGAATTAAGGGACCACAAGTATACTTCCCACACTCTCCCCTCCTCAATCAAAAGATAGATCTCTCTCTATGCTGTAAATAGTAGTGGGAATTAGTAGAGTAATGGGGAGAGTGAAATAGAGTGACCAGCAGAGGATGTCCTTGTATTGGGTACATCAACACTGAACCAAGTCAAATGACTTATCTGGCTGCTAGGATGTGTGGTCAGCCACAACCACCAACCAAAGCCTGTAGTCGTCCACAACCACCAAGTGGATCTAGCTGTCCACAACCACCAAGTTGGTCTAGGTCAGTCCACAACCACCAAGTGGGTTTTACTGGCTGTGTGTCATTTGCCTACCACACCTTCACTTAACAGCTCACACACTAGAACTAGGGTGGCTAGATTGAGTTTAAGGTATTTTACACCTCCACTCTCTTTCTGAACACCGACCCAATGCCTAGCCCACCACTTGTCTACATCATGGGTCTGCGACAGTTCACAGTGCGAGCATGCTCACACCATGTAGAGCAAGTTAGTGTTGTGCATGGCAAGGTTCTACAGACTCTGTTGACTCCAGTCAGGTGTCAGCTCTGTTTACATAAACAGTTTTTGTCTTTTAATTTCGAAGAATTGTTACATAGTTAGAGGTGCTCTTAGGAAGAATTGTGCTATTGATGATACATGCATGAGTTTGGTACATAGCTAGGGGCGTGCTCTTAGGAAGAATTTTCCAAAAATGGCTGCCAAAAATGATTTATCTTAAAATCAGCTTGTTGGTTTTTTAAATACTTCCGTCTTCATCACGACAAATAGCTAGTTACTTCATCACTTATTCACTCACTCACTCACCCACCCACTCACCCACTCAATCTGCCCTGAAGACCCAAAGTATTTTGGTTGAAATGTTTGACTTTAAAAACCAAACAGGTGATTTTAAGTTGTATTAGTTGGTATTGTGTGACTTGCTTGTTATTACTGCCATATCAGATACACGGGGGGGGGGGGGGGGGGGGGGGGGGGGGGGGGGGGGGGGGGGAGGGGCTGGGTCTGACACAATACACACAATATCATGGACAATGAAAGTGTAAACACTTGCAGTCTAGTCCCCAGAGATTCTGCCATCTGGTCCCTCTGCAATACTGTAGCTGTAGCCTATAGACTGACAGAGAGTAGCCGTGGAAGAAGGCAACAAGCCTTTAAAGGCAGGTGTTAAATGTTGCATGCAGAACTGCCCACATAATAAAAGCTAACACGGTTTAATATCGACCAAGTTACGTCGGATAATAATCTCTTTAAAGCATCCTCAGACAAAACTGGAATAGCACGTCCTTATAGTTTAGCTTTCAAGTGTAGCATTGTGGCAATGGCGTGTGTGAAGAATGGTGGACCCTTTAGAGCCTGGCACATCAACACACCACCTAACAACTGACTGTGTGTTCTGTGCCAGGAAGACAGACCAGAGGTTCTTCGGTGTCCATTTGGGTGAAGGTGTGACACACCGGGAGTAGCGTACATGACCATTGCTGATCTTGTCAATTTTGGTATTGTTTGCTTGCCAAGTCCCTGACCCTGCCACAGCTTGATGATGTTGAAGGCATTGAGGCAACACTGAGGCAACACAAGGTCATCCCTGCCACAGCTTGATGATGTTGAAGGCATTGAGGCAACACTGAAGCAACACAAGGCCATCCCTGACCCTGCCACAGCTTGATGATGGTGTAGGCATTGAGGCAACATTGAGGCAACACAAGGCCATCCCTGCCACAGCTTAATGATGGTGAAGGCATTGAGGCAACACTGAAGCAACACAAGGCCATCCCTGACCCTGCCACAGCTTGATGATGGTGTAGGCATTGAGGCAACACTGAAGCAACACAAGGCCATCCCTGCCACAGCTTGATGATGTTGAAGGCATTGAGGCAACACTGAAGCAACACAAGGCCATCCCTGACCCTGCCACAGCTTGATGATGGTGTAGGCATTGAGGCAACACTGAGGCAACACAAGGCCATCCCTGCCACAGCTTGATGATGTTGTAGGCATTGAGGCAACATTGAGGCAACACAAGGCCATCCCTGCCACAGCTTGATGATGTTGATGGCATTGAGGCAACACTGAAGCAACACAAGGCCATCCCTGACCCTGCCACAGCTTGATGATGGTGAAGACATTGAGGCAACACTGAGGCAACACAAGGCCATCCCTGACCCTGCCACAGCTTGATGATGTTGAAGGCATTGAGGCAACACTGAAGCAACATAAGGCCACCATAAGGTCATTTCAGTTTTAATTATTTCAAAGCATCTTCTCTGTGAGGGGATTTCTTTATCAACTTAGTAATTTCACAGGTAATGTCTGGTGGATCCTTCATGACTTTGCCCCTGCACACGCCAGATTTAACGCATGCCAATAACAAACAATGTCTGTAAAGAGCTCTGGCAATGATGTAGTTGCAACTCCAGACCTACATAGTTGCCGCATGGGAGTAGTGCATCTTTAACAACAGAGAAAACATAGCCAGCATCAATTCTGTCAACCTTAGGCCAACGAAGTCTTCGTGTTTTGAGCTTGTTATCAACCCAGCACAACTTGTTCACATCAGCTTGTCTCCTCAACCATGGCAGTATAAAAGTGACTGTTCTGAACATGCAATGCAAACATGTTCATTGTTACTCACATCAGCTGTCTCCTCAACCATGGCAGTATAAAAGTGACTGTTCTGAACATGCAATGCAAACATGTTCATTGTTACTCACATCAGCTGTCCTCGCCATGGCAGTATAAAAGTGACTATTCTGAACATGCAATGCAAACATGTTCATTGTTACTCACATCAGCTGTCTCCTCAACCATGGCAGTATAAAAGTGACTGTTCTGAACATGCAATGCAAACATGTTCATTGTTACTCACATCAGCTGTCTCCTCAACCATGGCAGTATAAAAGTGACTGTTCTGAACATGCAATGCAAACATGTTCATTGTTACTCACATCAGCTGTCCTCGCCATGGCAGTATAAAAGTGACTATTCTGAACATGCAATGCAAACATGTTCATTGTTACTCACATCAGCTGTCTCCTCAACCATGGCAGTATAAAAGTGACCAGACAATGCTAACTTGCAAGGAATCACGAGTGCCATCATTTTCTACATTTCATTCTGCATCTCTCCAGAACTATATTTATCTGTTTTCTTCTTTATCCAATCAGTGATTCTGGCATCATCTTCAGCACGTATAACTGAATGTATGTTTGAATTTTGAATCAGACTCTGTGCTACTGCCATGAAGAGGAAGACCTTGCCTAGCCAGATATTTCAAAGATGTCAACATTTTTGGGAAGCACTGGCATCTCTCAAGTCTCGCTTGAGCAAACTGTGAAGACAAACTCTCACCATATTTTGTGTTGTTGCAGGTGGAGTGATTGTGTTGAGTACAGCATCATTATGCCAGGCACTCATCTCATGATCGGAAAACTTCACAGTAGCATCTTTCCAATTAGTGGACCCAGTAGAAATATAGGAATACTCTAGGTTACTTACTTACTGCGAGTCATACCCAAGGCCCAGTTCAGGCCCAGTTCAGGCCCAGTTCAGGTAAAAGTTAATGAACCTCAACCAAAGTGAACATCGATTTTCTTTTTTTCCTTTTCATATTCACATGATCAAGGTTAAAGTGCACACGCATGAACAAATGACTCGTGAACAATGACGTAATGAATAACTGACAATACAACCTCACACTTACAGAGTGAAGCTTGTTCTCCAAGTATGCTTGGACACCCCACACTTACAGAGTGAAGCTTGTTCTCCAAGTATGCTTGGACACCCCACACTTACAGAGTGAAGCTTGTTCTCCAAGTATGCTTGGACACCTCACACTTACAGAGTGAAGCTTGTTCGCTTGGACACCCCACACTTACAGAGTGAAGCCTGTTCTCCAAGTATGCTTGGACACCCCACACTTACAGAGTGAAGCTTGTTCTCCAAGTATGCTTGGATACCCCACACTTACAGAGTGAAGCTTGTTCTCCAAGTATGCTTGGATACCCCACACTTACAGAGTGAAGCTTGTTCTCCAAGTGTGCTTGGATACCCCACACTTACAGAGTGAAGCTTGTTCTCCAAGTATGCTTGGACACCTCACACTTACAGAGTGAAGCTTGTTCTCCAAGTATGCTTGGACACCTCACACTTACAGAGTGAAGCTTGTTCTCCAAGTATGCTTGGACACCCCACACTTACAGAGTGAAGCTTGTTCTCCAAGTATGCTTGGACACCCCACACTTACAGAGTGAAGCTTGTTCTCCAAGTATGCTTGGACACCCCACACTTACAGAGTGAAGCTTGTTCTCCAAGTATGCATGGATACCCCACACTTACAGAGTGAAGCTTGTTCTCCAAGTATGCTTGGACACCCCACACTTACAGAGTGAAGCTTGTTCTCCAAGTATGCTTGGACACCACACACTTGCAGAGTGAAGCTTGTTCTCCAAGTATGTTTGGACACCTCACACTTACAGAGTGAAGCTTGTTCTCCAAGTATGCTTGGAGACTGCTCACTTACAGAGAGAAGCTTGTTCGCTTGGACACCCCACACTTACAGAGTGAAGCTTGTTCTCCAAGTATGCTTGGATAGCCCACACACTTACAGAGTGAAGCTTGTTCTCCAAGTATGCTTGGACACCTCACACTTACAGAGTGAAGCTTGTTCTCCAAGTATGCTTGGACACCTCACACTTACAGAGTGAAGCTTGTTCTCCAAGTATGCTTGGACACCTTACACTTACAGAGTGAAGCTTGTTCTCCAAGTATGCTTGGATACGCACAAAGTAAAAAGTTACATCTTCTTTGTCATAGTGCAGCCACGAAAAATGTGAGAACCGGTGAGGTTGAAATGCTCTCTTAACCTTCTTCTGCTTACCAAATTCTCTCTTGGAAGTGTAGGAATTGATGTGGTGTTTCTCCCAATGGAGGAATAGCAAGCTTAGCTTTCTTGTGCTTAGACATAGCCATGATAGTTGCTGTGGCAGCTGAAATCAATGGACCTGAGCAAGCAGCTGCACACTCGAGCATGTGTTAAGGCCGGTTCACAATATGACGCTAGCCCAGCGTTTCGTTTCGTCTCCGTTTCTTCTCCGTCTAGCGTTTCATTTCGTCCTGTTCACAAATTAGCGTTTCATTCCAAATTTTGCCAATTGAGGTTCGACCCTTTACCTTGCCACACCCTCGACTACGGCTGGCTAGCTATGACTCGAAGTTTGGCAGTGAAGCAGGCTATTATTTTGATTATTTTGCTCAGGAGGCGGAGGAGGAGGAATAGGAGAAGACAGAACAGAGTGTGCGAAGACAGCAAGGCGAGTATCACAACCTGTTCAGGAGATGCGTCTGTCAGATCCAGAAAGCCATTTCAGGTATCTGCAGATGTCTGATAATGAAGATGGTAGTAGAAACATGATTGATGGTGGGTGGAGAGGAGATGAAAAACCAAAATACGGGAATGACATCAATTGGTTATGCTGGCTGCAACAGGTTTGCTATAATTTATCTATATAGTTGCATATGCGTTATGTTTATTTCTTTTTATTAAGACATTCTCAGTCTGCTGTGGAGATCAGGGAAGGTTTCAAAGAATACTTCTGTACTCCTGCTGGAGAAGTTGATTGGCAAGTACAGCTATGTTCGCAGAACTCAACTAATTATTTATATCATTCATTCACTGAACAAAATGCGATGTAATATAATGCACTAGTTCAATAGTTGTAATAATACGTCTCTGCAGGAGCCGGAACAAAATTTGTGACGGTGCTATACAAAATGACAAATACATGAATACAATATTCAACCTCACTACCTACTTCTTGTGCTCATTACTACATGTATACTTCTTATGCTTCACTGTATCCATTAAGAACAAAAGAGTATTATACAGTGGCCAACTAGACACCACAACAGGCCCAGCATCTCCAGACTTCTTCTTCTTGGTCTTTTTCAGTTCCCTCACAAATTTGTCCCTCAAAATCCTCCACCTCTTGATGCATCCATCCGCTGTGCAGCCTTCTCCAACCTAAACAATATTATGAATATTATGGGAATATGACGACTACTAAAATAATTTAATTCAGTAGCTACGTAGTTTACCTTGCTAGCAACCTCTTTCCACGCATTCTCTTTAGCTCGTAGATCCTTGTAAGAGCTTGATCCTACCTTCCAAAGACATACAAAGCTTCGCACAGCCTCCACTAACTTTTTATCCTCCATTTTCGACTGACAAATTGGCATTAATTAGAACTACGATATGACATGTGAAAATATGAAGCAATCTGATTGGTCAAGCTAGCGTCAACAGACGCTAGAATAGAACTCGAGTCTAATCTAGCGGTTCTCTCCGTTTCTTTTTTTCTTCAAAACGGAGCATGTTCACAAATTGACGGTATGATGCAAGGTAACGGAACGGAACGAAACGCTGGGCTAGCGTCATATTATGAACCGGCCTTTACAGTCATGTGACTGTGCACACCTCAGGCACATGATATTAAATTAATTAACGCATTAATTAACACATCTAGCATGTGGGGACTGCACTACTTGAGGAGGACATTAGTAATTAGCAACTGAATAGATCATCCCAACAATCAAACCACTTGTATAATCTTGCTCAAGAAGTGGGAGGCTTTAGGACCACCAGCCTCATCATCTCCTACACCCCTGCAGTAAGCAGGCACCAGCCTCATCATCTCCTACACCCCTGCAGTAAGCAGGCATCAGCCTCATCATCTCCTACACCCCTGCAGTAAGCCGCTCATCATCTCCTACACCCCTGCAGTAAGCAGGCACCAGCCTCATCATCTCCTACACCCCTGGCACCAGCCTCATCATCTGCTACACCCCTGCAGTAAGCAGGATCCATGCTGCTGAGATTCTTTGCTGGTCTCATCTTCTCTCAGGGCAGAGTAAGTTCTAGTGACTAGCTGACTGCTCACTTCTTTGCTGCCAACAGTACAGCTTTAAATCAGCTGCTGTTAGCTAGCGTGCTTGAGCCACCTCACACATGTTAAGGTAGAGCACAGCTGCTGTTAGCTAGCATGCTTGAGCCACCTCACACATGTTAAGATAGAGTAATGATCTTACACAATAGTTCGCTGATCGAAGTCAACTTTTGTACTTGTTGGGTCTACTGGTGCAGCACCTTGGAGCTGATGCACCACATTTAGGAGGTGCTAAACCTGTTATTCTTGTTGTTGGTATTCTTGTGTGGTTATTGCTGAAGGCTAGAGCATCTAGTCGAAACATCGAGAGAATACGATTTGAAGTTGATTATTGATAAGGTTATTGTTGTTGTTATTATTCTTGTGTGGTTATTATTATTGTTGTTGTTATTCTTGTGTGGTTATTATTATTGTTGTTGTATTCTTGTGTGGCTATTTATTGTTGTTATTCTTGTGTGGTTATTATTATTGTTGTTGTTATTCTTGTGTGGCTATTATTATTGTTGTTATTCTTCTGTGGCTATTATTGTTGTTGTATTATTGTTGTTGTTATTCTTGTGTGGTTATTATTGTTGTTGTTGTTGCTATTCTTGTGTGGCTATTATTATTGTTGTTATTATTTTTTAATTCTTGTGTGGTTATTATTATTGTTGTTGTTATTCTTGTGTGGTTATTATTGTTGTTATTATTCTTGTGTGGTTATTATTATTGTTGTTATTCTTGTGTGGTTATTATTATTGTTGTTGTATTCTTGTGTGGCTATTTATTGTTGTTATTCTTGTGTGGTTATTATTATTGTTGTTGTTATTCTTGTGTGGCTATTATTATTGTTGTTATTCTTCTGTGGCTATTATTGTTGTTGTATTATTGTTGTTGTTATTCTTGTGTGGTTATTATTGTTGTTGTTGTTGCTATTCTTGTGTGGCTATTATTATTGTTGTTATTATTTTTTAATTCTTGTGTGGTTATTATTATTGTTGTTGTTATTCTTGTGTGGTTATTATTGTTGTTATTATTCTTGTGTGGTTATTATTATTGTTGTTGTTATTCTTGTGTGGTTGTTATTCTTGTGTGGTTATTATTATTGTTGTTATTATTCTTGTGTGGTTATTATTCTTGTGTGGTTATTATTCTTGTGTGGTTATTATTATTATTGTTGTTATTGTTTTTCTTGTTTGTTATTCTTGTTTGTTATTCTTGTGTGGTTATTATTGTTGTTGTTATTCTTGTGTGGTTATTATTATTGTTGTTATTCTTGTGTGATTATTATTATTGTTGTTGTTATTCTTGTGTGGTTATTAATATTGTTGTTATTATTCTTGTGTGGTTATTATTATTGTTGTTGTTATTCTTGTGTGATTATTATTATGGTTATTATTGTTGTTTTTATTCTTGTGTGGCTATTATTATTGTTGTTGTTAATTTTTGTTATTCTTGTTTGTTATTATTGTGTGGTTATTATTATTGTTGTTATTCTTGTGTTATTTTATTCTTGTGTGGTTATTATTATTGTTGTTGTTATTCTTGTGTGGTTATTATTATGGTTATTATTGTTGTTGTTATTCTTGTGTGGTTATTATTATTATTGTTGTTGTTATTCTTGTGTGGCTATTATTGTTATTCTTGTGGTTATTGTTATTGGTATTTGCAGCATCATTTGTAGAGATTCTGCGCTACCCTAAAGAAGGTGTGGTCTGTACTAGCTCACATGATCTGCTTGGTATCGCAAAAAACCCGATTCCCAAACCTCGCCCATCTGCAACTAAGACACACCCTCTCATTAGGACTGAAGCTAGTAGTACTGCAGGAGTAACCAACTCTCTGCCATCCTCTCCAGCACGATCATCACCACTTTCATCCCATCCAGTGTCAAACCACACCCATGAAACTCCCACGCGGTCTGCACCAGCTCCTCCCCTTTCTACCGATACACCACATTCCTCAAGCCCTGCCCTGCCTCTTCATAACAAGAAGTACGGTACCCTCCCCCATCCCGTCCCTTGGCAGACCACATCCAAACACTCCTCCTCCCTGTCCTCGTCCTTTTCGGCCTCTTCCTCCAACCAGCTGCATTCTGAGCCAGCTGTAAGCCCTGGGCCATGCAGGGGGATAAGTGTGAGCCAAGAGCCATGTAGGGGGCTAGCTGTGAGGCCTGGGACATATAGGGGCCCATCTCTGGGGCTTGTAGAGGGTCCTACATGTGATATAAGCACATGCAGGGGGATATAATCATGTGCAGGGGGATATAATCATGTGCAGGGGGAAATAATCATGTACAGGAGGATATAATCATGTGCAGGAGGATATAATCATATGCAGGGGGACATGATCACATGTAGGGTTTTATGCAGTAGTACGCCACCAGATCCCACATGAGGGCAATGGCAAGAGCTTGACACTCAATTAGATCTTATTATGGAAACACTTGTCACCACCACTGCACACACACACACACTTTCAGATTGAGAGGAACTTGTGGAGTGTAGACGGAGTGTTTGCAGCGAGGCAGCAGCCGAGTGGACCAAGCGGAGGTGAGGGAGGTCAACTGCAACCAGCCGACGACCATTGTTATGAAAGCATAGCTGACCTCGCAACAGAGATAGAGGTCAAAGGTGAGGTGCAACAGAACAAGTTCTCCACGCAACATTCATCCACTTGAAACTAACACAACTATTAAGTTGCATGTGTGTTGTTTCCTGTTGCCAGCCAGCTTGAGTGTTGATGTTGCTTGTTGCCAGACCGCTTGAGTGTTGTTGTTTCTTGAGCTTGAGTATTGATGTTGCTTGTTGCCAGACCGCTTGAGTATTGATGTTGCTTGTTGCCAGTGTTGTTGTTTCTTGTTGCCAGCCAGCTTGAGTATTGATGTTGCTTGTTGCCAGACCGCTTGAGTGTTGATGTTTCTTGTTGCCAGCCAGCTTGAGTGTTGATGTTGCTTGTTGCCAGACCGCTTGAGTGTTGATGTTGCTTGTTGCCAGACCGCTTGAGTGTTGATGTTGCTTGTTGCCAGACCGCTTGAGTGTTGATGTTGCTTGTTGCCATCCAGCTTGAGTGTTGATGTTGCTTGTTGCCATCCAGCTTGAGTGTTGATGTTGCTTTTTCCCAGACCGCTTGAGTGTTGATGTTGCTTGTTGCCAGACCGCTTGAGTGTTGATGTTGCTTGTTGACACCGCTTGAGCTTGTGTTGATGTTGCTTGTTGCCAGGCAGCTTGAGTGTTGATGTTGCTTGTTGCCAGACCGCTTGAGTGTTGATGTTACTTGTTGCCAGCCATTCATAAATGCTTGAGTGTTGATGTTGCTTGTTGCCAGCCATTCATGTGCTTGTGTTGATGTTGCTTGTTGCCAGCCACTGATGTTGCAATGTTGCTTGTTGCTGGCATTAATGGAGTGTAACTTACCACCAACCTTGTTGGGGCATAATAGTGTGTCTATATATTATGTCCTTGCAACTTTATTGCCACAATATCTCCTGTGACAAATATTATAGCGCAGAGTAAAGTGAGGACAGGAAGTGCCCCGCCTACCTTACCTCCCCCTCGATCTAAACCTGTACCATCCATGGAGCAGCAAAGGTTAAAGGTCATTAATGAGCTGATCATGACAGAAAGGGACTTCCACCACCAGATGGAGATATGTGTTGCCCGACTTCTCCCCGCTCTTCAACAGGTATCTAGATGATAGTTGAATATTCAACTTCAGTGGTATCTGGAGGGAGATTCCAACAAGTGCTACACACACACACATGCACAGCATGAGACATGGCAGCATGGCCTGGGGGCGTGGTTCCTAGCCCTAGCAAGCACCTCTGTGTTGTATTAGCTGTACCCTAGCCCTAGAACATATCCAAGAACAACAAGCATGGTCCAGTTCCTATCCTAGCCCTAGAACAGCAAGGGCTTCCTATCCTAGCCCATGGGGTTTTCCTAGCCCTACCCCTAGCCCTAGGACAGCAAGCCTGGTCCAGTCTGTCTGGATGCCACACCAGCTTGAAAACATACTCTGTAAGCAGGATCTCACAGTTTCACACAGTAGTATGGCTCCCCATGAAGCAGGGCCTAGGCACTCGTAGCTGGGCTCCACATGAAGCAGGGCCCATGCAGCCAGTAGCTGGGCCCAGGCACCCAGTAACTAGGCTCCCCATAAAGCAGGGCCTAGGCACCCAGTAGCTGGGCTCCCCATGAAGCAGGGCCTAGGCACCCAGTAGCTGCATGGGATCCCCATGAAGTAGGCACCCAGTAGCTGGGCTCCCCATGAAGCAGGGCCTAGGCACCCAGTAGCTGGGCTCCCCATGAAGCAGGGCCTAGGCACCCCATGAAGCAGGGCCTAGGCAGCCTACCTATTATGCCTACTCTTTTTTTAAATATATATCAATGACGATACTCTGAATGTCACCTCCACCCACTAGGCAGCCTCTCTAGCAAACTGCTTGTGTAACATGAGCTCTGACTTAGCTAGTAGACTTGTCAGTCATGCCTCATGTTGCATGATGTGTGTAGCTAGTCAGTCATGCCTCATGTTGCATGATCTGTGTGTAGCTATATAGTCATGCCTCATGTTGCATGATGTGTGTAGCTAGTCAGTCATGCCTCATGTTGCATGATGTGTGTGTAGCTAGTCAGTCATGCCTCATGTTGCATGATGTGTGTAGCTAGTCAGTCATGCCTCATGTTGCATGATGTGTGTGTAGCTAGTCAGTCATTCCTCATGTTGCATGATGTGTGTAGCTAGTCAGTCATGCCTCATGTTGCATGATCTGTGTGTAGCTATATAGTCAGTCATGCCTCATGTTGCATGATGTGTGTAGCTAGTCAGTCATGCCTCATGTTGCATGATGTGTGTAGCTAGTCAGTCATGCCTCATGTTGCATGATGTGTGTAGCTATATAGTCAGTCATGCCTCATGTTGCATGATGTGTGTGTAGCTAGTCAGTCATGCCTCATGTTGCATGATGTGTGTGTAGCTATATAGTCAGTCATGCCTCATGTTGCATGATCTGTGTGTAGCTATATAGTCAGTCATGCCTCATGTTGCATGATGTGTGTGTAGCTAGTCAGTCATGCCTCATGTTGCATGATCTGTGTGTAGCTATATAGTCAGTCATGCCTCATGTTGCATGATGTGTGTGTAGCTATATAGTCAGTCATGCCTCATGTTGCATGATCTGTGTGTAGCTATATAGTCAGTCATGCCTCATGTTGCATGATGTGTGTAGCTAGTCAGTCATGCCTCATGTTGCATGATCTGTGTGTAGCTATATAGTCAGTCATGCCTCATGTTGCATGATCTGTGCGTAGCTATATAGTCAGTCATGCCTCATGTTGCATGATGTGTGTAGCTATATAGTCAGTCATGCCTCATGTTGCATGATGTGTGTGTAGCTATATAGTCAGTCATGCCTCATGTTGCATGATGTGTGTAGCTAGTCAGTCATGCCTCATGTTGCATGATCTGTGTGTAGCTATATAGTCAGTCATGCCTCATGTTGCATGATGTGTGTAGCTAGTCAGTCATGCCTCATGTTGCATGATCTGTGTGTAGCTATATAGTCAGTCATGCCTCATGTTGCATGATGTGTGTAGCTATATAGTCAGTCATGCCTCATGTTGCATGATGTGTGTAGCTATATAGTCAGTCATGCCTCATGTTGCATGATGTGTATGTAGCTAGTCAGTCATGCCTCATGTTGCATGATGTGTATGTAGCTAGTCAGTCATGCCTCATGTTGCATGATGTGTGGGTAGCTAGTCAGTCATGCCTCATGTTGCATGATCTGTGTGTAGCTATATAGTCAGTCATGCCTCATGTTGCATGATCTGTGCGTAGCTATATAGTCAGTCATGCCTCATGTTGCATGATGTGTGTAGCTAGTCAGTCATGCCTCATGTTGCATGATCTGTGTGTAGCTATATAGTCAGTCATGCCTCATGTTGCATGATGTGTGTAGCTATATAGTCAGTCATGCCTCATGTTGCATGATCTGTGTGTAGCTATATAGTCAGTCATGCCTCATGTTGCATGATGTGTGTGTAGCTAGTCAGTCATGCCTCATGTTGCATGATGTGTGTAGCTAGTCAGTCATGCCTCATGTTGCATGATGTGTGGGCTATCGTTGGGAGCATGAAGATGCATGGGCAGGTATTGTCCTATATATATATATATATAATGACCGCCATTGGTCGCTTATTGCCTTAAAAGGAAAGAACTACTTCCTTAATTCCAATCAAGTAAAAACAAAGTTCCCTTCACACCTTCCATGAGTGGGCCAGTCCCTAAAGGCCGCACTAAGTTTGGTCTGGTTTGACCCGTGGGTTCCCCAGTTTTACTCACACACAATACACACCACACACATACCACACACACTGTGCACACACAACACACACCACACACATACCACACACACTGTGCACACACAACACACACCACACACATACCACACACACTGTGCACACGCAACACACACCACACACATACCACACCACACACACATACATCACACACACCACACACACATACATCACACACACACATATAACACGCACGCACACACACTATGTTAGATACACATTATAAGTCTCTACTGAATTATATGTCTCTACTGGTTGCCAGCTTTGGTCCATGGCTGGATCAGGTGGTGATGACGTGACTATATCTTTAGCATGTGGGCGTGTGCACCACATTTAAGCATCTTGCTGGCACGACAGTCTGAAGGGTTTGGGTGAGGAAGGATGCGTCTGACCTTTAATTTGTCCTCTCTCGCACCTAACTCCACACTGCCGTATGTAGCCTAGCACATGAAGGCAGAAGTACATGACGGCATGACGGCAGAAATTGGATTGATGCAGAGGCTGTTTTTTTTAAAGATAGGTAGCCAACAATGGTCTCTCTGTAATGCTTATGAACCTCCTTGAACCCATCTTGATTAGCTTGCTGGAGAACTTGACAGTGTCCTGTCTGCTGGTAGGACATTTGTTTCATCAAGGAGTGCTGAGAGTTGGCAGGTGTGAGGGTGTGAGACAGCCTGTAAGTGTGAGAGTTGGCAGGTGTGAGGATGTGAGACAGAGCCTATAAGTGTGAGAGTTGATAGGTGTGATGGTGTGAGACAGCCTATAAGTGTGAGAGTTGGCAGGTGTGAGGGTGTGAGACAGAGCCTGTAAGTGTGAGGGTTGGCAGGTGTGAGGGTGTGAGACAGCCTATAAGTGTGAGAGTTGGCAGGTGTGAGGATGTGAGACAGAGCCTATAAGTGTGAGAGTTGATAGGTGTGATGGTGTGAGACAGCCTATAAGTGTGAGAGTTGGCAGGTGTGAGGGTGTGAGACAGAGCCTATAAGTGTGGGAGTTGGCAGGTGTGAGGGTGTGAGACATCCTGTAAGTGTGAGAGTTGGCAGGTGTGAGGGTGTGAGGCAGAGCCTATAAGTGTGAGAGTTGGCAGGTGTGAGGGTGTGAGACAGCCTATAAGTGTGAGAGTTGGCAGGTGTGATGGTGTGAGACAGCCTGCAAGTGTGAGAGTTGGCAGGTGTGAGAGTGTGAGACAGAGCCTGTAAGTGTGAGAGTTGGCAGGTGTGAGGGTGTGAGACAGAGCCTGTAAGTGTGAGAGTTGACAGGTGTGAGGGTGTGAGACAGCCTGTAAGTGTGAGAGTTGGCAGGTGTGAGGGTGTGAGACAGAGCCTGTTAGTGTGAGAGTTGGCAGGTGTGAGGGTGTGAGACAGAGCCTATAAGTGTGAGAGTTGGCAGGTGTGAGGGTGTGAGGCAGAGCCTATAAGTGTGAGAGTTGGCAGGTGTGAGGGTGTGAGACAGCCTATAAGTGTGAGAGTTGGCAGGTGTGATGGTGTGAGACAGCCTGCAAGTGTGAGAGTTGGCAGGTGTGAGAGTGTGAGACAGAGCCTGTAAGTGTGAGAGTTGGCAGGTGTGAGGGTGTGAGACAGAGCCTGTAAGTGTGAGAGTTGACAGGTGTGAGGGTGTGAGACAGCCTGTAAGTGTGAGAGTTGGCAGGTGTGAGGGTGTGTGACAGCCTGCAAGTGTTATAGTTGGCAGGTGTGAGGGTGTGAGACAGAGCCTGTAAGTGTGAGAGTTGGCAGGTGTGAGGGTGTGAGACAGAGCCTGTTAGTGTGAGAGTTGGCAGGTGTGAGGGTGTGTGACAGCCTGTAAGTGTGAGAATTGGCAGGTGTGAGGGTGTGAGAGAGAGCCTGTAAGTGTGAGAGTTGGCAGGTGTGAGGTGTGTGACAGAGCCTGTAAATGTGGGAGTTGGCAGGTGTGAGGGTGTGAGACAGAGCCTATAAGTGTGAGAGTTGACAGGTGTGAGGGTGTGAGACAGAGCCTATAAGTGTGAGAGTTGGCAGGTGTGAGTGTGTGAGACAGAGCCTGTAAGTGTGAGAGTTGGCAGGTGTGAGGGTGTGAGACAGCCTATAAGTGTGAGAGTTGGCAGGTGTGAGGGTGTGAGACTGAGCCTGTAAGTGTGAGAGTTGGCAGGTGTGAGGGTGCGAGACAGAGCCTGTTAGTGTGAGAGTTGGCAGGTGTGAGGGTGTGAGACAGCCTATAAGTGTGAGAGTTGGCAGGTGTGAGGGTGCGAGACAGAGCCTATAAGTGTGAGAGTTGGCAGGTGTGAGGGTGCGAGACAGAGCCTGTAAGTGTGAGAGTTGGCAGGTGTGAGGGTGTGAGACAGCCTATAAGTGTGAGAGTTGGCAGGTGTGAGGGTGCGAGACAGAGCCTATAAGTGTGAGAGTTGGCAGGTGTGAGGGTGTGAGACAGAGCCTATAAGTGTGAGAGTTGGCAGGTGTGAGGGTGTGAGACAGAGCCTATAAGTGTGAGAGTTGGCAGATGTGAGATGTGAGACAGAGCCTATAAGTGTGAGAGTTGGCAGGTGTGAGGGTGTGAGACAGCCTATAAGTGTGAGAGTTGGCAGGTGTGAGGGTGTGAGACAGCCTGTAAGTGTGATAGTTGACAGGTGTGAGGGTGTGAGACAGAGCCTATAAGTGTGAGAGTTGGCAGATGTGAGATGTGAGACAGAGCCTATAAGTGTGAGAGTTGGCAGGTGTGAGGGTGTGAGACAGCCTATAAGTGTGAGAGTTGGCAGGTGTGAGGGTGTGAGACTGAGCCTGTAAGTGTGAGAGTTGGCAGGTGTGAGGGTGTGAGACAGAGCCTGTAAGTGTGAGAGTTGGCAGGTGTGAGGGTGTGAGACAGAGCCTGTAAGTGTGAGAGTTGGCAGGTGTGAGGGTGTGAGACAGAGCCTGTAAGTGTGAGAGTTGGCAGGTGTGAGGGCAGAGCCTATAAGTGTGAGAGTTGGCAGGTGTGAGGGTTTGAGACAGAGCCTGTAAGTGTGAGAGTTGGCAGGTGTGAGGGTGTGAGACAGCCTATAAGTGTGAGAGTTGGCAGGTGTGAGGGTGGGAGACAGAGCCTATAAGTGTGAGAGTTGGCAGGTGTGAGGGTGTGAGACAGAGCCTATAAGTGTGAGAGTTGGCAGGTGTGAGGGTGCGAGACAGAGCCTGTAAGTGTGAGAGTTGGCAGGTGTGAGGGTGTGAGACAGCCTATAAGTGTGAGAGTTGGCAGGTGTGAGGGTGCGAGACAGAGCCTATAAGTGTGAGAGTTGGCAGGTGTGAGGGTGCGAGACAGAGCCTATAAGTGTGAGAGTTGGCAGGTGTGAGGGTGTGAGACAGAGCCTATAAGTGTGAGAGTTGGCAGGTGTGAGGGTGTGAGACAGCCTATAAGTGTGAGAGTTGGCAGATGTGAGATGTGAGACAGAGCCTATAAGTGTGAGAGTTGGCAGGTGTGAGGGTGTGAGACAGAGCCTATAAGTGTGAGAGTTGGCAGATGTGAGATGTGAGACAGAGCCTATAAGTGTGAGAGTTGGCAGGTGTGAGGGTGTGTGACAGCCTGTCAGTGTGAGGGTTGGCAGGTGTGAGGGCGTGAGACAGAGCCTGTTAGTGTGAGAGTTGGCAGGTGTGAGGGTGTGACCTATAAGTGAGAGTTGGCAGGTGTGAGGGTGTGAGAGCCTGTAAGTGTGAGAGTTGGCAGATGTGAGATGTGAGACAGAGCCTGTAAGTGTAAGAGTTGGCAGGTGTGAGGGTGTGAGACAGCCTATATAAGTGTGAGAGTTGGCAGGTGTGATGGTGTGAGACAGCCTATAAGTGTAAGAGTTGGCAGGTGTGAGGGTGTGAGACAGCCTATATAAGTGTGAGAGTTGGCAGGTGTGATGGTGTGAGACAGCCTATAAGTGTGAGAGTTGGCAGGTGTGAGGGTGTGAGACAGAGCCTGTAAGTGTGAGAGTTGGCAGGTGTGAGGATGTACAGAGCCTGTTAGTGTGAGAGTTGGCAGGTGTGAGGGTGTGAGACAGAGCCTGTTAGTGTGAGAGTTGGCAGGTGTTAGGGTGCGAGACAGAGCCTGTAAGTGTGAGAGTTGGCAGGTGTTAGGGTGCGAGACAGAGCCTGTAAGTGTGAGAGTTGGCAGGTGTGAGGGTGTGGGATAGAGCCTGTTAGTGTGAGAGTTGGCAGGTGTGAGGGTGTGAGACAGCCTGTAAGTGTGATAGTTGACAGGTGTGAGGGTGTGAGACAGAGCCTGTAAGTGTGAGAGTTGACAGGTGTGAGGGTGTGAGACAGCCTATAAGTGTGAGAGTTGGCAGGTGTGAGGGTGTGAGACAGAGCCTATAAGTGTGAGAGTTGGCAGGTGTGAGGGTGCGAGACAGAGCCTGTAAGTGTGAGAGTTGGCAGGTGTGTGGGTGTGAGACAGCCTATAAGTGTGATAGTTGGCAGGTGTGATAGAAGTGAACCACCTCAGATAATACCAAGTGCTGTCTACATGCTCTAATTACAGTGCACCTGTGCGCCGCTCCTATCTGCAGGTGGAGGGTGTACAGGCTGAGAACCTGTTTGGTAACTTGGACGAGGTGAGCGAGTTGTCCGGGCAGCTCCTCTCAGCACTAGAGGCCAGCAGTGGCGAGGACAAGCTGGCCGGAGTAGGCCACATCCTCACCACCTTTGCACCCAGGATGAAGACCATCTATGGAGTATACTGTCGTAATCACGATGCTGCATCAGCACTTTATGAAAAGGTGCCCTCAAGGGTTATATTATTATTAAATGGCAGTGAATTAGTGAATTGTCATTTTCTATTTGGACCATTGCACACACCCACACACACATGCACATACACACACACACACACATACACACACACCTCTGTTGGCATTCTTGCAGTGAGCTCTGCATGACTAGCAAGTGGGCTTGTGGGCAAGGAAGGGTGTACTGTCGGCTTATCTTGCATGCAGCTCTATACAGCTGGACACTTTACCATAAGGACCATCGAGGTAGCATCTATATCATTGCCAATACTCCACCCTCAATAATATGGTGTCACCACATATATTGAGGGGTGCTGTCTCCCAATATTGGTGCTCCCCCTATTTTAAAATGATGGACCAAAAAATCTTAAGTTGATGTCCTCACTCTAGGGCAGCTTCTTAGCTCCTGGCCGGTGACTTCAGCTGATTGTGACTGCAGGAAGACGTGCAGCCTGCTTTGAATCCTTCAGAAGAGAGTCAACCAGTAGCAAGTACCCATGGAGTTTCATCTTCAGGGTTCTGCATCTATCTAGCAACCTTCCCCCACATATAATTTGCATAAAATATGTCTGTTGCCATATTTTTACAATCGGATAATTCCAAACTATCCAGTGTATTGCAACATCTCTCCATTCAGCACTAGTCTGTTGATAAAACATCTGAGAATCGGTAAAAGGTTATCAACATCATAAAAAGATAGCACAGACTTTCGACAGAACCAGATAACTATTTATGATGCCTTTGTCTGTGTGTATGTATTAATACACAGGCAGGAGGAGACAGTCCAAGTCTGTGTAGCAATCAGACAGGAGGAGACAGTCCAAGTCTGCGTAGAAATCAGACAGGAGGAGACAGTCCAAGTCTGTGTAGCAATCAGACAGGAGGAGACAGTCCAAGTCTGTGTAGCAATTAGACGGGAGGAGACAGTCCAAGTCTGTGTAGACATCAGACAGGAGGAGACAGTCCAAGTCTGCGTAGCCATCAGACAGGAGGAGATAGTCCAAGTCTGCATAGCGATCAGACAGGAGGAGACAGTCCAAGTCTGCGTAGCAATCAGAGAGGAGGAGACAGTCCAAGTCTGCGTAGCAATCAGACAGGAGGGGACAGTCCAAGTCTGTGTAGTAATCAGACAGGAGGAGACAGTCCAAGTCTGTGTAGCAATCAGACAGGAGGAGACAGTCCAAGTCTGTGTAGCAATCAGACAGGAGGAGACAGTCCAAGTCTGCATAGCAATCAGACAGGAGGAGACAGTCCAAGTCTGCGTAGCAATCAGACAGGAGACAGTCCAAGTCTGTGTAGCCATCAGACAGGAGGTGACAGTCCAAGTCTGTGTAGCAATCAGACAGGAGGAGACAGTCCAAGTCTGCGTAGCAATCAGACAGGAGGAGACAGTCCAAGTCTGCATAGCCATCAGACAGGAGAAGACAGTCCAAGTCTGCGTAGCCATCAGACCGGAGGAGACAGTCCAAGTCTGCGTAGCAATCAGACAGGAGGAGACAGTCCAAGTCTGCATAGCCATCAGACAGGAGAAGACAGTCCAAGTCTGCGTAGCCATCAGACCGGAGGAGACAGTCTTTCTACACTCCCTCGACACTAGCCTCCATATGGTCCCTATCAAGAATGCCTCACTCCTAGTTCTTCTGCTGGATGTGGATTCTCTTCCGAAGTCCATTGCATACTATCTCATGATCAGTCGCGTCAGTAAAAAAAATAGTTCGTAGTCCATGGTGTAGCATGTGATTTTACAATTGACATGAAATATTTTCTTAGGACACGAAGCATTCCAGATTTTCAGTGTTACATATATAGACGTGGATCCTAAGGGTGCCTGGTTTTTGTTGAAGGTCTGTGCCAGTAACTATCTTCATGAGAGTAAGCTTCTGAGGAGACCAACTGATCGTTTCTTTGTGGCGAATATGTGCAGCTGCTTGCTGACTCAGCTCAGCTAGCTCGATATCGCGCATACACAAGTGTGTTTATGGCATTGATGATTTTTACCAATTTTCAGGTGCATGACTGAATTAGTTGCTGCAATGCAGTTTGAAGATGTTGAGTGTAGTTATGACGAGACCTTTTGAGTGCAAGTTATGTGTGGGGACAAGAGATACAAGTTCCTTGAAGATGGGGTTCACATTTGGGGGGAGGCTGGTGGTTTACTAACTTTGCAGAGGATAGGGAACATGGAAGATTAAGAAGCTGCCTAAGAGAGTGCTTAGTGAGAGGTGTGCTCTGTTTCTTCGGGTGTAACTGCCATTTTAAATGAGTCCTCAAACCAATGTAGAGAAAGTAACCCACGTCCTGACATTACGTGTGTGTGTGTGCGTGCATATGTGTGTGGTGTGTGTGTGTGCATGCGTGGATGTCGATATGTGCATGTATGTGTGTGTGGATGTGTACATGGTGTGTGTGGATGTGTGTGTGTGCATGTGTGGATGTGTGTATCTGATGACTTGCCTGCAGTACTTGGAAATTCCCTGTGTGGCTGAGGCCCTACGAAACTGCATGGACCTCGTCAGGTGAGAAAGATGTGACAGTGGTGATGGTGAGGATTGGGGAGGTCATGGTGGTGATTGCTCACATCTGTAGGGGTGAGATCAACGTGTGGGACCTGCAGTCTGTACTGATCAAGCCCGTCCAGCGAGTGCTCAAGTATCCTTTACTCCTCAGCCAGCTCATGAAGTATACTAGCAGGAGTCACCCGGACTTCAGAGACACACAAACCGCACACAAGGCAGTAGCAAAGATGGCACAAGACATCAACGAGGACAAGAGAAGGAAGGAGTTGGGTGAGAGCAAAGGGGAGGAAGGGTGGAGCCTTGGACACCTCACTCGGGATGTTCTGAGGAGGAGAGGGCTATGTATGTATGCCTCTCTATAGGGACATACACTGGACCAACACCACACTGGCCCTGGGTGGAGGAAGGTTGACAATAGCTCTATGGGGACACTCACTAGACCAACATCACACTGGGTTGAGGCAGGTTGTGAAGTAGGTTGACAATAGTTCTATGTGGACACACACTGGACCAACACCACACTGGGTGGAGACAGGTTGAAGTAGGTTGCCAATAGCTCTATGGGGGACACACACTGGACCTACACCACACTGGGTTGAGGCAGGTTGAAGTAGATTGACAATAGCTCTATGGGGGACACACACTGGACCAACACCACACTCAGTTGAAGGAGATAAGAAGTTTCCTTCCTCTTCCCTCCTTCTCGTATTCCTTCATCGCAACTTCCTTCCTGCAGTTGTCAAGTACACGGCAGCTAAGGAGGAGAGGAAAGGTTCCGTGTCCTTCCATTCCTTGCAGAAGAAGATGCAGCGTTGGCAGCAGTCCCTCACACAGAGTGCCGGCTTCAGACGAAAGGTAAGTGACAGCAGTTGCCATAGCACACCTGTTTGCTGCTGTTCAGCACTGAGCCCATACTGTAGCAATACTCACTACAATGGCAAGGGTATGCTTCATCACATGGCTGTCCTGATTGTTGTCCTAGGACATACATACATCCTGCAAGCTATGCTTCAGTGTATGGCTGTCCTGATTGTTGTCCTAGGACATACATACATACATACATACATACATACATACATACATAGCACATTATAACAGCTGATGTGTTATAAATTGGCAGACAATTGACCTCAAGTTTGATGACCTGGAGCAGAGGGTGATGAACACACACACTCTTGTGCATGGACTGGTGCGCAACATAGCAGCATGGCAGGACAAGTTACAGGTACATACCATACACATAGTCAGGACAAATTACATAACCACACACATAGTCAGGACAAGTTACATAACCACACACATAGTCAGGACAAGTTACATACCACACACATAGTCAGGACAAGTTACATAACCACACACATAGTCAGGACAAGTACATAACCACACACATAGGCAGGACAAGTCACATAACCACACACATAGTCAGGACAAGTTACATACCACACACATAGTCAGGACAAGTTACATAACCACACACATAGTCAGGACAAGTTACATAACCACACACATAGTCAGGACAAGTTACATAACCACACACATAGTCAGGACAAGTTACATACCACACACATAGTCAGGACAAGGTACATAACCACACACATAGTCAGGACAAGTTATATACCACACACATAGTCAGAACAAGGTACATAACCACACACATAGTCAGGCACAAGTTACATAACCACACACATAGTCAGGACAAGTCACATAACCACACACATAGTCAGGACAAGTTACATACCACACACATAGTCAGGACAAGTTACATACCACACACATAGTCAGGACAAGTTACATAACCACACACATAGTCAGGACAAGTTACATAACCGCACACATAGTCAGGACAAGTCACATACCACACACATAGTCAGGACAAGTTACATAACCACAGACATAGTCAGGACAAGTACATACCACACACATAGTCAGGACAACCACACACATAGTCAGGACAAGTTACATAACCACACACATAGTCAGGACAAGTTACATAACCACACACATAGTCAGGACTAGTTACATAACCACACACATAGTCAGGACAAGTCACATACCACACACATAGTCAGGACAAGTTACATACCACACACATAGTCAGGACAAGTTACATACCACACACATAGTCAGGACAAGTTACATAACCACACACATAGTCAGGACAAGTTACATAACCACACACATAGTCAGGACAAGTTACATACCACACACATAGTCAGGACAAGTTACATAACCACACACATAGTCAGGACAAGTTACATAACCACACACATAGTCAGGACAAGTCACATACCACACACATAGTCAGGACAAGTACATACCACACACATACTCATAGTCAGGACAAGTACATACCACACACATAGTCAGGACAAGGTACATAACCACACACATAGTCAGGACAAGTTACATACCACACACATAGTCAGGACAAGGTACATAACCACACACATAGTCAGGACAAGTTACATAACCACACACATAGTCAGGACAAGTCACATAACCACACACATAGTCAGGACAAGTTACATACCACACACATAGTCAGGACAAGTTACATAACCACACACATAGTCAGGACAAGGTACATAACCACACACATAGTCAGGACAAGTTACATAACCACACACATAGTCAGGACAAGTCACATAACCACACACATAGTCAGGACAAGTTACATACCACACACATAGTCAGGACAAGTCACATACCACACACATAGTCAGGACAAGTTACATAACCACACACATAGTCAGGAAAAGTTACTTAACCACACACATAGTCAGGACAAGTACATACCACACACATAGTCAGGACAAGTCACATAACCACACACAGTCAGGACAAGTTACATAACCACACACATAGTCAGGACAAGTACATACCACACACATAGTCAGGACAGGTTACATAACCACACACATAGTCAGGACAAGTTACATAACCACACACATAGTCAGGACAAGTTACATAACCACACACATAGTCAGGACAAGTTACATAACCACACACATAGTCAGGACAAGTACATACCACACACATAGTCAGGACAAGTTACATAACCACACACATAGTCAGGACAAGTTACATAACCACACACATAGTCAGGACAAGTACATACCACACACATAGTCAGGACAAGTACATAACCACACACATAGTCAGGACAAGTTACATAACCACACACATAGTCAGGACAAGTTACATAACCACACACATAGTCAGGACAAGTCACATACCACACACATAGTCAGGACAAGTTACATAACCACACACATAGTCAGGACAAGTTACATAACCACACACATAGTCAGGACAAGTCACATACCACACACATAGTCAGGACAAGTACATAACCACACACATAGTCAGGACAAGTTACATAACCACACACATAGTCAGGACAAGTTACATAACCACACACATAGTCAGGACAAGTCACATACCACACACATAGTCAGGACAAGTCACATACCACACACATAGTCAGGACAAGTGACAAGTCACACACAGTATTGTATACAGTAGCATGCATCTTCATAGGAGGGAAAGAAAGTCTCTCTGTAACAAATATATTTTGAGCTACTTCTGTGGGAGAAGGCAGTCAGGCTTGGAACTCTGGTTGTTTATAGCACCTCCACTTCTAGCCACACCCAGGAACTCTGGTCACCTCCACTTCTAGCCACACCCAGGAACTCTGGTTGTTTATAGCACCTCCACTTCTAGCCACACCCAGGAACTCTGGTCACCTCCACTTCTAGGAACTCTGGTTGTTTATAGCACCTCCACTTCTAGCCACACCCAGGAACTCTGGTCACCTCCACTTCTAGCCACACCCAGGAACTCTGGTTGTTTATAGCACCTCCACTTCTAGCCACACCCAGGAACTCTGGTTGTTTATAGCACCTCCACTTCTAGCCACACCCAGGAACTCTGGTTGTTTATAGCACCTCCACTTCTAGCCACACCCAGGAACTCTGGTTGTTTATAGCACCTCCACTTCTAGCCACACCCAGGAACTCTGGTTGTTTATAGCATCTGCCACACCTGGTTGTTTATAGCACCTCCACTTCTAGCCACACCCAGGAACTCTGGTTGTTTATAGCACCTCCACTTCTAGCCACACCCAGGAACTTGTTTATAGCACCTCCACTTCTAGCCACACCCAGGAACTCTGGTTGTTTATAGTACCACCACTTCTAGCCACACCCAGGAACTCTGGTTGTTTATAGCACCTCCACTTCTAGCCACACCCAGGAACTCTGGTCACCTCCACTTCTAGCCACACCCAGGAACTCTGGTTGTTTATAGCACCTCCACTTCTAGCCACACCCAGGAACTCTGGTCACCTCCACTTCTAGGAACTCTGGTTGTTTATAGCACCTCCACTTCTAGCCACACCCAGGAACTCTGGTCACCTCCACTTCTAGCCACACCCAGGAACTCTGGTTGTTTATAGCACCTCCACTTCTAGCCACACCCAGGAACTCTGGTTGTTTATAGCACCTCCACTTCTAGCCACACCCAGGAACTCTGGTTGTTTATAGCACCTCCACTTCTAGCCACACCCAGGAACTCTGGTTGTTTATAGCACCTCCACTTCTAGCCACACCCAGGAACTCTGGTTGTTTATAGCATCTGCCACACCTGGTTGTTTATAGCACCTCCACTTCTAGCCACACCCAGGAACTCTGGTTGTTTATAGCACCTCCACTTCTAGCCACACCCAGGAACTTGTTTATAGCACCTCCACTTCTAGCCACACCCAGGAACTCTGGTTGTTTATAGTACCACCACTTCTAGCCACACCCAGGAACTCTGGTTGTTTATAGCACCTCCACTTCTAGCCACACCCAGGAACTCTAGTTGTTTATAGCACCCCCACTTCTAGCCACACCCAGGAACTCTGGTTGTTTATAGTACCTCCACTTCTAGCCACACCCAGGAACTCTGGTTGTTTATAGCACCTCCACTTCTAGCCACACCCAGGAACTCTGGTTGTTTATAGCACCTCCACTTCTAGCCACACCCAGGAACTTGTTTATAGCACCTCCACTTCTAGCCACACCCAGGAACTCTGGTTGTTTATAGCACCTCCACTTCTAGCCACACCCAGGAACTCTGGTTGTTTATAGCACCTCCACTTCTAGCCACACCCAGGAACTTGTTTATAGCACCCCCACTTCTAGCCACACCCAGGAACTCTGGTTGTTTATAGTACCTCCACTTCTAGCCACACCCAGGAACTCTGGTTGTTCATAGCACCTCCACTTCTAGCCACACCCAGGAACTCTGGTTGTTTATAGCACCTCCACTTCTAGCCACACCCAGGAACTCTGGTTGTTTATAGAGCACCTGCCACACCTGGTTGTTTATAACACCTCCACTTCTAGCCACACCCAGGAACTCTGGTCGTTTATAGCACCTCCACTTCTAGCCACACCCAGGAACTTGTTTATAGCACCTCCACTTCTAGCCACACCCAGGAACTCTAGTTGTTTATAGCACCTCTACTTCTAGCCACACCCAGGAACTCTAGTTGTTTATAGCACCTCTACTTCTAGCCACACCCAGGAACTCTAGTTGTTTATAGCACCTCCACTTCTAGCCACACCCAGGAACTTGTTTATAGCACCTCTACTTCTAGCCACACCCAGGAACTCTAGTTGTTTATAGCACCTCTACTTCTAGCCGCACCCAGGAACTCTAGTTGTTTAGTTGTTTATAGCACCTCCACTTCTAGCCACACCCAGGAACTCTAGTTGTTTATAGCACCTCTACTTCTAGCCACACCCAGGAACTCTAGTTGTTTATAGCAACTCTACTTCTAGCCACACCCAGGAACTCTGGTTGTTTATAACACCTCCGCTACCTATAAGGAAGTCAGTGCTTCACATTGGATATGCACATACTGAACAACCAGTCAAACCTGCTGATCATTGGAATAATTGATTTGCATAAAAACGTTGTCGTGAGTGGAGCAGTTGATCTCTGGAGATAGCTGAAGAAGGACCTAAGTATGGGTGGAGCTGGCGATACTGCTCAAGTACACATTGCAACTGACTTCACCCTTGCAAGCCTTGTCTAAGGTTACCAAAGATGAGAGCAATCTTTGCAACAAGCACATGCTTGGCCCCTCTACAAGCCAAGTGTTACTGTTGGGCCTCCTACAAGCCAGGTGTTCTGTTGGGCCTCCTCTACAAGCCAGGTGTTACTGTTGGGCCCCCTCTACAAGCCAGGTGGTACTGTTGGGCACCCTCTATAAGCCAGGTGTTACTGTTGGGCCTCCTCTACAAGCCAGGTGTTACTGTTGGGCCTCCTACAAGCCAGGTGTTACTGTTGGCCCCCTCTACAAGCCAGGTGTTACTGTTGGGACTCCTCTATAAGCCAGGTGGTACTGTTGGGCACCCTCTACAAGCCAGGTGGTACTGTTGGGCCTCCTCTACAAGCCAGGTGTTACTTTTGGGCCCCCTCTATAAGCCAGGTGTTACTGTTGGGCCCCCTCTATAAGCCAGGTGTTACTGTTGGGCCTCCTCTACAAGCCCGGTGTTACTGTTGGGCCTCCTCTACAAGCCAGGTGTTACTGTTGGGCCTGCCCTACAAGCCAGGTGTTACTGTTGTCCCCTCTACAAGCCAGGTGTTACTGTTGGGCCCCCTCTATAAGCCAGGTGTTACTGTTGGGCCCCCTCTACAAGCCAGGTGTTACTGTTGGGCCTCCTCTACAAGCCAGGTGTTACTGTTGGCCCCCTCTACAAGCCAGGTGTTACTGTTGGGCCTCCCCTACAAGCCAGGTGTTACTGTTGGGCCTCCCCTACAAGACAGGTGTTACTGTTGGGCCTCCTCTATAAGCCAGGTGTTACTGTTGGGCCTCCTCTACAAGCCAGGTGTTACTGTTGGGCCTCCTCTACAAGCCAGGTGTTACTGTTGGGCCCCCTCTACAAGCCAGGTGTTACTGTTGGGCCCCCTCTATAAGCCAGGTGTTACTGTTGGGCCGCCTATAAGCCAGGTGTTACTGTTGGGCCTCCTCTACAAGCCAGGTGTTACTGTTGGGCACCCTCTATAAGCCAGGTGTTACTGTTGGGCCTCCTCTACAAGCCAGGTGTTACTGTTGGGCCTCCTCTACAAGCCAGGTGTTACTGTTGGGCCTCCTCTACAAGCCAGGTGTTACTGTTGGGCCTCCTCTACAAGCCAGGTGTTACTGTTGGGCCTCCTCTACAAGCCAGGTGTTACTGTTGGGCCCCCTCTACAAGCCAGGTGTTACTCTTGGGCCCCCTCTACAAGCCAGGTGTTACTGTTGGGCCCCCTCTACAAGCCAGGTGTTACTGTTGGACCCCCTCTACAAGCCTGGTGTTACTGTTGGGCCTCCTCTACAAGCCAGGTGTTACTGTTGGGCCCCCTCTACAAGCCAGGTGTTACTGTTGGGCCCCCTCTATAAGCCAGGTGTTACTGCTGGGCCGCCTATAAGCCAGGTGTTACTGTTGGGCACCCTCTACAAGCCAGGTGTTACTGTTGGGCACACTCTACAAGCCAGGTCTTACTGTTGGGCCCCCTCTATAAGCCAGGTGTTACTGTTGGGCCTCCTCTATAAGCCAGGTGTTACTGTTGGGCCTCCTCTACAAGCCAGGTGTTAGTGTTGGGCCTCCTCTACAAGCCAGGTGGTACTGTTGGGCCCCCTCTATAAGCCAGGTGTTACTGTTGGGCCTCCTCTACAAGCCAGGTGTTACTGTTGGGCCTCCTCTACAAGCCAGGTGTTACTGCTGGGCCTCCTCTACAAGCCAGGTGTTACTGTTGGGCCTCCTCTACAAGCCAGGTGTTACTGTTGGGCCCCCTCTACAAGCCAGGTGTTACTGTTGGGCACCCTCTACAAGCCAGGTGTTACTGTTGGGCCTCCTCTACAAGCCAGGTGGTACTGTTGGGCCTCCTCTACAAGCCTGGTGGTACTGTTGGGCCTCCTCTATAAGCCAGGTGTTACTGTTGAGCCTCCTCTACAAGCCAGGTCTTACTGTTGGGCCCCCTCTATAAGCCAGGTTTTACTGTTGGGCCTCCTCTATAAGCCAGGTGTTACTGTTGGGCCTCCTCTATAAGCCAGGTGTTACTGTTGGGCCTCCTCTACAAGCCAGGTGTTACTGTTGGGCCTCCTCTACAAGCCAGGTGTTACTGTTGGGCACCCTCTACAAGCCAGGTGTTACTGTTGGGCCCCCTCTATAAGCCAGGTGTTACTGTTGGGCCTCCTCTATAAGCCAGGTGTTACTGTTGGGCCCCCTCTATAAGCCAGGTGTTACTGTTGGGCCTCCTCTATAAGCCAGGTGTTACTGTTGGGCCTCCTCTACAAGCCTGGTGGTACTGTTGGGCCTCCTCTATAAGCCAGGTGTTACTGTTGAGCCTCCTCTACAAGCCAGGTCTTACTGTTGGGCCCCCTCTATAAGCCAGGTTTTACTGTTGGGCCTCCTCTATAAGCCAGGTGTTACTGTTGGGCCTCCTCTATAAGCCAGGTGTTACTGTTGGGCCTCCTCTACAAGCCAGGTGTTACTGTTGGGCCTCCTCTACAAGCCAGGTGTTACTGTTGGGCACCCTCTACAAGCCAGGTGTTAGTGTTGGGCACCCTCTACAAGCCAGGTCTTACTGTTGGGCCCCCTCTATAAGCCAGGTGTTACTGTTGGGCCTCCTCTATAAGCCAGGTGTTACTGTTGGGCCCCCTCTATAAGCCAGGTGTTACTGTTGGGCCTCCTCTACAAGCCAGGTGTTACTGTTGGGCCCCCTCTATAAGCCAGGTGGTACTGTTGGGCCTCCCCTACAAGCCAGGTGTTACTGTTGGGCACCCTCTATAAGCCAGGTGTTACTGCTGGGCCTCCTCTATAAGCCAGGTGTTACTGTTGGGCACCCTCTACAAGCCAGGTGGTACTGTTGGGCCTCCTCTACAAGCCAGGTGGTACTGTTGGGCCTCCTCTACAAGCCAGGTGTTACTGTTGGGCCTCCTCTACAAGCCAGGTGTTACTGTTGGGCCTCCTCTACAAGCCAGGTGTTACTGTTGGACCTCCTCTACAAGCCTGATGGTACTGTTGGGCCTCCTCTACAAGCCAGGTGTTACTGTTGGGCCCCCTCTATAAGCCAGGTGTTACTGTTGGGCTCTACAAGCCAGGTGTTACTGTTGGGCCCCCTCTATAAGCCAGGTGTTACTGTTTGGCCTCCTCTACAAGCCAGGTGTTACTGTTGGGCACCCTCTACAAGCCAGGTGTTACTGCTGGGCACCCTCTACAAGCCAGGTGTTACTGTTGGGCATGTTCGGATTGGACTAGCCAAAGTATTTTGGGACCTCATAAGTCATGGAGGAGGAGTTTGAAATAACAGGTGCTAGAATTCTTGCCTCAGGCTTTGTGGAGTGGAACTGATGCTGTTGCTACTGCACATTTGCAGAACAGATTGCTTTAAAATAGACGTACCTCTTCTCTCTGACGAGAAGACTAGCACTTCATAACACCATATGATACCCAGCAAAGACATTCTGTAATGACAATGAAAACCCGGTAGAATGCTGAAGTATAGAATTTAAAATATAATGTCCGACGATCGCTACACAGACTTGGACTGTTTCCTCCTGTCTGATTGCTACATAGACTTGGACTGTCTCCTCCTGTCAGATTGCTACACAGACTTGGACTGTCACCTCCTGCCTGATTGCTATGCAGACTTGGACTGTCTCCTCCTGTCAGATTGCTATGCAGACTTGGACTGTCTCCTCCTGCCTGATTGCTACGCAGACTTGGACTGTCTCCTCCTGTCTGATGGATACACAGACTTCGACTGTCTCCTCCTGACTGATTGCTACGCAGACTTGGACTGTCTCCTCCTGTCTGATTGCTACGCAGACTTGGACTGTCTCCTCCTGTCTGATTGCTACGCAGACTTGGACTGTCTCCTCCTGTCTGATGACTGTCTCCTCCTGACTGATTGCTACACAGACTTGGACTGTCTCCTCCTGTCTGATGGCTACACAGACTTGGACTGTCTCCTCCTGTCTGATTGCTATGCAGACTTGGACTGTCTCCTCCTGACTGATGGCTACGCAGACTTGGACTGTCTCCTCCTGTCTGATTGCTACACAGACTTGGACTGTCTCCTCCTGTCTGATTGCTACGCAGACTTGGACTGTCTCCTCCTGTCTGATTGCTACACAGACTTGGACTGTCTCCTCCTGTCTGATTGCTACACAGACTTGGACTGTCTCCTCCTGCCTGATTGCTATGCAGACTTGGACTGTCTTCTCCTGCCTGAATGCTACAGAGAGCAGCTCAATGTCAATATGCATGTCAACAATCACTGCTCTACCATTAGAAACAGCCAAATACTAAGTGCCAGATCAAACAGCAAGCAGACTCTCCAGTCAGAAGCTCACTGTGGTGGCTGGCTATTGAGCAGCTGCTCTGTCGGCCATTTTAGGCCACCATTATGATACATTCAAAGGAAGGTGTTATCCAACCATGGATTCTGTCGCCTCGCATTTGTGTGCAGATTCCCGTCTCCCTCTCCGTGACCATCTCCATAAGACCAAGGGATGAGGTTGTGCGCTGCTGACATCCCTGCTCCGTGCTAGTCCGCTGCTCTATGTTGCAGTTAGTCTCACCACTCAACACCTTACATGTGTTACTGCTTTGTAATTTAGTAAAAAACTTGAAGGGTGATCTTCAGCTGTTAAAATTTAAGCTAATGATGTACTATTTTTATTCACAGTATAATTGAGAAATTATCCCTGTGCATGTGCATATTGCATGTGTATGTAGCCCTGCTGTGCATACTGTATGTGCATGCAGCCCTGCTGTGCATGTATGTGCATACTGCATGTGCATGCAGCCCTGCTGTGCATGTGCATACTGCATGTGCATGCAGCCCTGCTGTGCATACTCTATGTGCATGCAGACCTGTTGTGACTTGCCATATTTATGATCTACAGTGTGTAAATGAAAGTCGCTTGGCTCTGGCTGAAGACATGAGTCTCTTCTGCTCCAACCCATTTCTCACCAGCTACAAGGCATGTCTGCCTAAACTTCAAGATGTTACGAAGACACAGGTGAGAGGCAACAACCAACGACATCCTGTACTCTACCAACAACATCCTGTACTCTACCAACAACATCCTGTACTCTACCAACAACATCCTGTACTCTACCAACAACATCCTATACTCTACCAACAACATCCTGTACTCTACCAACAACATCCTGTACTCTACCAATGACATCCTGTACTCTACCAACGACATCCTGTACTCTACCAACAACATCCTACCAACAACATCCTATAATCTACCAACAACATCCTGTACTCTACCAACAACATCCTGTACTCTACCAGCAACATCCTGTACTCTACCAACAACATCCTGTACTCGACCAATAACATCCTGTACTCAACCAACAACATCCTGTACTCTATTCTCAACATTCTGTCTCTATATAACATCCTGTGAGCTCTACCAACAATGTCCTACCAACAATATCCTGTACTCTAACATCCTGTACTCACCGACATCCTGTACTCTACCAACAACATCCTGTACTCTATTCTCAACATCCTGTCTCTAGTATAACATCCTGTGAGCTCTACCAACAAGATCCTGTACTCTAACATCCTGTACTCTACCAACAACATCCTGTCTAGTATAATGCTGCAGCTTTGGGACATGCACTTATATACTTGCTGGCATTATACTTGAGAGCTACTCTAGCTTTTGTTCTTAATTAATGTCAAGAGAAATTTGATGTCAGCTGAACATTGTTGTTTTTGCTATTGCCATTATTATTATTGTTGTTGTTATTGTTGTTGTTGTCATTATTATGTATGGTTGTTGCATACTACAGGCCAAGTTTGTAAAGGATCACCTAAGCACTCCATTGGAGACTCTGGAGGGACTATTCCAGAACCCACTCAACCTGATTCAGAAGAGGAAGGACAAGTTACTGGATTATGACAGACTTCAGTATGTCATGGATCGGACTGACGACTCGGAGAAGATCCCGCAGATGAGGGAGGAGCTGTTGCTAGCTAAGAGGACCTATGAGGCCTTGAATGTGCAGCTACTAGAAGAACTGCCGCAGTTCCTGCAGGCGGTGACCTCCATGTTGGATCACTTGCTCAGAGTAATTCTGCAAGCCCAGCACTCCCTCACCAGCTCCATGTCCAGACTGCTACAGCACCTTTGCACTTCTTCTGAGCAGGCAACTCAAACTATCTCTGCATCTTCCTCTACTGTTCTCCAGCAGAGCCACGCAGAGCAGCTCACAAAACTTTACAAGGACTTGACCAAACTCTCCATGGTCCCTGCCAGCCTAACCATGCACTTCTCCTTGCATGCTACCAGAGTTAGTCCAGCACTCAAAACATCTGCACCTAGCAGTTTAGATGTGTCACCCTTTGCAATCCATCAGGAGGTCCTTGCAGAGGGGCGAGTATCGCATGTTAACTCTTCATCAGCCGATAGTGTCAACTCAACAATTGAGGAGGAGGAGTTTGAAGGAGGCATTCCTGCAGAAGGGACATCGCTTCAAGTGATGTATGACTTCAGTGCTCAAGACTCTGCAGAGTTGTCTGTGGTAGCTGGTCAGATTGTGAGGCTATTGTGTGCTCATGACAGACTTGGCTGTAAAGACTGGTGGCTAGTACAAGAAGTAGAACAACAGCTGCAAGGCTACATTCCTGCCACTTACTTAGCGGCAGCTCTGTTAGAGGACGATTTGTGAACAGTTGCTCTTGTGGTTTTTATATTTATATCCAGTGGTGGGCGTGGTCCCACGTATCCATGACAATAATAATATTCTGACAAGTTCACCATGGCGCTACCTAGGGTAAGCCCGAGGATGCCTTTCTATGATCCGTCCAAGTGCTCCTTGGCTTTTGGAGACCGAGCTATCTCTAAGCTGGTAATAGCAACGATTCGTGTGGAGGGTCGGTCTCCATCGATCTAATTTGTAACTGTCCTGTTTCAGAACAGAGACTTGCTTAGCGACGAATTGTCAGTGCGGCAGCAGAGTTTGTCGTTGCTTGACGACGTGCTGCACAAGAGGGAGAACTTAGCCAAAGCCCTCAGAGAAGGTATAAACCAGAGGCGTAGCAGTATAGAGTGGGTTGGTGAGGCAACAATTCTGGGGGGGGGGGGGGGGGATGCTGCATTGCCTGGGAGATTGAAATCAATTCTAGGCTCCTGGAAAGCCATGGGTTATTTTCTGGTTAGCATTTGTGTGTTAGGGGAGGGAGGTTGCAGAAAGTTCAAAACTGAAATAATGTGGATGGATGCCTTTGTTGGTCCTCAGGGCTCTATCAGGTAGCCAAGTATTGTTGATGGCTAGTTTACTCGTTTGCCAGCTGATAAACATAACATTGGAGTGTTTTCATTGGGCTAAGAACCATAGTAATCATTTTAGCTAGCTAGCGCCTTGCTCAACTAAGTGCTCGGGCATTGCAGTTTATGTCTGACTCCATCTAAATCTCTGCCACCTTCAGCTATGGCTATATAGCTGTCTATTATAGTTACTCACTTGGCCTAGTTGAAGACATCGGTGAAAAGGCTTCCCTCTGTGAACTTTACCATTTTAGCAACTTGAATAGAGGAGGGTTAGATGCAGCCTGGCTAGTGTCACATATATATATATAATATATAGCCGTATGAGTTTAGGCACAGTCAGTAAGAGTTTGTTGATTGTGCCGCCACAAAGGAGTTTTGGGCTGGTGATCCCAACTTCTCTTTTCGGCGATTGTTGCTTCCAATGAACTTCGAGTCCAGTGATACCCTATGGGATTGAGTTGATCTCCATGGAAATTTTCAGGCAGGGAAGCCCAGTGGTTTGGCCGTCTATAGGATATGTGCATAGTTAAATATACTATATATATACACACATGGTACATACATATATACACTAAGCGCACAACTTGGATAACCTGTGAAGTGAATATGAACTTCTCTCAGGCCTCTGACATGCCTCAATGCTCTGCAGTCATGTTTACCAACTGATGACAGATCATCAACTAGCAGGTCTTCTCTGACGTAAACAGCGACGTAATCAGCATTTTGGCATGGATCTAAGAGTGTGTAACATGCTCTAAGATCTCTGCTTAGTATTCGGTGCACATGTGGCATTTGATAAGCTTCTTTCCCCCACCCATTTCCCCCTCCCATTTTTATTGGAACGGTGAGTGCTGCTTGGCCACATCTACGCCTAGAGAAGCTAGAACACTGTACGAATATTTCATCAGCGAATGCTGTGGCCCAGCCTCCCATACTAATGCTATTCTATGTCTTAGATTAGTGTGTGTGTTTTAAGATGAATGTACTAGTCATTGCAGCTACACATTACAGAGAAATCCACAAGGAGGAAGAGATAAGCTCTGTATAATAGCTGCTAATAGCTCATAATACCAGCCGGCTACCGAACAGCGGGTAATTTCCACAGAACTATTTTATGGATTTTGTGGTACAAGAAAACCACTTTTTTTTTACTCATGGACTACTGTAGTTTTGAGTTGGTAAAGGTCATGAGACTATTTATAGAATAACAGGAACCATGCCCACATACGAACACACCCTCTCAGCGTGGCTAAAGAGAGATTGCTCCTTGAAATGTGCTGGACTGTTAGCTAACAATCTCTTCCCATGGCCCTGCTTCACTACTTTAATCCTTAAGGGGACAGAGAACAGACTGAAGATATATTTCTGAGAGCGTGGCCAACTCTACGTCCACTTCAGCACCACCACAGCAAAGAGGTCGTGCTGATGGTCTGTCTCGCCAGCTGCTCACCTAAAAGGCTGCATCCAAATTTCCTTTCCACAGCCTCTATTTCGAAAGAATTTGCTATTGCTAGATTTTTGTACAGCCCCAATAAAAAAAGAGGTGCAGGTCTTGTCAAACACTGCAAGTTTGTAATTAGCAAGTTCATTATAAAACCATGAATTTTTCCCCGCCAATCTGAAATCCATGAAAATATTGTCCCGCGGAAATTGTTAAAGTTGTAGGCTCTGGTTAGGCTCCTGGCCATAGCTGCTGGCACTATGTCCTTCAGCACAGGTCTGGTTATGAGAGATGCTATGTCACTTCCACAACCAAACAGTCCTCAACCTCAGAGAAGAGATGATAGTTTATTCGTTCCACTTTGCCTTCCTTGCCATTCATCCTAGTATAGGATGAATGCTACTGATAATAGGTGACTAGGCCTCATTTCAAGGGGAGCCAAGCTAATGGGTGCCTAGGGCCCATTTCAAGGGGAGCACAGCTGGTGGGTGCCAAGAGCCCATTTCACAGCTGGTAGGTGCTAGGGCCTATTTCAAGGGGAGCCAAGCTGATGGGTGCCTAGGGCCCATTTCAAGGGGAGCACTTCTGGTGGGTGCCAAGAGCCCGATACCAGCTGAACAGTGCCTAGGTTATATTTCAAGGGGAGCCTAGCTGATGGGTGCCTAGCTGATGGGTGACTAGGTCCATTTCAAGGAGAAGAGCTCATCTGGTGTGCGCCTAGGGCTAATTTCAAGGGATGCTCATCTGATGGTGTCTAGACCTCACTTTACAAGCAGCCCAGCTGGTCCAAATGTCAGTTCCTAGACCTTTCTTTGTGCTCCATGGAGAGGCCGGTGGGTGGCACTTCTGTTGTGTTCTACAATGTGATGTCAGCTACAGGGGGGGGAACATTTGATGCACATGACCATTGCTCACTGGACATGAGCGAGGTCAGCTACAGGGAGGGAACATTTGATGCACATGACCATTGCTCGGCGAGGTCAGCTACAGGGAGGGAACATTTGATGCACATGACCATTGCTCGCTGGACATGAGCGAGGTCAGCTACGGGGGGGGGGGGGGGGGGGGGGGGGAATATTTGATGCACATGACCATTGCTCCATGGACATGAGCGAGGTCAGCTACAGGGAGGGAACATTTGATGCATATGACCATTGCTCACTGGACATGAGCGAGGTCAGCTACAGGGAGGGAACATTTGATGCACATGACCATTGCTCGCTGGACATGAACGAGGTCAGCTACAGGGAGGGAACATTTGATGCACATGACCATTGCTCACTGGACATGAGCGAGGTCAGCTACAGGGAGGGAACATTTGATGCACATGACCATTGCTCGCTGGACATGAGCGAGGTCAGCTACAGGGAGGGAACATTTGATGCACATGACCATTGCTCATTGGACATGAGCGAGGTCAGCTACAGGGAGGGAACATTTGATGCACATGACCATTGCTCGCTGGACATGAGCGAGGTCAGCTACAGGGGGGAACATTTGATGCACATGACCATTGCTCACTGGACATGAGTTGAGGCATTCTGATTTGGTAGTCCTTGTATTTTACCTTCTCCTTCCTTCCCCATTTGGCTCTAGACACACATGCTGTATGGCTGGCCTAGATAATCTGTTGCTGACTCCATAGCTAGTGGGGGACATATTTTATGTTCGTGGATTGCAATGCACAATCTTGACCAGTGAACTTCAACATTCGTTGAAAATATCAGTCAGTGCATACATATCAGTACCATTTGCCAGTCCCCAGTTTTTCAACACCCTATAATATAATATAATACATATATAATTATATATATTAGGTATAGCCAAGTCCTTGAAGAAGTTGCTGGCAGATGAGGATGGTGTTGTGAGGGAGAGAGCTACCAAAGTACTGGCTGGCATTGCTCGTATGTTACACAGAAATCTATTGTGTCTTTGTGTGTACATACATATATGCAGGTTGTGTTTGCTTATGAAGTGGCAGACTAGCTATAGAGAAGGATAACAGAAGTGCCAGACTAGCTATAGAGAAGGATAACAGAAGTGCCAGACTAGCTATAGAGAAGGATAACAGAAGTACCAGACTAACTATAGAGAAGGATAACAGAAGTGGCAGACTAGCTATAGAGAAGGATAACAGAAGTGGCAGACTAGCTATAGAGAAGGATAACAGAAGTACCAGACTTGCTGTAGAGAAGGATAACAGAAGTGGCAGACTAGCTATAGAGAAGGATAACAGAAGTACCAGACTAGCTATAGAGAAGGATAACAGAAGTACCAGACTAACTATAGAGAAGGATAACAGAAGTGCCAGACTAGCTATAGAGAAGGATAACAGAAGTGCCAGACTAGCTATAGAGAAGCATAACAGAAGTGCCAGACTAGCTATAGAGAAGGATAACAGAAGTACCAGACTAACTATAGAGAAGGATAACAGAAGTGTCAGACTAGCTATAGAGAAGGATAACAGAAGTGCCAGACTAGCTATAGAGAAGGATAACAGAAGTGCCAGACTAGCTATAGAGAAGGATAACAGAAGTGGCAGACTAGCTATAGAGAAGGATAACAGAAGTGGCAGACTAGCTATAGAGAAGGATAACAGAAGTACCAGACTTGCTGTAGAGAAGGATAACAGAAGTGGCAGACTAGCTATAGAGAAGGATAACAGAAGTGGCAGACTAGCTATAGAGAAGGATAACAGAAGTGCCAGACTAGCTATAGAGAAGGATAACAGAAGTGCCAGACTAACTATAGAGAAGGATAACAGAAGTGCCAGACTAGCTATAGAGAAGGATAACAGAAGTACCAGACTAACTATAGAGAAGGATAACAGAAGTGGCAGACTAGCTATAGAGAAGGATAACAGAAGTACCAGACTAGCTATAGAGAAGGATAACAGAAGTACCAGACTAGCTGTAGAGAAGGATAACAGAAGTGGCAGACTAGCTGTAGAGAAGGATAACAGAAGTGGCAGACTAGCTATAGAGAAGGATAACAGAAGTGCCAGACTAACTATAGAGAAGGATAACAGAAGTGGCAGACTAGCTATAGAGAAGGATAACACAAGTGGCAGACTAGCTATAGAGAAGGATAACAGAAGTACCAGACTAGCTATAGAGAAGGATAACAGAAGTACCAGACTAACTATAGAGAAGGATAACAGAAGTGTCAGACTAGCTATAGAGAAGGATACAGAAGTGCCAGACTAGCTATAGAGAAGGATAACAGAAGTGCCAGACTAGCTATAGAGAAGGATAACAGAAGTGGCAGACTAGCTATAGAGAAGGATAACAGAAGTGCCAGACTAGCTATAGAGAAGGATAACAGAAGTGCCAGACTAGCTATAGAGAAGGATAACAGAAGTGGCAGACTAGCTATAGAGAAGGATAACAGAAGTACCAGACTAGCTATAGAGAAGGATAACAGAAGTGGCAGACTAGCTGTAGAGAAGGATAACAGAAGTGCCAGACTAACTATAGAGAAGGATAACAGAAGTGGCAGACTAGCTATAGAGAAGGATAACAGAAGTGCCAGACTAGCTGTAGAGAAGGATAACAGAAGTACCAGACTAACTATAGAGAAGGATAACAGAAGTGTCAGACTAGCTATAGAGAAGGATACAGAAGTGCCAGACTAGCTATAGAGAAGGATAACAGAAGTGCCAGACTAGCTATAGAGAAGGATAACAGAAGTACCAGACTAGCTATAGAGAAGGATAACAGAAGTACCAGACTAACTATAGAGAAGGATAACAGAAGTGGCAGACTAGCTATAGAGAAGGATAACAGAAGTGCCAGACTAGCTATAGAGAAGGATAACAGAAGTGCCAGACTAGCTATAGAGAAGGATAACAGAAGTGCCAGACTAGCTATAGAGAAGGATAACAGAAGTGCCAGACTAGCTGTAGAGAAGGATAACAGAAGTACCAGACTAACTATAGAGAAGGATAACAGAAGTGGCAGACTAGCTATAGAGAAGGATAACAGAAGTGCCAGACTAGCTATAGAGAAGGATAACAGAAGTGCCAGACTAGCTATAGAGAAGGATAACAGAAGTACCAGACTAGCTATAGAGAAGGATAACAGAAGTACCAGACTAGCTGTAGAGAAGGATAACAGAAGTGGCAGACTAGCTATAGAGAAGGATAACAGAAGTACCAGACTAGCTATAGAGAAGGATAACAGAAGTGCCAGACTAGCTATAGAGAAGCATAACAGAAGTGCCAGACTAGCTATAGAGAAGGATAACAGAAGTGGCAGACTAGCTATAGAGAAGGATAACAGAAGTGGCAGACTAGCTATAGAGAAGGATAACAGAAGTACCAGACTAGCTATAGAGAAGGATAACAGAAGTGCCAGACTAGCTATAGAGAAGGATAACAGAAGTGGCAGACTAGCTATAGAGAAGGATAACAGAAGTGCCAGACTAACTATAGAGAAGGATAACAGAAGTGCCAGACTAACTATAGAGAAGGATAACAGAAGTACCAGACTAACTATAGAGAAGGATAACAGAAGTGGCAGACTAGCTATAGAGAAGGATACAGAAGTGGCAGACTAGCTATAGAGAAGGATAACAGAAGTGCCAGACTAACTATAGAGAAGGATAACAGAAGTGCCAGACTAGCTATAGAGAAGGATAACAGAAGTGCCAGACTAGCTATAGAGAAGGATAACAGAAGTGCCAGACTAGCTATAGAGAAGGATAACAGAAGTGCCAGACTAACTATAGAGAAGGATAACAGAAGTACCAGACTAGCTATAGAGAAGGATAACAGAAGTGGCAGACTAGCTGTAGAGAAGGATAACAGAAGTACCAGACTAGCTATAGAGAAGGATAACAGAAGTGGCAGACTAACTATAGAGAAGGATAACAGAAGTGTCAGACTAGCTGTAGAGAAGGATAACAGAAGTGGCAGACTAGCTATAGAGAAGGATAACAGAAGTGCCAGACTAGCTATAGAGAAGGATAACAGAAGTACCAGACTAGCTATAGAGAAGGATAACAGAAGTGCCAGACTAGCTATAGAGAAGGATTAAACTATACAACTGTTGCAGAGCATCAATGGACTGACACCACATCTAGCAAGTATGTCTGTCCCGACAAACCCTGACTCTCGAGCAGGAGAGGATGAACTAATGTGAAGGCTAGTAGAAGCAGTGATGTGGGCACCTGACTATGGGGATGAACTAATGTGAAGGCTAGTAACAGCAGTGATGTGGGTACCTGACTAGGAGGATGAACTAATGTGAAGGCTAGTAGCAGCAGTGATGTGGGCACCTGACTAGGGGGATGAACTAATGTGAAGGCTAGAAGCAGCAGTGATGTGGACACCTGACTAGGGGGATGAACTAATGTGAAGGCTAGTAGCAGCAGTGATGTGTGCACCTGACTAGGGGGATGAACTAATGTGAAGGCTAGTAGCAGCAGTGATGTGGGCACCTGACTAGGGGGATGAACTAATGTGAAGGCTAGATGCAGCAGTGATGTGGGTACCTGACTAGGGGGATGAACTAATGTGAAGGCTAGTAGCAGCAGTGATGTGGGTACCTGACTAGGGGGATGAACTAATGTGAAGGCTAGTAGCAGCAGTGATGTGGGCACCTGACTAGGGGGATGAACTAATGTGAAGGCTAGTAGCAGCAGTGATGTGGGTACCTGACTAGGGGGATGAACTAATGTGAAGGCTAGTAGCAGCAGTGATGTGGGCACCTGACTATGGGGATGAACTAATGTGAAGGCTAGAAGCAGCAGTGATGTGGGTACCTGACTAGGAGGATGAACTAATGTGAAGGCTAGTACAGCAGTGATGTAGGCACCTGACTATGGGGATGAACTAATGTGAAGGCTAGTACAGCAGTGATGTGGGTACCTGACTAGGGGGATGAACTAATGTGAAGGCTAGAAGCAGCAGTGATGTGGGTACCTGACTAGGGGGATGAACTAATGTGAAGGCTAGTAGCAGCAGTGATGTGGGCACCTGACTATGGGAATGAACTAATGTGAAGGCTAGAAGCAGCAGTGATGTGGGTACCTGACTAGGAGGATGAACTAATGTGAAGGCTAGTACAGCAGTGATGTGGGTACCTGACTAGGGGGATGAACTAATGTGAAGGCTAGTACAGCAGTGATGTGGGTACCTGACTAGGGGGATGAACTAATGTGAAGGCTAGAAGCAGCAGTGATGTGGGTACCTGACTAGGGGGATGAACTAATGTGAAGGCTAGAAGCAATAGTGATGTGTGCACCTGACTAGGGGGATGAACTAATGTGAAGGCTAGAAGCAGCAGTGATGTGGGTACCTGACTAGGGGGGAGGGGTTACATGATGGTTGAACATCTCGTGGTTAATACCATTTCTCCTGTTCTTAAAAAAAAAAAATTCTTGGCAATTTTTAAAATCTTGTTCTGCATGCTTAGAATATTGGAATGAGTCTGTTGTGAACACAACTCCTTGCTTGAGAATGATGAGAGATGTCCAGGATTGTCACAAGACCTTGGATTCCCACGGTTTGGGACGATCCTGCAATGGCCCCAGTAACATCCACTGACTAGACCACAGGTAGCTTGTGTTGCAGGATCCACCTAGGCCTAGCCCCCTATCCCTGTCCCCTAGAATATCCTAGTCCTAGCTAGGGATATTCTGGAACTGAGGTATAGTGGGAGTCAGTCACCCTCACTAGCAACATCTAGGGGTAGTAGTTCTAAGGGTTCTGGGATTCTCGGAATGTCCTAGGTAAGGTTGTGGAGGTGCTGGACATCTATAAGAATGAAGGTGGGCAGTTTTGGAGCGACAGACTCTGAAGATTTCCACGTCTTCCGAATACTACTCCACTGATACTGAACAGGACTTAATTCACTGGAGCCATCACCCAAGGTGATCAAGACTACTCAGGGCCGTAGCAAGCGGTCGGGTTGGTCGGGTTTTGGCCCGACCAATATCTGGACAAATAAATTTAATTTAAAAAATAAAAATAAAAATTAATTTTAATTTTCTTTTCTTTCTACACATTCAAAGGTAATTGGGTGTGGCTTAAAGCACATGGCAGATGCACCCGTCCGCTTCTCAGTCTAGTGTTGAAACTTCTAGTGTTGAAACTTCTGGTGTTCCTGACGTACCACATCAACCTCTGGATTTCCACTACCCTAAGCGTAGTTTTGGTGTAAAAAAAAGCCAATATATCGTAGCTTTCAGCCTTCATGGTACTCTCAGTGGCCTTTTTTGCACTACGTGGAATCCAAAGATGTCGTTCTTTGCCATACCTGTTTGTTAGGGTTAATTTGAAGAGGATGAAGACGAGCACTAAATCCGATCCAGCTTTTGTAAGTTATTTTGCTAAGTTTACTGTTAGATAGATAGCTAGATAATTTTATTTTTAAACAGGAAAAGCTGCATCAACATATAGTTGGTTTTCATGCAGGTCCTGTATACAAAATGCATACATATTTTATGTTCCAATTACGTGTCACCTACTATTTTTACAGCAGTGTTGGTTTACTTTAAATCCAACTTATTTTCAAATAATATTATGATAGCTTTATTATTATAACAGGTTATTATAACAGGTTACACGAGGATTCTCATACTGGAAGGATGGAACAATTTGCTTTAAAACTCACGAGAAAAGTGCTTGTCATCGTGAAGCTGTGGATGTTGTAATTACAATATCTTCAAGTACACAAGATATTGGTAGACAACTCTCTCGCCAATATGCAAAACTAAAAGAAAACAACCGAGAAGCTTTATATCAGATAATGATATCTGTCAAGTTCTTAGGTCGACAAGGACTTTCTCTAAGAGGAGATAAAGATGAGAAAGATGGAAATTTGCATCAACTGCTCTTAATGCAATCGAAAGAAGATTCGAACCTTGCTGAGTGGCTAAAGAGAAAGGAAAATGTTTACACCAGTCCTGAGATACAAAATGAGATGTTAAAACTGATGAGTCCCTGCTTCAGTCCTCCTCATTCCTTACCATTATGGCAAATGAGACAACTGACATCTCGAACAGAGAGCAAGTCACACTGTTCCTCCATTGGGTAACTGAAGGTTTAGATGTGCATGAAGAATTCCTTGGATTATACACTGTTGATTCTATTGATGCTACTACTCTGGCATCTGTTATCCAGTACCTCTTTCTGAGACTGAATCTAAGTTTAGAAAGACTCTGCGGTCAGTGCTAACGGGGCAAATGCCATGAGTGGGAGTAAAAGTGAAGTGGCGAAAAGAATCAAACATCTAGAACCCAGGGCGATTTTTACTCATTGCTATATGGACATGCTCTTAACCTTGCAGCTTGTGACATGATTAAACAATCTAAGTGAATGAAAAATTCCTTAGAGACCACACATGAGATTACAAAGCTAATTAAGTACTCTCCACGAAGACAGGGAATCTTTCAAAGGATCAAAGAGAACTTTTCCAGCAGTTGTTCTCCATGTATCAGAGTCTTGTGCCCTACTCGGTGGACAGTTAAAGCTGAGGCACTTGCTAGCATCATGGATAATTTCGAAGTTTTGAAAAATACCTGGGAAGAAGCGGTTGAAGTGGTGAAAAACTCGGAAACTAAAGCTAGGATTCGTGGTGTATCTACACAGATGAGTACATTTGACTATCTATTAATTGGCAATCTGCTTTGTCATATGATTTTAAAACATGCAGACAATCACACTCCAACATCAGCAGCAGAGGGTCAGCAGATTGCTAAGATGACAATTCAAACCCTCAAATCTATCCGCAATGATCAGTCCTTTGATCTATTCTGGGGAAAAGTCAACCGTAAAGCTGAAGAATTTGACATCGATGAGCCTCAGTTACCAAGGCGATGCAGACAAACAAAGAGATATGATGATGGCAAAACTCTAGCGGTCATTTTCATGATAACCCAAAAAGTACTGTACAGGAAGCATTACTACAAAGCAGTAGACCTGATTGTCAATTGTATTGAAGAAAGGTTCAATCAACCAGGCTATGCGATTTACCGAACTCTTGAATCTCTTTTAAGAAAGGCATGTAAGCAAGAAGATTTTGATCCTGATCTTAAAATTGTTTGTGATTTCTACAAGGATGACTTTGACCCAGGCCTATTGGAGATTCAGCTTCAAATACTAGGAGTGCATTTCGGAAGGGTTATGAATGAAATAGCTAATCCTACTATATTTGACATCAAAAGTTACCTACTTTCTCTTTCTTGTGGTCAAGTGTCTCTGCTGTCGCAAGTGAAGCATCTAATGTAACTCATTTTGGTAATGCCAGCAACAAACACATCATCGGAAAGATCATTTAGTGCCTTAAGACATGTTAAGAACTAGCTCAGGTCAAGCATAACTCAAGAACGTCTAAACCATCTGATGATGCTCATGTGCACAAGCAACGGACAGATGCACTGGATCTCAAGTTTGTGGTGAATGAATTTATCTCCTCAGATCATTGCTCTAATATTTTTGCTAAGTATTGATCTAACTTTTCATAGTGAAACTTTTCATAGTAAACTGATTCTTTAAACATTTATAATATATATATAGCTATTTTTACTTATAACATGATAATCTGTGTTTCCAAAATTTTGCTTGTCATCTTGCTCACGACACCTGCAGTGGTAGGAAACAAGGCAAGGCTAAAACGTGGTATGTTTGTACAAAAGAAATAATAGTCACATGGCTTCTTCATACCATTGTGAATGGTTGTGGTATAATTATAATGGGTGCGTCCACAAATTTAACCAATAATGTAGGTTGAAGTGGTGGCTTCAAAGTGAGGCGGGTGGTGATGAGAAACAAGGAATCTAGTTTTCCTGGCCTTATATAAATGTGATATGACTGATGCAAGTATTTCTCTTTCAAGTTGGTTTGCTGGATGTTGGTGTTTTTTAAAAGCACCATTTTGTTGGATGGACAGTCGTTTTTTTTTTGGGGGGGGGGGGGGTGATTGTTTTGATTTGACTAAAAAGAAATTCACAATAATTATGACTTCCCTCCCTCCCTCACCAATATTTAAAAAATGGGTGATGAGAAACAGTTACCTGGCCTAAAGCATGAACATCAGTGTTTAAAATCCACTGTCTGTACCATCATTGGAATATGAATGTGTGCACAGGTATTTCCTGCTGAAGATTTGAAAAATACATGCACATTTTCCTGCTAAATGTTAACTACATCCGGATATAACCACACTCACTTCCTGTCACACCCACTTCCTGACCCAACCAATACAAATTTGCTTGCTATGGCCCTGCTACTGCTTGCACACTCATTCTCATGCAAAGAATTCTGCCATACACAAGCCACTCTAATCCTGATGAAGGTTAGAGCATCTAGTCGAAACATCGAGAGTAAAAAAATTCAAGTTGATTACTGAGTTGATTACTGAGAAGATCATTATAAGTTATTGGATTTAAAAAAAAGTAAAATGATTTTTAAGAAAGAATCTGAGAAAATGAGAAAACACAAATTTTATTTTTGAGAGAGCATTACGTAATATATATTATAAATGTACTGAAATACTATTTCGGACGTCCTAATGAAGCAAATATTAAACGAGAGTGGATAGGGTGTTTACAATTAACCCCAAACCCAGGCTACTCTCAACTAGGCATGCACAGGCTCATTCAGCCTCGCACAATGGCTCCTCCCAGCTTGAGCCAACAATTACTAGCACAAAGAAATTGAATGTAGTGAGAGAAAGTGGCGGCCAGGGCCTGACCAAAGTTGGAGACAAGGTTTGCCAGTCCTCAGTCATAACTAAGACCCGGCCAAAGTTGGAGACAAGGTTTGCCAGTCCTCAGTCATAACTAAGACCCGACCAAAGTTGGAGACAAGGTTTGCCAGTCCTCAGTCATAACTAAGACCCGACCAAAGTTGGAGACAAGGTTTGCCAGTCCTCAGTCATAACTAAGACCTGACCAAAGTTGGAGACAAGGTTTGCCAGTCCTCAGTCATAACTAAGACCTGACCAAAGTTGGAGACAAGGTTTGCCAGTCCTCAGTCATAACTAAGACCTGACCAAAGTTGGAGACAAGTCCTCAGTCAAAATTAGTAGTTTATACTTCTCTGTTGTCATTATCAAGGTCCAAGAAAGGGTCACAAGAACTCTGACATTCTCGACTTTCCAGTTTGGAAACACAACCAATTTAGGGTGCAGCTTCAGCTGCCATCTCTCCCTGCTTTACGAAATGAATTTCACCATCTTTGCTGCCCACCTTCTTGACGTTCTCGACCTTCAGCTGTGAATTATAAATCTATCTGCACATGCGTGAGACAAACGCACATTGCGAATACAGTTAGCGAGTTTTGTTCAGTCATAATGGGGTGAACACTATTCGAGGGCGAATACCATTCGAAGAAATACTGCATGCCCAAATATCTAGCCATGTAGATTGTCTCCTTTTAATACTGTACATGGAATACTGCATGTCCTCCCCCCATTAAATATCCAGCCATTGGACATTAGATTGTCTCTATTAATGTTGAATATTATTGTATTATTCTGTAGAGCATTCTCTTGGGAGGCAAGCATTCCTTCAACTACACATGATCAGAGCTCTGTCCACACTGGTATATAATACATGCACACTGGTATATAATACATGCACACTGGTATATAATACATGCACACTGGTATATAATACATGCACACTGGTATATAATACATGCACACTGGTATATAATACATGCACACTGGTATATAGGTATAATACATGCACACTGGTATATAGGTCTAATACATGCACACTGGTATATAATACATGCACACTGGTATATAATACATGCACACTGGTATATAATACATGCACACTGGTATATAATACATGCACACTGGTATATAATACATGCACACTGGTATATAATACATGCACACTGGTATATAATACATGCACACTGGTATATAATACATGCACACTGGTATATAATACATGCACACTGGTATATAGGTCTAATACATGCACACTGGTATATAATACATGCACACTGGTATATAATACATGCACACTGGTATATAATACATGCACACTGGTATATAATACATGCACACTGGTATATAATACATGCACACTGGTATATAATACATGCACACTGGTATATAATACATGCACACTGGTATATAGGTATAATACATGCACACTGGTATATAATACATGCACACTGGTATATAATACATGCACACTGGTATATAATACATGCACACTGGTATATAGTACATGCACACTGGTATATAATACATGCACACTGGTATATAATACATGTACACTGGTATATAATACATGCACACTGGTATATAATACATGCACACTGGTATATAATACATGCACACTGGTATATAATACATGCACACTGGTATATAATACATGCACACTGGTATATAATACATGCACACTGGTATATAATACATGCACACTGGTATATAATACATGCACACTGGTATATAATACATGCACACTGGTATATAATACATGCACACTGGTATATAATACATGCACACTGGTATATAATACATGCACACTGGTATATAATACATGCACACTGGTATATAATACATGCACACTGGTATATAATACATGCACACTGGTATATAATACATGCACACTGGTATATAATACATGCACACTGGTATCTAATACATGCACACTGGTATCTAATACATGCACACTGGTATATAATACATGCACACTGGTATATAATACATGCACACTGGTATATAATACATGCACACTGGTATATAATACATGCACACTGGTATATAATACATGCACACTGGTATATAATACATGCACACTGGTATATAATACATGCACACTGGTATCTAATACATGCACACTGGTATATAATACATGCATACTGGTATATAATACATGCACACTGGTATATAATACATGCACACTGGTATATAATACATGCACACTGGTATATAATACATGCACACTGGTATATAATACATGCACACTGGTATATAATACATGCACACTGGTATATAATACATGCACACTGGTATATAATACATGCACACTGGTATATAGGTCTAATACATGCACAAGCACATGTTCTGCCTCTTATGCTGCAATTGTAAAGAATAGAAATTTTAGATTCGAGATGACTTTTCTAGGGTATTAGTATTTTTGGGAGATTACTATTCTATGGAGGTTCAGGAGATTACTATTCTGTGAGGTGGGGAGATTATTTCTTAATGAAGGGTGGTTGTATTTTGTGTTAATAATGTGTTAAATATGTCGAGTGCAAAGTGCCCTACAGCTTGCTGGAGTCCACCCTAATGTACGCTGTGTTGTATGTGAAGGTGTCTGATGTCCACTACGAGGTGCGTATGAATGCTCATCTTGCTATTGAGATGTTTGCAAGGACACGTGAAGGTGAGATATGGTAGGGGTGTGGCTAGTCCACAATAATGACCGATGATGATGATAATAATAATAGTAGTAGTAGTAGTAATAATAGTAGTAGTAATAATAATAGTAGTAGTAATAATAATAATAGTAGTAGTAATAATAGTAATAATAGTAGTAGTAGTAGTAATTAGTAGTAGTAGTAATACAATAATAATAGTAGTAGTAGTAATAATAATAGTAATAGTAGTAGTAGTAATAATAATAGTAATAATATAGTAGTAGTAGTAGTAATAATTAATAATATAATGTTCTGTTGATTTGTCCTTTCAATAGATTTTTTGCAAACATTTCAAATACTTCATCGGGACAAATTAAAAAAACGAAAAGCAATGCAACACATCCACACTCGCTGGCAACACATCCACACTCGCTGGCAACACATCCACACTCGCTGGCAACACATCCACACTCGCTGGCAACACATCCACACTCGCTGGCAACACATCCACACTCGCTGGCAACACATCCACACTCGCTGGCAACACATCCACACTCGCTGGCAACACATCCACACTCGCTGGCAACACATTCACACTCGCTGGCAACATATCCACACTTGGCAACACATCTGGTGAAACTCCCGTAGTAGCATGTGAAGTACTCCTATACATAAGCAGAAAATCACAGTCTTACTCAGACTTCTTCTACCTGACAATCTTGCCTTCAAGGCCTGCTTCACGGACTGAACAAACTGTTCTGCCCATCCGTTTGTGGCAGGGTGATGATAGTGTGTATTTCTGATATGACAAATTCCATTTCTGTTCATAAAGATCGCAAACTCATCTGATGTGACTGGGGGCCATTATCACCAGCCAACTGTTGTGGTAATCCATATGCTGAAAAGATCTGTCTCAACACATCCATGGTAGTGGTGGTTGACGTTGTTCCCTAGAATGGTGAAATCAACATGAACTCACTCCAGGTCTTTGCTGGCCACAGCTGGCATATGCTTCACTGACTGACATGCTATAACTTCTGGCTAACTCCTCAATATTTCTATCTAGCCTGGGCTACATGAAGCTTTTGGCAATCGACTATCCTTGACATGCCAAGGTGTCCCTCATGGACTTTTAGAAGTTTGGGCTGACACTTCTCGGCTATGATTCTCATAATCCCCCAAATAAACAACCGACTTCTATCGAGATCTCATCCCTCCGTTTCTGTAAGCTATCCAACTATCACTTGCTGTGTCAATCCTCCTTCCATGTACAGACAAACTTTAATCAACATCTTATCTGTTGACACAAGTTTTCACTTCTGTGGAGGTGACAGGTAAACACTCTGGCTGCAATATATTGAAAATTCCTGGTTCAGAATAGTGACCTTCCAAATGCCCTTCATCCAATGGCAACTGTGGAAAGACCATCAGCATTGGCATGCTTTTGAGTTACTCGAAATTTGATTTCGTAGCGATATGCTGATGCATGTAGTTGTATAGCCCATCTCTGCAATTGTGGAGCCCCCATCACGAGTATGCCGCTCTTTGACCCAAAAATGGCTCTTCGAAGTCTATGGTCAGTTTCGAGGATAAACTTGCGACCATACAGCATGAAATTTCCTTTATTCCATTAGATGAGCAGCAATGACTTGAGGATAGTTTTATTCGGCACTCGACAATCTTCTGGAAGCAAATGCAATTGTGTGAACATTCCCATCCATCAGGGGTAATGCGGCTCCACCCCCCACCCCCCATATGCTGAAGCATCTCCGGCCAACACAATGGGGAAGGTTGAATCACCTGATGAGGACACCAGCTGTTCTTTAGCCTTCGTAAGAACTGCTTCACATTTCGGAGTCCATTTCTACTGGGTTTCCTGTTCAACAACAAGTAATTTAGAGGATGCAGGAGAGCAGACAAATTCTATATCAACGACCCGTAATAATTTAGCTCAGAAATATTCTTAGGTCCTTGGGCTTGCTTAATAGCTTCAAGCTTGTTCCCCAAAGGATGACAACTTGACTCACCACTCCTATGACCTAAAAAAATCAACACCAGGACTTAACAACGTGGCTCACACCATGCTGCTTGCTTGAGCATCTGTAACACTATGTCCAAGTTCTTTAAGTGCTCTTCATAAGTCTTCTCGGAATCAATGTAACACTGGACTCCATCAATCCTTTGAAGGATCATGTCCACAGTTTTATCGAACACAGCTGGAGCCGATGCGACACCAATAAAGACCATGATGAGTGTTTATGGTAACAGATTTGCGTGACAACTCCTCAAGCAACAATTGCTGATACGCATTTGGATAAATCCAAAACTGAAAAATATTTCCACTCTTGCCGGAGTGGCAAATATTTCATCAGAACGAGGCAGTGGAGGATATTACTCCACATCCACAGCTGGATTGAGGGTGATCCTACCAACCTCACACAACTGTTCTTCTTAGGAACTACTGCAATAGGTGTAGCCCACTCACTAGACTCCAACACTCCCACCTTCTCTAGTCTGTCAAGTTGCTCTTCTACTGCATTTCTCAAAGCTGCCTTGCTCAACAAAACTTGGGTGTTGGGGAACAATCTTGCCCCAACGTATGCTACACACCCGACTTGAGCTCAACGAGCCAATCCAGTCAGAGTGGTAGGTATGCTGCCACCAGAGTCAAGTCTTACTACCCCCTTCTCCCAAGAGATAAGGTTTTTATTCCTTATATTAAAAAGTAGGTTAAAAGTAGAACAGCAAGACAGAACTGACTAGTCACATGCTCAGCTGGCGCTTTTATAGGCTCCAGCAGAGCTACTAAAAATGACCAAATAAGGAAATAATGTGTGTGTGTGTGCAGAGTTCGTGTTGGGTTCAGTTTGCATATGCACAAAGGATGAAAACAGAAATCAAGGCTGACATGAACATGATACAATTTTAATATCTATACAACACGCATTCACTACAACACATAACTGTTTAATGTCCCTGAGCTTCAGTCTGGGGCATAACATTGGGCTTGGCTGACTCGTCCATCAACCAAGCCTTGAAGGGCTCAATTGGATCCAACTTATCTAAGAATACCTCAATGTACTCTTGTAACAAAGCATTAATGTCTCACATAGGATTGTGGAAAGATGAGGTTGAGGCTATCTTCTTCTTCCAATCTAGTTGAATATTTAACCAGCTTCTCCCTAACAAACGTGGTCCCTCGCCTTTAATAATTACTAAGCTCAACTGCTTTGGACCCTGCTGCTCATCCTCTACATCAACCATCACCTCCCCTACTACTACTGGCATGACTTCTCCAGTAACAACACTGATGATGGTTGTGCAGCTTTGTTCGGGGAAAGTTGGACCTCATAACTTCCACAGACAGAATGACAGCTGCTCCAGCACCCAGCTGGTTTGTGGTTGACAGCTCCTCCTCCTATTGTGAACATGAGTGCACTCCTGGTGACCACTATGAATGGTTGGCAACATCACTGCCCGATTGTGGCTGGTTGGTTGGTTCAATCAAGTGTTAGACTCCTCCCTCTTAGACTCTGGTCTGGCAAGCTTTCCTTGACCCTTGAAATTGCTTTTGAAGCTGTAAGATGTCCAATCTTCCCACAGTTGAAACACTTTGCGGCTTTGAACTTGCACAGTTTTCCCTCACAAGACTTCCCACAATCCTAACACACTTTATCGATTTGACACACTCTCGCAGTGACAGTTCCTTTCATTTCACTGGACGATGATCAGCCTCTTCAGCTCCTTGAGTAAACGTGAAGAGCTTTGGCACATGAGCCCTTCCTATGACAACATCTGCTTATTCTCATTCCATCCACCAGCTTGTCTCTGGGTGCTTCTTCAAGAAATGCTCCGAACTGGCAATGCACTGCTAGGTTCTTCGGGGCAACAAAATCAGCAGTTGTTTCTCCAAGCAATTCACATCTTCTGTAAAATGATACCTCTCAGGCAATAACCAATGGTTTAGGTTCAAAGTGGGCCTAAGTGCTCCTAGAAGTTCTTCAAAAGACTTCTCCCTGTGGTTAGTTGGGGATAGCAAAAAGTAAGCACAGCTCCTAGGCCCGGTTACTGTTAGTATCAAAGCAACCCTCTTGTTATCTCTCACTTCATTTGCCTCTATGTAGCTTGACTCGTTCGAGGTAAGTGGAGATGTTCTCGGTGACTATATTAATCTCTCCTAGCTGCCCATACAATCCTACTCGGGCCATAGTCCCATCTCGTCGCCCCTTGTGATATCTTTGTTATATCACTATCCATTAAGCTATAGATCGAAACTTTCTTGGGATTACAACAGACTCTTATTAGTGCACACCCAATAACAAATATCCACAACATTCACTGTGTAGCCACAGATGAATGAGGTAGTGCATAATATGTAGAAGAAGAGTGAGGTCCTGGAGGAAAGGACTGCATTACTGCCTGACAGGATGGCTGAACTATTGAAGATTTGCCAGAGGTCAACCTTCACGGGAGACTTGTATGAATGCTATGGACTCTTCTTCCCTGAGGTAGTTAGCCAATTTATACGTGGCCTTCCTTGAGGAGCTGGCCTTCCTTGAGAAGCTGGCCTTCCTTGAGGAGCTGACCTTGGCCAGCACTAACAAAACCTGTCCTATGGAAAGCATGTTGATGATACATTCTGCATCATAAAGAGAGGGACATAAGGTATCATCTAGCAGCATCAGGCCCACCATGAAGTCCACCATGCATGGAGGAGCCAACTGCATAAGAGATGAGAGGATGCATGTATTCTACTCTGTTGCACACACACACAGATAAATACCTTCATTATGGTGCACACCACCCAGTTCATGTCAGGAGAGGGATTGTCAAGAGCCTCTATGACAGAGCCAAAAGATTGGCCGCCATGCAAGGAGAACTGAACATCATGTCAGGAGAGGGATTTCTATGACAGAGCCAAAAGATTGGCCGCCATGCAAGGAGAACTGAACATCATGTCAGGAGAGGGATTTCTATGACAGAGCCAGAAGATTGGCCGCCATGCAAGGAGAACTGAACATCATGTCAGGAGAGGGATTTCTATGACAGAGCCAGAAGATTGGCCGCCATGCAAGGAGAACTGAACATCATGTCAGGAGAGGGATTTCTATGACAGAGCCAGAAGATTGGCTGCCATGCAAGGAGAACTGAACATCATGTCAGGAGAGGGATTTCTATGACAGAGCCAGAAGATTGGCCGCCATGCAAGGAGAACTGAACATCATGTCAGGAGAGGGATTGTCAAGAGCCTCTATGACAGAGCCAGAAGATTGGCCGCCATGCAAGGAGAACTGAACATCATGTCAGGAGAGGGATTGTCAAGAGCCTCTATGACAGAGCCAGAAGATTGGCCGCCATGCAAGGAGAACTGAACATCATGTCAGGAGAGGGATTGTCAAGAGCCTCTATGACAGAGCCAGAAGATTGGCCGCCATGCAAGGAGAACTGAACAGGGAGAGACCGACTACCTTCCAACAATAGCTACCCACTGCCCTTCATCTGCTCAGCTTCGATGGAGTTAGCTGTGAGGGGAGAGTCGAGGAAATGGAAGAAAATGCCTACCACCAGCAGCAGCCGCCCTCAAGTGCCCAGCCTAATCAGACTTCTCTGTGGAATATTTAATGTCAGGGTTGGTTTTAAACCAGGAATGACTTTAAAATCTCACTGCAGCTTTAGGAAGTGCATATGATTAGAGAAGATTCTTTCCCCCCCCTCAAACATGTCTATGAGTTGATAAGAACATGTGGCAATTGACAAAACAAAGTCTCCAGATGAAGCCCAGCTTGCTAATGCCATCTCCATGCTCCTGTCTCTGCTGGCATTAGGTATTCTCCATGACTTCTAGACTCCTCCAAATCCTTGATGTTGGTCATCCAGTCATTTCCCTTTTCCTTTCAGTCACTTCTCATGTGTAGCTTCTCACCTGACGATGTGCTAAGGTGGCCATCTTGCTGGTCTTCGTGCACTTCCTTCCTGCCTCTGCTTTTCTCGATGTTGCCTTGATGATGGCTTGCTTTTCCCATGAAATGCTCACCATTCTCATAATTGTCCACATCTCAAATGCTTCGATGTTCTTGGAAGTATTCATCACTCTATTTCTTGTTCAGTGCATGCTAGCAATGTACTTGCGTAATGCTATGTTGCTGATGTTATGTGTGACACTGTGTGATTTGTTTAGGAGTTGTAAGCACTGTTGATGCTGGCATGATTCCTCTCTGTGGATGTAATGATGTGTGACACTGTGTGATGTGTTTAGGAGTTGTAGGCACTGTTGATGCTGGCATGATTCCTCTCTGTGTGGATGTAATGATGTGTGACACTGTGTGATGTGTTTAGGAGTTGTAGGCACTGTTGATGCTGGCATGATTCCTCTCTGTGTGGATGTAATGATGTGTGACACTGTGTGATGTGTTTAGGAGTTGTAGGCACTGTTGATGCTGGCATGATTCCTCTCTGTGTGGATGTAATGATGTGTGACACTGTGATGTGTTTAGGAGTTGTAGGCACTGTTGATGCTGGCATGATTCCTCTCTGTGTGGATGTAATGATGTGTGACACTGTGTGATGTGTTTAGGAGTTGTAGGCACTGTTGATGCTGGCATGATTCCACTCTGTGTGGATGTAATGATGTGTGACACTGTGTGATGTTGTAGGCACTGTTGACTGGCATGATTCCTCTCTGTGTGGATGTAATGATGTGTGACACTTTGTGATGTGTTTAGGAGTTGTAGGCACTGTTGATGCTGGCATGATTCCTCTCTGTGTGGATGTAATGATGTGTGACACTGTGTGATGTGTTTAGGAGTTGTAGGCACTGTTGATGCTGGCATGATTCCTCTCTGTGTGGATGTAATGATGTGTGACACTGTGTGATGTGTTTAGGAGTTGTAGGCACTGTTGATGCTGGCATGATTCCTCTCTGTGTGGATGTAATGATGTGTGACACTGTGTGATGTGTTTAGGAGTTGTAGGCACTGTTGATGCTGGCATGATTCCTCTCTGTGTGGACAAGTTAGTGGCAGAGAGGAAACCGCAAATAAAGGTACACACACACACGCATATACATACATGTACGCACACTCACATGTGCGTACACACATGCATGCACACACACAACACACACACATACATGCATACACATACATGCATGCACACATGTACACAGACAACACACACATGCATGCACACACCGACACCACATACATGCACACACATGCATGCACACAGACAACACACACATGCATGCACACACAGACAACACATACATGCACACACATGCATGCACACAGACAACACACACATGCATGCAAACACAGACAACACATACATGCATGTACACGCATGCACACACATTACTCAACTCTCTCATTTCTTGGACGGTCTCTGCTACCATTAATTCTGGCCTTCCTACTCGGACGTCCTCTTTACTTGAACCTTTGAGCATGATCATTTTACTGCCTGGACTATATAACAGCTGAGGAAGTGGGTGGGGTCTTGTGGTACTTAGATAGATAGGTGCTGTGTTCTCTCAGCATAGTGCATGCTGCCTGGAAATATTTGTAAGTGTTACTGCAGAGAGAATAAGCTGAAGGTTGTCCAGTTCTGGGCCAGACTTAACCCAGAAGACCTGCTCTAGACTGGATGTGATGTCAGCACATGACACGCCCCACTTTATGCTGTCCACTTGGATCACCCGCCATCCTCATCCACTGTCCAGTGGGGCACTGTGAACTAGCACACTTGGGATTGGTTTGCCTGCTGCTTATTAGCACATGCGAGTGTGTGGTTCACAGCATAGGAGCTAGAACACCCTTTACAGAATAGCTGTCAGCAACTCAATGTTGGCCTTATTGTAGAGGTGTGTCGGGGTGGAAGGGAACAAGGGTGTGTGGGAGAGGAGAGGGGTTTGCGGTGTGAAGGAGGAGGGGCATGGGGGGGGGAGGATTATCTGGAGGAAAAGGGGAATTGGGTGGGACTACTGGGGTGTATGTGAGGACAGTGGAGGGGGACTGGGGTGTATGTGAGGACAGTGGAGGGGGACTGGGGTGTATGTGAGGACAGTGGAGGGGGACTGGGGTGTATATGAGGACAGTGGAGGGGGACTGGGGTGTATGTGAGGACAGTGGAGGGGGACTGGGGTGTATGTGAGGACAGTGGAGGCGGACTGGGGTGTATGTGAGGACAGTGGAGGGGACTGGGGTGTATGTGAAGACAGTGGAGGGGGACTGGGGTGTATGTGAGGACAGTGGAGGGGGACTGGGTGTATGTGAGGACAGTGGAGGGGGACTGGGGTGTATGTGAGGACAGTGGAGGGGGACTGGGGTGTATATGAGGACAGTGGAGGGGGACTGGGGTGTATGTGAGGACAGTGGAGGGGGACTGGGGTGTATGTGAGGACAGTGGAGGGGGACTGGGGTGTATGTGAGGACAGTGGAGTTGGGACTAAGGTGTGTGGGAGTGGATGAAGGTGGAGATTGGGTATGTGTGGGATGGAAGGGGACTGAGGTGTGGGAGGATAAGGGTGTGGTGTGGGAGGAGGGGAATTGGTCATTGGAAATTCGGCATTAATGATTTCTGATAGAACTCAGTTAGCGTATTGATTGCAGCATCAGCATATTCAGCATTCAGCGTGGAAATAAAATGTTGCGAGCTTGGAGCAGACAGGCAGGGAGGGAGGGAGTGGCACATGCTATCATCATCAAGTATTCCCGCTGCATGTCGACAGTTCAAGGAGTACGTATTCCAGGCAGAATACTCTGGGGAGCCCTGTAGAGAAGGCAGAATACTCTGGGGAGCTCTGTAGGGAAGTCTGGAGAACCTTGTAGGGAAGGCAGAATACTCTGGGGTGCCCTGTAGGGAAGACAGAATACTCTGGGGAGCCATGTAGGGAAGGCAGAATACTCTGGGGTGCCCTGTAGGGAAGGCAGAATACTCTGGGGAGCCATGTAGAGAAGGCAGGAGGGCAGGGAAGATGAAGAGAGGAAGGTAGTGTCTGATGATGACATCATTCACTCTGCTCTGATGTGACCTTGTAGGAGGTGATATTGGACACACTGCACTGGTGTTTCATCCTGAACCCTATTGGGGGGCTGCACTGCAATGCCATCTCCCTCTGCCTAGACCTGCTTGACCACCCCACGGCAAAGCTACGGGCTCAGGCTGCCCGTCTCGTTTTTGACCTCACCGTACCCTTGCGTGGCAAGCGAGTAGCAAGTGAAGTGAGCACTTGCACAAAACTCACCCGCCTCCTCATCGATGACTCTGACCTAGTGAGGGCTCAGGCCGCAGCTGCGCTGATGAGGTCAGTATTGCTACAACAACATTGACAATGACAGTGATGAGATCATCATGATGTAATGATGACAACGACTGCAGACCAGACACGTTTAAATAACTAGCCACATTGAGTGTGCACTAATGTCCAGGCACATGTTAAATAACTAGCCACATTGAGTGTGCACTAATGTCCAGGCACATGTTAAATAACTAGTCACATTGAGTGTGTGCTAATGTCCAGGCACATGTTAAATAACTAGCCACATTGAGTGTGTACTAATGTCCAGGCACATGTTAAATAACTAGCCACATTGAGTGTGCACTAATGTCCAGGCACATGTTAAATAACTAGTCACATTGAGTGTGTGCTAATGTCCAGGCACATGTTAAATAACTAGTCACATTGAGTGTGTGCTAATGTCCAGGCACATGTTAAATAACTAGCCACATTGAGTGTGTACTAATGTCCAGGCACATGTTAAATAACTAGCCACATTGAGTGTGTGCTAATGTCCAGGCACATGTTAAATAACTAGCCACATTGAGTGTGTGCTAATGTCCAGGCACATGTTAAATAACTAGCCACATTGAGTGTGTACTAATGTCCAGGCACATGTTAAATAACTAGCCACATTGAGTGTGTACTAATGTCCAGGCACATGTTAAATAACTAGCCACATTGAGTGTGTACTAATGTCCAGGCACATGTTAAATAACTAGCCACATTGAGTGTGTGCTAATGTCCAGGCACATGTTAAATAACTAGCCACATTGAGTGTGTGCTAATGTCCAGGCACATGTTAAATAACTAGCCACATTGAGTGTGTACTAATGTCCAGGCACATGTTAAATAACTAGCCACATTGAGTGTGCACTAATGTCCAGGCACATGTTAAATAACTAGCCACATTGAGTGTGTACTAATGTCCAGGCACATGTTAAATAACTAGCCACATTGAGTGTGTACTAATGTCCAGGCACATGTTAAATAACTAGCCACATTGAGTGTGTGCTAATGTCCAGGCACATGTTAAATAACTAGCCACATTGAGTGTGCACTAATGTCCAGGCACATGTTAAATAACTAGCCACATTGAGTGTGTACTAATGTCCAGGCACATGTTAAATAACTAGTCACATTGAGTGTGTGCTAATGTCCAGGCACATGTTAAATAACTAGCCACATTGAGTGTGTACTAATGTCCAGGCACATGTTAAATAACTAGCCACATTGAGTGTGCACTAATGTCCAGGCACATGTTAAATAACTAGCCACATTGAGTGTGTACTAATGTCCAGGCACATGTTAAATAACTAGCCACATTGAGTGTGTACTAATGTCCAGGCACATGTTAAATAACTAGCCACATTGAGTGTGTACTAATGTCCAGGCACATGTTAAATAACTAGCCACATTGAGTGTGCACTAATGTCCAGGCACATGTTAAATAACTAGCCACATTGAGTGTGCACTAATGTCCAGGCACATGTTAAATAACTAGCCACATTGAGTGTGCACTAATGTCCAGGCACATGTTAAATAACTAGCCACATTGAGTGTGTGCTAATGTCCAGGCACATGTTAAAATAACTAGCCACATTGAGTGTGCACTAATGTCCAGGCACATGTTAAATAACTAGTCACATTGAGTGTGTACTAATGTCCAGGCACATGTTAAATAACTAGCCACATTGAGTGTGTACTAATGTCCAGGCACATGTTAAATAACTAGCCACATTGAGTGTGTACTAATGTCCAGGCACATGTTAAATAACTAGTCACATTGAGTGTGCACTAATGTCCAGGCACATGTTAAATAACTAGCCACATTGAGTGTGCACTAATGTCCAGGCACATGTTAAATAACTAGCCACATTGAGTGTGTGCTAATGTCCAGGCACATGTTAAATAACTAGCCACATTGAGTGTGCACTAATGTCCAGGCACATGTTAAATAACTAGCCACATTGAGTGTGTGCTAATGTCCAGGCACATGTTAAATAACTAGCCACATTGAGTGTGTACTAATGTCCAGGCACATGTTAAATAACTAGCCACATTGAGTGTGTGCTAATGTCCAGGCACATGTTAAATAACTAGCCACATTGAGTGTGTGCTAATGTCCAGGCACATGTTAAATAACTAGCCACATTGAGTGTGTGCTAATGTCCAGGCACATGTTAAATAACTAGCCACATTGAGTGTGTGCTAATGTCCAGGCACATGTTAAATAACTAGCCACATTGAGTGTGTGCTAATGTCCAGGCACATGTTAAATAACTAGCCACATTGAGTGTGCACTAATGTCCAGGCACATGTTAAATAACTAGCCACATTGAGTGTGTGCTAATGTCCAGGCACATGTTAAATAACTAGCCACATTGAGTGTGTGCTAATGTCCAGGCACATGTTAAATAACTAGCCACATTGAGTGTGCACTAATGTCCAGGCACATGTTAAATAACTAGCCACATTGAGTGTGTGCTAATGTCCAGGCACATGTTAAATAACTAGCCACATTGAGTGTGTGCTAATGTCCAGGCACATGTTAAATAACTAGCCACATTGAGTGTGTGCTAATGTCCAGGCACATGTTAAATAACTAGCCACATTGAGTGTGTGCTAATGTCCAGGCACATGTTAAATAACTAGCCACATTGAGTGTGCACTAATGTCCAGGCACATGTTAAATAACTAGTCACATTGAGTGTGCACTAATGTCCAGGCACATGTTAAATAACTAGCCACATTGAGTGTGTACTAATGTCCAGGCACATGTTAAATAACTAGCCACATTGAGTGTGTGCTAATGTCCAGGCACATGTTAAATAACTAGTCACATTGAGTGTGTACTAATGTCCAGGCACATGTTAAATAACTAGCCACATTGAGTGTGTGCTAATGTCCAGGCACATGTTAAATAACTAGCCACATTGAGTGTGTACTAATGTCCAGGCACATGTTAAATAACTAGCCACATTGAGTGTGTACTAATGTCCAGGCACATGTTAAATAACTAGTCACATTGAGTGTGTACTAATGTCCAGGCACATGTTAAATAACTAGTCACATTGAGTGTGTACTAATGTCCAGGCACATGTTAAATAACTAGCCAAATTGAGTGTGTACTAATGTCCAGGCACATGTTAAATAACTAGCCACATTGAGTGTGTACTAATGTCCAGGCACATGTTAAATAACTAGCCACATTGAGTGTGTACTAATGTCCAGGCACATGTTAAATAACTAGCCTCATTGAGTGTGTACTAATGTCCAGGCACATGTTAAATAACTAGTCACATTGAGTGTGCACTAATGTCCAGGCACATGTTAAATAACTAGCCACATTGAGTGTGTACTAATGTCCAGGCACATGTTAAATAACTAGCCACATTGAGTGTGTACTAATGTCCAGGCACATGTTAAATAACTAGCCACATTGAGTGTGCACTAATGTCCAGGCACATGTTAAATAACTAGCCACATTGAGTGTGCACTAATGTCCAGGCACATGTTAAATAACTAGCCACATTGAGTGTGCACTAATGTCCAGGCACATGTTAAATAACTAGCCACATTGAGTGTGCACTAATGTCCAGGCACATGTTAAATAACTAGCAACATTGAGTGTGTACTAATGTCCAGGCACATGTTAAATAACTAGCCACATTGAGTGTGCACTAATGTCCAGGCACATGTTAAATAACTAGCCACATTGAGTGTGTGCTAATGTCCAGGCACATGTTAAATAACTAGCCACATTGAGTGTGCACTAATGTCCAGGCACATGTTAAATAACTAGCCACATTGAGTGTGTACTAATGTCCAGGCACATGTTAAATAACTAGCCACATTGAGTGTGTGCTAATGTCCAGGCACATGTTAAATAACTAGCCACATTGAGTGTGCACTAATGTCCAGGCACATGTTAAATAACTAGCCACATTGAGTGTGCACTAATGTCCAGGCACATGTTAAATAACTAGCCACATTGAGTGTGCACTAATGTCCAGGCACATGTTAAATAACTAGCCACATTGAGTGTGTGCTAATGTCCAGGCACATGTTAAATAACTAGCCACATTGAGTGTGCACTAATGTCCAGGCACATGTTAAATAACTAGCCACATTGAGTGTGTGCTAATGTCCAGGCACATGTTAAATAACTAGTCACATTGAGTGTGTACTAATGTCCAGGCACATGTTAAATAACTAGCCACATTGAGTGTGTACTAATGTCCAGGCACATGTTAAATAACTAGCCACATTGAGTGTGCACTAATGTCCAGGCACATGTTAAATAACTAGCCACATTGAGTGTGTGCTAATGTCCAGGCACATGTTAAATAACTAGCCACATTGAGTGTGTACTAATGTCCAGGCACATGTTAAATAACTAGCCACATTGAGTGTGTGCTAATGTCCAGGCACATGTTAAATAACTAGCCACATTGAGTGTGTGCTAATGTCCAGGCACATGTTAAATAACTAGCCACATTGAGTGTGTGCTAATGTCCAGGCACATGTTAAATAACTAGCCACATTGAGTGTGCACTAATGTCCAGGCACATGTTAAATAACTAGCCACATTGAGTGTGCACTAATGTCCAGGCACATGTTAAATAACTAGCCACATTGAGTGTGCACTAATGTCCAGGCACATGTTAAATAACTAGTCACATTGAGTGTGCACTAATGTCCAGGCACATGTTAAATAACTAGCCACATTGAGTGTGCACTAATGTCCAGGCACATGTTAAATAACTAGCCACATTGAGTGTGTACTAATGTCCAGGCACATGTTAAATAACTAGCCACATTGAGTGTGCACTAATGTCCAGGCACATGTTAAATAACTAGCCACATTGAGTGTGTGCTAATGTCCAGGCACATGTTAAATAACTAGCCACATTGAGTGTGCACTAATGTCCAGGCACATGTTAAATAACTAGTCACATTGAGTGTGTACTAATGTCCAGGCACATGTTAAATAACTAGTCACATTGAGTGTGTACTAATGTCCAGGCACATGTTAAATAACTAGCCACATTGAGTGTGTACTAATGTCCAGGTACATGTTAAATAACTAGTCACATTGAGTGTGTACTAATGTCCAGGCACATGTTAAATAACTAGCCACATTGAGTGTGTGCTAATGTCCAGGCACATGTTAAATAACTAGCCACATTGAGTGTGTACTAATGTCCAGGCACATGTTAAATAACTAGCCACATTGAGTGTGCACTAATGTCCAGGCACATGTTAAATAACTAGCCACATTGAGTGTGCACTAATGTCCAGGCACATGTTAAATAACTAGCCACATTGAGTGTGCACTAATGTCCAGGCACATGTTTAATAACTAGCCACATTGAGTGTGCACTAATGTCCAGGCACATGTTAAATAACTAGCCACATTGAGTGTGTGCTAATGTCCAGGCACATGTTAAATAACTAGCCACATTGAGTGTGTACTAATGTCCAGGCACATGTTAAATAACTAGCCACATTGAGTGTGTACTAATGTCCAGGTACATGTTAAATAACTAGCCACATTGAGTGTGCACTAATGTCCAGGCACATGTTAAATAACTAGCCACATTGAGTGTGCACTAATGTCCAGGCACATGTTAAATAACTAGCCACATTGAGTGTGCACTAATGTCCAGGCACATGTTAAATAACTAGCCACATTGAGTGTGCACTAATGTCCAGGCACATGTTAAATAACTAGCCACATTGAGTGTGCACTAATGTCCAGGCACATGTTAAATAACTAGCCACATTGAGTGTGCACTAATGTCCAGGCACATGTTAAATAACTAGCCACATTGAGTGTGTGCTAATGTCCAGGCACATGTTAAATAACTAGCCACATTGAGTGTGTGCTAATGTCCAGGCACATGTTAAATAACTAGCCACATTGAGTGTGTACTAATGTCCAGGCACATGTTAAATAACTAGCCACATTGAGTGTGCACTAATGTCCAGGCACATGTTAAATAACTAGTCACATTGAGTGTGTGCTAATGTCCAGGCACATGTTAAATAACTAGCCACATTGAGTGTGTGCTAATGTCCAGGCACATGTTAAATAACTAGCCACATTGAGTGTGTGCTAATGTCCAGGCACATGTTAAATAACTAGCCACATTGAGTGTGTACTAATGTCCAGGCACATGTTAAATAACTAGCCACATTGAGTGTGTACTAATGTCCAGGCACATGTTAAATAACTAGCCACATTGAGTGTGCACTAATGTCCAGGCACATGTTAAATAACTAGTCACATTGAGTGTGTACTAATGTCCAGGCACATGTTAAATAACTAGCCACATTGAGTGTGTACTAATGTCCAGGCACGTGTTAAATAACTAGCCACATTGAGTGTGTACTAATGTCCAGGCACATGTTAAATAACTAGCCACATTGAGTGTGCACTAATGTCCAGGCACATGTTAAATAACTAGCCACATTGAGTGTGTACTAATGTCCAGGCACATGTTAAATAACTAGCCACATTGAGTGTGCACTAATGTCCAGGCACATGTTAAATAACTAGCCACATTGAGTGTGTACTAATGTCCAGGCACATGTTAAATAACTAGTCACATTGAGTGTGCACTAATGTCCAGGCACATGTTAAATAACTAGCCACATTGAGTGTGTGCTAATGTCCAGGCACATGTTAAATAACTAGCCACATTGAGTGTGTACTAATGTCCAGGCACATGTTAAATAACTAGCCACATTGAGTGTGCACTAATGTCCAGGCACATGTTAAATAACTAGCCACATTGAGTGTGCACTAATGTCCAGGCACATGTTAAATAACTAGCCACATTGAGTGTGCACTAATGTCCAGGCACATGTTAAATAACTAGCCACATTGAGTGTGTACTAATGTCCAGGCACATGTTAAATAACTAGCCACATTGAGTGTGTGCTAATGTCCAGGCACATGTTAAATAACTAGCCACATTGAGTGTGCACTAATGTCCAGGCACATGTTAAATAACTAGCCACATTGAGTGTGTACTAATGTCCAGGCACATGTTAAATAACTAGCCACATTGAGTGTGCACTAATGTCCAGGCACATGTTAAATAACTAGCCACATTGAGTGTGCACTAATGTCCAGGCACATGTTAAATAACTAGCCACATTGAGTGTGTGCTAATGTCCAGGCACATGTTAAATAACTAGCCACATTGAGTGTGCACTAATGTCCAGGCACATGTTAAATAACTAGCCACATTGAGTGTGTGCTAATGTCCAGGCACATGTTAAATAACTAGTCACATTGAGTGTGTACTAATGTCCAGGCACATGTTAAATAACTAGCCACATTGAGTGTGTACTAATGTCCAGGCACATGTTAAATAACTAGCCACATTGAGTGTGTACTAATGTCCAGGCACATGTTAAATAACTAGCCACATTGAGTGTGCACTAATGTCCAGGCACATGTTAAATAACTAGCCACATTGAGTGTGTGCTAATGTCCAGGCACATGTTAAATAACTAGTCACATTGAGTGTGCACTAATGTCCAGGCACATGTTAAATAACTAGCCACATTGAGTGTGTGCTAATGTCCAGGCACATGTTAAATAACTAGTCACATTGAGTGTGTACTAATGTCCAGGCACATGTTAAATAACTAGCCACATTGAGTGTGTACTAATGTCCAGGCACATGTTAAATAACTAGTCACATTGAGTGTGTACTAATGTTCAGGCACATGTTAAATAATTAGCCACAATGTCCAGGCACATGTTAAATAAGTCCAGGCACATGTTAAATAACTAGCCACATTGAGTGTGCACTAATATCTAATATCCAGGCACATGTGTACTAATATTGTTGTTCCAGTATTGCAGTGATCACGGAGGGCAAATATGCTGAATTGAAATGTGGAGCTCACAATGAGCTAGTGCATCTCATGAAGGACAGCAACTCTGAGGCAAGACTCAATGCCATCAGAGCCCTCGGCCTCCTCGCTGAGACCCCAGAAGGCAAGCAGAAGCTGAAACCTGCACTGGAGAAGGTGCTTATATATTGATCATGGAAGATGATGGTGGTGGTGATCATGATGGTGATCATGATGGTGATGATGGTGATGGTGGTGATGAGTATGATTATGATGATGGTGATGGTGATGAGTATTATTATGAAGATGATTCTCTCACTGCAGCTGGAAGAAGTAGTGGAGTATGACATTAGTGAGATGGTGCAGAAGGCAGCGCAGACTTCTATAAGGATCATAACATGGCTACCATGACAACAGTACTGCTGCTAGAACCTATTTGACTGAATGCATCATTGATTTTGTATGATAGTCCATTCTAGCCCAGCAGTGCTGGCTTGTGAATGGTGCCGGGTATGTAAGGTGTGACATAGCCCTGGAGAAGTGTGCCAGAGCTCCAAGGCATGTGGTCCTACCTTAGCTAGACAAATGCACGGGACTAGTTAGGATGGAAACTCTAGCAAGAGTCATGCACCCATATCCCATGTGAGAGTCATGTGCCCATATCATGGTGAGAGGGGTGTGCCCATATCATGGTGAGAGGGGTGTGTCCATATCATGGTGAGAGGGGTGTGCCCATATCATGGCGAGAGAGGTGTGCCCATATGATGGTGAGAGGGGTGTGTCCATATCATGGTGAGAGGGGTTTGCCCATATCATGGTGAGAGTCATGCGTCCATATCATGGTGAGAGAGGTGTGCCCATATCATGGTGAGAGGTGTGTGTCCATATCATGGTGAGGGGTGTGCCCATATCATGGTGAGAGAGGTGTGCCCATATGATGGTGATAGGGGTGTGTCCATATCATGGTGATAGGCGTGTGCCCATATCATGGTGAGAGGTGTGTGTCCATATCATGGTGAGAGGGGTGTGTCCATATCATGGTGAGAGGGGTGTGCCCATATCATGGCGAGAGAGGTGTGCCCATATGATGGTGATAGGGGTGTATCCATATCATGGTGATAGGTTTGTGCCCATATCATGGTGAGAGGGGTGTGCCCATATCATGGTGAGAGGGGTGTGTCCATATCATGGTGAGAGGGGTGTGCCCATATCATGGCGAGACAGGTGTGCCCATATGATGGTGATAGGGGTGTGTCCATATCATGGTGAGAGGGGTGTGTCCATATCATCGTGAGAGGATATGGTGAGAGGGGTGTGCCCATATCATGGTGAGAGGGGTGTGTCCATATCATGGTGAGAGGGATAGTGACTCTAGCAGAAGGCAGCGCAGACTTCTATAAGGATCATAACATGGCTACCATGACAACAGTACTGCTGCTAGAACCTATTTGACTGAATGCATCAATGTATGATAGTCCATTCTAGTCCAGCAGTGCTGGCTTGTGAATGGTGCCGGGTATGTAAGGTGTGACATAGCCCTGGAGAAGTGTGCCAGAGCTCCAAGGCATGTGTGATGCATGGTCTCTAGCTAGACAAATGCACGTAACTAGTTAGGATGGAAACTCTAGCAAGAGTCATGCACCCATATCCCATGTGAGAGTCATGTGCCCATATCATGGTGAGAGGGGTGTGCCCATATCTTGGCGAGAGAGGTGTGCCCATATCATGGTGAGAGGGGTGTGTCCATATCATGGTGAGAGGGGTGTGCCCATATCATGGTGAGAGGGGTGTGCCCATATCATGGTGAGAGAGGTGTGCCCATATGATGGTGATAGGGGTGTGTCCATATCATGGCGAGATAGGTGTGCCCATATGATGGTGATAGGGGGGTGTCCATATCATGGTGAGAGGGGTGTGCCCATGTGATGGTGATAGGGGTGTGTCCATATCATGGCGAGAGAGGTGTGCCCATATGATGGTGATAGGGGGGTGTCCATATCATGGTGAGAGGTGAGAGGGGTGTGCCCATATCATGGTGAGAGAGGTGTGCCCATGTGATGGTGATAGGGGTGTGTCCATATCATGGTGAGAGGGGTGTGCCCATATCATGGTGAGAGGGGTGTGCCCATATCATGGTGAGAGGGATAGTGACTCTATAAATGTGTTGCAGACAGAAGCAAGGCCGTCCCTTTTGAAGTTTTTCACGCCAATCATCTGTCATGTGACTTGAACATGTTAGAATATCACAAGGGAATTTGGAATGTCTATTATAATTATTACCTAATATAATTATATATTATGATTTTTGTGATTTTGGATGGCTTGGGGCTGAAACGTGTGACTAGCAAGCCTGCAAATATGGTATATACTCATTTATACATTCTGCATGTAAGAATGGTATAATCAAAATTTAAAGCTTGAAAAATGTGGATTAATAATTGCATGAGACATCTGAAAGTGAAAGGACTTTTCTATTATAGCAATAATGATTTAAAAATTTTTTTTTATTAAATTTTTTTTTTTTTAACAGCGCCAGTGGGCAATGAATAAATTTAAAATAATATGTACTTATAATGTGTAAGTTACAATGCAAGTTTGAGAATCAATCAATCTTTGAGATGGCGAAACTGTGCAATTTTGAAGGTGATATATATATCCTCCTTGACCACCACAGAATTTACACATAATTGGATGAGGAGCATGACGATTATCCCTATTTCCTCCCTATTTACCATGCCTACCGATTGATAAAACTCAAGAGGGATGGCACAAATCTTCTCAGTGTATGAATGGAAATGGGAGGCTAAAGCAGGAGTGAGCTTTAAGGCAGGGATAGAGAAATATAGGTTCTGAGTGAGAGGCTCCTCGTGACAAAGGGACAGCACCAGCAATGATGGAAACCGGTTATTAAGTTATGTCTGAAGTGCAAATGAACTAAAATTACGGCTGCATGCATGTTTGAGTGCATGTCATATCTAGAACACGAAAACATGACGATCCCAACAAGACAAGGAGCGCCATGAAGTATGTAACTGTAAGTGCATGATGTGCTCAGGTGAGACACCTGTTCAAGGTGCAAATCCTGCAAAATGTAGTCAAATGGGTCTCAGTAGATAACCCAGCGAAATCAGTCGATGGCATTTTGGTTTTGTGTGTGGAATTTTTTTCCTCGCAAAGTTATATCAGGAGTGGTAGAGGTGGGCCAGCCTAAGGTTAGGCAATGGACTTCAGGAGCCCTCGGGGGAGGTTTTGTTTTTTGCCTGCTCACACCATAACTAAATAATAAAAATAATGACAGTAAATGAGGTAAGATGACTCCTGCTGCAACAAACACTATGACATCAATGTTAAATGAGTTATACTGCTTGGTCAAGTGGGGGGTGCATAAATCAGTCTTTTCCTCCTCTGCCAACACTTGCCTCAGTGCCCACCATCTCAAACTCCTCCCATCATAATCCAGCTCCATCAGCTCATCATTGTTCTCTTCGAAGTTCACAGTCTATTAGGAAGTGCTCCACATCTTCCACTTCCTCCCCATCTCACAACACACATCTATCATCACTACACAGCCAACATCACCTCTTTTTTTTTTAATTTCTTTTTTTTATGGAAAAAGGTCCTCCTCAATAGCCTGAGGCTGATAGGAAGAGTAACAATAAGTAAACAAATACATGAGGAATATATTAAGTTGATTATAGTTAAGTCTAAGTGCTGATAAGGGGTGTTGAATATAGTGCTTAATTTGTTATAGTGCTTAATTTGTCCAAGTAAATAGTTTCGTGAATGTAATTAGGGAGAGAGTTCCAGAGCTTAGTAGTAGTGAGAGAACATCTAATGAATAAGTTTGAAGAAAAATAAGTTTGGCAGTTAAGGCGGTGAGAGGATAGAGATGAAGATGAAGCTTAGTGAGAAGAAAAGAAGAGTCCGAGGACCATTGTTTGCTACATGCATTCTCTCAAGATGAGATGAAAGATGGGATGATTGAGGGTCCCAGAGGAAACAACAGTACTCCAGATGAGGACGGATAAGAGGCAGGAAGAGCTGGACCAAGTAATTTATGGGTCTTGGAAGAGATGTAAGTAATGCAGCCTAAACATCAACCTCATTCCCTCAGATCCCTGTAATGACCTTGTATACCTTTCTGCTCCACCTATACCACTTCAAACTGCTCCTCCTCCCAATCACACAAATTTCTCTTCTTCATCATCTGATGTCATCAGATTGGATTGTAATAATATTATGGAGAAGTAGCTAAATAAGAGTAGCATATTCCTCACAGTTTTCAAGGACCAGCTCTATATTGCAGTACGGTCATTTTAGCTGACAATTCTTAGAAAACGTGTCATAGCTCAAGTGTAGTGGCAAAGTCAGAATGAAACTTCACCATGTACGATTTTTTTTACAACACTTATTCCGTTCTCTTTGTTCTGCTGTTTCAGAAACAGGCTTATTATTATTGTTGTTGTTGTTGTTGCTGCTGTTGTTGTTGTTATTATTATTACTATTACTATTACTATTATTACTATTATTACTATTATTATTATTATTGTTGTTGTTGTTGTTATTATTTTGTTGTTATTATTACTATTACTACTACTACTACTACTACTACTACTGCTGCTATTATTATTATTATTATTATTATTATTATTATTATTATTATTATTATTATTATTATTATTATTATTATTATTATTATTATTATTATTTATTTTTATTAGACAGGAAAATCGACTTTTTAAATTGTTCGGTTGAGTCTTGAGATAGGCCATCACTAAGTGCATACAAACAATAAATGACTGACTATTAGAAAAGAACAACGTGAATAATGATTATTACAGTTTGTTTGGGGATGATGATTGGGGTGGGGGGGGGGGGGGGGGGGAGGTGCCACAGACTAGGTGCCAAACATTAAGTAGTCCTCTTCTCCCACCACTTGAGCACATTTCCCATTACAATTCTGTCTACCCTATCCAACACCTCTTCCGTCACCCCTGCTACTCATTTACCCAACATTAGGCCTACTCTCCCTTCTTCATCTTCATTTCTCCATTCTACCACACACTCTTCAGACCCTTCAACCATATCCAATAATCACCAGCAAACTCTCTACAGTACAACAAGAAATGCACAATATCTTCCACAACACCTTCATCACATAGCTCACATCTACCATCCCGGCACATACCACACCTCACCTTGTCACCCAACATGCTGTCCTTAGCCTAAATCTCAGCCTCACTTCCCCTGTGTTTACTGAATCCTCTTATGTATCTTTCTTGTCCAAAATTTCTTTAGCCACTTGAGACTTGATTTCCCTCCTACTTCTTTCCGCCACTCTTCCTTATGAACATCCCTTACACAATTCCTCCATGTCACACTTGAGCCTACTATCTCCAACGCTCCTTCCCCCTAAACTTCCTTTTCAGCTCACAAGACTCTGCCCACTAACCTGGACAATCACTTAACAGTGCCACAACTTTTTTCACTAGTCTATCTTCACTCATTCTCTGCAACCTCCATCCAAATAACACTTTCTTTTCTTCCCTTCTCTGCTCCAGCCTCCCAGCCTCTTACTGCCATCCTTGTAACTGTATTACTCCCTCCAACCAGTTTCCTCCCAATGCTCTCTTGAATTTGGAATCTTGCAGGCTGTCTTCCCTCCTGTCCACCATACTTCAGATGCATGCTCTACACATGGCCTAGCTAGCAACTCCCATATTAGTTTACCTCTGTCCGTCTCCATTTCTCTGTTTGCCCTGCTCATCAATTCTTGCCCTCAATTTCTCTGCCTTTTCCTTCATCTTCTCCAAATGAACATTTCCTCTCATCCCCCTGTCAAACCGCACACCAAGATATTTGAAGGCTTCCACATTCTCCATTCTCTCGGCTTAGGGGAGTGCTGGACGACCAGTGCAGCTGCTAATATGGCTGTGGTTAATAGCTATAGCAGTCGAGCGAGAGCTATTGAAAACACAACAAAGTAAGTTGCGTGCAATCTAACCTAAGCTTAGAAAGTTAGTAGTTTACTAGGAGGAAGAGACATTAATTGTTCTGCAGTTAACTGGTCAGCGAAATTTTCTGAAATCATGTCTGCATGCATTCCTCAGCAGATCTTGAGTGGCAAGAAAAATGTTTCTTGATTGTCAACATGTGTCATCAGAAATCCGGCATTCGGAGCTGCATTGAGAACTAGACAACAACATGAGAAATCCAAGTATAAGAAACTTAGAAATGAGAGGAAGAGAGAATGGAGTTGTAGAGAGGATGGAGTTGTAGAGAGGATGAAGTTGTAGAGAAGATGAAGTTGTAGAGAGGATGAAGTTGTAGAGAGGATGAAGGATGAAGTTGTAGAGAGGATGGAGTCGTAGAGAGGATGAAGTTGAGAGGATAAATCCGAAAACAAAAAAGAGTTCTGGAAAATGGTCAACTAGAAAAAGTCTGCCATCCCGACTCTCCAGTTATCTTCTTCTGGAGTTCAACAAGGGAGTGTTCTCAGCCCTTTGCTTTTTCTTGTTTATGTTAATGACATTCAGGGTATAAAGTTTTCCAAGTTATTTCTCATTGCAGATGCGCAAAATTTTACATGAAAATTCTGAGTCAGCTTCGGTGTGATCGTGCAGATAGGGAACCTGATATGGGCTGGTGGATTTTTGCTCCTTTGAAAATATGACAACATGGCATTTTCAGAGATTGAAGCACTGGTCCGACCAGTTGCAGATCAACAGCAGTGTTGTGCTTGCTATTGACTTATCTTGGAGTTATCATTTGATCCTTGTAACTATTGTCCAAAATTCTAAGACGATATCTGTCCGTGTTAAGAAAACCTTGTACCTATACTTGTGAGAGCTCACCTTATGTATTGCTCTCCACTGTGACGACCCCTTTTACTGAAATACATCAGAGCTTGGAAGCCTTGCAGAAACCATCTACAAAATCTGTTCAAGATTATGAGCCTACTTACAGCAGTTGTTTGGTGAAGCTACAAATACTTCTGCTTATGAATTGTTTCAATGAACTCTCAGTTGACATATAACGAAATTACAAGGACCTCAATAATCAACTTGAAATTTACCCTCTCCAGAGGGAGTAAATGTCCAGTTCATGAAACCACCTAGTGATTGGTTTGACATCAGTAATTCATCTCTTTCTTATCAACAATCACAAGATATTATTAAACTCGAAATTTCATAACAACTTTCTCCACAATCAACTTGAATTCCACTCTTGCATTACTTATAATTTATATAGATGCCAAGGCTATGGAATTCTCTATCAGTTCTGACTTCTCCCAGTCAGTAGCCACAATTGAGTGTAACCTGCTGAATTTTTTGGTGCTCACTTTGATCCCCGACAATGTGTGCACACATCACTAACTTTGTCCACGTCATAATTATCCTCCCTCCCCTTGCTTCATTAATTAATTAACAAAGCTAATGTGACAAACCTTCTCATCCACCATAATAATAATAATAATAATAATAATAATAATAATAATAATAATAATAATAATAATAATAATAATAATAATAATAATAATAATAATAATAATAATAATAATAATAATAATAATAATAATAATAATAATAATAATAATAATAATAATAATAATAATAATAATAATAATTATTATTATTATAAATAAAACCATAATAATTTATAATAATCCAATACAATTAATGAATAAATAGATTAATAAATGGCAGTCACTCCCTAAGGCCCCCCAAGATCGAAGCACGCTGTACTGCCATCGATAAGCGCTGCAGGAGGTAAGCGGTAGCATGGCTGTCACCTGTCTCTCTCCTCAGACGTTTCCCAAGATCTCTAAGGAATAGGAGAGACTTGGGCCCAATTGCTCCTGATGTTTCAATGGCTATAGGCACGAAGAGGTGGGTGGTCAGGAAAGCACTGTATTTGCTGCACTTCCTTTTTTCAGCCATTGCTGCTACCTCTCTAGCAGCCACAGTAGCCCGACTCAAATAGGAAGGGGCAAAAGTGTCCGGACATGTGTTATCCCACACCAACACCTTTCCACATCTCCATGGTACTATTGTAACCCCATCAGGTCTTTTCCCATCCGATCTCAGCAGGCCTGTAGGTTCTAATCGAGCTGGTATCTTTGCAGAGAGAAGGGCCCTGTTAAATTAAATAAACTATTAAGAAATAAGAAAACTGACCAACATAATAGCATTATTATAGTAATATATTATACTATTGCTATTATCATCATCATTATTAATTCTTCTTCTCAGACCAAGCACCAAGCAAGGAGACTGGGAGTGCTTGAAGTCAGGCGTCTGGATTTTTGGGTGAAAGAGCAAAGAGCAAGATCTAGTCCATATCATCTGATCAGAGAGGGCTCCCTCACTGGAGGAGGGTTGTCATGATCTTGCACAAGAGATACAGGGTATCATCCAAGTACGGCGTGGAAGTCACCTGAGGTGAGATGGAAGGAGACGGTGGACAAGGTTGGATGAAGCAGCAGCTTTAGCCAAGACAGCAGAAGGAGCAAGCTACACTAAAAAAACCAAGACCACCTACCAACAGACAGAGTTGCCTGGACAAGATTGGATCACCATAGTGAAGTGAATGTTGTGTCGCTCACAAGGGTCATTGCTATTTTATCATTGCTGATGAATTCTCTGGACAGTTTTATAAACAACATAGCTACCCGTATCCTTCCCCTGGCCTCCTTCAAGCCTCTTGTGCTTGAGGACGGCGGATTGCGCATGGCGCATTTCTACCGTTACGTACAAGGTGGTAACAGCTGGGATGCGTTTGCTACTGGTGCTACTACTGCTAATAGAGTCTTTACTCGCTGCAAGCGCTCACAACTGCCCTATAGCTTGCGAGTGCTTCTCCAACAATGATCCTGAAGGAACTCTAACTGTGGACTGCAGTAACCAAGACTTAGCAGAGATCCCATATCCTCTGCCCAACCGGACCAGTCACCTGTAAGACTAACAATGACGTAGTCAAGTATATGTGCTGCCAATTAACAGAACTATCCAATGGAGAGAGTGTTTTATTTTCATTTTCTAAATATTGTAACACTTTCAGCTAGCTATATATATGTAGACTTATAATTTACATCATGATCTCCTTAACACCCACCAGTATATCTAGTGACCATATATATATATATATATTTATGTATATCAGGGCTAGAGCCAGCCAGATATGAAGTGGTCAGATTGATTTTGCTGAAGCAGGAAATATCTAATATTAATAAAATAATAAAATAATGAGTTATTTTTAACCATAGGAAACAACAAACATAGTCAGACTATTAATCAATCCACTGACTGGTGCTGTTTGTTATCAGTTCTGGCCTAGTTGCCAGAAAGTGGTCAGGATTAACTGACTAACCTTGCTGTAGCAAGGGGTCTGTGCCTGTATATATATAGAGAGCAAGCACTGGCTGTGCCTAGCCTGCTCTTGGTACAACACAATGTGTGTATATATATATATAGAGCAAGCACTGGCTGTGCCTAGCCTGCTCTTGATGCAACACAATGTGTGTATATTATATAGAGCAAGCACTGGCTGCGCCTAGCCTGCTCTTGGTGCAACACAATGTGTATATATATATATAGCAAGCACTGGCTGTGCCTAGCCTGCTCTTGATGCAACACAATGTGTGTATATATATATAGCAAGCACTGGCTGTGCCTAGCCTGCTCTTCGTGCAACACAATGTGTGTATATATATATAGCAAGCACTGGCTGTGCCTAGCCTGCTCTTCGTGCAACACAATGTGTGTATATATATATAGCAAGCACTGGCTGTGCCTAGCCTGCTCTTCGTGCAACACAATGTGTGTATATATATATAGCAAGCACTGGCTGTGCCTAGCCTGCTCTTGATGCAACACAATGTGTATATATATATAGAGCAAGCACTGGCTGTGCCTAGCCTGCTCTTCGTGCAACACAATGTGTGTATATATATATATATAGCAAGCACTGGCTGTGCCTAGCCTGCTCTTGATGCAACACAATGTGTGTATATATATATAGCAAGCACTGGCTGTGCCTAGCCTGCTCTTGGTACAACACAATGTGTGTATATATATATAGCAAGCACTGGCTGTGCCTAGCCTGCTCTTCGTGCAACACAATGTGTGTATATATATATAGCAAGCACTGGCTGTGCCTAGCCTGCTCTTGATGCAACACAATGTGTGTATATATATATAGAGCAAGCACTGGCTGTACCTAGCCTGCTCTTGATGCAACACAATGTGTGTATATATATATAGCAAGCACTGGCTGTGCCTAGCCTGCTCTTGATGCAACACAATGTGTGTATATATATATAGAGCAACCACTGGCTGTGCCTAGCCTGCTCTTGGTGCAACACAATGTGTGTATATATATATAGCAAGCACTGGCTGTGCCTAGCCTGCTCTTGATGCAACACAATGTGTGTATATATATATAGCAAGCACTGGCTGTGCCTAGCCTGCTCTTGATGCAACACAATGTGTGTATATATATATAGAGCAAGCACTGGCTGTGCCTAGCCTGCTCTTGATGCAACACAATGTGTGTATATATATATAGCAAGCACTGGCTGTGCCTAGCCTGCTCTTGATGCAACACAATGTGTGTATATATATATAGAGCAAGCACTGGCTGTACCTAGCCTGCTCTTGATGCAACACAATGTGTGTATATATATATAGCAAGCACTGGCTGTGCCTAGCCTGCTCTTGGTGCAACACAATGTGTGTATATATATAAAGCAAGCACTGGCTGTGCCTAGTCTGCTCTTGATGCAACACAATGTGTGTATATATATATATAGCAAGCACTGGCTGTGCCTAGCCTGCTCTTGGTACAACACAATGTGTGTATATATATATAGCAAGCACTGGCTGTGCCTAGTCTGCTCTTGATGCAACACAATGTGTGTATATATATATAGCAAGCACTGGCTGTGCCTAGCCTGCTCTTGATGCAACACAATGTGTGTATATATATATAGCAAGCACTGGCTGTGCCTAGCCTGCTCTTGATGCAACACAATGTGTGTATATATATATAGAGCAAGCACTGGCTGTGCCTAGCCTGCTCTTGATGCAACACAATGTGTGTATATATATAGAGCAAGCACTGGCTGTGCCTAGTCTGCTCTTCATGCAACACAATGTGTGTATATATATATAGCAAGCACTGGCTGTGCCTAGCCTGCTCTTGGTGCAACACAATGTGTGTATATATATAAAGCAAGCACTGGCTGTGCCTAGCCTGCTCTTGGTGCAACACAATGTGTGTATATATATATAGCAAGCACTGGCTGTGCCTAGCCTGCTCTTGATGCAACACAATGTGTGTATATATATATAGCAAGCACTGGCTGTGCCTAGCCTGCTCTTGATGCAACACAATGTGTGTATATATATATAGCAAGCACTGGCTGTGCCTAGCCTGCTCTTGGTGCAACACAATGTGTGTATATATATAAAGCAAGCACTGGCTGTGCCTAGCCTGCTCTTGGTGCAACACAATGTGTGTATATATATATAGCAAGCACTGGCTGTGCCTAGCCTGCTCTTGATGCAACACAATGTGTGTATATATATAAAGCAAGCACTGGCTGTGCCTAGCCAGCTCTTGATGCAACACAATGTGTGTATATATATATATAGAGCAAGCACTGGCTGTGCCTAGCCTGCTCTTGATGCAACACAATGTGTGTATATATATAAAGCAAGCACTGGCTGTGCCTAGCCTGCTCTTGATGCAACACAATGTGTGTATATATATAAAGCAAGCACTGGCTGTGCCTAGCCTGCTCTTGATGCAACACAATGTGTGTATATATATATAGCAAGCACTGGCTGTGCCTAGCCTGCTCTTGATGCAACACAATGTGTATATATATATAGAGCAAGCACTGGCTGTGCCTAGCCTGCTCTTGGTGCAATGCAATGTGTGATCAGAACTTGTGTTATTCATATATTGACTAGTGATGTCAGTGGCAACTTGATCCAATATGTCCGTGTCTTCGACTTCTCTCCTGCTGACACTTTTCTCACCATCCTGTAAGTTTGTTGGCTACATACTTAACTTTGAACCTTACAGTAACTTAGCTGATACACTCCAAATTCCATCTTCTCCAAATTTTCTTTGGCTGTACTGTGCAATATAAGAATGATCTCTTTATCAACATTGTTCATATGTGCTAGAAATAGTAACACTGTGTAAACCTTATTCTTGTCTCTTTATTAACATTGTTAATGTGCGCTAGAATAGTAACACTGTGTAACACTTATTCTTGTCTCTTTATTAACATTGTTCATGTGTGCTAGAATAGTAACACTGTGTAACTACTAGGTCTTTGTATATGTATACTATTAGTATGTACAGCTTCAAATTAAACATTGCTTACCATGTGCTGGAGTGTTAACACTGTGTAACATGATTGTATTAGTGAATATATCTGATTATGCACTGCCATTCTTTAGCGTGGCTAGATGTGCATTTCAAAATGAAGGACATCCAAAGATGGACTCACCTCTCGGCTGTAGTTCTCATCGCCTGTAGCTCTCATCGCATCTTCTTGTGGAGCATCCTAAACTGAGTCTTCCGAAGTTCATAGCTCCTTCTTCAAGGATGTCAAGCAACTTAATACATTGTGAGGACTAGTGAGTCTAACATCACCTCCTGCAGTGTATCTATCTAGTGAGTCCACCTCCTGCAGTGTATCTATCTAGTGAGTCTAACATCACCTCCTGCAGTGTATCTATCTAGTGAGTCTAACATCACCTCCTGCAGTGTATCTATCTAGTGAGTCTAACATCACCTCCTGCAGTGTATCTATCTAGTGAGTCTAACATCACCTCCTGCAGTGTATCTATCTAGTGAGTCTAACATCACCTCCTGCAGTGTATCTATCTAGTGAGTCTAACGTCACCTCCTGCAGTGTATCTATCTAGTGAGTCTAACATCACCTCCTGCAGTGTATCTATCTAGTGAGTCTAACATCACCTCCTGCAGTGTATCTATCTAGTGAGTCTAACATCACCTCCTGCAGTGTATCTATCTAGTGAGTCTAACATCACCTCCTGCAGTGTATCTATCTAGTGAGTCTAACATCACCTCCTGCAGTGTATCTATCTAGTGAGTCTAACATCACCTCCTGCAGTGTATCTATCTAGTGAGTCTAACATCACCTCCTGCAGTGTATCTATCTAGTGAGTCTAACATCACCTCCTGCAGTGTATCTATCTAGTGAGTCTAACATCACCTCCTACAGTGTATCTATCTAGTGAGTCTAACATCACCTCCTGCAGTGTATCTATCTAGTGAGTCTAACATCACCTCCTGCAGTGTATCTATCTAGTGAGACTAACATCACCTCCTACAGTGTATCTATCTAGTGAGTCCACCTCCTGCAGTGTATCTATCTAGTGAGTCTAACATCACCTCCTGCAGTGTATCTATCTAGTGAGTCTAACATGACCTCCTGCAGTGTATCTATCTAGTGAGTCTAACATCACCTCCTGCAGTGTATCTATCTAGTGAGTCTAACATCACCTCCTGCAGTGTATCTATCTAGTGAGTCTAACATCACCTCCTGCAGTGTATCTATCTAGTGAGTCTAACATCACCTCCTGCAGTGTATCTATCTAGTGAGTCTAACATCACCTCCTGCAGTGTATCTATCTAGTGAGTCTAACATCACCTCCTGCAGTGTATCTATCTAGTGAGTCTAACATCACCTCCTGCAGTGTATCTATCTAGTGAGTCTAACATCACCTCCTGCAGTGTATCTATCTAGTGAGTCTAACATCACCTCCTGCAGTGTATCTATCTAGTGAGACTAACATCACCTCCTACAGTGTATCTATCTAGTGAGTCTAACATCACCTCCTGCAGTGTATCTATCTAGTGAGTCCACCTCCTGCAGTGTATCTATCTAGTGAGTCTAACATCACCTCCTGCAGTGTATCTATCTAGTGAGTCTAACATCACCTCCTGCAGTGTATCTATCTAGTGAGTCTAACATCACCTCCTACAGTATCTATCTGAAGTACTACAAGACCCAATCTTATTATGAGAAGACTACAAATGCGTTGCATCATGTGTCAGATGGTGTCAAGATAGTCTAATGTGTTGCGCCATGTGTCAGATGGTCTAATGCGTTGCATCACGTGTCAAGATGGTCTAATGTGTTGCACCACGTGTCAGATGGTCTAATGCATTGCATCACGTTCCAGATGGTCTAATGTGTTGCGCCACGTGTCAGATGGTCTAATGTGTTGCATCATGTGTCTGCTTCTAAATTTGTTTAATGCACCTGACAATTGGTAAATGTTTTGTTGTTGACATGTTGCATGAGTGGGAGTAGAATATTGTTGTTGTTGACATGTTGCATGAGTGGGAGTAGAATATTGTTGTTGTTGACATGTTGCATGAGTGGCAGTAGAATATTGTTGTTGTTGACATGTTGCATGAGTGGGAGTAGAATATTGTTGTTGTTGACATGTTGCATGAGTGGGAGTAGAATATTGTTGTTGTTGACATGTTACATGAGTGGGAGTAGAATATTGTTGTTGTTGACATGTTGCATGAGTGGGAGTAGAATATTGTTGTTGTTGACATGTTGCATGAGTGGGAATAGAATATTGTTGTTGTTTACATGTTGCATGAGTGGGAATGGAATATTGAGTTGTTTCTCGAGCATTTGTCAGTTTTCACAAGCCAAAGGCAAGTACTACTCCACCCACAGTGAGTGTAATATATACTTGATATGCTCATAATAAAGACTACACTTCATATAACAGTAACAGTCAGTCATCAGAAAGACAGTCAGTCAGTCAGTCAGTGGATGAAATTCTCAAACTCATTAAAATGTAAATTACAAGGAGAGGCAGTGAATAAGCCATTGAGGTAGGCAAACAAGAATTATGCAGCGCAACGTTCCTGCATGTCTACAACGAACCTTACTGTAAAGAAATCCACCTAGCGCCTCCTTCAAGAGTGAAGGTATACACAGCGACACAGCGATTCCTGGTCAAGCATTAGGTGGATGTGCTGCTCTACACTGAAGAAGAGCTTCCAGGACTAGGTGTCTGTGATGCTCTACACTGAAGAAGAGCTTCCAGGACTAGGTGTCTGCACTGCTCTACACTGAAGAAGAGCTTCCAGGACTAGTTGTCTGTACTGCTCTACACTGAAGAAGAGCTTCCAGGACTAGGTGTCTGGGCTGCTCTACACTGAAGAAGAGCTTCCAGGACTAGGTGTCTGCGCTGCTCTACACTGAAGAAGAGCTTCCAGGACTAGGTGTGTGTGCTGCTCTACACTGAAGAAGAGCTTCCAGGACTAGGTGCTCTACACTGAAGAAGAGCTTCCAGGACTAGGTGTCTGTGTTGCTCTACACTGAAGAAGAGCTTCCAGGACTAGGTGTCTGTGTTGCTCTACACTGAAGAAGAGCTTCCAGGACTAGGTGTCTGTGCTGCTCTACACTGAAGAAGAGCTTCCAGGACTAGGTGTCTGGGCTGCTCTACACTGAAGAAGAGCTTCCAGGACTAGGTGTGTGTGCTGCTCTACACTGAAGAAGAGCTTCCAGGACTAGGTGTCTTGGCTGCTCTACACTGAAGAAGAGCTTCCAGGACTAGGTGTCTGTGTTGCTCTACACTGAAGAAGAGCTTCCAGGACTAGGTGTGTGTGCTGCTCTACACTGAAGAAGAGCTTCCAGGACTAGGTGTGTGTGCTGCTCTACACTGAAGAAGAGCTTCCAGGACTAGGTGTCTGTACTGCTCTACACTGAAGAAGAGCTTCCAGGACTAGGTGTCTGGGCTGCTCTACACTGAAGAAGAGCTTCCAGGACTAGGTGTGTGTGCTGCTCTACACTGAAGAAGAGCTTCCAGGACTAGGTGTCTGGGCTGCTCTACACTGAAGAAGAGCTTCCAGGACTAGGTGTCTGTGTTGCTCTACACTGAAGAAGAGCTTCCAGGACTAGGTGTCTGTACTGCTCTACACTGAAGAAGAGCTTCCAGGACTAGGTGTGTGTGCTGCTCTACACTGAAGAAGAGCTTCCAGGACTAGGTGTCTGTGCTGCTCTACACTGAAGAAGAGCTTCCAGGACTAGGTGGATGTGTTGCTCTACACTGAAGAAGAGCTTCCAGGACTAGGTGTCTGGGCTGCTCTACACTGAAGAAGAGCTTCCAGGACTAGGTGTCTGTACTGCTCTACACTGAAGAAGAGCTTCCAGGACTAGGTGTCTGTCTCTCTACACTGAAGAAGAGCTTCCAGGACTAGGTGTCTATGCTGCTCTACACTGAAGAAGAGCTTCCAGGACTAGGTGTCTATGCTGCTCTACACTGAAGAAGAGCTTCCAGGACTAGATGTCTGTTGCTGCTCTACACTGAAGAAGAGCTTCCAGGACTAGGTGGTCTGTGCTGCTCTACACTGAAGAAGAGCTTCCAGGACTAGGTGTCTGTTGCTGCTCTACACTGAAGAAGAGCTTCCAGGACTAGGTGTCTGGGCTGCTCTACACTGAAGAAGAGCTTCCAGGACTAGGTGTATGTGCTGCTCTACACTGAAGAAGAGCTTCCAGGACTAGGTGTCTGTACTGCTCTACACTGAAGAAGAGCTTCCAGGACTAGGTGTCTGTCCTGCTCTACACTGAAGAAGAGCTTCCAGGACTAGGTGTGTGTGCTGCTCTACACTGAAGAAGAGCTTCCAGGACTAGGTGTCTGTCCTGCTCTACACTGAAGAAGAGCTTCCAGGACTAGGTGTGTGTGCTGCTCTACACTGAAGAAGAGCTTCCAGGACTAGGTGTCTGGGCTGCTCTACACTGAAGAAGAGCTTCCAGGACTAGGTGTCTATGCTGCTCTACACTGAAGAAGAGCTTCCAGGACTAGGTGTCTGTACTGCTCTACACTGAAGAAGAGCTTCCAGGACTAGGTGTCTGTGTTGCTCTACACTGAAGAAGAGCTTCCAGGACTAGGTGTCTGGGCTGCTCTACACTGAAGAAGAGCTTCCAGGACTAGGTGGATGTGTTGCTCTACACTGAAGAAGAGCTTCCAGGACTAGGTGTGTGTGCTGCTCTACACTGAAGAAGAGCTTCCAGGACTAGGTGTGTGTGCTGCTCTACACTGAAGAAGAGCTTCCAGGACTAGGTGTGTGTGCTGCTCTACACTGAAGAAGAGCTTCCAGGACTAGGTGTCTGTGATGCTCTACACTGAAGAAGAGCTTCCAGGACTAGGTGTCTGTACTGCTCTACACTGAAGAAGAGCTTCCAGGACTAGGTGTGTGTGCTGCTCTACACTGAAGAAGAGCTTCCAGGACTAGGTGTCTGTGCTGCTCTACACTGAAGAAGAGCTTCCAGGACTAGGTGTCTGTACTGCTCTACACTGAAGAAGAGCTTCCAGGACTAGGTGTGTGTGCTGCTCTACACTGAAGAAGAGCTTCCAGGACTAGGTGTGTGTGCTGCTCTACACTGAAGAAGAGCTTCCAGGACTAGGTGTCTGTACTGCTCTACACTGAAGAAGAGCTTCCAGGACTAGGTGTGTGTGCTGCTCTACACTGAAGAAGAGCTTCCAGGACTAGGTGTGTGTGCTGCTCTACACTGAAGAAGAGCTTCCAGGACTAGATGTCTGTGCTGCTCTACACTGAAGAAGAGCTTCCAGGACTAGGTGTCTGTCCTGCTCTACACTGAAGAAGAGCTTCCAGGACTAGGTGTGTGTGCTGCTCTACACTGAAGAAGAGCTTCCAGGACTAGGTGTCTGGGCTGCTCTACACTGAAGAAGAGCTTCCAGGACTAGGTGTCTATGCTGCTCTACACTGAAGAAGAGCTTCCAGGACTAGGTGTCTGTACTGCTCTACACTGAAGAAGAGCTTCCAGGACTAGGTGTCTGTGTTGCTCTACACTGAAGAAGAGCTTCCAGGACTAGGTGTCTGGGCTGCTCTACACTGAAGAAGAGCTTCCAGGACTAGGTGGATGTGTTGCTCTACACTGAAGAAGAGCTTCCAGGACTAGGTGTGTGTGCTGCTCTACACTGAAGAAGAGCTTCCAGGACTAGGTGTGTGTGCTGCTCTACACTGAAGAAGAGCTTCCAGGACTAGGTGTGTGTGCTGCTCTACACTGAAGAAGAGCTTCCAGGACTAGGTGTCTGGGCTGCTCTACACTGAAGAAGAGCTTCCAGGACTAGGTGTCTGTACTGCTCTACACTGAAGAAGAGCTTCCAGGACTAGGTGTCTGTACTGCTCTACAGTGAAGAAGAGCTTCCAGGACTAGATGTCTGTGCTGCTCTACACTGAAGAAGAGCTTCCAGGACTAGGTGTCTGTGCTGCTCTACACTGAAGAAGAGCTTCCAGGACTAGGTGTGTGTACTGCTCTACACTGAAGAAGAGCTTCCAGGACTAGGTGTCTATGCTGCTCTACACTGAAGAAGAGCTTCCAGGACTAGGTGTCTGGGCTGCTCTACACTGAAGAAGAGCTTCCAGGACTAGGTGTGTGTGCTGCTCTACACTGAAGAAGAGCTTCCAGGACTAGGTGTCTGTGCTGCTCTACACTGAAGAAGAGCTTCCAGGACTAGATGTCTGTTGCTGCTCTACACTGAAGAAGAGCTTCCAGGACTAGGTGTCTGTGCTGCTCTACACTGAAGAAGAGCTTCCAGGACTAGGTGTCTGGGCTGCTCTACACTGAAGAAGAGCTTCCAGGACTAGGTGTCTGTGTTGCTCTACACTGAAGAAGAGCTTCCAGGACTAGGTGTCTGGGCTGCTCTACACTGAAGAAGAGCTTCCAGGACTAGGTGTCTGTGCTGCTCTACACTGAAGAAGAGCTTCCAGGACTAGGTGTGTGTGCTGCTCTACACTGAAGAAGAGCTTCCAGGACTAGGTGTCTGTGTTGCTCTACACTGAAGAAGAGCTTCCAGGACTAGGTGTCTGTGATGCTCTACACTGAAGAAGAGCTTCCAGGACTAGGTGTGTGTGCTGCTCTACACTGAAGAAGAGCTTCCAGGACTAGGTGTCTGCACTGCTCTACACTGAAGAAGAGCTTCCAGGACTAGGTGTCTGTGTTGCTCTACACTGAAGAAGAGCTTCCAGGACTAGGTGCTCTACACTGAAGAAGAGCTTCCAGGACTAGGTGTCTGTGATGCTCTACACTGAAGAAGAGCTTCCAGGACTAGCTGCTCTACACTGAAGAAGAGCTTCCAGGACTAGGTCTCTGTGCTGCTCTACACTGAAGAAGAGCTTCCAGGACTAGGTGTCTATGCTGCTCTACACTGAAGAAGAGCTTCCAGGACTAGGTGTCTGTGATGCTCTACACTGAAGAAGAGCTTCCAGGACTAGGTGTCTGTGATGCTCTACACTGAAGAAGAGCTTCCAGGACTAGGTGTCTGTGCTGCTCTACACTGAAGAAGAGCTTCCAGGACTAGGTGTCAGTGCTGCTCTACACTGAAGAAGAGCTTCCAGGACTAGGTGTCTGGGCTGCTCTACACTGAAGAAGAGCTTCCAGGACTAGGTGTCTGTACTGCTCTACACTGAAGAAGAGCTTCCAGGACTAGGTGTCTGGGCTGCTCTACACTGAAGAAGAGCTTCCAGGACTAGGTGTCTGTACTGCTCTACACTTAAGAAGAGCTTCCAGGACTAGGTGTGTGTGCTGCTCTACACTGAAGAAGAGCTTCCAGGACTAGGTGTCTGGGCTGCTCTACACTGAAGAAGAGCTTCCAGGACTAGGTGTCTATGCTGCTCTACACTGAAGAAGAGCTTCCAGGACTAGGTGTCTGTACTGCTCTACACTGAAGAAGAGCTTCCAGGACTAGGTGTCTGTGTTGCTCTACACTGAAGAAGAGCTTCCAGGACTAGGTGTCTGGGCTGCTCTACACTGAAGAAGAGCTTCCAGGACTAGGTGGATGTGTTGCTCTACACTGAAGAAGAGCTTCCAGGACTAGGTGTGTGTGCTGCTCTACACTGAAGAAGAGCTTCCAGGACTAGGTGTGTGTGCTGCTCTACACTGAAGAAGAGCTTCCAGGACTAGGTGTGTGTGCTGCTCTACACTGAAGAAGAGCTTCCAGGACTAGGTGTCTGTGATGCTCTACACTGAAGAAGAGCTTCCAGGACTAGGTGTCTGTACTGCTCTACACTGAAGAAGAGCTTCCAGGACTAGGTGTGTGTGCTGCTCTACACTGAAGAAGAGCTTCCAGGACTAGGTGTCTGTGCTGCTCTACACTGAAGAAGAGCTTCCAGGACTAGGTGTCTGTACTGCTCTACACTGAAGAAGAGCTTCCAGGACTAGGTGTGTGTGCTGCTCTACACTGAAGAAGAGCTTCCAGGACTAGGTGTGTGTGCTGCTCTACACTGAAGAAGAGCTTCCAGGACTAGGTGTCTGTACTGCTCTACACTGAAGAAGAGCTTCCAGGACTAGATGTGTGTGCTGCTCTACACTGAAGAAGAGCTTCCAGGACTAGGTGTGTGTGCTGCTCTACACTGAAGAAGAGCTTCCAGGACTAGATGTCTGTGCTGCTCTACACTGAAGAAGAGCTTCCAGGACTAGGTGTCTGTCCTGCTCTACACTGAAGAAGAGCTTCCAGGACTAGGTGTGTGTGCTGCTCTACACTGAAGAAGAGCTTCCAGGACTAGGTGTCTGGGCTGCTCTACACTGAAGAAGAGCTTCCAGGACTAGGTGTCTATGCTGCTCTACACTGAAGAAGAGCTTCCAGGACTAGGTGTCTGTACTGCTCTACACTGAAGAAGAGCTTCCAGGACTAGGTGTCTGTGTTGCTCTACACTGAAGAAGAGCTTCCAGGACTAGGTGTCTGGGCTGCTCTACACTGAAGAAGAGCTTCCAGGACTAGGTGGATGTGTTGCTCTACACTGAAGAAGAGCTTCCAGGACTAGGTGTGTGTGCTGCTCTACACTGAAGAAGAGCTTCCAGGACTAGGTGTGTGTGCTGCTCTACACTGAAGAAGAGCTTCCAGGACTAGGTGTGTGTGCTGCTCTACACTGAAGAAGAGCTTCCAGGACTAGGTGTCTGGGCTGCTCTACACTGAAGAAGAGCTTCCAGGACTAGGTGTCTGTACTGCTCTACACTGAAGAAGAGCTTCCAGGACTAGGTGTCTGTACTGCTCTACAGTGAAGAAGAGCTTCCAGGACTAGATGTCTGTGCTGCTCTACACTGAAGAAGAGCTTCCAGGACTAGGTGTCTGTGCTGCTCTACACTGAAGAAGAGCTTCCAGGACTAGGTGTGTGTACTGCTCTACACTGAAGAAGAGCTTCCAGGACTAGGTGTCTATGCTGCTCTACACTGAAGAAGAGCTTCCAGGACTAGGTGTCTGGGCTGCTCTACACTGAAGAAGAGCTTCCAGGACTAGGTGTGTGTGCTGCTCTACACTGAAGAAGAGCTTCCAGGACTAGGTGTCTGTGCTGCTCTACACTGAAGAAGAGCTTCCAGGACTAGATGTCTGTTGCTGCTCTACACTGAAGAAGAGCTTCCAGGACTAGGTGTCTGTGCTGCTCTACACTGAAGAAGAGCTTCCAGGACTAGGTGTCTGGGCTGCTCTACACTGAAGAAGAGCTTCCAGGACTAGGTGTCTGTGTTGCTCTACACTGAAGAAGAGCTTCCAGGACTAGGTGTCTGGGCTGCTCTACACTGAAGAAGAGCTTCCAGGACTAGGTGTCTGTGCTGCTCTACACTGAAGAAGAGCTTCCAGGACTAGGTGTGTGTGCTGCTCTACACTGAAGAAGAGCTTCCAGGACTAGGTGTCTGTGTTGCTCTACACTGAAGAAGAGCTTCCAGGACTAGGTGTCTGTGATGCTCTACACTGAAGAAGAGCTTCCAGGACTAGGTGTGTGTGCTGCTCTACACTGAAGAAGAGCTTCCAGGACTAGGTGTCTGTGCTGCTCTACACTGAAGAAGAGCTTCCAGGACTAGGTGCTCTACACTGAAGAAGAGCTTCCAGGACTAGGTGTCTGTGTTGCTCTACACTGAAGAAGAGCTTCCAGGACTAGGTGCTCTACACTGAAGAAGAGCTTCCAGGACTAGGTGTCTGTGATGCTCTACACTGAAGAAGAGCTTCCAGGACTAGCTGCTCTACACTGAAGAAGAGCTTCCAGGACTAGGTCTCTGTGCTGCTCTACACTGAAGAAGAGCTTCCAGGACTAGGTGTCTATGCTGCTCTACACTGAAGAAGAGCTTCCAGGACTAGGTGTCTGTGATGCTCTACACTGAAGAAGAGCTTCCAGGACTAGGTGTCTGTGATGCTCTACACTGAAGAAGAGCTTCCAGGACTAGGTGTCTGTGCTGCTCTACACTGAAGAAGAGCTTCCAGGACTAGGTGTCAGTGCTGCTCTACACTGAAGAAGAGCTTCCAGGACTAGGTGTCTGGGCTGCTCTACACTGAAGAAGAGCTTCCAGGACTAGGTGTCTGTACTGCTCTACACTGAAGAAGAGCTTCCAGGACTAGGTGTCTGGGCTGCTCTACACTGAAGAAGAGCTTCCAGGACTAGGTGTCTGTACTGCTCTACACTTAAGAAGAGCTTCCAGGACTAGGTGTGTGTGCTGCTCTACACTGAAGAAGAGCTTCCAGGACTAGCTGCTCTACACTGAAGAAGAGCTTCCAGGACTAGGTGTCTGTGATACTCTACACTGAAGAAGAGCTTCCAGGACTAGGTGTCTGTGTTGCTCTACACTGAAGAAGAGCTTCCAGGACTAGCTGCTCTACACTGAAGAAGAGCTTCCAGGACTAGGTGTCTGTGATACTCTACACTGAAGAAGAGCTTCCAGGACTAGCTGCTCTACACTAAAGAAGAGCTTCCAGGACTAGGTGTGTGTGCTACTCTACACTGAAGAAGAGCTTCCAGGACTAGGTGTCTGTCCTGCTCTACACTGAAGAAGAGCTTCCAGGACTAGCTGCTCTACACTGAAGAAGAGCTTCCAGGACTAGGTGTCTGGGCTGCTCTACACTGAAGAAGAGCTTCCAGGACTAGGTGTCTGTGTTGCTCTACACTGAAGAAGAGCTTCCAGGACTAGGTGGATGTGCTGCTCTACACTGAAGAAGAGCTTCCAGGACTAGGTGTCTGGGCTGCTCTACACTGAAGAAGAGCTTCCAGGACTAGGTGTCTGTCCTGCTCTACACTGAAGAAGAGCTTCCAGGACTAGCTGCTCTACACTGAAGAAGAGCTTCCAGGACTAGGTGGTCTGTGCTGCTCTACACTGAAGAAGAGCTTCCAGGACTAGGTGTCTGTACTGCTCTACACTGAAGAAGAGCTTCCAGGACTAGGTGTGTGTGCTGCTCTACACTGAATAAGAGCTTCCAGGACTAGGTGTCTGGGCTGCTCTACACTGAAGAAGAGCTTCCAGGACTAGGTGTCTGTACTGCTCTACACTGAAGAAGAGCTTCCAGGACTAGGTGTCTGCGCTGCTCTACACTGAAGAAGAGCTTCCAGGACTAGCTGCTCTACACTGAAGAAGAGCTTCCAGGACTAGGTGGTCTGTGCTGCTCTACACTGAAGAAGAGCTTCCAGGACTAGGTGTCTGTACTGCTCTACACTGAAGAAGAGCTTCCAGGACTAGGTGTCTGGGCTGCTCTACACTGAAGAAGAGCTTCCAGGACTAGGTGTCTGTACTGCTCTACACTGAAGAAGAGCTTCCAGGACTAGGTATCTGGGCTGCTCTACACTGAAGAAGAGCTTCCAGGACTAGGTGTCTGTACTGCTCTACACTGAAGAAGAGCTTCCAGGACTAGGTGGTCTGTGCTGCTCTACACTGAAGAAGAGCTTCCAGGACTAGGTGTCTGTACTGCTCTACACTGAAGAAGAGCTTCCAGGACTAGGTGTCTGTCTCTCTACACTGAAGAAGAGCTTCCAGGACTAGGTGTCTGTGATGCTCTACACTGAAGAAGAGCTTCCAGGACTAGGTGTCTATGCTGCTCTACACTGAAGAAGAGCTTCCAGGACTAGGTGTCTGTACTGCTCTACAGTGAAGAAGAGCTTCCAGGACTAGGTGTGCTGCTCTACACTGAAGAAGAGCTTCCAGGACTAGGTGTCTGTACTGCTCTACACTGAAGAAGAGCTTCCAGGACTAGGTGTCTGGGCTGCTCTACACTGAAGAAGAGCTTCCAGGACTAGGTGTCTGCGCTGCTCTACACTGAAGAAGAGCTTCCAGGACTAGGTGTCTGGGCTGCTCTACACTGAAGAAGAGCTTCCAGGACTAGGTGGATGTGCTGCTCTACACTGAAGAAGAGCTTCCAGGACTAGGTGTGTGTGCTGCTCTATACTGAAGAAGAGCTTCCAGGACTAGGTGTGTGTGCTGCTCTACACTGAAGAAGAGCTTCCAGGACTAGGTGTGTGTGCTGCTCTACACTGAAGAAGAGCTTCCAGGACTAGGTGTCTGTACTGCTCTACACTGAAGAAGAGCTTCCAGGACAAGGTGTCTGTACTGCTCTACACTGAAGAAGAGCTTCCAGGACTAGGTGTCTGTGTTGCTCTACACTGAAGAAGAGCTTCCAGGACTAGGTGTCTGTACTGCTCTACACTGAAGAAGAGCTTCCAGGACTAGGTGTCTGTGTTGCTCTACACTGAAGAAGAGCTTCCAGGACTAGGTGTCTGTCTCTCTACACTGAAGAAGAGCTTCCAGGACTAGGTGTCTGTCTCTCTACACTGAAGAAGAGCTTCCAGGACTAGGTGTCTGTGTTGCTCTACACTGAAGAAGAGCTTCCAGGACTAGGTGTGTGTGCTGCTCTACACTGAAGAAGAGCTTCCAGGACTAGGTGTCTGTGTTGCTCTACACTGAAGAAGAGCTTCCAGGACTAGGTGTCTGTCTCTCTACACTGAAGAAGAGCTTCCAGGACTAGGTGTCTGTGCTGCTCTACACTGAAGAAGAGCTTCCAGTACTAGGTGTGTGTGCTGCTCTACACTGAAGAAGAGCTTCCAGGACTAGGTGTCTGTCTCTCTACACTGAAGAAGAGCTTCCAGGACTAGGTGTCTGTCTCTCTACACTGAAGAAGAGCTTCCAGGACTAGGTGTCTGTACTGCTCTACACTGAAGAAGAGCTTCCAGTACTAGGTGTGTGTGCTGCTCTACACTGAAGAAGAGCTTCCAGGACTAGGTGTCTGTGTTGCTCTACACTGAAGAAGAGCTTCCAGGACTAGGTGTCTGTCTCTCTACACTGAAGAAGAGCTTCCAGGACTAGGTGTCTGTCTCTCTACACTGAAGAAGAGCTTCCAGGACTAGGTGTCTGTACTGCTCTACACTGAAGAAGAGCTTCCAGGACTAGGTGTGTGTGCTGCTCTACACTGAAGAAGAGCTTCCAGGACTAGGTGTGTGTGCTGCTCTACACTGAAGAAGAGCTTCCAGGACTAGGTGTCTGTACTGCTCTACACTGAAGAAGAGCTTCCAGGACTAGATGTGTGTGCTGCTCTACACTGAAGAAGAGCTTCCAGGACTAGGTGTGTGTGCTGCTCTACACTGAAGAAGAGCTTCCAGGACTAGATGTCTGTGCTGCTCTACACTGAAGAAGAGCTTCCAGGACTAGGTGTCTGTCCTGCTCTACACTGAAGAAGAGCTTCCAGGACTAGGTGTGTGTGCTGCTCTACACTGAAGAAGAGCTTCCAGGACTAGGTGTCTGGGCTGCTCTACACTGAAGAAGAGCTTCCAGGACTGGGTGTCTGTACTGCTCTACACTGAAGAAGAGCTTCCAGGACTAGGTGTCTATGCTGCTCTACACTGAAGAAGAGCTTCCAGGACTAGGTGTCTGTACTGCTCTACACTGAAGAAGAGCTTCCAGGACTAGGTGTCTGTGTTGCTCTACACTGAAGAAGAGCTTCCAGGACTAGGTGTCTGGGCTGCTCTACACTGAAGAAGAGCTTCCAGGACTAGGTGGATGTGTTGCTCTACACTGAAGAAGAGCTTCCAGGACTAGGTGTGTGTGCTGCTCTACACTGAAGAAGAGCTTCCAGGACTAGGTGTGTGTGCTGCTCTACACTGAAGAAGAGCTTCCAGGACTAGGTGTGTGTGCTGCTCTACACTGAAGAAGAGCTTCCAGGACTAGGTGTCTGGGCTGCTCTACACTGAAGAAGAGCTTCCAGGACTAGGTGTCTGTACTGCTCTACACTGAAGAAGAGCTTCCAGGACTAGGTGTCTGTACTGCTCTACAGTGAAGAAGAGCTTCCAGGACTAGATGTCTGTGCTGCTCTACACTGAAGAAGAGCTTCCAGGACTAGGTGTCTGTGCTGCTCTACACTGAAGAAGAGCTTCCAGGACTAGGTGTGTGTACTGCTCTACACTGAAGAAGAGCTTCCAGGACTAGGTGTCTATGCTGCTCTACACTGAAGAAGAGCTTCCAGGACTAGGTGTCTGGGCTGCTCTACACTGAAGAAGAGCTTCCAGGACTAGGTGTGTGTGCTGCTCTACACTGAAGAAGAGCTTCCAGGACTAGGTGTCTGTGCTGCTCTACACTGAAGAAGAGCTTCCAGGACTAGATGTCTGTTGCTGCTCTACACTGAAGAAGAGCTTCCAGGACTAGGTGTCTGTGCTGCTCTACACTGAAGAAGAGCTTCCAGGACTAGGTGTCTGGGCTGCTCTACACTGAAGAAGAGCTTCCAGGACTAGGTGTCTGTGTTGCTCTACACTGAAGAAGAGCTTCCAGGACTAGGTGTCTGGGCTGCTCTACACTGAAGAAGAGCTTCCAGGACTAGGTGTCTGTGCTGCTCTACACTGAAGAAGAGCTTCCAGGACTAGGTGTGTGTGCTGCTCTACACTGAAGAAGAGCTTCCAGGACTAGGTGTCTGTGTTGCTCTACACTGAAGAAGAGCTTCCAGGACTAGGTGTCTGTACTGCTCTACACTGAAGAAGAGCTTCCAGGACTAGGTGTGTGTGCTGCTCTACACTGAAGAAGAGCTTCCAGGACTAGGTGTGTGTGCTGCTCTACACTGAAGAAGAGCTTCCAGGACTAGGTGTCTGTACTGCTCTACACTGAAGAAGAGCTTCCAGGACTAGATGTGTGTGCTGCTCTACACTGAAGAAGAGCTTCCAGGACTAGGTGTGTGTGCTGCTCTACACTGAAGAAGAGCTTCCAGGACTAGATGTCTGTGCTGCTCTACACTGAAGAAGAGCTTCCAGGACTAGGTGTCTGTCCTGCTCTACACTGAAGAAGAGCTTCCAGGACTAGGTGTGTGTGCTGCTCTACACTGAAGAAGAGCTTCCAGGACTAGGTGTCTGGGCTGCTCTACACTGAAGAAGAGCTTCCAGGACTAGGTGTCTATGCTGCTCTACACTGAAGAAGAGCTTCCAGGACTAGGTGTCTGTACTGCTCTACACTGAAGAAGAGCTTCCAGGACTAGGTGTCTGTGTTGCTCTACACTGAAGAAGAGCTTCCAGGACTAGGTGTCTGGGCTGCTCTACACTGAAGAAGAGCTTCCAGGACTAGGTGGATGTGTTGCTCTACACTGAAGAAGAGCTTCCAGGACTAGGTGTGTGTGCTGCTCTACACTGAAGAAGAGCTTCCAGGACTAGGTGTGTGTGCTGCTCTACACTGAAGAAGAGCTTCCAGGACTAGGTGTGTGTGCTGCTCTACACTGAAGAAGAGCTTCCAGGACTAGGTGTCTGGGCTGCTCTACACTGAAGAAGAGCTTCCAGGACTAGGTGTCTGTACTGCTCTACACTGAAGAAGAGCTTCCAGGACTAGGTGTCTGTACTGCTCTACAGTGAAGAAGAGCTTCCAGGACTAGATGTCTGTGCTGCTCTACACTGAAGAAGAGCTTCCAGGACTAGGTGTCTGTGCTGCTCTACACTGAAGAAGAGCTTCCAGGACTAGGTGTGTGTACTGCTCTACACTGAAGAAGAGCTTCCAGGACTAGGTGTCTATGCTGCTCTACACTGAAGAAGAGCTTCCAGGACTAGGTGTCTGGGCTGCTCTACACTGAAGAAGAGCTTCCAGGACTAGGTGTGTGTGCTGCTCTACACTGAAGAAGAGCTTCCAGGACTAGGTGTCTGTGCTGCTCTACACTGAAGAAGAGCTTCCAGGACTAGATGTCTGTTGCTGCTCTACACTGAAGAAGAGCTTCCAGGACTAGGTGTCTGTGCTGCTCTACACTGAAGAAGAGCTTCCAGGACTAGGTGTCTGGGCTGCTCTACACTGAAGAAGAGCTTCCAGGACTAGGTGTCTGTGTTGCTCTACACTGAAGAAGAGCTTCCAGGACTAGGTGTCTGGGCTGCTCTACACTGAAGAAGAGCTTCCAGGACTAGGTGTCTGTGCTGCTCTACACTGAAGAAGAGCTTCCAGGACTAGGTGTGTGTGCTGCTCTACACTGAAGAAGAGCTTCCAGGACTAGGTGTCTGTGTTGCTCTACACTGAAGAAGAGCTTCCAGGACTAGGTGTCTGTGATGCTCTACACTGAAGAAGAGCTTCCAGGACTAGGTGTGTGTGCTGCTCTACACTGAAGAAGAGCTTCCAGGACTAGGTGTCTGTGCTGCTCTACACTGAAGAAGAGCTTCCAGGACTAGGTGCTCTACACTGAAGAAGAGCTTCCAGGACTAGGTGTCTGTGTTGCTCTACACTGAAGAAGAGCTTCCAGGACTAGGTGCTCTACACTGAAGAAGAGCTTCCAGGACTAGGTGTCTGTGATGCTCTACACTGAAGAAGAGCTTCCAGGACTAGCTGCTCTACACTGAAGAAGAGCTTCCAGGACTAGGTCTCTGTGCTGCTCTACACTGAAGAAGAGCTTCCAGGACTAGGTGTCTATGCTGCTCTACACTGAAGAAGAGCTTCCAGGACTAGGTGTCTGTGATCTCTACACTGAAGAAGAGCTTCCAGGACTAGGTGTCTGTGATGCTCTACACTGAAGAAGAGCTTCCAGGACTAGGTGTCTGTGCTGCTCTACACTGAAGAAGAGCTTCCAGGACTAGGTGTCAGTGCTGCTCTACACTGAAGAAGAGCTTCCAGGACTAGGTGTCTGTACTGCTCTACACTGAAGAAGAGCTTCCAGGACTAGGTGTCTGGGCTGCTCTACACTGAAGAAGAGCTTCCAGGACTAGGTGTCTGTACTGCTCTACACTTAAGAAGAGCTTCCAGGACTAGGTGTGTGTGCTGCTCTACACTGAAGAAGAGCTTCCAGGACTAGCTGCTCTACACTGAAGAAGAGCTTCCAGGACTAGGTGTCTGTGATACTCTACACTGAAGAAGAGCTTCCAGGACTAGGTGTCTGTGTTGCTCTACACTGAAGAAGAGCTTCCAGGACTAGCTGCTCTACACTGAAGAAGAGCTTCCAGGACTAGGTGTCTGTGATACTCTACACTGAAGAAGAGCTTCCAGGACTAGCTGCTCTACACTAAAGAAGAGCTTCCAGGACTAGGTGTGTGTGCTACTCTACACTGAAGAAGAGCTTCCAGGACTAGGTGTCTGTTCTGCTCTACACTGAAGAAGAGCTTCCAGGACTAGCTGCTCTACACTGAAGAAGAGCTTCCAGGACTAGGTGTCTGGGCTGCTCTACACTGAAGAAGAGCTTCCAGGACTAGGTGTCTGTGTTGCTCTACACTGAAGAAGAGCTTCCAGGACTAGGTGGATGTGCTGCTCTACACTGAAGAAGAGCTTCCAGGACTAGGTGTCTGGGCTGCTCTACACTGAAGAAGAGCTTCCAGGACTAGGTGTCTGTCCTGCTCTACACTGAAGAAGAGCTTCCAGGACTAGCTGCTCTACACTGAAGAAGAGCTTCCAGGACTAGGTGGTCTGTGCTGCTCTACACTGAAGAAGAGCTTCCAGGACTAGGTGTCTGTACTGCTCTACACTGAAGAAGAGCTTCCAGGACTAGGTGTGTGTGCTGCTCTACACTGAATAAGAGCTTCCAGGACTAGGTGTCTGGGCTGCTCTACACTGAAGAAGAGCTTCCAGGACTAGGTGTCTGTACTGCTCTACACTGAAGAAGAGCTTCCAGGACTAGGTGTCTGCGCTGCTCTACACTGAAGAAGAGCTTCCAGGACTAGCTGCTCTACACTGAAGAAGAGCTTCCAGGACTAGGTGGTCTGTGCTGCTCTACACTGAAGAAGAGCTTCCAGGACTAGGTGTCTGTACTGCTCTACACTGAAGAAGAGCTTCCAGGACTAGGTGTCTGGGCTGCTCTACACTGAAGAAGAGCTTCCAGGACTAGGTGTCTGTACTGCTCTACACTGAAGAAGAGCTTCCAGGACTAGGTATCTGGGCTGCTCTACACTGAAGAAGAGCTTCCAGGACTAGGTGTCTGTACTGCTCTACACTGAAGAAGAGCTTCCAGGACTAGGTGGTCTGTGCTGCTCTACACTGAAGAAGAGCTTCCAGGACTAGGTGTCTGTACTGCTCTACACTGAAGAAGAGCTTCCAGGACTAGGTGTCTGTCTCTCTACACTGAAGAAGAGCTTCCAGGACTAGGTGTCTGTGATGCTCTACACTGAAGAAGAGCTTCCAGGACTAGGTGTCTATGCTGCTCTACACTGAAGAAGAGCTTCCAGGACTAGGTGTCTGTACTGCTCTACAGTGAAGAAGAGCTTCCAGGACTAGGTGTGCTGCTCTACACTGAAGAAGAGCTTCCAGGACTAGGTGTCTGTACTGCTCTACACTGAAGAAGAGCTTCCAGGACTAGGTGTCTGGGCTGCTCTACACTGAAGAAGAGCTTCCAGGACTAGGTGTCTGCGCTGCTCTACACTGAAGAAGAGCTTCCAGGACTAGGTGTCTGGGCTGCTCTACACTGAAGAAGAGCTTCCAGGACTAGGTGGATGTGCTGCTCTACACTGAAGAAGAGCTTCCAGGACTAGGTGTGTGTGCTGCTCTATACTGAAGAAGAGCTTCCAGGACTAGGTGTCTGTACTGCTCTACACTGAAGAAGAGCTTCCAGGACTAGGTGTGTGTGCTGCTCTACACTGAAGAAGAGCTTCCAGGACTAGGTGTGTGTGCTGCTCTACACTGAAGAAGAGCTTCCAGGACTAGGTGTGTGTGCTGCTCTACACTGAAGAAGAGCTTCCAGGACTAGGTGTCTGTACTGCTCTACACTGAAGAAGAGCTTCCAGGACAAGGTGTCTGTACTGCTCTACACTGAAGAAGAGCTTCCAGGACTAGGTGTCTGTGTTGCTCTACACTGAAGAAGAGCTTCCAGGACTAGGTGTGCTGCTCTACACTGAAGAAGAGCTTCCAGGACTAGGTGTGCTGCTCTACACTGAAGAAGAGCTTCCAGGACTAGGTGTCTGTACTGCTCTACACTGAAGAAGAGCTTCCAGGACTAGGTGTCTGTGTTGCTCTACACTGAAGAAGAGCTTCCAGGACTAGGTGTCTGTCTCTCTACACTGAAGAAGAGCTTCCAGGACTAGGTGTCTGTCTCTCTACACTGAAGAAGAGCTTCCAGGACTAGGTGTCTGTGTTGCTCTACACTGAAGAAGAGCTTCCAGGACTAGGTGTGTGTGCTGCTCTACACTGAAGAAGAGCTTCCAGGACTAGGTGTCTGTGTTGCTCTACACTGAAGAAGAGCTTCCAGGACTAGGTGTCTGTCTCTCTACACTGAAGAAGAGCTTCCAGGACTAGGTGTCTGTCTCTCTACACTGAAGAAGAGCTTCCAGGACTAGGTGTCTGTACTGCTCTACACTGAAGAAGAGCTTCCAGTACTAGGTGTGTGTGCTGCTCTACACTGAAGAAGAGCTTCCAGGACTAGGTGTCTGTGTTGCTCTACACTGAAGAAGAGCTTCCAGGACTAGGTGTCTGTCTCTCTACACTGAAGAAGAGCTTCCAGGACTAGGTGTCTGTCTCTCTACACTGAAGAAGAGCTTCCAGGACTAGGTGTCTGTACTGCTCTACACTGAAGAAGAGCTTCCAAGACTAGGTGTCTGGGCTGCTCTACACTGAAGAAGAGCTTCCAGGACTAGGTGTATGTGCTGCTCTACACTGAAGAAGAGCTTCCAGGACTAGGTGTGTGTGCTGCTCTACACTGAAGAAGAGCTTCCAGGACTAGGTGTCTGGGCTGCTCTACACTGAAGAAGAGCTTCCAGGACTAGGTGTCTGTACTGCTCTACACTGAAGAAGAGCTTCCAGGACTAGTCTGTGCTGCTCTACACTGAAGAAGAGCTTCCAGGACTAGGTGTCTGTGTTGCTCTACACTGAAGAAGAGCTTCCAGGACTAGGTGTGTGTGCTGCTCTACACTGAAGAAGAGCTTCCAGGACTAGGTGTCTGTACTGCTCTACACTGAAGAATAGCTTCCAGGACTAGGTGTCTGGGCTGCTCTACACTGAAGAATAGCTTCCAGGACTAGGTGTCTGGGCTGCTCTACACTGAAGAAGAGCTTCCAGGACTAGTTGTCTGTACTGCTCTACAGTGAAGAAGAGCTTCCAGGACTAGGTGTCTGGGCTGCTCTACACTGAAGAAGAGCTTCCAGGACTAGGTGTCTGTACTGCTCTACACTGAAGAAGAGCTTCCAGGACTAGGTGTCTGTGTTGCTCTACACTGAAGAAGAGCTTCCAGGACTAGGTGTCTGGGCTGCTCTACACTGAAGAAGAGCTTCCAGGACTAGGTGTGTGTGCTGCTCTACACTGAAGAAGAGCTTCCAGGACTAGGTGTGTGTGCTGCTCTACACTGAAGAAGAGCTTCCAGGACTAGGTATCTGTGCTGCTCTACACTGAAGAAGAGCTTCCAGGACTAGGTGTGTGTGCTGCTCTACACTGAAGAAGAGCTTCCAGGACTAGGTGTCTGAGCTGCTCTACACTGAAGAAGAGCTTCCAGGACTAGGTGTCTGTACTGCTCTACACTGAAGAAGAGCTTCCAGGACTAGGTGTCTGTGTTGCTCTACACTGAAGAAGAGCTTCCAGGACTAGGTGTCAGCCTGTGCTGCTCTACACTGAAGAAGAGCTTCCAGGACTAGGTATCTGCGCTGCTCTACACTGAAGAAGAGCTTCCAGGACTAGGTGTCTGGGCTGCTCTACACTGAAGAAGAGCTTCCAGGACTAAGTGTCTGTGTTGCTCTACACTGAAGAAGAGCTTCCAGGACTAGGTGTGTGTGCAGCTCTACACTGAAGAAGAGCTTCCAGGACTAGGTGTCTGCACTGAAGAAGAGCTTCCAGGACTAGGTGTCTAGGCTGCTCTACACTGAAGAAGAGCTTCCAGGACTAGGTGTCTGGGCTGCTCTACATTGAAGAAGAGCTTTCACTGAAGGAGAGCTTCCAGGACTAGGTGTCTGTACTGAAGAAGAGCTTCCAGGACTAGGTGTCTGGGCTGCTCTACACTGAAGAAGAGCTTCCAGGACTAGGTGTCTGGGCTGCTCTACACTGAAGAAGAGCTTCCAGGACTAGGTGTCTATGCTGCTCTACACTGAAGAAGAGCTTCCAGGACTAGGTGTCTGGGCTGCTCTACACTGAAGAAGAGCTTCCAGGACTAGGTGTCTGTGTTGCTCTACACTGAAGAAGAGCTTCCAGGACTAGGTGTCTGGGCTGCTCTACACTGAAGAAGAGCTTCCAGGACTAGGTGTGTGTGCTGCTCTACACTGAAGAAGAGCTTCCAGGACTAGGTGTCTGTGATGCTCTACACTGAAGAAGAGCTTCCAGGACTAGGTGTCTGTGTTGCTCTACACTGAAGAAGAGCTTCCAGGACTAGGTGGATGTGCTGCTCTACACTGAAGAAGAGCTTCCAGGACTAGGTGTGTGTGCTGCTCTACACTGAAGAAGAGCTTCCAGGACTAGGTGTGTGTGCTGCTCTACACTGAAGAAGAGCTTCCAGGACTAGGTGTCTGTGTTGCTCTACACTGAAGAAGAGCTTCCAGGACTAGGTGTCTGTCTCTCTACACTGAAGAAGAGCTTCCAGGACTAGGTGTCTGTCTCTCTACACTGAAGAAGAGCTTCCAGGACTAGGTGTCTGTACTGCTCTACACTGAAGAAGAGCTTCCAGGACTAGGTGTCTGTACTGCTCTACACTGAAGAAGAGCTTCCAAGACTAGGTGTCTGGGCTGCTCTACACTGAAGAAGAGCTTCCAGGACTAGGTGTATGTGCTGCTCTACACTGAAGAAGAGCTTCCAGGACTAGGTGTGTGTGCTGCTCTACACTGAAGAAGAGCTTCCAGGACTAGGTGTCTGGGCTGCTCTACACTGAAGAAGAGCTTCCAGGACTAGGTGTCTGTACTGCTCTACACTGAAGAAGAGCTTCCAGGACTAGGTGTCTGTACTGCTCTACAGTGAAGAAGAGCTTCCAGGACTAGGTGTCTGGGCTGCTCTACACTGAAGAAGAGCTTCCAGGACTAGGTGTCTGTACTGCTCTACAGTGAAGAAGAGCTTCCAGGACTAGGTGTCTGGGCTGCTCTACACTGAAGAAGAGCTTCCAGGACTAGGTGTCTGTACTGCTCTACACTGAAGAAGAGCTTCCAGGACTAGGTGTCTGTGTTGCTCTACACTGAAGAAGAGCTTCCAGGACTAGGTGTCTGGGCTGCTCTACACTGAAGAAGAGCTTCCAGGACTAGGTGTGTGTGCTGCTCTACACTGAAGAAGAGCTTCCAGGACTAGGTGTGTGTGCTGCTCTACACTGAAGAAGAGCTTCCAGGACTAGGTATCTGTGCTGCTCTACACTGAAGAAGAGCTTCCAGGACTAGGTGTGTGTGCTGCTCTACACTGAAGAAGAGCTTCCAGGACTAGGTGTCTGTGTTGCTCTACACTGAAGAAGAGCTTCCAGGACTAGGTGTGTGTGCTGCTCTACACTGAAGAAGAGCTTCCAGGACTAGGTATCTGTGCTGCTCTACACTGAAGAAGAGCTTCCAGGACTAGGTGTGTGTGCTGCTCTACACTGAAGAAGAGCTTCCAGGACTAGGTGTCTGAGCTGCTCTACACTGAAGAAGAGCTTCCAGGACTAGGTGTCTGTGTTGCTCTACACTGAAGAAGAGCTTCCAGGACTAGGTGTGTGTGTTGCTCTACACTGAAGAAGAGCTTCCAGGACTAGGTGTCAGCCTGTGCTGCTCTACACTGAAGAAGAGCTTCCAGGACTAGGTATCTGCGCTGCTCTACACTGAAGAAGAGCTTCCAGGACTAGGTGTCTGGGCTGCTCTACACTGAAGAAGAGCTTCCAGGACTAAGTGTCTGTGTTGCTCTACACTGAAGAAGAGCTTCCAGGACTAGGTGTGTGTGCAGCTCTACACTGAAGAAGAGCTTCCAGGACTAGGTGTCTGCACTGAAGAAGAGCTTCCAGGACTAGGTGTCTGGGCTGCTCTACACTGAAGAAGAGCTTTCACTGAAGGAGAGCTTCCAGGACTAGGTGTCTGCACTGAAGAAGAGCTTCCAGGACTAGGTGTCTGGGCTGCTCTACACTGAAGAAGAGCTTCCAGGACTAGGTGTCTGGGCTGCTCTACACTGAAGAAGAGCTTCCAGGACTAGGTGTCTATGCTGCTCTACACTGAAGAAGAGCTTCCAGGACTAGGTGTCTGGGCTGCTCTACACTGAAGAAGAGCTTCCAGGACTAGGTGTCTGTGTTGCTCTACACTGAAGAAGAGCTTCCAGGACTAGGTGTCTGGGCTGCTCTACACTGAAGAAGAGCTTCCAGGACTAGGTGTGTGTGCTGCTCTACACTGAAGAAGAGCTTCCAGGACTAGGTGTGTGTGCTGCTCTACACTGAAGAAGAGCTTCCAGGACTAGGTGTCTGGGCTGCTCTACACTGAAGAAGAGCTTCCAGGACTAGGTGTCTGTACTGCTCTACACTGAAGAAGAGCTTCCAGGACTAGGTGTCTGTGCTGCTCTACACTGAAGAAGAGCTTCCAGGACTAGGTGTCTGTACTGCTCTACACTGAAGAAGAGCTTCCAGGACTAGGTGTCTGTACTGCTCTACACTGAAGAAGAGCTTCCAGGACTAGGTGTCTGGGCTGCTCTACACTGAAGAAGAGCTTCCAGGACTAGGTGTCTGGGCTGCTCTACACTGAAGAAGAGCTTCCAGGACTAGGGGTCTGTACTGCTCTACACTGAAGAAGAGCTTCCAGGACTAGGTGTCTGTACTGCTCTACACTGAAGAAGAGCTTCCAGGACTAGGTGTCTGGGCTGCTCTACACTGAAGAAGAGCTTCCAGGACTAGGTGTGTGTGCTGCTCTACACTGAAGAAGAGCTTCCAGGACTAGGTGTCTATGCTGCTCTACACTGAAGAAGAGCTTCCAGGACTAGGTGTCTGTGCTGCTCTACACTGAAGAAGAGCTTCCAGGACTAGGTGTGTGTGCTGCTCTACACTGAAGAAGAGCTTCCAGGACTAGGTGTCTGTGATGCTCTACACTGAAGAAGAGCTTCCAGGACTAGGTGTCTGTGTTGCTCTACACTGAAGAAGAGCTTCCAGGACTAGGTGGATGTGCTGCTCTACACTGAAGAAGAGCTTCCAGGACTAGGTGTCTGTGATGCTCTACACTGAAGAAGAGCTTCCAGGACTAGGTGTCTGGGCTGCTCTACACTGAAGAAGAGCTTCCAGGACTAGGTGTCTGTGCTGCTCTACACTGAAGAAGAGCTTCCAGGACTAGGTGTCTGGGCTGCTCTACACTGAAGAAGAGCTTCCAGGACTAGCTGCTCTACACTGAAGAAGAGCTTCCAGGACTAGGTGTCTGGGCTGCTCTACACTGAAGAAGAGCTTCCAGGACTAGGTGTCTGTGTTGCTCTACACTGAAGAAGAGCTTCCAGGACTAGGTGTCTGGGCTGCTCTACACTGAAGAAGAGCTTCCAGGACTAGCTGCTCTACACTGAAGAAGAGCTTCCAGGACTAGGTGTCTGGGCTGCTCTACACTGAAGAAGAGCTTCCAGGACTAGGTGTCTGGGCTGCTCTACACTGAAGAAGAGCTTCCAGGACTAGGTGTCTGCACTGCTCTACACTGAAGAAGAGCTTCCAGGACTACATGTCTGAGCTGCTCTACACTGAAGAAGAGCTTCCAGGACTAGGTGTCTGTACTGCTCTACACTGAAGAAGAGCTTCCAGGACTAGGTGTCTGTCTCTCTACACTGAAGAAGAGCTTCCAGGACTAGGTGTCTGTGCTGCTCTACACTGAAGAAGAGCTTCCAGGACTAGGCTGCTCGACACTGAAGAAGAGCTTCCAGGACTAGGTATCTATGCTGCTCTACACTGAAGAAGAGCTTCCAGGACTAGGTGTCTGTGTTGCTCTACACTGAAGAAGAGCTTCCAGGACTAGGTGTGTGTGCTGCTCTACACTGAAGAAGAGCTTCCAGGACTAGGTGTCTGGGCTGCTCTACACTGAAGAAGAGCTTCCAGGACTAGGTGTCTGGGCTGCTCTACACTGAAGAAGAGCTTCCAGGACTAGGTGTCTGCACTGCTCTACACTGAAGAAGAGCTTCCAGGACTAGGTGTCTGTCTCTCTACACTGAAGAAGAGCTTCCAGGACTAGGTGTCTGTACTGCTCTACACTGAAGAAGAGCTTCCAGGACTAGGTGTCTGTCTCTCTACACTGAAGAAGAGCTTCCAGGACTAGGTGTCTGTGCTGCTCTACACTGAAGAAGAGCTTCCAGGACTAGGCTGCTCGACACTGAAGAAGAGCTTCCAGGACTAGGTATCTATGCTGCTCTACACTGAAGAAGAGCTTCCAGGACTAGGTGTCTGTGTTGCTCTACACTGAAGAAGAGCTTCCAGGACTAGGTGTGTGTGCTGCTCTACACTGAAGAAGAGCTTCCAGGACTAGGTGTCTGGGCTGCTCTACACTGAAGAAGAGCTTCCAGGACTAGGTGTCTGGGCTGCTCTACACTGAAGAAGAGCTTCCAGGACTAGGTGTCTATGCTGCTCTACACTGAAGAAGAGCTTCCAGGACTAGGTGTATGTGCTGCTCTACACTGAAGAAGAGCTTCCAGGACTAGCTGCTCTACACTGAAGAAGAGCTTCCAGGACTAGGTGTGTGTGCTGCTCTACACTGAAGAAGAGCTTCCAGGACTAGGTGTCTGTACTGCTCTACACTGAAGAAGAGCTTCCAGGACTAGGTGTGTGTGCTGCTCTACACTGAAGAAGAGCTTCCAGGACTAGGTGTCTGGGCTGCTCTACACTGAAGAAGAGCTTCCAGGACTAGGTGTCTATGCTGCTCTACACTGAAGAAGAGCTTCCAGGACTAGGTGTCTGGGCTGCTCTACACTGAAGAAGAGCTTCCAGGACTAGGTGTCTGCGCTGCTCTACACTGAAGAAGAGCTTCCAGGACTAGGTGTGTGTGCTGCTCTACACTGAAGAAGAGCTTCCAGGACTAGGTGCTCTACACTGAAGAAGAGCTTCCAGGACTAGGTGTCTGTGTTGCTCTACACTGAAGAAGAGCTTTCAGGACTAGGTGTCTGTACTGCTCTACACTGAAGAAGAGCTTCCAGGACTAGGTGTCTGTGTTGCTCTACACTGAAGAAGAGCTTCCAGGACTAGGTGTCTGGGCTGCTCTACACTGAAGAAGAGCTTCCAGGACTAGGTGTCTATGCTGCTCTACACTGAAGAAGAGCTTCCAGGACTAGGTGTCTGCGCTGCTCTACACTGAAGAAGAGCTTCCAGGACTAGGTGTGTGTGCTGCTCTACACTGAAGAAGAGCTTCCAGGACTAGATGTCTGTACTGCTCTACACTGAAGAAGAGCTTCCAGGACTAGGTGTCTGTACTGCTCTACACTGAAGAAGAGCTTCCAGGACTAGGTGTCTGTGTTGCTCTACACTGAAGAAGAGCTTCCAGGACTAGGTGTCTGGGCTGCTCTACACTGAAGAAGAGCTTCCAGGACTAGGTGTCTATGCTGCTCTACACTGAAGAAGAGCTTCCAGGACTAGGTGTCTGCGCTGCTCTACACTGAAGAAGAGCTTCCAGGACTAGGTGTCTGCGCTGCTCTACACTGAAGAAGAGCTTCCAGGACTAGGTGTCTGCACTGAAGAAGAGCTTCCAGGACTAGGTGTCTGTGTTGCTCTACACTGAAGAAGAGCTTCCAGGATTAGGTGTCTGGGCTGCTCTACACTGAAGAAGAGCTTCCAGGACTAGGTGTGTGTGCTGCTCTACACTGAAGAAGAGCTTCCAGGACTAGGTGTCTGTGTTGCTCTACACTGAAGAAGAGCTTCCAGGATTAGGTGTCTGGGCTGCTCTACACTGAAGAAGAGCTTCCAGGACTAGGTGTCTGTACTGCTCTACACTGAAGAAGAGCTTCCAGGACTAGGTATCTGTGCTGCTCTACACTGAAGAAGAGCTTCCAGGACTAGGTGTCTGGGCTGCTCTACACTGAAGAAGAGCTTCCAGGACTAGGTGTCTGGGCTGCTCTACACTGAAGAAGAGCTTCCAGGACTAGGTGTCTGTACTGCTCTACACTGAAGAAGAGCTTCCAGGACTAGGTGTCTATACTGCTCTACACTGAAGAAGAGCTTCCAGGACTAGGTGTCTATACTGCTCTACACTGAAGAAGAGCTTCCAGGACTAGGTGGATGTGCTGCTCTACACTGAAGAAGAGCTTCCAGGACTAGGTGTCTATACTGCTCTACACTGAAGAAGAGCTTCCAGGACTAGGAGTCTGTGCTGCTCTACACTGAAGAAGAGCTTCCAGGACTAGGTGTCTGTGTTGCTCTACACTGAAGAAGAGCTTCCAGGACTAGGTGTCTGGGCTACTCTACACTGAAGAAGAGCTTCCAGGACTAGGTGGATGTGTTGCTCTACACTGAAGAAGAGCTTCCAGGACTAGGTGTGTGTGCTGCTCTACACTGAAGAAGATCTTCCAGGACTAGGTGTGTGTGCTGCTCTACACTGAAGAAGAGCTTCCAGGACTAGGTGTCTGTGTTGCTCTACACTGAAGAAGAGCTTCCAGGACTAGGTGTCTGGGCTGCTCTACACTGAAGAAGAGCTTCCAGGACTAGGTGTCTGCACTGAAGAAGAGCTTCCAGGACTAGGTCTCTGTGCTGCTCTACACTGAAGAAGAGTGTTGGGCCCTAAACCACTCTTCTTAGGCTCAACTGGTATGCTGCCACCAGAGTTATACAGTTTCCTCTACTATTCCCAAATAACTCAGATCACTTGTTATTGAATAAGGATAAATGTAAGAACTGCAATACATGAGGTCAGGGCTGGCTTTTATACAATAACCAGTCACCTGACCATGACATCATATGTGGGGTGATGTGGTGATACAAGAACAATGGTAATTCACCACATGCATATGGATGTGTGGGTGACCTTATCTAATCTTAGTCAGATACTGTTTAAGCAGGCAATTGCCTGCTTATGTGAGGGCCATCCTTCTTCAGAAGGTGAGTCCGACATCCCCCCCGGACTGGTCCGAAGCCGTCCCTGGCTGAGTTAATGTGGAGATGTCTGGCCATGCCTGTCTGGACATCCCATCCGCATTCAAGTTCTCCTTACCCGGACGATAATGCACCTTGTAGTTGAATCCTTGCAGGCGGAGAGCCCACCTGGTCAATCGTTTGTTGGACAGATGAGCAGTGTTCAGATACTCCAACGCTTTGTGGTCTGTCTGCAGCAAGAAGAACCGACCATCCAGGTAGATCTCAAAATGCTTGATGGACTCGACCACTGCCAAGCATTCCAACTCAGTAGCAGCATAACGTGTTTCTGCGGACTTGAGCTGGCGACTATAGAATGCTATAGGCAGCTCCTTCTCATCCCTGACCACACTGAGGCATCCACCTATCCCCAACAGAGAGGCATCAGTCTGCAGAACCAGTTTGTCCTCTGGCCTGGGCAAATGCAACCTGCAGGTCTCTCCCAGCACAGACTTCAAATGTGTAAAGCATCTGTCTTGCTCTTCAGTCCACTGTATCTTGGTGGGGGCCTCCAGTTTGGTCGCTTCATTCAGTGGTTTGGAGTATTCTGCGTATCGTTCGATGAATTTTCTGTAATATCCGGCCAACCCGAGGAAAGACTTCATTTGCTTCTTGTTGATTGGCCGGATGTATTGCAAGAGAGCTTGCACCTTGATATCAGGTATTCCCACCTGTCCATTTCCAACAATTTGGCCAAGATGAACCAACTCACTCTGAGCCCACTGACATTTGCTCATCTTTACAGTCAGCCCAGCTTTCTTTAAACGTCCCAGTATATCTCGGACGTGGCAGAGATGGTCCTCCCAGCTGTATGAGAAAATTAAAATGTCATCTATGTAGGGGAGTGCAAATTCGTCTGCCCCTTCCAGAACCACATCCATAATCCTCTGGAATGTGGCAGGGGCGTTCTTCAGCCCGAAAGGCATCCTGGTGAATTCGTATTTTCCCAGTGGAGTAACAATGGCTGTTTTCTGCCTGTCTCCCTCCTCCATTTCCACCTGGTAAAACCCTTTGCTTAGGTCCAGCTTGCTGAGGTGAGTGGCTTCTCCCACCTTGGAAATGAGCTGATCAATTACTGGCATGTAGTAGGGATCAGGCTGAGTAATGGCATTCACCTTCCTGTAATCAATGCACAGGCGCACTGATCCATCCAGCTTCTGGACCGGAACGATGGGAGATGACCATGGGCTCACAGACGGTACCAGAATGCCCTTCAGGATGAGGGTCCGCAATTCAGTCTTTACACCCTCCAGCTTGGCTGCGGAAATTGCATAAGGGACGGACCGGATGGATTGTGCATCTCCAGTGTTGATGGCATGCTTGCAAATATGAGTGAGTCCAGGTTCATCAGAACAGACTCCCTCTTGCTCTGCACAGGCCGTCTTCATCTCGGCCTGCTGTGAAGGTGTCATCTGGTCTCCTTTCAGGGTCGGGATAGTGTTTATCTCATCCATGGTCTGCTGGGCCACAACCACAACTCGCAGGATGGCTGCCTCTGGGTAAGTGTACGTCTTTACATGGTTGACATGTACCACCTTGTGTTTCTTGTGACCCGGAGTGCCTATTTGCAGATTGACAGAGTTGGGAATACTGATGATTTCGTAGGGTCCCGTCCAGGCGGCTTCAAGTTTACCAAACAGCCCGGGTGACCTCAGCAGGACCATTTCTCCCACCTGGAAAGTTCTGGCCATGGTGTTCCGGTCATGGTAAATTTTTGCTTTTGCTTGAGATTGTTTTCCGGTCCGGAAGCTGACCTCTCTGACTGCCTCCATACGTTTATCCAGCTGGTCCATGAACTGGGTGACGTTGACACCTGGTTCTGGATCCGTGCAGGCGTCCAGCAGCAGGTCCACCGGTGTCCTCATGTTTCTACCGTACAGGAACTCAAATGGGGAGACTCCAGTGGATCGGTTAGGAACGGATCGTATGGCAAATAAGCACAGTTTGACTTGCTGGACCCAGTTCCACTCCTGGTCAATCAGCTTCTTGATCATGGGCACCAGGGTACCATGAAACCGCTCCACGACTCCATTGGCCTCCGGATGGTAAGCCGAGGTCTGGATCTTGTGGATGTGGAGTCTGTCACATAGCTGCTGCATGACCTTTCCTGTAAGCTGCTTGCCTTGGTCAGATAGCATCTCCCTGGGAGGACCATGTCTGCTAAAAACCTCCAGGAGTCCCTCTGCCACTTCTGCCGCTGTAGCTGTTTTCAGGGGGATGGCTTCTGGGTACCTGGACGCCAGGTCAATAACGGTCAACAAGTACTGGTAGCCACCCTTGGCTTTCTTGAAGGGACCCACCAGGTCGATTGCGATCTTCTCGAAAGGTACTGACACTATAGGAACTTCAACCATGGGTGCCCTCAGAGGCCTGTCTTTTCTGTTCCTTTGACATGTGGTGCACTGCTTGCACCATCTAGTCACGTCAGTCTGTTGACCAGGCCAGGCAACTCTAGTCCTCAGGATGGCCTTTACCTTCTTGGGCCCGAGATGGCCATGCCAGTCATGAGCCGCCTTGAAGAAGGTTGCCCTGAGGGCTTCTGGTACCACCAGCAGCTGAAGCTCCTCCCCCAGGATGTCGTGGGTGTTCATGTACAGGAGGGACTGTTTCCACTTTAGGCAGTCACCTGGGTTTTCCGCCCTCTTCCTCCAGTTGGTGAGGGTGGAATCCTCCAGAACTGCCTTAGCGAACTCCTCCCTGGAGACTCCCCCTGGGCTTGCTACAGGGCATTCCAGGACGTCAGAGCTTTGATGTTGTTGCAAGAAATCCGATGTAATGTCCACTCCACCCTCTGACACTTCAGCTGGATCTCTGACGGGCAAGGCATCCCGGGCTTCCGTCTCCCGGTCCTTCTGTTCCTGCTGCTCGGTTGCAGTTTTCTGGGCCCTGGTGAGGAGCACTTGTCTCGTCTGGGGGACTAAAAGTTCTGGTACGGTTGCCAACTGCATCATCATAGGGTCGGATGTTGGGAGACCCAGCAGCACGTCCTCAGGTAAAAGATCGTCCGGAACCACAGCAGCCCGCCTAGGGAACACCAGATTCCCAATATGGACTGTGAGGTCAGCTGCCTGGTGCAGAACACCTTCCTTATCCGTCATGGTGAATGTCCGGGAAAAAAAATTCCGTAGTTGTTCTCTCCGGACCAAGGACTTGCTCACCAGAGTGACTTCAGCACCTGAGTCCACCATCACCCGGACTTCCTTGCCATTCACCATGCCCTGGTATGTACTCTCCTCCAAGTTCCGACCAAATGGCTCCTTTACCTGGAGAAGGTTAATCCGCTCCTTCTTGATGTGGGAGGTGTCCTTAAGGGTGCACTCTGCGAACTTGTGCCCTGGCTTTTGGCAGGAGTAACACAAAGGCTCTGGTCTGCCTCCACTAATTCTGTCTTTGAAAAGGTTCGGCGAAAAGCTGTTAAATCTGTTGCCCGTGGCTGGTTTCTCCTCCTTGGGGAATTTGAATAATTTCTTTGCTGCTGTCTTCCTAGCCGAGCCATGGCTTGTCTCGAATTGCAGCACTGCAGCGATGAGTTGACTTGCATTCTTGGGCTCCTGCTGCAGGATGGTTGCTGCACACTCCGGAGTGTACCAGTGTAAGGCAACCGCCCTAGCCAACAACCATAGGATTTCTTTTCCGGATTTCCCTTTTCTAGTCACCCTGTCCAGTGTCACTTCTGTTTTGGTGTACTAGGTCTCCAATCGACACTTCCCCTGGAGGTTCCTTGAACAACTGTTCCGAACAAGCTTGTATGGTTAACCCCATAGCGTTCAGGAGGGCTTCTTTAGTGAGGTCATATGAATCTCTTGCCTCCTCTGGAATGGCTGTTGCCAGTCGGTCGGCTGCCTGACCTGTAAGCATCGTCCAGAGGTAAGGTAACCACTCCTCTCGCTCCACCCCTTCTGCCTTGAGTGATATTTCGAACAGGCTTAGGTATAGGCCCAAGTCTTTTTTTTCCTCGTATTTGGGGAGCTTACTCGGAATCTTGTCGAGTTTGTGCTTCTCGACTGCCAGTCGGACCGCCTCCATTTTCTCAAACGTCCTGGCAGCCACTTGGTCCTCCATGAAAGCCTTGAGGGACTGCATATGGCGGGTCTCAGCAGCATCTAACGCTTCCCGGTGTCTAGCCTCGGCTCGGTTCTGCTCTTCCCTCCTTTCTGCCTCAACTTTCCTGTGCTCTTCCCTCCTTTCTGCCTCGGCTAGGTTCTGCTGTTCCCTCCGGACAGCTTCCTTCCGTTCCGCCTCCTGATGTTGCAGTAAAAACATCTGCATCAGCTCCTGGTATGTTGTGTGGGCCGGACTGCTAGCCATCAGGGGTCTTTCTGGAGACTGTCGGGCAGCTTCGTCTTCTTCTTCCCTCTTTTTTTCTTTTTGTCGGGTATCCATGCTTTTGAATCTCCCTACACAACTCTGTCTGGGCCTATCAACTAGCCTTGGTAAGCTTTGAACTATCCACTCAGAAACTCAGCTAACAATATAGCTTAGCTAATCTGACTTTTCGATGGGTGGTACGACTAAACCGCTGCCACCAGATGTTGGGCCCTAAACCACTCTTCTTAGGCTCAACTGGTATGCTGCCACCAGAGTTATACAGTTTCCTCTACTATTCCCAAATAACTCAGATCACTTGTTATTGAATAAGGATAAATGTAAGAACTGCAATACATGAGGTCAGGGCTGGCTTTTATACAATAACCAGTCACCTGACCATGACATCATATGTGGGGTGATGTGGTGATACAAGAACAATGGTAATTCACCACATGCATATGGATGTGTGGGTGACCTTATCTAATCTTAGTCAGATACTGTTTAAGCAGGCAATTGCCTGCTTATGTGAGGGCCATCCTTCTTCAGAAGGTGAGTCCGACAAAGAGCTTCCATGACTAGGTGTCTGGGCTACTCTACACTGAAGAAGAGCTTCCAGGACTAGGTGTCTGTGTACTGCTCTACACTGAAGAAGAGCTTCCAGGACTAGGTGTCTGTACTGCTCTACACTGAAGAAGAGCTTCCAGGACTAGGTGTGTGTGCTGCTCTACACTGAAGAAGAGCTTCCAGGACTAGATGTCTGTACTGCTCTACACTGAAGAAGAGCTTCCAGGACTAGGTGTCTGTACTGCTCTACACTGAAGAAGAGCTTCCAGGACTAGGTGTCTGTACTGCTCTACACTGAAGAAGAGCTTCCAGGACTAGGTGTCTGTTGCTCTACACTGAAGAAGAGCTTCCAGGACTAGGTGTCTGTACTGCTCTACACTGAAGAAGAGCTTCCAGGACTAGTTGTCTGTACTGCTCTACACTGAAGAAGAGCTTCCAGGACTAGGTGTCTGTCTCTCTATACTGAAGAAGAGCTTCCAGGACTAGGTGTCTGTGCTGCTCTACACTGAAGAAGAGCTTCCAGGACTAGGTGTGTGTACTGCTCTACACTGAAGAAGAGCTTCCAGGACTAGGTGTGTGTGCTGCTCTACACTGAAGAAGAGCTTCCAGGACTAGATGTCTGTGCTGCTCTACACTGAAGAAGAGCTTCCAGGACTAGGTGTCTGGGCTGCTCTACACTGAAGAAGAGCTTCCAGGACTAGGTGTCTGTACTGCTCTACACTGAAGAAGAGCTTCCAGGACTAGGTGTCTGTCTCTCTATACTGAAGAAGAGCTTCCAGGACTAGGTGTGTGTGCTGCTCTACACTGAAGAAGAGCTTCCAGGACTAGGTGTCTGTACTGCTCTACACTGAAGAAGAGCTTCCAGGACTAGGTGTGTGTGCTGCTCTACACTGAAGAAGAGCTTCCAGGACTAGATGTCTGTGCTGCTCTACACTGAAGAAGAGCTTCCAGGACTAGGTGTCTGGGCTGCTCTACACTGAAGAAGAGCTTCCAGGACTAGATGTCTGTGCTGCTCTACACTGAAGAAGAGCTTCCAGGACTAGGTGTCTGGGCTGCTCTACACTGAAGAAGAGCTTCCAGGACTAGGTGTCTGGGCTGCTCTACACTGAAGAAGAGCTTCCAGGACTAGGTGTCTGGGCTGCTCTACACTGAAGAAGAGCTTCCAGGACTAGGTGTCTGTACTGCTCTACACTGAAGAAGAGCTTCCAGGACTAGGTGGCTGCTCTACACTGAAGAAGAGCTTCCAGGACTAGGTGTCTGTACTGCTCTACACTGAAGAAGAGCTTCCAGGACTAGGTGTGTGTGCTGCTCTACACTGAAGAAGAGCTTCCAGGACTAGGTGTCTGTACTGCTCTACACTGAAGAAGAGCTTCCAGGACTAGGTGTCTGTACTGCTCTACACTGAAGAAGAGCTTCCAGGACTAGGTGTCTGGGCTGCTCTACACTGAAGAAGAGCTTCCAGGACTAGGTGTGTGTGCTGCTCTACACTGAAGAAGAGCTTCCAGGACTAGGTGTCTGGGCTGCTCTACACTGAAGAAGAGCTTCCAGGACTAGGTGTGTGTGCTGCTCTACACTGAAGAAGAGCTTCCAGGACTAGGTGTGTGTGCTGCTCTACACTGAAGAAGAGCTTCCAGGACTAGGTGTCTGTACTGCTCTACACTGAAGAAGAGCTTCCAGGACTAGGTGTCTGTGTTGCTCTACACTGAAGAAGAGCTTCCAGGACTAGGTGTCTGTGCTGCTCTACACTGAAGAAGAGCTTCCAGGACTAGGTGTCTGTACTGCTCTACACTGAAGAAGAGCTTCCAGGACTAGGTGTCTGGGCTGCTCTACACTGAAGAAGAGCTTCCAGGACTAGGCTGCTCTACACTGAAGAAGAGCTTCCAGGACTAGGCTGCTCTACACTGAAGAAGAGCTTCCAGGACTAGGTGTGTGTGCTGCTCTAAACTGAAGAAGAGCTTCCAGGACTAGCTGTCTGTGCTGCTCTACACTGAAGAAGAGCTTCCAGGACTAGGTGTCTGTACTGCTCTACACTGAAGAAGAGCTTCCAGGACTAGGTGTGTGTGCTGCTCTACACTGAAGAAGAGCTTCCAGGACTAGGTGTGTGTGCTGCTCTACACTGAAGAAGAGCTTCCAGGACTAGGTGTCTGTACTGCTCTACACTGAAGAAGAGCTTCCAGGACTAGTTGTCTGTACTGCTCTACACTGAAGAAGAGCTTCCAGGACTAGGTGTCTGGGCTGCTCTACACTGAAGAAGAGCTTCCAGGACTAGGTGTCTGTACTGCTCTACACTGAAGAAGAGCTTCCAGGACTAGGTGTCTGTACTGCTCTACACTGAAGAAGAGCTTCCAGGACTAGGTGTCTGTGTTGCTCTACACTGAAGAAGAGCTTCCAGGACTAGGTGTGTGTGCTGCTCTACACTGAAGAAGAGCTTCCAGGACTAGCTGCTCTACACTGAAGAAGAGCTTCCAGGACTAGGTCTCTGTGCTGCTGAAGAACTTCCAGGACTAGGTGTCTTGTGTTGCTCTACACTGAAGAAGAGCTTCCAGGACTAGGTGTCTGGGCTGCTCTACACTGAAGAAGAGCTTCCAGGACTAGGCTGCTCTACACTGAAGAAGAGCTTCCAGGACTAGGTATCTGTGCTGCTCTACACTGAAGAAGAGCTTCCAGGACTAGGTGTCTGTACTGCTCTACACTGAAGAAGATCTTCCAGGACTAGGTGTCTGGGCTGCTCTACACTGAAGAAGAGCTTCCAGGACTAGGTGTCTGTACTGCTCTACACTGAAGAAGAGCTTCCAGGATAGGTGTGTGTGCTGCTCTACACTGAAGAAGAGCTTCCAGGACTAGGTGTCTGTACTGCTCTACACTGAAGAAGATCTTCCAGGACTAGGTGTCTGGGCTGCTCTACACTGAAGAAGAGCTTCCAGGACTAGTTGTCTGTACTGCTCTACACTGAAGAAGAGCTTCCAGGACTAGGTGTCTGTTGCTCTACACTGAAGAAGAGCTTCCAGGACTAGGTGTCTGTTGCTCTACACTGAAGAAGAGCTTCCAGGACTAGGCTGCTCTACACTGAAGAAGAGCTTCCAGGACTAGGTGTCTGTACTGCTCTACACTGAAGAAGAGCTTCCAGGACTAGGTGTGTGTGCTGCTCTACACTGAAGAAGAGCTTCCAGGACTAGGTGTGTGTGCTGCTCTACACTGAAGAAGAGCTTCCAGGACTGGGTGTCTGGGCTGCTCTACACTGAAGAAGAGCTTCCAGGACTAGGTGTCTGGGCTGCTCTACACTGAAGAAGAGCTTCCAGGACTAGGTGTCTGTGCTGCTCTACACTGAAGAAGAGCAACAGGGAGTAGCCATGGAGAAGCAAGCTAGCCACCATCAGTGCTGGCCTGACGTGTACCAACCTCCATGTTCCTGGCACTGCCGCGGTGCCTATCTAGCAAACTATGAACACTATTATTGTAGATGGTGATATCCCGCCTGTCAGAATGGTCACACTGCATAACTCCTTGCTTCTTAGTCAATGTATATTATTATATACAGCTTTAAGTTTATGTGCTAAAATAGTAATACTGAGTGACTCCTTGTTATGGTTAGTTACACAGTGTGGTCTCTGTCTCATGTAGACAACTTCAAAATAATGACCTGCTGGATATCCAGATCGGTGCTTTCCGCAGACTTCCCAACCTGGAGACTCTGTGAGTGTCATTGTAGTCATGGGTACACAGATACCTAGGTGGGCCTTATATAGGGATTCAAATGATGGGACATGCACTTCTGTGTAATATTGTCATGGTTACGTAGAGCATGAACAAACTAAACACCGTTTAATATTAAACTAGAATATTCAGAATGAAATATTCAGACCTGGGTTGGACTTTTCAGACGAGAATATTCTAATCAGAATATTGAGAATATGAATTGTATATTCAGAATGGAACATTGAACATTCAGAATGGAATATTCAGACCTGGGTTGGATTTTTCAGACGAGAATATTCTAATCAGAATATTGAGAATAAGAATTGTATATTCAGAATGGAACATTGAACATTCAGAATGGAATATTCAGATAGATCGTGTTTTATCCATGATGACCTGTTGTGTACACATATAAACTTGCTGTATTGTAATGACAGTATCCTTAGCAACAACAACCGCCTCGGGATCAGGAGTTCGCTGAGAGTTGGAGTGCTGCAGAACCTGCGGAAACTCAAAACCTTGTGAGCTGTAGTAATGTTGCTCCATCCTGTGCCCACCTACTCTCAACCTACTTCAACCTGCCTCCTCCCAGTGTGGTGTTGGTCCAGTGTGTGTCCACATAGAGCTATTGTCAACCTACTTCAACCTGCCTCCACCCAGTGTGTTGTTGGTCCAGTGTGTGTCTCCATAGAGCTATTGTCAACATACTTCAACCTGCCTCCACCCAGTGTGGTGTTGGTCCAGTGTGTGTTCCCATAGAGCTATTGTCAACGTAGTGTGGTGTTGGTCCAGTGTGTGTCCCCATAGAGCTATTGTCAACGTACTTCAACCTGCCTCCACCCAGTGTGGTGTTGGTCCAGTGTCTGTCCCTGTAGAGCTATTGTCAACCTACTTCAACCTGCCTCCACCCAGTGTGGTGTTGGTCCAGTGTGTGTCCTCATAGAACTATCGTCAGTGTACTTCAACCTGCCTCCCCCAGTGTGGTGTTGGTTCAGTGTGTGTCCCCATAGAGCTATTGTCAACCTACTTCAACCTGCCTCCACCCAGTGTGGTGTTGGTCCAGTGTGTGTCCTCATAGAGCTGTTGGTGACTAGTGTTGAGTGTATGTGTGTGTGCTTGTGTGGTCCCCTATCCTTCAGGAGTGCATTTAACCTCGGACTGAAGACGCTGCCAGTGGGTCTGTTCAAGTCATTCAGGGAGATCATTCATATGTAGGCCATGTTCTCTCTGTGTGTGTGTGCACTCTTGTGTGTGTGTGTGTGTGTGCATGTGCATGCATGTGTGTGTGTGTGTCTACTGACTTTGTGTGTATGCAAATATAAGATCCATCTTTTGCACTAATATTCTGGTGCAGTTAATGTGTAGTAATTTGTTCTGTTGTCATGGTGATGGTGCAGTGACTTGAGCTACAATGAGCTGGAGGAGATCAACTCGGATCTCTTCATTAAACTCAAGCGCTTGCAGAGGATGTGAGTCAACACACAGTACAATGTATGTTAGTGTGTATGTATGAATGAATAACTGATAGTCTGTGACTGTGTGTGTGTGTGAGTGTGTGTGGGTGTGTGTGTGTGTGAGTGTGTGAGAAGAGGATGGGAGAAATCACAACCAAAATTGAAATCCGTTTGTCCGAGTACAATCAATTTTGTTCTGCCAATCTCAGACTTTGACCTGCCACAAGACTTACATGTATGCCTCAAATCATCAAGTAATGAACAAATAAAAAATGCAAGTAACAGATTAAGCCAGTCCTCCTGCATCCAGTCCTCCTGCATCCAGTCCTCCTGCATCCAGTCCTCCTGCGTCCAGTCCTCCTGCGTCCAGTCCTCCTGCGTCCAGTCCTCCTGCCTCCAGTCCTCCTGCGTCCAGTCCTCCTGCGTCCAGTCCTCCTGCGTCCAGTCCTCCTGCATCCAGTCCTCCTGCCTCCAGTCCTCCTGCGTCCAGTCCTCCTGCATCCAGTCCTCCTGCATCCAGTCCTCCTGCATCCAGTCCTCCTGCATCCAGTCCTCCTGCCTCCAGTCCTCCTGCATCCAGTCCTCCTGCCTCCAGTCCTCCTGCGTCCAGTCCTCCTGCGTCCAGTCCTCCTGCATCCAGTCCTCCTGCCTCCAGTCCTCCTGCGTCCAGTCCTCCTGCGTCCAGTCCTCCTGCCTCCAATCCTCCTGCATCCAGTCCTCCTGCCTCCAGTCCTCCTGCGTCCAGTCCTCCTGCGTCCAGTCCTCCTGCATCCAGTCCTCCTGCGTCCAGTCCTCCTGCATCCAGTCCTCCTACGTCCAGTCCTCCTGCCTCCAATCCTCCTGCGTCCAGTCCTCCTGCCTCCAGTCCTCATGCGTCCAGTCCTCCTGCGTCCAGTCCTCCTGCGTCCAGTCCTCCTGCGTCCAGTCCTCCTGCATCTGCGTCCAGTCCTCCTGCGTCCAGTCCTCCTGCATCCAGTCCTCCTGCATCTGCGTCCTCCTGCATTCCTCCTGCATCCAGTCCTCCTGCGTCCAGTCCTCCTGCGTCCAGTCCTCCTGCATCCAGTCCTCCTGCATCCAGTCCTCCTGCATCCAGTCCTCCTGCGTCCAGTCCTCCTGCATCCAGTCCTCCTGCGTCCAGTCCTCCTGCATCTGCGTCCAGTCCTCCTGCGTCCAGTCCTCCTGCATCCAGTCCACCTGCGTCCAGTCCTCCTGCGTCCAGTCCTCCTGCATCCAGTCCTCCTGCGTCCAGTCCTCCTGCATCTGCGTCCAGTCCTCCTGCATCCAGTCCTCCTGCGTCCAGTCCTCCTGCGTCCAGTCCTCCTGCATCCAGTCCTCCTGCGTCCAGTCCTCCTGCATCTGCGTCCAGTCCTCCTGCGTCCAGTCCTCCTGCATCCAGTCCTCCTGCATCCAGTCCTCCTGCATCTGCGTCCTCCTGCATTCCTCCTGCATCCAGTCCTCCTGCATCCAGTCCTCCTGCGTCCAGTCCTCCTGCATCCAGTCCTCCTGCGTCCAGTCCTCCTGCGTCCAGTCCTCCTGCGTCCAGTCCTCCTGCGTCCAGTCCTCCTACGTCCAGTCCTCCTACGTCCAGTCCTCTGCAGCACATGGCTGGCTGGTGGGCTGCTACTAATGCAGTGTGGCTGGTCACATGCATGGCTGCTACTAATGTAGCACATGAGTGGCTGGTCACATGCATGGCTGCTACTAATGTAGCACATGAGTGGCTGGTCACATGCATGGCTGCTACTAATGCAGCACATGTGTGGCTGGTCACATGCATGGCTGTACTAATGCAGCACATGTGTGGCTGATCACATGCATGGCTGCTACTAATGCAGCACATGTGTGGCTGGTCACATGAGTGGCTGCTACTAATGCAGTACATGAGTGGCTGGTCACATGCATGGCTTCTACTAATGTAGCACATGAGTGGCTGGTCACATGCATGGCTTCTACTAATGTAGCACATGAGTGGCTGGTCACATGCATGGCTTCTACTAATGTAGCACATGAGTGGCTGGTCACATGCATGGCTGCTACTAATGTAGCACATGAGTGGCTGGTCACATGCATGGCTTCTACTAATGTAGCACATGAGTGGCTGGTCACATGCATGGCTGCTACTAATGCAGTACAAGTGTGGCTGGTCACATGCATGGCTTCTACTAATGTAGCACATGAGTGGCTGGTCACATGCATGGCTTCTACTAATGTAGCACATGAGTGGCTGGTCACATGCATGGCTTCTACTAATGTAGCACATGAGTGGCTGGTCACATGCATGGCTGCTACTAATGCAGTACAAGTGTGGCTGGTCACATGCATGGCTGCTACTAATGCAGTACAAGTGTGGCTGGTCACATGCATGGCTGCCACTAATGCAGTGGCTGGTCCAACCAGAAGCCAGCACACTCCCTCATATGAGCATATAAAAGGTCAATACATTCCTTGTCAAAAATTAATGAAACAAGAATTTGTTCATTACCATTTAAAAATTATGTACACCAAATATAATATTTAATAAGTCGGTGCGTGTGAAATATTGGTGTGTGATTTAATATTGATTTAATTAATATTGGTGTGTGATTTAATATTGGTGTGTGATTTAATATTGGTGTTTAATCAATATTGGTGTCAATATTGGTGTGAATGATTCAATATTGGTGTGCATGATTTAATATTGGTGTGCATGATTTAATATTGGTGCACATGATTTAATATTGGTGTGTGTGGTTTAATATTGGGGTGCATGATTGGATATTGGTGATTTAATATTGGTGTGCGTGATAATTTAATATTGGTGTGCATTAATATTGGTGTGCATAATTTAATATTGGCACACATGTTTTAATATTGCTGTGTATGATTTAATTAATATTGGTGTGATTTAATATTGGTAGGCGTGATTTAATATTGGTGTGCATGATTTAATATTGGTGTGCATGTTTTAATATTGGTGTGATTTAAGGCAACATGAGAAGCAAGTAACACTACAAGAGCTTTACCTGTCGTGTTGCAGTCGACCATTTTGAAATGTGACAAACAGTAGAGAACTAGACATCACACACATGCACACACACTCACACGCATGCACACACACTCACATGCATGCACACACACTCGCACGCATGCACACACTCACACGCATGCACACACACTCGCACGCATGCACAACTCACTCACATGCATGCACACACACTCGCACGCATGCACACACTCACTCACATGCATGCACACATGCAAACACACATGCACTCATGCACACACACACACATTCAGACACATGCGTACACATGCATACTCACACACACGCACACACACTCACATGCATGCACTCGCACACATGCACACATGCATGCACTTGCATACATGCATGCACTTGCACACATGCATGCACTTACATGCACACTCACATGCACTCACATGCACACTCACATGCACACTCACATGCACACTCACATGCACACTCACATGCACACTCACATGCACACTCACATGCACACTCACAAGCACACTCACATGCACACTCACATGCACACTCACATGCACACTCACATGCACACTCACAAGCACTCACATGCACACTCACATGCACACTCACATGCACACTCACATGCACTCACATGCACACTCACGTGCACTCATGCACACTCACATGCACACTCACATGCACACTCACATGCACACTCACATGCACACTCACATGCACTCATGCACACTCACATGCACACTCACATGCACACTCACATGCACACTCACATGCACACTCACATGCGCACTCACATGCACACTCACATGCACTCACATGCACACTCACATGCACTCACATGCACACTCACATGCACTCACATGCACACTCACATGCACTCATGCACACAGTGCTGAGTGTAAGCACAGCAGGTGCTGCAGGAGCAGAGGAGGGCTGGGCTGTGAGTACGTTTATTGCCTCAGGCATGCATGCCTACATATAGTACCAATAAACTTTGCTGGCTTCCACCCACACATTTGCTGATCGGCTTTCACACTCGATGTTTGGGCATGCCTAGTCTGTACGTGGTGTGTTTGGTGGCTAACACCTGTCAGAGGACATGTGTGCACGCACCTTCACCTGCCTGTCAGAGGACACACATGCACCTTCACCTGCCAAGTTCACACCTGTCAGAGGACACACATGCACCTTCACCTGCCAAGTTCACACCTGTCAGAGGACACGCATGCACCTTCACCTGCCAAGTTCACACCTGTCAGAGGACACACATGCACCTTCACCTGCCAAGTTCACACCTGTCAGAGGACACACATGCACCTTCACCTGCCAAGTTCACACCTGTCAGAGGACACACATGCACCTTCACCTGCCAAGTTCACACCTGTCAGAGGACACGCATGCACCTTCACCTGCCAAGTTCACACCTGTCAGAGGACACACATGCACCTTCACCTGCCAAGTTCACACCTGTCAGAGGACACACATGCACCTTCACCTGCCAAGTTCACACCTGTCAGAGGACACACATGCACCTTCACCTGCCAAGTTCACACCTGTCAGAGGACACACATGCACCTTCACCTGCCAAGTTCACACCTGTCAGAGGACACACATGCACCTTCACCTGCCAAGTTCACACCTGTCAGAGGACACGCATGCACCTTCACCTGCCAAGTTCACACCTGTCAGAGGACACACATGCACCTTCACCTGCCAAGTTCACACCTGTCAGAGGACACGCGTGCACCTTCACCTGCACCTGTCAGAGGACACACATGCACCTTCACCTGCCAAGTTCACACCTGTCAGAGGACACACATGCACCTTCACCTGCCAAGTTCACACCTGTCAGAGGACACGCATGCACCTTCACCTGCCAAGTTCACACCTGTCAGAGGACACACATGCACCTTCACCTGCCAAGTTCACACCTGTCAGAGGACACACATGCACCTTCACCTGCCAAGTTCACACCTGTCAGAGGACACACATGCACCTTCACCTGCCAAGTTCACACCTGTCAGAGGACACACATGCACCTTCACCTGCCAAGTTCACACCTGTCAGAGGACACACATGCACCTTCACCTGCCAAGTTCACACCTGTCAGAGGACACACATGCACCTTCACCTGCCAAGTTCACACCTGTCAGAGGACACGCATGCACCTTCACCTGCCAAGTTCACACCTGTCAGAGGACACACATGCACCTTCACCTGCCAAGTTCACACCTGTCAGAGGACACGCGTGCACCTTCACCTGCACCTGTCAGAGGACACACATGCACCTTCACCTGCCAAGTTCACACCTGTCAGAGGACACGCATGCACCTTCACCTGCCAAGTTCACACCTGTCAGAGGACACACATGCACCTTCACCTGCCAAGTTCACACCTGTCAGAGGACACACATGCACCTTCACCTGCCAAGTTCACACCTGTCAGAGGACACACATGCACCTTCACCTGCCAAGTTCACACCTGTCAGAGGACACACATGCACCTTCACCTGCCAAGTTCACACCTGTCAGAGGACACACATGCACCTTCACCTGCACCTGTCAGAGGACACACATGCACCTTCACCTGCACCTGTCAGAGGACATGCGTGCACCTTCACCTGCCAAGTTCACACCTGTCAGAGGACATGCGTGCACCTTCACCTGCCAAGTTCACACCTGTCAGAGGACACGCATGCACCTTCACCTGCCAAGTTCACACCTGGACTAGCGGAGGAGCCTGGGTAAATGTGCTGGGGGCCGTAGCCAGAGCTTAAAGCAGATGAGGTCAGGGGAAGCAGATGAGTTCAGGGGGCCAGGAACATGATCCCCTGTATTTTTTTTACCAGGACCTGTATGCACACATGTATGGAAGCAACCTGAACACATTCCTCCCTCCCTCATCACAACTTGTTAAACATGTTTAGTCCTGAATACTTACATTTGATCAGGATGAACTGAACAGGCTCAGATCAGGTGTAGGAATGTTTGAACTATTTCACAAGTCATCACCGTCCGAGAAGAGATGTTTCCATGGTTACTGTTTCCGAAGTCTAGTAGTGACTTACAAGTTTGTGACTAGCTGGTAGCTACAGCACACACTCATGTGACTAGCTGGTAGCTACAGCACACACTCATGTGACTAGCTGGTAGCTACAGCACACACTCATGTGACCAGCTGTAGTTACAGCACACACTCATGTGTCTAGCTGGTAGCTACAGCACACACTCATGTGACTAGCTGGTAGTTACAGCACACACTCATGTGACTAGCTGGTAGCTACAGCACACACTCATGTGACTGGCTGGTAGCTACAGCACACACTCATGTGTCTAGCTGGTAGCTACAGCACACACTCATGTGACTAGCTGGTAGTTACAGCACACACTCATGTGACTAGCTGGTAGCTACAGCACATACTCATGTGTCTAGCTGGTAGCTACAGCACACACTCATGTGACTAGCTGGTAGCTACAGCACACACTCATGTGACTAGCTGGTAGTTACAGCACACACTCATGTGACTAGCTGGTAGCTACAGCACACACTCATGTGACTAGCTGGTAGCTACAGCACACACTCATGTGACTAGCTGGTAGCTACAGCACACACTCATGTGACTAGCTGGTAGCTACAGCACACACTCATGTGACTAGCTGGTAGCTACAGCACACACTCATGTGTCTAGCTGGTAGCTACAGCACACACTCATGTCTCTAGCTGGTAGCTACAGCACACACTCATGTGACTAGCTGGTAGCTACAGCACACAGTCATGTGACTAGCTGGTAGCTACAGCACACACTCATGTGAGACTAGCTGGTAGTTACAGCACACACTCATGTGACTAGCTGGTAGTTACAGCACACACTCATGTGACTAGCTGGTAGCTACAGCACACACTCATGTGTCTAGCTGGTAGCTACAGCACACACTCATGTCTCTAGCTGGTAGCTACAGCACACACTCATGTGACTAGCTGGTAGCTACAGCACACAGTCATGTGACTAGCTGGTAGTTACAGCACACACTCATGTGACTAGCTGGTAGTTACAGCACACACTCATGTGACTAGCTGGTAGCTACAGCACACACTCATGTGACTAGCTGGTAGCTACAGCACACACTTATGTGTCTAGCTGGTAGTTACAGCACACACTCATGTGACTAGCTGGTAGCTACAGCACACACTCATGTGACTAGCTGGTAGCTACAGCACACACTCATGTGACTAGCTGGTAGCTACAGCACACACTCATGTGACCAGCTGTAGTTACAGCACACACTCATGTGTCTAGCTGGTAGCTACAGCACACACTCATGTGACTAGCTGGTAGCTACAGCACACACTCATGTGTCTAGCTGGTAGCTACAGCACACACTCATGTGTCTAGCTGGTAGTTACAGCACACACTCATGTGTCTAGCTGGTAGCTACAGCACACACTCATGTGACTAGCTGGTAGCTACAGCACACAGTCATGTGACTAGCTGGTAGCTACAGCACACAGTCATGTGTCTAGTGGACAAGTGTTCAGTGCAGCTGCTGCTCTCGATGCACAAGTATTTAGTTAGCTTGGGCAGCTAGCTATTTGCTCGTCCGTGAGCCCATGTCATGAGGCAATAGTTAGTGGCACGGGCAAACATGAGGCAATAGTTGGCGTGTGCAAGTAAACATAACGTATGATCAAAGACTGGGAAATACTAAGCGAGGCCACTCCCTCATCTGCTTCATGCTGGACCTGATGTGTGACCCTATGACACTAGTTTACCAACTAGTCCCATAGTTTACTAACTCATCCCAATGGTTACTAATTATTAGTTTACTAACTAGTCTAATGGTTTACTAACTAGGTTATTAGATTACTAGTGCAACTAGCATGACATTATTGTTGCTGTATGTTGTACAGAATACTGAACAATAACTTCATTTCAAGCCTCCAGCCATCTTCCTTCTCTAACCTGCCATTTCTCTTGCAGCTGTAAGCTCATTGGTCAGACTTGTGAGTGTGGGACGTGTGAGAGCTACTAACATTGTCAGCCTCATGTCTTTATTCCTCACCTCTCCATCATCATGTCTTTATTCCTCACCTCTCCATCATCATGTCTTTATTCCTCACCTCTCCATCATCATGTCTTTATTCCTCTCCTCTCCATCATCATGTCTTTATTCCTCACCTCTCCATCATCATGTCTTTATTCCTCACCTCTCCATCATCATGTCTTTATTCCTCACCTCTCCATCATCATGTCTTTATTCCTCTCCTCTCCATCATCATGTCTTTATTCCTCACCTCTCCATCACCATGTCTTTATTCCTCACCTCTCCATCATCATGTCTTTATTCCTCACCTCTCCATCATCATGTCTTTATTCCTCTCCTCTCCATCATCATGTCTTTATTCCTCACCTCTCCATCATCATGTCTTTATTCCTCACCTCTCCATCATCATGTCTTTATTCCTCTCCTCTCCATCATCATGTCTTTATTCCTCACCTCTCCATCATCATGTCTTTATTCCTCACCTCTCCATCATCATGTCTTTATTCCTCTCCTCTCCATCATGTCTTTATTCCTCACCTCACCATCATCATGTCTTTATTCCTCACCTCTCCATCATCATGTCTTTATTCCTCACCTCTCCATCATCATGTCTTTATTCCTCTCCTCTCCATCATCATGTCTTTATTCCTCACCTCTCCATCACCATGTCTTTATTCCTCACCTCTCCATCATCATGTCTTTATTCCTCACCTCTCCATCATCATGTCTTTATTCCTCTCCTCTCCATCATCATGTCTTTATTCCTCACCTCTCCATCATCATGTCTTTATTCCTCACCTCTCCATCATCATGTCTTTATTCCTCTCCTCTCCATCATCATGTCTTTATTCCTCACCTCTCCATCATCATGTCTTTATTCCTCACCTCTCCATCATCATGTCTTTATTCCTCTCCTCTCCATCATGTCTTTATTCCTCACCTCTCCATCATCATGTCTTTATTCCTCACCTCTCCATCATCATGTCTTTATTCCTCTCCTCTCCATCATCATGTCTTTATTCCTCTCCTCTCCATCATCATGTCTTTATTCCTCTCCTCTCCATCATCATGTCTTTATTCCTCTCCTCTCCATCATCATGTCTTTATTCCTCACCTCTCCATCATCATGTCTTTATTCCTCACCTCTCCATCCTCATGTCTTTATTCCTCACCTCTCCATCATCATGTCTTTATTCCTCTCCTCTCCATCATCATGTCTTTATTCCTCTCCTCTCCATCATCATGTCTTTATTCCTCTCCTCTCCATCATCATGTCTTTATTCCTCTCCTCTCCATCATCATGTCTTTATTCCTCACCTCTCCATCATCATGTCTTTATTCCTCACCTCTCCATCCTCATGTCTTTATTCCTCACCTTTCCATCATCATGTCTTTATTCCTCTCCTCTCCATCATCATGTCTTTATTCCTCTCCTCTCCATCATCATGTCTCTATTCCTCTCCTCTCCATCATCATGTCTTTATTCCTCACCTCTCCATCATCATGTCTTTATTCCTCACCTCTCCATCATCATGTCTTTATTCCTCTCCTCTCCATCATCATGTCTTTATTCCTCACCTCTCCATCATCATGTCTTTATTCCTCTCCTCTCCATCATCATGTCTTTATTCCTCACCTCTCCATCATCATGTCTTTATTCCTCTCCTCTCCATCATCATGTCTTTATTCCTCACCTCTCCATCATCATGTCTTTATTCCTCACCTCTCCATCATCATGTCTTTATTCCTCTCCTCTCCATCATCATGTCTTTATTCCTCACCTCTCCATCATCATGTCTTTATTCCTCACCTCTCCATCATCATGTCTTTATTCCTCTCCTCTCCATCATCATGTCTTTATTCCTCTCCTCTCCATCATCATGTCTTTATTCCTCACCTCTCCATCATCATGTCTTTATTCCTCTCCTCTCCATCATCATGTCTTTATTCCTCACCTCTCCATCATCATGTCTTTATTCCTCTCCTCTCCATCATCATGTCTTTATTCCTCACCTCTCCATCACCATGTCTTTATTCCTCTCCTCTCCATCATCATGTCTTTATTCCTCTCCTCTCCATCATCATGTCTTTATTCCTCACCTCTCCATCATCATGTCTTTATTCCTCACCTCTCCATCATCATGTCTTTATTCCTCTCCTCTCCATCATCATGTCTTTATTCCTCACCTCTCCATCATCATGTCTTTCTTCCTCACCTCTCCATCATCATGTCTTTATTCCTCTCCTCTCCATCATCATGTCTTTATTCCTCTCCTCTCCATCATCATGTCTTTATTCCTCTCCTCTCCATCATCATGTCTTTATTCCTCTCCTCTCCATCATCATGTCTTTATTCTCTCTCCTCTCCATCATCATGTCTTTATTCCTCTCCTCTCCATCATCATGTCTTTATTCCTCACCTCTCCATCATCATGTCTTTATTCCTCACCTCTCCATCATCATGTCTTTATTCCTCACCTCTCCATCATCATGTCTTTATTCCTCACCTCTCCATCATCATGTCTTTATTCCTCTCCTCTCCATCATGTCTTTATTCCTCACCTCTCCATCATCATGTCTTTATTCCTCACCTCTCCATCATCATGTCTTTATTCCTCTCCTCTCCATCATCATGTCTTTATTCCTCTCCTCTCCATCATCATGTCTTTATTCCTCTCCTCTCCATCATCATGTCTTTATTCCTCTCCTCTCCATCATCATGTCTTTATTCCTCACCTCTCCATCATCATGTCTTTATTCCTCACCTCTCCATCCTCATGTCTTTATTCCTCACCTCTCCATCATCATGTCTTTATTCCTCTCCTCTCCATCATCATGTCTTTATTCCTCTCCTCTCCATCATCATGTCTTTATTCCTCTCCTCTCCATCATCATGTCTTTATTCCTCTCCTCTCCATCATCATGTCTTTATTCCTCACCTCTCCATCATCATGTCTTTATTCCTCACCTCTCCATCCTCATGTCTTTATTCCTCACCTTTCCATCATCATGTCTTTATTCCTCTCCTCTCCATCGTCATGTCTTTATTCCTCTCCTCTCCATCATCATTTCTCTATTCCTCTCCTCTCCATCATCATGTCTTTATTCCTCACCTCTCCATCATCATGTCTTTATTCCTCACCTCTCCATCATCATGTCTTTATTCCTCTCCTCTCCATCATCATGTCTTTATTCCTCACCTCTCCATCATCATGTCTTTATTCCTCTCCTCTCCATCATCATGTCTTTATTCCTCACCTCTCCATCATCATGTCTTTATTCCTCTCCTCTCCATCATCATGTCTTTATTCCTCTCCTCTCCATCATCATGTCTTTATTCCTCTCCTCTCCATCATCATGTCTTTATTCCTCACCTCTCCATCATCATGTCTTTATTCCTCTCCTCTCCATCATCATGTCTTTATTCCTCACCTCTCCATCATCATGTCTTTATTCCTCTCCTCTCCATCATCATGTCTTTATTCCTCACCTCTCCATCATCATGTCTTTATTCCTCTCCTCTCCATCATCATGTCTTTATTCCTCACCTCTCCATCATCATGTCTTTATTCCTCTCCTCTCCATCATCATGTCTTTATTCCTCACCTCTCCATCATCATGTCTTTATTCCTCACCTCTCCATCATCATGTCTTTATTCCTCTCCTCTCCATCATCATGTCTTTATTCCTCACCTCTCCATCATCATGTCTTTCTTCCTCACCTCTCCATCATCATGTCTTTATTCCTCTCCTCTCCATCATCATGTCTTTATTCCTCTCCTCTCCATCATCATGTCTTTATTCCTCTCCTCTCCATCATCATGTCTTTATTCCTCTCCTCTCCATCATCATGTCTTTATTCCTCACCTCTCCATCATCATGTCTTTATTCCTCTCCTCTCCATCATCATGTCTTTATTCCTCACCTCTCCATCACCATGTCTTTATTCCTCACCTCTCCATCATCATGTCTTTATTCCTCACCTCTCCATCATCATGTCTTTATTCCTCTCCTCTCCATCATCATGTCTTTATTCCTCTCCTCTCCATCATCATGTCTTTATTCCTCACCTCTCCATCATCATGTCTTTATTCCTCACCTCTCCATCATCATGTCTTTATTCCTCTCCTCTCCATCATGTCTTTATTCCTCACCTCTCCATCATCATGTCTTTATTCCTCACCTCTCCATCATCATGTCTTTATTCCTCACCTCTCCATCATCATGTCTTTATTCCTCTCCTCTCCATCATCATGTCTTTATTCCTCTCCTCTCCATCATCATGTCTTTATTCCTCACCTCTCCATCATCATGTCTTTATTCCTCTCCTCTCCATCATCATGTCTTTATTCCTCTCCTCTCCATCATCATGTCTTTATTCCTCACCTCTCCATCATCATGTCTTTATTCCTCACCTCTCCATCATCATGTCTTTATTCCTCTCCTCTCCATCATCATGTCTTTATTCCTCACCTCTCCATCATCATGTCTTTATTCCTCACCTCTCCATCATCATGTCTTTATTCCTCTCCTCTCCATCATCATGTCTTTATTCCTCTCCTCTCCATCATCATGTCTTTATTCCTCACCTCTCCATCATCATGTCTTTATTCCTCACCTCTCCATCATCATGTCTTTATTCCTCTCCTCTCCATCATCATGTCTTTATTCCTCTCCTCTCCATCATCATGTCTTTATTCCTCTCCTCTCCATCATCATTTCTCTATTCCTCTCCTCTCCATCATCATGTCTTTATTCCTCACCTCTCCATCATCATGTCTTTATTCCTCACCTCTCCATCATCATGTCTTTATTCCTCTCCTCTCCATCATCATGTCTTTATTCCTCACCTCTCCATCATCATGTCTTTATTCCTCTCCTCTCCATCATCATGTCTTTATTCCTCACCTCTCCATCATCATGTCTTTATTCCTCACCTCTCCATCATCATGTCTTTATTCCTCACCTCTCCATCATCATGTCTTTATTCCTCACCTCTCCATCATCATGTCTTTATTCCTCTCCTCTCCATCATCATGTCTTTATTCCTCACCTCTCCATCATCATGTCTTTATTCCTCACCTCTCCATCCTCATGTCTTTATTCCTCTCCTCTCCATCATCATGTCTTTATTCCTCTCCTCTCCATCATCATGTCTTTATTCCTCTCCTCTCCATCATCATGTCTTTATTCCTCACCTCTCCATCATCATGTCTTTATTCCTCTCCTCTCCATCATCATGTCTTTATTCCTCTCCTCTCCATCATCATGTCTTTATTCCTCACCTCTCCATCATCATGTCTTTATTCCTCACCTCTCCATCATCATGTCTTTATTCCTCTCCTCTCCATGTCTTTATTCCTCTCCTCTCCATCATCATGTCTTTATTCCTCACCTCTCCATCATCATGTCTTTATTCCTCTCCTCTCCATCATCATGTCTTTATTCCCCACCTCTCCATCATCATGTCTTTATTCCTCACCTCTCCATCATCATGTCTTTATTCCTCTCCTCTCCATGTCTTTATTCCTCACCTCTCCATCATCATGTCTTTATTCCTCACCTCTCCATCATCATGTCTTTATTCCTCTCCTCTCCATGTCTTTATTCCTCACCTCTCCATCATCATGTCTTTATTCCTCTCCTCTCCATCATCATGTCTTTATTCCTCACCTCTCCATCATCATGTCTTTATTCCTCACCTCTCCATCATCATGTCTTTATTCCTCACCTCTCCATCATCATGTCTTTATTCCTCACCTCTCCATCCTCATGTCTTTATTCCTCACCTCTCCATCATCATGTCTTTATTCCTCACCTCTCCATCATCATGTCTTTATTCCTCACCTCTCCATCATCATGTCTTTATTCCTCTCCTCTCCATCATCATGTCTTTATTCCTCTCCTCTCCATCATCATGTCTTTATTCCTCTCCTCTCCATCATCATGTCTTTATTCCTCACCTCTCCATCATCATGTCTTTATTCCTCTCCTCTCCATCATCATGTCTTTATTCCTCTCCTCTCCATCATCATGTCTTTATTCCTCACCTCTCCATCATCATGTCTTTATTCCTCTCCTCTCCATCATCATGTCTTTATTCCTCTCCTCTCCATCATCATGTCTTTATTCCTCACCTCTCCATCATCATGTCTTTATTCCTCTCCTCTCCATCATCATGTCTTTATTCCTCACCTCTCCATCATCATGTCTTTATTCCTCTCCTCTCCATCCTCATGTCTTTATTCCTCTCCTCTCCATCATCATGTCTTTATTCCTCACCTCTCCATCATCATGTCTTTATTCCTCACCTCTCCATCATCATGTCTTTATTCCTCTCCTCTCCATCATCATGTCTTTATTCCTCACCTCTCCATCATCATGTCTTTATTCCTCTCCTCTCCATCATCATGTCTTTATTCCTCTCCTCTCCATCATCATGTCTTTATTCCTCTCCTCTCCATCATCATGTCTTTATTCCTCTCCTCTCCATCATCATGTCTTTATTCCTCTCCTCTCCATCATCATGTCTTTATTCCTCACCTCTCCATCATCATGTCTTTATTCCTCTCCTCTCCATCATCATGTCTTTATTCCTCACCTCTCCATCATCATGTCTTTATTCCTCTCCTCTCCATCATCATGTCTTTATTCCTCACCTCTCCATCATCATGTCTTTATTCCTCACCTCTCCATCATCATGTCTTTATTCCTCACCTCTCCATCATCATGTCTTTATTCCTCACCTCTCCATCATCATGTCTTTATTCCTCACCTCTCCATCATCATGTCTTTATTCCTCACCTCTCCATCATCATGTCTTTATTCCTCTCCTCTCCATCATCATGTCTTTATTCCTCACCTCTCCATCATCATGTCTTTATTCCTCTCCTCTCCATCCTCATGTCTTTATTCCTCTCCTCTCCATCATCATGTCTTTATTCCTCACCTCTCCATCATCATGTCTTTATTCCTCACCTCTCCATCCTCATGTCTTTATTCCTCACCTCTCCATCATCATGTCTTTATTCCTCTCCTCTCCATCATCATGTCTTTATTCCTCTCCTCTCCATCATCATGTCTTTATTCCTCTCCTCTCCATCATCATGTCTTTATTCCTCTCCTCTCCATCATCATGTCTTTATTCCTCTCCTCTCCATCATCATGTCTTTATTCCTCACCTCTCCATCATCATGTCTTTATTCCTCTCCTCTCCATCATCATGTCTTTATTCCTCACCTCTCCATCATCATGTCTTTATTCCTCTCCTCTCCATCATCATGTCTTTATTCCTCACCTCTCCATCATCATGTCTTTATTCCTCACCTCTCCATCATCATGTCTTTATTCCTCACCTCTCCATCATCATGTCTTTATTCCTCACCTCTCCATCCTCATGTCTTTATTCCTCACCTCTCCATCATCATGTCTTTATTCCTCACCTCTCCATCATCATGTCTTTATTCCTCACCTCTCCATCATCATGTCTTTATTCCTCTCCTCTCCATCATCATGTCTTTATTCCTCTCCTCTCCATCATCATGTCTTTATTCCTCTCCTCTCCATCATCATGTCTTTATTCCTCACCTCTCCATCATCATGTCTTTATTCCTCTCCTCTCCATCATCATGTCTTTATTCCTCACCTCTCCATCATCATGTCTTTATTCCTCACCTCTCCATCATCATGTCTTTATTCCTCACCTCTCCATCATCATGTCTTTATTCCTCACCTCTCCATCATCATGTCTTTATTCCTCTCCTCTCCATCATCATGTCTTTATTCCTCACCTCTCCATCATCATGTCTTTATTCCTCACCTCTCCATCCTCATGTCTTTATTCCTCTCCTCTCCATCATCATGTCTTTATTCCTCTCCTCTCCATCATCATGTCTTTATTCCTCTCCTCTCCATCATCATGTCTTTATTCCTCTCCTCTCCATCATCATGTCTTTATTCCTCTCCTCTCCATCATCATGTCTTTATTCCTCACCTCTCCATCATCATGTCTTTATTCCTCACCTCTCCATCCTCATGTCTTTATTCCTCTCCTCTCCATCATCATGTCTTTATTCCTCTCCTCTCCATCATCATGTCTTTATTCCTCTCCTCTCCATCATCATGTCTTTATTCCTCACCTCTCCATCATCATGTCTTTATTCCTCTCCTCTCCATCATCATGTCTTTATTCCTCTCCTCTCCATCATCATGTCTTTATTCCTCACCTCTCCATCATCATGTCTTTATTCCTCACCTCTCCATCATCATGTCTTTATTCCTCTCCTCTCCATGTCTTTATTCCTCTCCTCTCCATCATCATGTCTTTATTCCTCACCTCTCCATCATCATGTCTTTATTCCTCACCTCTCCATCATCATGTCTTTATTCCTCTCCTCTCCATCATCATGTCTTTATTCCCCACCTCTCCATCATCATGTCTTTATTCCTCACCTCTCCATCATCATGTCTTTATTCCTCACCTCTCCATCATCATGTCTTTATTCCTCTCCTCTCCATCATCATGTCTTTATTCCCCACCTCTCCATCATCATGTCTTTATTCCTCACCTCTCCATCATCATGTCTTTATTCCTCTCCTCTCCATGTCTTTATTCCTCACCTCTCCATCATCATGTCTTTATTCCTCACCTCTCCATCATCATGTCTTTATTCCTCTCCTCTCCATCATCATGTCTTTATTCCTCTCCTCTCCATCATCATGTCTTTATTCCTCACCTCTCCATCATCATGTCTTTATTCCTCTCCTCTCCATCATCATGTCTTTATTCCTCTCCTCTCCATCATCATTTCTTTATTCCTCTCCTCTCCATCATCATGTCTTTATTCCTCACCTCTCCATCATCATGTCTTTATTCCTCACCTCTCCATCATCATGTCTTTATTCCTCACCTCTCCATCATCATGTCTTTATTCCTCACCTCTCCATCCTCATGTCTTTATTCCTCACCTCTCCATCATCATGTCTTTATTCCTCACCTCTCCATCATCATGTCTTTATTCCTCACCTCTCCATCATCATGTCTTTATTCCTCTCCTCTCCATCATCATGTCTTTATTCCTCTCCTCTCCATCATCATGTCTTTATTCCTCTCCTCTCCATCATCATGTCTTTATTCCTCACCTCTCCATCATCATGTCTTTATTCCTCTCCTCTCCATGTCTTTATTCCTCTCCTCTCCATCATCATGTCTTTATTCCTCACCTCTCCATCATCATGTCTTTATTCCTCTCCTCTCCATCATCATGTCTTTATTCCTCACCTCTCCATCATCATGTCTTTATTCCTCACCTCTCCATCATCATGTCTTTATTCCTCACCTCTCCATCATCATGTCTTTATTCCTCACCTCTCCATCATCATGTCTTTATTCCTCACCTCTCCATCATCATGTCTTTATTCCTCTCCTCTCCATCATCATGTCTTTATTCCTCTCCTCTCCATCATCATGTCTTTATTCCTCTCCTCTCCATCATCATGTCTTTATTCCTCACCTCTCCATCATCATGTCTTTATTCCTCACCTCTCCATCATCATGTCTTTATTCCTCTCCTCTCCATCATCATGTCTTTATTCCTCTCCTCTCCATCATCATGTCTTTATTCCTCACCTCTCCATCATCATGTCTTTATTCCTCTCCTCTCCATCATCATGTATTTATTCCTCTCCTCTCCATCATCATGTCTTTATTCCTCTCCTCTCCATCATCATGTCTTTATTCCTCACCTCTCCATCATCATGTCTTTATTCCTCACCTCTCCATCATCATGTCTTTATTCCTCTCCTCTCCATCATCATGTCTTTATTCCTCACCTCTCCATCATCATGTCTTTATTCCTCACCTATCCATCATCATGTCTTTATTCCTCACCTCTCCATCATCATGTCTTTATTCTTCACCTCTCCATCATCATGTCTTTATTCCTCTCCTCTCCATCATCATGTCTTTATTCCTCACCTCTCCATCATCATGTCTTTATTCCTCTCCTCTCCATCATCATGTCTTTATTCCTCACCTCTCCATCATCATGTCTTTATTCCTCACCTCTCCATCATCATGTCTTTATTCCTCTCCTCTCCATCATCATGTCTTTATTCCCCTCCTCTCCATCATCATGTCTTTATTCCTCTCCTCTCCATCATCATGTCTTTATTCCTCACCTCTCCATCATCATGTCTTTATTCCTCTCCTCTCCATCATCATGTCTTTATTCCTCACCTCTCCATCATCATGTCTTTATTCCTCTCCTCTCCATCATCATGTCTTTATTCCTCACCTCTCCATCATCATGTCTTTATTCCTCTCCTCTCCATCATCATGTCTTTATTCCTCTCCTCTCCATCATCATGTCTTTATTCCTCATTCCTCACCTCTCCATCGTCATGTCTTTATTCCTCTCCTCTCCATCATCATGTCTTTATTCCTCACCTCTCCATCATCATGTCTTTATTCCTCTCCTCTCCATCATCATGTCTTTATTCCTCACCTCTCCATCATCATGTCTTTATTCCTCTCCTCTCCATCATCATGTCTTTATTCCTCACCTCTCCATCATCATGTCTTTATTCCTCTCCTCTCCATCATCATGTCTTTATTCCTCTCCTCTCCATCATCATGTCTTTATTCCTCTCCTCTCCATCATCATGTCTTTATTCCTCACCTCTCCATCATCATGTCTTTTTATTCCTCACCTCTCCATCCTCATGTCTTTATTCCCCTCCATCTCTCTCTGTACATATGTTAGGGACTTGTCCATGAACCAGCTCCGGGCTATCCAAGAGGCGGCTTTTGTAGGACTTCCACGTATTCGAGACATGTAAGCCAAGCAGGACACACCCACCTACTGGACCACACCCACACTGGGTGGAAGTAGGTTTAAGTAGGTTGACAATAGCTCTATGGGGAGACACACTGGACCTACACCACACTGGGTGGAGGCAGGTTGAAGTAGGTTGACAATAGCTCTATGAGGACACACACTGGACCAACACCACATTGGGTGGAGGCAGGTTGAAGTAGGTTGACGATAGCTCTATGGGGACACACACTGGACCAACACCACACTGGGTGGAGGCAGGTTGAAGTAGTTTGACAATAGCTCTATGGTGGACACACACTGGACTAACACCACACTGGGTTGAGGCAGGTTGAAGTAGGTTGACAACAGCTCTATGAGGAGCTACATGTATGAGGATGTGGTCTGGATACCACATGTAGTGTCATAATGACTCACCTGCAGCACAAGATGCTGGTGTGAGTGGAGGCAGCAGATAGAAGACCTGTGATTGCCAACATAGAGATGACCATTAGATCATTAGGCATGGCAGGCTCACCACTACATGCACTAAGCAGTCTGTGCAAATGCTTCTTATAGTCACACATTCATCTGAGAGTACACCAGAAGTGAACCCAGATGATCACACATTCATTATTATTGAACTACACGACTCAATGTCTCCAAATACCTCAAGCTAATAGCTGTGTGTGTGTGTGTGTGTGCGTGCGTGTGTGTGTGTGTGTGTGTGGGTGGGTGGGTGTGTGTGTTCATCCATCTCCTCCTCACTGGTGTGTGCAGAGATCTTGCTGGAAACCCGATCGAGTGTGGCTGCTGTGCAACATTTATTCATCGCTTCTTCTTGGAGAGACGGTTGTCTAGTCCAGTCTGCCAGGAGCCTCCGCAGTTCCGAGATGTGCCACTTCTTTCCTTAAACTTGGATGACATCTGTGGTGAGTTTTAGGACGACAGATCTGGTGAGTTTAGGACGACAGATCTGGTGTGTTTAGGACGACAGATCTGGTGGGTTTAGGATGACAGATCTGGTGTGTTTAGGACGACAGATCTGGTGGGTTTAGGACGACAGATCTGGTGTGTTTAGGACGACCGATCTGGTGGGTTTAGGACGACAGATCTGGTGAGTTTAGGACGTTAGATCTGGTGGGTTTAGGACGACAGATCTGGTGGGTTTAGGATGACAGATCTGGTGGGTTTAGGACGACAGATCTGGTGGGTTTAGGATAACAGATCTGGTGGGTTTAGGACGACAGATCTGGTGGGTTTAGGACGACAGATCTGGTGTGTTTAGGACGACAGATCTGGTGGGTTTAGGACGACAGATCTGGTGGGTTTAGGACGACAGATCTGGTGTGTTTAGGACGACAGATCTGGTGGGTTTAGGACGACAGATCTGGTGGGTTTAGGACGACAGATCTGGTGGGTTTAGGACGACAGATCTGGTGGGTTTAGGACGACAGATCTGGTGGGTTTAGGACGACAGATCTGGTGGGTTTAGGACGACAGATCTGGTGTGTTTAGGACGACAGATCTGGTGGGTTTAGGACGACAGATCTGTTGGGTTTAGGACGACAGATCTGGTGAGTTTAGGACGTTAGATCTGGTGTGTTTAGGACGACAGATCTGGTGGGTTTAGGACGACAGATCTGGTGTGTTTAGGATGACAGATCTGGTGTGTTTAGGACGACAGATCTGGTGGGTTTAGGACGACAGATCTGGTGGGTGTAGGACGACAGATCTGGTGAGTTTAGGACGTTAGATCTGGTGTGTTTAGGATGACAGATCTGGTGGGTTTAGGACGACAGATCTGGTGTGTTTAGGACGTTAGATCTGGTGTGTTTAGGACGACAGATCTGGTGGGTATAGGACGACAGATCTGGTGTGTTGAGGATGACAGATCTGGTGGGTTTAGGACGACAGATCTGGTATGTTTAGGATGACAGATCTGGTGGGTTTAGGATGACAGATCCGGTGGGTTTAGGACGACAGATCTGGTGGGTTTAGGACGACAGATCTGGTGGGTTTAGGACGACAGATCTGGTGAGTTTAGGACGTTAGATCTGGTGGGTTTAGGACGACAGATCTGGTGGGTTTAGGACGACAGATCTGGTGTGTTTAGGACGACAGATCTGGTGGGTTTAGGACGACAGATCTGGTGGGTTTAGGACGACAGATCTGGTGAGTTTAGGACGTTAGATCTGGTGTGTTTAGGACAACAGATCTGGTGGGTTTAGGACGACAGATCTGGTGTGTTTAGGATGACAGATCTGGTGGGTTTAGGACGACAGATCTGGTGGGTTTAGGACGACAGATCTGGTGGGTTTAGGATTTAGGACGACAGATCTGGTGGGTTTAGGACGACAGATCTGGTGTGTTTAGGACGACAGATCTGGTGGGTTTAGGACGACAGATCTGGGATGACAGATCTGGTGGGTTTAGGACGACAGATCTGGTGGGTTCAGGTCTCATTGGAGTATGGATGGTATTCCAACTAAAAGCAGCTGTAGGGTGAAGCAGATATCTTTAGTCCCACCCAACCCCCCCCCCCCCCCCCCCAACCCCCAGCCTTCTTCAGCCCCGCTCCCATCCCCACAGAGTCGTCTTCAGCCACACCCCTCACCCAGTCAGATGACTTCACCCCCTCACCCCCGACAGGTGTCTTCACCAACCCCCTCACCCCCTACAGGTGTCTTCACTCACCCCCTACAGATGTCTTCACCCCCCACCCCTAACCCCTACAGATTCTTCACCCCCCCCCCCCCTCACCCCCTACAGATTCTTCACCCCCACCCCTCACCCCCTACAGATTCTTCAGTCGCACCCTTCATCCCATGTCCTTGCTCTAAGGAGGCCATTGCTTCTCTGTGTTTAAATCACATGTTGTTGTTGTTGTTTTTGTTGTTCTTTGTGCTTGTAGTTCCTCCAAGTGTAAGTATTTTTCCGGGGGAAGCCATCATTGCCATTTCCAATGGCTCTCTTCTGGAGCTCTCCTGTGTTGCATCAGGGGTCCCTCCCCCAGTGATCACCTGGTCCAGTAACGGTCAGACGCTGGTGGCCAACGGGAGCCGTGTCATCATCATGGAGGGCACTTTGCTAGTGGCAGAGGTGCAGTTCTCGGACTCTGGGGTCTACCACTGCTCTGCCTCGTCCAGCGCTGGATTGGCCTCTTCCTCTCTGCAGGTGCTGGTGTTGGACATGCCTGAGGCTCGTGTGATCTCGGCCTTGTTGGGCGACAATGTGGTGCTAAATTGTAGCAGTGAGGAGCTCCCAGCCGGCACTCCTGTGGTCTGGTTCTTCAACCAGTCAAGTCTGGGGCCTATCTCTGCCAAACATGTGGTGGGCGACAACAGGAATTTGCTGATAGAGGAGGTGACGCCAGAGGATATTGGAGATTACATCTGCCAGGTCGGGAGACAAATCAACTTCACGCAGACGTTGAGCCTCACAGGTACGTCTGACACACAGACACTGAACCTCACAGGTGCGTCAGACACACAGACACTGAATCCACAGGTACGTCTGACACACAGACACTGAACCTCACAGGTACGTCTGACACACAGACACTGAACCTCACAGGTACGTCTGACACACAGACACTGAACCTCACATGTACGTCTGACGCACAGACACTGAACCTCACAGGTACGTCTGACACACAGACACTGAATCTCACAGGTACGTCTGACACACAGACACTGAACCTCACAGGTACGTCTGACACACAGACACTGAACCTCACAGGTACGTCTGACACACAGACACTGAACCTCACAGGTACGTCTGACGCACAGACACTGAACCTCACAGGTACGTCTGACACACAGACACTGAATCTCACAGGTACGTCTGACACACAGACACTGAACCTCACAGGTACGTCTGACACACAGACACTGAACCTCACAGGTACGTCTGACGCACAGACACTGAACCTCACAGGTACGTCTGACACACAGACACTGAACCTCACATGTACGTCTGACACACAGACACTGAACCTCACAGGTACGTCTGACGCACAGACACTGAACCTCACAGGTACATCTGACACACAGACACTGAACCTCACAGGTACGTCTGACACACAGACACTGAACCTCACAGGTACGTCTGACACACAGACACTGAACCTCACAGGTACGTCTGACACACAGACACTGTCTGGAGTGCACTGTCCAGGCACTGAACACTGTCTGGAGTGCACTGTCCAGGCACTGAACACTGTCTGGAGTGTACTGTCCAGGCACTGAACACTGTCTGGAGTGCACTGTCCAGGCACTGAACACTGTCTGGAGTGCACTGTCCAGGCACTGAACACTGTCTGGAGTGCACTGTCCAGGCACTGAACACTGTCTGGAGTGCACTGTCCAGGCACTGAACACTGTCTGGAGTGCACTGTCCAGGCACTGAACACTGTCTGGAGTGCACTGTCCAGGCACTGAACACTGTCTGGAGTGCACTGTCCAGGCACTGAACACTGTCTGGAGTGCACTGTCCAGGCACTGAACACTGTCTGGAGTGCACTGTCCAGGCACTGAACACTGTCTGGAGTGGCGTTAGCAGGTAAGAGATTTTTTAATTGTTTTGTAGTTGTTGTATTTTGTCTGGTGGAGGAGGACATTTTGGGAAGCAGCAATTTGAAGTCGAGGTTGCCCCAATTCTGCTAGCACTCTCTGAAGGGTTGTGTTGGTAGTGTGTGTGCATAGAACAGCAGCCATCTTTCTCTCTCTCTGTCTCTGTTCCCTGTTCTCATGTGTTCATTCTCCTCCTCCAGGAAGTCCAGAGATTGTCTCCATTAGTGAAGGCCGCTGTGACAATCCTCAAGTCATTATAGTCGAAACAGACAAAAATTTTGTCCTTCGTTGTGAGGTGCTCGGGATTCCTCCCCCTACTGTACGTTGGATATTTCGAGGATTCATAGAGGTCGAGATTGTTCCCCCTAGCAACATGGAGGGTGAGACTGTGGTTGCTCTGCTTAGAATTCTAGATGCTTCGAATCCAATCAAGCCGCAATTTGAAGGGAACTATACCTGTTTTGCTTTCAACTCCCTTGGCAACGTGTCAATCACTGTGGTGGTCGTAGAACAATGTGAGTTGTCTTGTCGCCACCGTCTCCCCTATTCTCTGGGGTTACATCTTCCTCCTCCTTTCTCTTCTGCAGTCGTTCTTTCTACTTCAACTATATTTTTTGGTCCCTCCATTACACGGCTTCAAGGGGAGACTGCAGTGTTGGAGTGTCCATTCAATGGCTTGGAAGTGACCTGGATTGGCCGAGATGAGCTCCTACCCTTGGACCATATCACCTTCGCCTGCAACAACAGTCAGACCTTGATCCTGCAAGATGCCTTGGCACGAGTGCACACAGAGACATACTTATGCTCGACCGACATCCCCATTCTTTATCTTGGAGAGATATCTGTCTTTATAGCACGTGAGTGGACAGAGAAATCGTCACTAGAATTATGCATGCCCCAGGTGACCAGTAGAATTATGCATGCCCCAGGTGACCAGTAGAATTATATGACCACTAGAATTATGCATGACCAGTAGAATTATATGACCAGTAGAATTATGCATGACCAGTAGAATTATATGACCAGTAGAATTATGCATGACCAGTAGAATTATATGACCAGTAGAATTATGCATGACCAGTAGAATTATATGACCAGTAGAATTATGCATGACCAGTAGAATTATATGACCACTAGAATTATGCATGACCAGTAGAATTATATGACCAGTAGAATTATGCATGACCAGTAGAATTATATGACCAGTAGAATTATGCATGACCAGTAGAATTATATGACCAGTAGAATTATGCATGACCAGTAGAATTATATGACCAGTAGAATTATGCATGACCAGTAGAATTATATGACCAGTAGAATTATGCATGACCAGTAGAATTATATGACCAGTAGAATTATGCATGACCAGTAGAATTATATGACCAGTAGAATTATGCATGACCAGTAGAATTATATGACCAGTAGAATTATGCATGACCAGTAGAATTATATGACCAGTAGAATTATGCATGACCAGTAGAATTATATGACCACTAGAATTATGCATGACCAGTAGAATTATATGACCAGTAGAATTATGCATGACCAGTAGAATTATATGACCAGTAGAATTATGCATGACCAGTAGAATTATATGACCAGTAGAATTATGCATGACCAGTAGAATTATATGACCAGTAGAATTATGCATGACCAGTAGAATTATATGACCAGTAGAATTACATGACCAGTAGAATTATATGACCAGTAGAATTATGCATGACCAGTAGAATTATATGACCAGTAGAATTATGCATGACCAGTAGAATTATATGACCAGTAGAATTATGCATGACCAGTAGAATTATGCATGACCAGTAGAATTATGCATGACCAGTAGAATTATGCATGACCAGTAGAATTATGCATGACCAGTAGAATTATATGACCAGTAGAATTATGCATGACCAGTAGAATTATGCATGACCAGTAGAATTATGCATGACCAGTAGAATTATGCATGACCAGTAGAATTATATGACCAGTAGAATTATGCATGCCCAGTAGAATTATATGACCAGTAGAATTATGCATGACCAGTAGAATTATATGACCAGTAGAATTATATGACCAGTAGAATTATGCATGACCAGTAGAATTATATGACCACTAGAATTATGCATGACCAGTAGAATTATATGACCAGTAGAATTATGCATGACCAGTAGAATTATATGACCAGTAGAATTATGCATGACCAGTAGAATTATATGACCAGTAGAATTATATGACCAGTAGAATTATGCATGCCCAGTAGAATTATGCATGACCAGTAGAATTATGCATGACCAGTAGAATTATATGACCAGTAGAATTATGCATGATCAGTAGAATTATGCCTGACCAGTAGAATTATGCATGACCAGTAGAATTATGACCAGTAGAATTATGCATGACCAGTAGAATTATATGACCAGTAGAATTATGCATGACCAGTAGAATTATATGACCAGTAGAATTATGCATGACCAGTAGAATTATATGACCAGTAGAATTATGCACGACCAGTAGAATTATATGACCAGTAGAATTATGCATGACCAGTAGAATTATATGACCAGTAGAATTATGCATGACCAGTAGAATTATGCATGACCAGTAGAATTATGCATGACCAGTAGAATTATGCATGACCAGTAGAATTATGCATGACCAGTAGAATTATATGACCAGTAGAATTATGCATGACGAGTAGAATTATGCATGACCAGTAGAATTATATGACCAGTAGAATTATGCATGACCAGTAGAATTATGCCTGACCAGTAGAATTATGCATGACCAGTAGAATTATGACCAGTAGAATTATGCATGACCAGTAGAATTATATGACCAGTAGAATTATATGACCAGTAGAATTATACGACCAGTAGAATTATGCATGACCAGTAGAATTATGCCTGACCAGCAGAATTATGCATGACCAGTAGAATTATATGACCAGTAGAATTATATGACCAGTAGAATTATATGACCAGTAGAATTATGCATGACCAGTAGAATTATGCACGACCAGTAGAATTATGCATGACCAGTAGAATTATATGACCAGTAGAATTATGCATGACCAGTAGAATTATGCATGACCAGTAGAATTATGCATGACCAGTAGAATTATATGACCAGTAGAATTATATGACCAGTTGAATTATGCATGACCAGTAGAATTATATGACCAGTAGAATTATGCATGACCAGTAGAATTATGCATGACCAGTAGAATTATCAATAATGACCAGTAGAATTATGCATGACCAGTAGAATTATGCATGACCAGTAGAATTATGCATGACCAGTAGAATTATATGACCAGTAGAATTATATGACCAGTAGAATTATGCATGACCAGTAGAATTATGCATGACCAGTAGAATTATATGACCAGTAGAATTATATGACAAGTAGAATTATGCATGACCAGTAGAATTATATGACCAGTAGAATTATATGACAAGTAGAATTATGCATGACCAGTAGAATTATGCATGACCAGTAGAATTATATGACAAGTAGAATTATGCATGACCAGTAGAATTATACATGACCAGTAGAATTATGCATGACCAGTAGAATTATATGACCAGTAGAATTATGCATGACCAGTAGAATTATGCATGACCAGTAGAATTATATGACCAGTAGAATTATGCATGACCAGTAGAATTATGCATGACCAGTAGAATTATGCATGACCAGTAGAATTATATGACCAGTAGAATTATATGACCAGTAGAATTATGCATGACCAGTAGAATTATATGACCAGTAGAATTATGCATGCCCAGTAGAATTATGCATGACCAGTAGAATTATATGACCAGTAGAATTATATGACCAGTATAATTATATGACCAGTAGAATTATGCATGACCAGTAGAATTATGCATGACCAGTAGAATTATGCATGACCAGTAGAATTATATGACCAGTAGAATTATGCATGACCAGTAGAATTATATGACCAGTAGAATTATATGACCAGTAGAATTATGCATGACCAGTAGAATTATGCATGACCAGTAGAATTATGCATGACCAGTAGAATTATGCATGACCAGTAGAATTATATGACAAGTAGAATTATGCATGACCAGTAGAATTATGCATGACCAGTAGAATTATGCATGACCAGTAGAATTATGCATGACCAGTAGAATTATATGACCAGTAGAATTATATGACCAGTAGAATTATGCATGACCAGTAGAATTATATGACCAGTAGAATTATGCATGACCAGTAGAATTATGCATGACCAGTAGAATTATATGACCAGTAGAATTATGCATGACCAGTAGAATTATGCATTAATCATGACCAGTAGAATTATGCATGAACAGTAGAATTATGCATGTCCCAGCATGCATGGTGTGCTCCACCTTGTGATGGGTCCTGGTTCCTGCCTTGCGTCTAATGTCCTGCGTCCGAGAATCCAAGGCTGTCCCTTCTGGTGTGAAACTAAATTCGTATCTGAATGTGTGTGATTATCATCATTGCTGGATGCAAGTGTTACTCCTTGTGAGCAAGTGTAGCTCAATGTGTACACATGTACCTCAGTGTCAACTAGTGTAACTCAATGTGAGCAAGTTTAACTCAATAAGTGAACATTTAACTCAATATGGACATATCATAACTCAATATGTGTAAATATAACTTAGGATGAGCATATGTAACTCAGTGTGTACAAGTCTAACACATTATGGGAAAGTGTAACTCAATCTGTACACATGTAACTCAGCGTGTACAAGTGTAACTCGGTGTTAACAACTTTAAACCGGTGTGTGTGCTAGTTTAACCCAAAGTAAACAAGTCTAACTCGATATGACTCGATATGAGCAAGTATAACTCAGTGTGGGAAAGTATAACTCAGTGTGGGAAAATGTAACTTAGTGTGGGAAAGTTTAACTGATATTGATGTATCTACCCTCATAGAGTTGCCAAAGATCTTGCGGCCATGTCTCACACCGACTCTGATGGCCGTCATCGGGGGTAACATCACACTGCTTTGCATGGCCAGAGGGAATCCACCTTTGACGCTCGTGTGGACTCGCGGAGGAGAAGTCCTGACTACTGGTGGGCGTGTGTCTGTCCAAGGAAAAGGATCTCGTCTGTTCATTTCTCCGGTGAGTGCCTCTGACGCTGGCCTCTACACTTGCAACGCTAGCAATGTCATAGTCAACGTCAGTGGGATCATTCGTGAAACGTTTTCTGAGACTTATGACATCAATCTGGAAGTTCGGAGTGAGTGATGTTGAGTTATGTGTTGTTAGTAGAGGTCAAGTCAGCATTTGTCTTGAGTTGGTATGTATTAATGTGTACGCTGAATGGGTAAGGGTCGTTGAGGTGCATAGACACCAACCCTGTGCAAGAACCTGTAGACACCTGGCCATGGTGGCATGCATAGACACCAACCCTGTGCAAGAAGCTGTAGATACCTGGCCATGGTGGCATGCATGGACACCAACCCTGTGCAAGAAGCTGCAGACACCTGGCCATGGTGGCATGCATAGACACCAACCCTGTGCAAGAAGCTGCAGATACCTGGCCATGGTGGCATGCATGGACACCAACCCTGTGCAAGAAGCTGTAGATACCTGGCCATGGTGACATGCATGGACACCAACCCTGTGCAAGAAGCTGTAGACACCTGGCCATGGTGGCATGCATACACACCAACCCTGTGCAAGAAGCTGCAGACACCTGGCCATGGTGGCATGCATGGACACCAACCCTGTGCAAGAAGCTGTAGGCACCTGGCCATGGTGGCATGCATACACACCAACCCTGTGCAAGAAGCTGCAGTCACCTGGCCATGGTGGCATGCATGGACACCAACCCTGTGCAAGAAGCTGCAGTCACCTGGCCATGGTGGCATGCATGGACACCAACCCTGTGCAAGAAGCTGCAGACACCTGGCCATGGTGGCATGCATGGACACCAACCCTGTGCAAGAAGCTGTAGTCACCTGGCCATGGTGGCATGCATGGACACCAACCCTGTGCAAGAAGCTGCAGACACCTGGCCATGGTGGCATGCATGGACACCAACCCTGTGCAAGAAGCTTACATATCAGATAGCACACACTACATGTATCAGATATTCCACACACTACATCTAAACACGTGCTTGTATATAAGCACGTGCTTGTATTTAAGCACATGCTTGTATTAATATTTATATAGACACACATGCTTGTATTAATATTAATATATGCACGTGCTTATATATGCACGTGCATTAATATTTATATAAACACACGTGCTAGTATTAATATTTATATAAACACACATGCTTGTACATGTATTAATATTTATATGAGCATGTATTAATATTTATATGAGCATGTGCTTGTATTAATATTTATATGAGCACGTGCTTGTATTAATATTTATATAAGCAAGTGCTTGTATTAATATTTATATAAGCATGTGCTAGTATTAATATTTATATAATATTTATATAATCACGTGCTTGTGTATGAGCATGTGCTAGTATTAATATTTATGTGAGCATGTGCTAGTATTAATGAGCACGTGCTTGTATTAATATTTATACAAGCGTATGCTAGTTTTATAAGCACGTGCTAGTATTAATATTTATATGAGCATGTGCTTGTATTAATATCTCATATTAATATTTATATAAGCAAGTGCCTGTATTAATATTTATATAAGCACGTGCTAGTATATAAGCCTGTGCTAGTTTTAATATTTATTGTATAAGCAAGTTGTATTAGTATTTATATAAGCACGTGCTAGTTTTATAAGCATGTGCTAGTATTAATATTTATATGAGCATGTGCTTGTATTAATATCTCATATTAATATTTATATAAGCAAGTGCCTGTATTAATATTTATATAAGCACGTTCTAGTATATAAGCCCGTGCTAGTTTTAATATTTATATAAGCAAGTGCTTGTATTAATATTTATATAAGCACGTGCTAGTTTTAATATTTATATAAGCAAGTGCTTGTATTAATATTTATATAAGCACGTGCTAGTTTTAATATTTATATAAGCACATGCTAGTATATAAGCATGTGCTTGGATGTTATTTGTGGCTTATTATAATAATTATATTTTTAGTTAAAACTATTTTTTGGAATAAACTTCTTAAACTGTTCCTATAATTAGAATGTAAATATAATTAGAATGTAAATAGAGTTTGGTACACGAATCAGCTCCATTGAAGTAAGCAAACAAGATGTACGCAGCGATAGCGCTGCTTCTCTACAACCAAACTCACAGAAATGAAATTCATCCAGGAGCACCTCCATGCTCAAGAGCGAAGGAATCCAGAATGATTCCTGGTAAGCATCAGGTGCTCTACACTGAAGAACTTCCAGAAACAGAAGGAAAAGCCACAGGAGGAAGAGGCCGTTCACGAAGGCTGTTGCGATTGTCAGCCATTAAATTTTTTTGCACACTCTCCCTGGCGACAGTTTTATAACCAATAGAGCATTCTCCGTACGCACATGCCCAATAGAGCCTATTGGGCATGTGCGTACGGAGAATGATCATGCAGACTTTATTTTTTTCCTCCCGATGATGTCAGAGTTTACGCCATATGTTGCTTATGGCGATAAATCGTTAATGTGTTTAGTGTTAATATTTTAGTATTATCAATTAACGAGTTTAATGAGTTTAGTATAATATAATTAATTAAATTAATGTGTCAATTAATGTGTCAATTAATGTGTTTGTGTTAATATTTATATAATGTATTAATCAATTATTAATCAATTAGTATATAATTTATTAATCAATTAATGTGTCAATTAATGTGTTTGTGTTAATATTTATATAATGTATTAATCAATTAATGGGCTCAGTATTAAGCCCATTAATATTAATATTCAATTAGTTTATCAATTAATGCGTTAATATTTATATAATTTATTGATCAATTAATGTGTTTAAATTAATGGGTTTAGTGTTAATATTTTAATATTTGTGTTGATCAATTAATTGAGTGTTAATATTTATATAATTTATTAATCATCAATTAATGTGTTTAATTAATGTGTTTAGTTAATTAATGTGTTTAGTGTTAATATTTATATTCAATTAATTGTTTAGTGTTAATATTAATATAATTTATTAATCAGTTAATCTGTAATGTGTTTAGTGCTAATATTAATATAATTTATTAATCAGTTAATGTGTTGTGTTAATATTAATATAATGTATTAATCAATTAATGAGTTTAGTATTAATATTGATGGGTTTGTGTTAATATTTATATAATGTATTAATCAATTAATGAGTTTAATTAATTATTAATACATGTATAATTAATTTATTGATCAATGTGTTAATATTTATAATCAATTAATGAGTTTAGTATTAATATTTATATAATTTATTAATCAATTAGTGTGTTTGTGTTTAGTGTTAATATTTGTATAATTTATTAATCAATTAATGTGTTGAGTGTTAACATTAATCGATTAGTGTTAATAATCAATTAATGTGTTTAGTGTTAATATTTATATAATTTATTAATCAATTAGTGTTAAGATTTTAGTGTTAAGATTTAGTGTTAAGATTTATAATTTATTAATCAATTGTTTAGTGTTAATATATATATAATTTATTAATCAATTAATGTTTAGTATTAATAAGGTAATGTATTTAGTATATTATTAATCATGAACCATGTGGATGCTATGGATCTCCAATGTAGGGCCACACCCATATTTCAATATTTCTAATTTTGGCACTTACAAGTGCTAATTAGTGATCTGAGTTGGCCTCACCTGCGCTCGTCTCTCTCTCTCCTCTCCCACCATACTCTAGGGCCGACACAACCTCCTTACTTCACTTATCGTCCTCGGAGCATCACGGTGCTCACAGGAGGAATGGCCATGATCAACTGTGGGGGTGGGGGGTATCCCCTTCCGTCCATCACGTGGAAGAGGATTGTTCCTCGCTCAGGTGTGCTCTTCGATGGCCCTGTGGAGGAAGTGGCACTTGACGCACGTGTGTCCATCTCTGATCAATTCCTTCTAGTCACTGACGTGCAACTCTCTGACGAGGGCTTCTATTTCTGCATTCTTAATTCATCACTCGGAGAGCGGATCTCCAACTTAGCCCTTCTCAATGTCTATGGTGTGTGTTCTTGTGCATGCATCGATAGTGTGGATTGATGTTGTTGTTGTTGTTGTTGTTGTTGTTGTGTCAGTATTTCCAACAGTGACGATGTCTTCCCCCATACTCAAAGTGGAACTAGATGCTACTGCAGTGTTGGAGTGTGACGGAGATGGTGACCCTTTACCAGATATCCAGTGGCTGCTGCTACCAGCAATGATTTTACTTCCCACTCCAGACCAGCCTAACCACGTATGTCTACATGAGTCCAGTCTTCTCTGACTATGTGTGTCCACATGCTAGTCCAGTCTTCTCTGACTATGTGTGTGCACGTCTTCTCTGACTATGTGTGTCCACATGCTAGTCCAGTCTTCTCTGACTATGTGCGTCCACATGCATGCTAGTCCAGTCTTCTCTGACTATGTGTGTGCACGTCTTCTCTGACTATGTGTGTCCACATGCATGCTAGTCCAGTCTTCTCTGACTATGTGTGTCCACATGCTAGTCCAGTCTTCTCTGACTATGTGTGTCCACATGCTAGTCCAGTCTTCTCTGACTATGTGTGTCCACATGCATGCTAGTCCAGTCTTCTCTGACTATGTGTGTCTACATGCCAGTCCAGTCTTCTCTGACTATGTGTGTCCACATACATGCTAGTCCAGTCTTCTCTGACTATGTGTGTCCACATGAGTCCAGTCTTCTCTGACTATGTGTGTCCACATACTAGTCCAGTCTTCTCTGACTATGTGTGTCCACATGCTAGTCCAGTCTTCTCTGACTATGTGTGTCCACATGCATGCTAGTCCAGTCTTCTCTGACTATGTGTGTCCACATGCTAGTCCAGTCTTCTCTGACTATGTGTGTCCACATGCATGCTAGTCCAGTCTTCTCTGACTATGTGTGTCTACATGCCAGTCCAGTCTTCTCTGACTATGTGTGTCCACATACATGCTAGTCCAGTCTTCTCTGACTATGTGTGTCCACATGAGTCCAGTCTTCTCTGACTATGTGTGTCCACATGCTAGTCCAGTCTTCTCTGACTATGTGTGTCCACATGCTAGTCCAGTCTTCTCTGACTATGTGTGTCCACATGCTAGTCCAGTCTTCTCTGACTATGTGTGTCCACATGAGTCCAGTCTTCTCTGACTATGTGTGTCCACATGCAAGTCCAGTCTTCTCTGACTATGTGTGTCCACATGCTAGTCCAGTCTTCTCTGACTATGTGTGTCCACATGCAAGTCCAGTCTTCTCTGACTATGTGTGTCCACATGAGTCCAGTCTTCTCTGACTATGTGTGTCCACATGCTAGTCCAGTCTTCTCTGACTGTGTGTGTCCACATGCTAGTCCAGTCTTCTCTGACTATGTGTGTCCACATGATAGTCCAGTCTTCTCTGACTATGTGTGTCCACATGCATGCTAGTCCAGTCTTCTCTGACTATATGTGTCCACATGCAAGTCCAGTCTTCTCTGACTATGTGTGTCCACATGCTAGTCCAGTCTTCTCTGACTATGTGTGTCCACATGATAGTCCAGTCTTCTCTGACTATGTGTGTCCACATGCTAGTCCAGTCTTCTCTGACTATGTGTGTCCACATGCTAGTCCAGTCTTCTCTGACTATGTGTGTCCACATGATAGTCCAGTCTTCTCTGACTATGTGTGTCCACATGCTAGTCCAGTCTTCTCTGACTATGTGTGTCCACATGAGTCCAGTCTTCTCTGACTATGTGTGTCCACATGAGTCCAGTCTTCTCTGACTATGTGTGTCCACATGCAAGTCCAGTCTTCTCTGACTATGTATGTCCACATGCTAGTCCAGTCTTCTCTGACTATGTGTGTCTACATGCTAGTCCAGTCTTCTCTGACTATGTGTGTCCACATGAGTCCAGTCTTCTCTGACTATGTGTGTCCACATGCAAGTCCAGTCTTCTCTGACTATGTGTGTCCACATGCTAGTCCAGTCTTCTCTGACTATGTGTGTCCACATGCTAGTCCAGTCTTCTCTGACTATGTGTGTCCACATGCATGCTAGTCCAGTCTTCTCTGACTATGTGTGTCCACATGCATGCTAGTCCAGTCTTCTCTGACTATGTGTGTCCACATGAGTCCAGTCTTCTCTGACTATGTGTGTCCACATGAGTCCAGTCTTCTCTGACTATGTGTGTCCACATGCTAGTCCAGTCTTCTCTGACTATGTGTGTCCACATGCTAGTCCAGTCTTCTCTGACTATGTGTGTCCACATGAGTCCAGTCTTCTCTGACTATGTGTGTCCACATGATAGTCCAGTCTTCTCTGACTATGTGTGTCCACATGGTAGTCCAGTCTTCTCTGACTATGTGTGTCCACATGCTAGTCCAGTCTTCTCTGACTATGTGTGTCCACATGAGTCCAGTCTTCTCTGACTATGTGTGTCCACATGCTAGTCCAGTCTTCTCTGACTATGTGTGTCCACATGAGTCCAGTCTTCTCTGACTATGTGTGTCCACATGCTAGTCCAGTCTTCTCTGACTATGTGTGTCCACATGCTAGTCCAGTCTTCTCTGACTATGTGTGTCCCACTAGTCCAGTCTTCTCTGACTATGTGTGTCCACATGCTAGTCCAGTCTTCTCTGACTATGTGTGTCCACATGCAAGTCCAGTCTTCTCTGACTATGTGTGTCCACATGCTAGTCCAGTCTTCTCTGACTATGTGTGTCCACATACTAGTCCAGTCTTCTCTGACTATGTGTGTCCACATGCTAGTCCAGTCTTCTCTGACTATGTGTGTCCACATGCTAGTCCAGTCTTCTCTGACTATGTGTGTCCACATGCTAGTCCAGTCTTCTCTGACTATGTGTGTCCACATGAGTCCAGTCTTCTCTGACTATGTGTGTCCACATGCTAGTCCAGTCTTCTCTGACTATGTGTGTCCACATGCTAGTCCAGTCTTCTCTGACTATGTGTGTCCACATGCTAGTCCAGTCTTCTCTGACTATGTGTGTCCACATGCTAGTCCAGTCTTCTCTGACTATGTGTGTCCACATGCTAGTCCAGTCTTCTCTGACTATGTGTGTCCACATGCTAGTCCAGTCTTCTCTGACTATGTGTGTCCACATGCTAGTGCAGTCTTCTCTGACTATGTGTGTCCTCATGCTAGTCCAGTCTTCTCTGACTATGTGTGTCCACATGCTAGTCCAGTCTTCTCTGACTATGTGTGTCCACATGCTAGTGCAGTCTTCTCTGACTATGTGTGTCCACATGCTAGTCCAGTCTTCTCTGACTATGTGTGTCCACATGCTAGTCCAGTCTTCTCTGACTATGTGTGTCCACATGCTAGTCCAGTCTTCTCTGACTATGTGTGTCCACATGCTAGTGCAGTCTTCTCTGACTATGTGTGTCCACATGTCCAGTCTTCTCTGACTATGTGTGTCCACATGCTAGTCCAGTCTTCTCTGACTATGTGTGTCCACATGCTAGTCCAGTCTTCTCTGACTATGTGTGTCCACATGCTAGTCCAGTCTTCTCTGACTATGTGTGTCCACATGCATGCTAGTCCAGTCTTCTCTGACTATGTGTGTCCACATGCTAGTCCAGTCTTCTCTGACTATGTGTGTGCACATGTAGTCCAGTCTTCTCTGACTATGTGTGTCCTCATGCTAGTCCAGTCTTCTCTGACTATGTGTGTCCACATGCTAGTCCAGTCTTCTCTGACTATGTGTGTCCACATGCTAGTGCAGTCTTCTCTGACTATGTGTGTCCTCATGCTAGTCCAGTCTTCTCTGACTATGTGTGTCCACATGCTAGTCCAGTCTTCTCTGACTATGTGTGTCCACATGCTAGTCCAGTCTTCTCTGACTATGTGTGTCCACATGCTAGTCCAGTCTTCTCTGACTATGTGTGTCCACATGCTAGTCCAGTCTTCTCTGACTATGTGTGTCCACATGCTAGTCCAGTCTTCTCTGACTATGTGTGTCCACATGCTAGTCCAGTCTTCTCTGACTATGTGTGTCCACATGCTAGTCCAGTCTTCTCTGACTATGTGTGTCCACATGATAGTCCAGTCTTCTCTGACTATGTGTGTCCACATACTAGTCCAGTCTTCTCTGACTATGTGTGTGCACATACTAGTCCAGTCTTCTCTGACTATGTGTGTCCACATGCTAGTCCAGTCTTCTCTGACTATGTGTGTCTACATGCTAGTCCAGTCTTCTCTGACTATGTGTGTCCACATGCTAGTCCAGTCTTCTCTGACTATGTGTGTCCACATACTAGTCCAGTCTTCTCTGACTATGTGTGTCCACATGCTAGTCCAGTCTTCTCTGACTATGTGTGTCCACATGCAAGTCCAGTCTTCTCTGACTATGTGTGTCCACATGCTAGTCCAGTCTTCTCTGACTATGTGTGTCCACATGCTAGTCCAGTCTTCTCTGACTATGTGTGTCCACATACTAGTCCAGTCTTCTCTGACTATGTGTGTCCACATGCTAGTGCAGTCTTCTCTGACTATGTGTGTCCACATGCAAGTCCAGTCTTCTCTGACTATGTGTGTCCACATGCTAGTCCAGTCTTCTCTGACTATGTGTGTCCACATGCTAGTCCAGTCTTCTCTGACTATGTGTGTCCACATGCTAGTCCAGTCTTCTCTGACTATGTGTGTCCACATGCTAGTCCAGTCTTCTCTGACTATGTGTGTCTACATGCTAGTCCAGTCTTCTCTGACTATGTGTGTCCACATGCTAGTCCAGTCTTCTCTGACTATGTGTGTCCACATGCTAGTCCAGTCTTCTCTGACTATGTGTGTCCACATGCTAGTCCAGTCTTCTCTGACTATGTGTGTCCACATGCTAGTCCAGTCTTCTCTGACTATGTGTGTCCACATGCTAGTCCAGTCTTCTCTGACTATGTGTGTCCACATGCTAGTCCAGTCTTCTCTGACTATGTGTGTCCACATGCTAGTCCAGTCTTCTCTGACTATGTGTGTCCACATGCTAGTCCAGTCTTCTCTGACTATGTGTGTCCACATGCTAGTCCAGTCTTCTCTGACTATGTGTGTCCACATGCTAGTCCAGTCTTCTCTGACTATGTGTGTCTACATGCTAGTCCAGTCTTCTCTGACTATGTGTGTCCACATGCTAGTCCAGTCTTCTCTGACTATGTGTGTCCACATGCTAGTCCAGTCTTCTCTGACTATGTGTGTCCACATGCTAGTCCAGTCTTCTCTGACTATGTGTGTCCACATGCTAGTCCAGTCTTCTCTGACTATGTGTGTCCACATGCTAGTCCAGTCTTCTCTGACTATGTGTGTCCACATGCTAGTCCAGTCTTCTCTGACTATGTGTGTCCACATGCTAGTCCAGTCTTCTCTGACTATGTGTGTCCACATGCTAGTCCAGTCTTCTCTGACTATGTGTGTCCACATGCTAGTCCAGTCTTCTCTGACTATGTGTGTCCACATGCTAGTCCAGTCTTCTCTGACTATGTGTGTCCACATGCTAGTCCAGTCTTCTCTGACTATGTGTGTCCACATGCTAGTCCAGTCTTCTCTGACTATGTGTGTCCACATGCTAGTCCAGTCTTCTCTGACTATGTGTGTCCCACTAGTCCAGTCTTCTCTGACTATGTGTGTGTACATGCTAGTCCAGTCTTCTCTGACTATGTGTGTCCACATGCTAGTCCAGTCTTCTCTGACTATATGTGTCCACATGCTAGTCCAGTCTTCTCTGACTATGTGTGTCCACATGCTAGTCCAGTCTTCTCTGACTATGTGTGTCCACATGCTAGTCCAGTCTTCTCTGACTATGTGTGTCCACATGCTAGTCCAGTCTTCTCTGACTATGTGTGTCCACATGCTAGTCCAGTCTTCTCTGACTATGTGTGTCCACATGCTAGTCCAGTCTTCTCTGACTATGTGTGTCCACATGCTAGTCCAGTCTTCTCTGACTATGTGTGCACATGATAGTCCAGTCTTCTCTGACTATGTGTGTCCACATGCTAGTCCAGTCTTCTCTGACTATGTGTGTCCACATGCTAGTCCAGTCTTCTCTGACTATGTGTGTCCACATGCTAGTCCAGTCTTCTCTGACTATGTGTGTCCACATGCTAGTCCAGTCTTCTCTGAATATGTGTGTCTACATGCTAGTCCAGTCTTCTCTGACTATGTGTGTCCACATGCTAGTCCAGTCTTCTCTGACTATGTGTGTCCACATGCTAGTCCAGTCTTCTCTGAATATGTGTGTCTACATGCTAGTCCAGTCTTCTCTGACTATGTGTGTCCACATGCTAGTCCAGTCTTCTCTGACTATGTGTGTCCACATGCTAGTCCAGTCTTCTCTGACTATGTGTGTCCCACTAGTCCAGTCTTCTCTGACTATGTGTGTCCACATGCTAGTCCAGTCTTCTCTGACTATGTGTGTCCACATGCATGCTAGTCCAGTCTTCTCTGACTATGTGTGTCCTCATGCTAGTCCAGTCTTCTCTGACTATGTGTGTCCACATGCTAGTCCAGTCTTCTCTGACTATGTGTGTGTACATGCTAGTCCAGTCTTCTCTGACTATGTGTGTCCACATGCATGCTAGTCCAGTCTTCTCTGACTATGTGTGTCCACATGCTAGTCCAGTCTTCTCTGACTATGTGTGTCCACATGCTAGTCCAGTCTTCTCTGACTATGTGTGTCCACATGATAGTCCAGTCTTCTCTGACTATGTGTGTCCACATGCATGCTAGTCCAGTCTTCTCTGACTATGTGTGTCCACATGCTAGTCCAGTCTTCTCTGACTATGTGTGTCCACATACATGCTAGTCCAGTCTTCTCTGACTATGTGTGTCCACATGAGTCCAGTCTTCTCTGACTATGTGTGTCCACATGCTAGTCCAGTCTTCTCTGACTATGTGTGTCCACATGCTAGTCCAGTCTTCTCTGACTATGTGTGTCCACATGAGTCCAGTCTTCTCTGACTATGTGTGTCCACATGCAAGTCCAGTCTTCTCTGACTATGTGTGTCCACATGCTAGTCCAGTCTTCTCTGACTATGTGTGTCCACATGCAAGTCCAGTCTTCTCTGACTATGTGTGTCCACATGCATGCTAGTCCAGTCTTCTCTGACTATGTGTGTCCCACTAGTCCAGTCTTCTCTGACTATGTGTGTCCACATGCTAGTCCAGTCTTCTCTGACTATGTGTGTCCACATGCTAGTCCAGTCTTCTCTGACTATGTGTGTCCACATGCTAGTCCAGTCTTCTCTGACTATGTGTGTCCACATGAGTCCAGTCTTCTCTGACTATGTGTGTCCACATGCAAGTCCAGTCTTCTCTGACTATGTGTGTCCACATGCAAGTCCAGTCTTCTCTGACTATGTGAACATGTCCACATGCTAGTCCAGTCTTCTCTGACTATGTGTGTCCACATGCTAGTCCAGTCTTCTCTGACTACACACACATTTTCATGATCAACAAGAAATAAGTCTCCATAGTGATGCTGGCATTGCATGACCTTTCACCCCTCCCCTCATTAATTACTAAAGTCTCGTACCAGTGTTGTGTGACCTTTCACCCCTGGTCCTCTGTTCCCATTCACACTTGTGCACTTCTGAAGCAGCTGTTTCTTGCTGGCTGCTGATTGGTGACGTGTACTTATCTAAACAGTGACACGCCCACCAATGGTCAGCGGTTTTTATTCCATCCCTTTTCCACCCTCTTCCTTTGCCGTCCCCATAGCCATGCCTCTTTCAGCGCTGCTGCCCCCATAGCCACGCCTCTTCCAGCGCTACCGCCACATGCTCTAGTGCTCAGCTAAAACCTTTTATTCCTGCCACTACAAACTTACTTTCACATTGTGTTGTGGGTGTGGTTTGATGTGTAGGTGAGGCGTGGCAGTGATCTGGTGATCTCTAATGTCAGACTACAAACTTACTTTCACATTGTGTTGTGGGTGTGGTTTGATGTGTAGGTGAGGCGTGGCAGTGATCTGGTGATCTCTAATGTCAGTGTGGCGGATGAAGGGACCTACCGTTGCTGGGTGGCCAACACAGCTGGCCGCGTCTTCCAGGACGTGCAAGTCGTTGTCATTAGTAAGCGAGGTCGGGTCAGAGGTCGGGCAGCTACTCCATGATAAAAAGAGAAAACTAGATCACTCTTAGAATACTAGATCACTCTTAGCATACTAGATCACTCTTAGAATACTAGATCACTCTTAGCATACTAGATCACTCTTAGAATACTAGATCACTCTTAGAATACTAGATCACTCTTAGCATACTAGATCACTCTTAGAATACTAGATCACTCTTAAGAATTCTAGATCACTCTTAGCATACTAGATCACTCTTAGAATACTAGATCACCTTAGAATACTAGATCACTCTTAGCATACTAGATCACTCTTAGAATACTAGATCACTCTTAAGAATTCTAGATCACTCTTAGCATACTAGATCACTCTTAGAATACTAGATCACTCTTAGAATACTAGATCACTCTTTCTATCAACATTGAGTTTGTCTTTCACACTGAAGAAGGAGGAGTCTTGTTCAGCAGTGCATGCTACAGATATGTATGTATGTGTGTGTGTATGCTACAGCTATGTATGTATGTATGTGTATGTATGCTACAGCTATGTATGTATGTGTGTATGTATGCTACAGCTATGTATGTATGTGTGTGTGTGTGTATGCTACAGCTATGTATGTATGTGTGTGTATGCTACAGCTATGTATGTGTGTGTGTGTGTATGTATATAAAGTATATTGTGTATATTTGTTACACGCATGCACGCGTGCACACACATGCATGCACACGCGCACACACACTTATGGCTGCCTTGGTAAATAAGTGTTCCAAGATGTGTTGGTTCATTCCTGTCTGATTCAAGCAAATGCTTCAGTTTTCATCAGAAAGAAGGCAACACAAAGTCAAGTCAACATATTTACACTCACTGGAAATGCATTTCCCATAAACATCAGCTCCTTCACAAGCTCCTCCCTCGTTCACTGGCTACATCACCGAGGTCTCTACCCACAAGATTAGGGGTGGTGTGGTGTGTGGGGTGTGTGTGGTGGGGGTGGTGGGGGTGGGATGGTTCCACACATCTGCCAACACATCATGCCATTGCACGGGTGCAACCAGCACCGCCCAATCTTGTGGGTAGAGACCTCCATGATTGATAGGGCCAGCAAGTGGAGGGAACTGCTCGTGAAGGAGATACATGACGTCCATCACTCACCTGAGGATCAGCACTTCAGTTGAGATGTAGGGATGGAGCTACCTGATAAGGCTATGCATGTGAAACCACACCCACCATTTCCTGTCTATGTTAGTATGCTTATACACTCTAGCATTCAGACGAGTCATGAATCATGCACATTTGGCAAAGAGTCGTGTGCTGCCAAGTGAGTATGAATGTGTGAGTGTTTTTTTTCCCACTCACCTGGCGAGGGCCGAAGCTTTGGTTGGAACATTGTGCCTGTAACTGAATCTTCAGGACATTTCTATATGCGCATGCCCTCTCCTACACCTCTGTGTTCCTGCTCTCTCTCTCTCTTTGCATGTTGGCTATCTGTATACAATTGTTGTTGGCTTCTCAGGGCCCTCCTCTCTCACCTTGTTCTTGTTCTTGTTGCTCAGGCATTTCCTGCTCTATTATTGTTAGGGTAAATCTACACAATGCTGTTGTCTTTCTCTCAGCCTTGGCCTCCACTGGTCTGGGCTCCCTCCTCACTCTGTTCCTCATGTTCCTCTCTGCCTTGGCCTCCGCTGGTCTGGGCTCCCTCCTGACTCTGTTCCTCATGTTCCTCTCAGCTTTGGCCTCCGCTGGTCTGAGCTCCCTCTGTTCCTCATGTTCCTCTCAGCCTTGGCCTCCGCAGGTCTGGGCTCCCTCCTCACTCTGTTCCTCATGTTCCTCTCAGCCTTGGCCTCTGCTGGTCTGGGCTCCCTCCTCACTCTGTTCCTCATGTTCCTCTCTGCCTTGGCCTCTGCTGGTCTGGGCTCCCTCCTCACTCTGTTCCTCATGTTCCTCTCTGCCTTGGCCTCCGCTGGTCTGGGCATCCTCCTCACTCTGTTCCTCATGTTCCTCTCAGCCTTGGCCTCCGCTGGTCTGGGCTCCCTCCTCACTCTGTTCCTCATGTTCCTCTCTGCCTTGGCCTCCGCTGGTCTGGGCTCCCTCCTCACTCTGTTCCTCATGTTCCTCTCTGCCTTGGCCTCCGCTGGTCTGGTCTCCTTCCTCACTCTGTTCCTCATGTTCCTCTCTGCCTTGGCCTCCGCTGGTCTGGGCTCCCTCTGTTCCTCATGTTCCTCTCAGCCTTGGCCTCCGCTGGTCTGAGCTCCCTCTGTTCCTCATGTTCCTCTCTGCCTTGGCCTCCGCTGGTCTGGGCTCCCTCCTCACTCTGTTCCTCATGTTCCTCTCAGCCTTGGCTTCTGCTGGTCTGGGCTCCTTCCTCGCTCTGTTCCTCTCTGCCTTGGCCTCCACTGGTCTGGGCTCTCTCCTCACTCTGTTCCAAACTTTTCTCAGCTAGAGTGTGTACAACACATTGGCACGTGTGGAGAGGTCCTTTATGCTCCCTCATGGCTGCAGGAGTAGGACTTCCCCACCATTGCTAGCAGGTGTTGAGAGGTCCTTTATGCTCCCTCATGGCTGCAGGAGTAGGACTTCCCCGCCATTGCTAGCATGTGTGGAGAGGTCCTTTATGCTCCCTCATGGCTGCAGGAGTAGGACTTCCCCACCATTGCTAGCATGTGTGGAGAGGTCCTTTATGCTCCCTCATGGCTGCAGGAGTAGGACTTCCCCACCATTGCTAGCATGTGTGGAGAGGTCCTTTATGCTCCCTCATGGCTGCAGGAGTAGGACTTCCCCACCATTGCTAGCATGTGTGGAGAAGTCCTTTATGCTCCCTCATGGCTGCAGGATTAGGACTTCCCCGCCATTGCTAGCACGTGTGGAGAGGTCCTTTATGCTCCCTCATGGCTGCAGGAGTAGGACTTCCCCACCATTGCTAGGACGTGTGGAGAGGTCTTTTATGCTCCCTCATGGCTGCAGGAGTAGGACTTCCTTGCCATTGCTAGCATGTGTGCGGAGGACCAGCAATGTAGAGGTTGAAAAAAATGATAATAGAACAAAAAATGATACTTGGGGGCATGGGAAAATTTTTGAACTGAGTGGGAGGGCAGGGGATCGGAAAACTTGAATTTTGTACTCGAGAGCACATGAAGAAGCATCGCCCTGAACCCGTGCACCCCACTGATTCTGAACCTTACACCTCACTGATCCCTGAACCCATACACCTCACTGAACCCTACACCTCACTGAACCCTGGACCCATACACCTCACTGATCCCTGAACCCTATACCTCACTGATCCCTGAACCCCTATGACCCCTGAACCCATACACCTCACTGAACCCTGGACCCTACACCTCACTGAACCTGGACCCTACACCTCACTGATCCCTGAACCCATACACCTCACTGAACCCTGAACCCATACACCTCACTGATCCCTGAACCCTACACCTTGCTGATCCCTGAACCCTACACCTCGCTGATCCGTGAACCCATACACCTCACTGACCCCTAAACCCTACACCTCGCTGACCCCTGCATGTCACTGTTCCCTGAACCCGTGAACCCCACTGATCCCTGAACCCTACACCTCACTGATCCCTCCTAACCCGTCACCTTCCACCCTTCTCTACTCCCCCTTCTCCCCCAGCCCCTCCCAATACCATAGTGGAGCCGAGCAGTCTAGTGGCCAACGTGGGCTGCCAGGTGATGTTCCGGTGCTTGGATGGAGGCCTTCCCCCCGGGGACTTTCAGTGGCTGTTTAACGGTGTTCCCGTGCAGACCAGCTCTGGCCTGCAAGTCAGGTCAACGGGGGAACTGATGCTCTCTGACCTGCAGCTACAGGATGCTGGAAACTACTCTTGCACTGTGCGAGGAGCGCTGCAGGACACCACCCGCACTGCTGTCCTGACTGTGCAGGACCCTCTCTTTCCGGAACTTGGTTCGCCATTCAGACCATTCATTCACAGCCCCACCCCTTCTAGGCAGACGCTCATGAGCGGCCAGACTGCCCAGTTTATTTGTCAGGTAGAGGGTGTTCCTTCTCCAAACATCGTATGGCTGAAAGATGGAAACGTTTTGGTGGAAGATGCTCGTGTCCAGATCTTCCGGAGCCGAGTCCTAGTGATTGCTAATGTCTCCGTTGCTGATGATGGAACTTACGGTTGTTTCGTCTTCAACTCCGAAGGAAACACATTAAAGAACTTTGAACTAGAAATAGCAGGTAAGAGAATAGCCCCAGGCACACACACATGAGTAGCAGAGACAGTACCTGCCACACACACATGAGTAGCAGAGACAGCACCTGCCACACACACATGAGTAGCAGAGACTGCCACACACACATGAGTAGCAGAGACTGCCACACACACATGAGTAGCAGAGACAGCACCTGCCACACACACATGAGTAGCAGAGACAGCACCTGCCACGCACACATTTATCATTATTGTTAAGACTGTTCATGCTACAAGACCTCGATTATGCAGTAGAGATATGCACGTGATTAGAAGGAAGGTCCCATCTTGGGACACTATGTCAGAGAATCCTCACTTCTTGATGGTCACTGCTTGACTGTCATTATAGTTCCACTCTTTAAGAAACACTGTAGTTCTACTCCTTGAGAGTCACCATAGTTCCACTCTGTAGTTCTACTCCTTGAGGGTCACCATAGCTCCATTCCTTGAGTGTCACCAAGTTTTCCACTCCTTGAGGGACACCATATAGTTCCATTAGTTCCTCCCTGTGGGTTTCAGATATGCAAATGAGGAGTGAGTTCAACTTGAGGGAGAAAAACAACCCAGAAGTCAAAACTTACATAATTTCTGTCCATTTTGTGTGGAAGGTCATAACAAATACCTACAAGTTTGTGTTGTGTGTGTGTGTGTGTGTTGTGTGTTGTGTGCGTATATATGTGTGTGTGGTGTGCGTATATATGTGTGTGTGTGGTGTGTGTATATATGTGTGTGTGTGGTGTGTGTATATATGTGTGTGTGTGTGGTGTGTGTATATATCATAGGCGTAGGACAAGGTCAGGCGGACCAGCGACCGCCGGACCAATATTTGGCTTTAAAAAAAATAATAATAATAAAAATAAAATAAAAATAAACTTAAATATTTTTTTTAAGTGACGCATGCGCTAAAGTTGAACACGTCGATGGCTGAACGCAGTGGCGGCGTCGATGGTCCGGCCACTCCGGTTTTGGCCGGACCACTTTTGGTAACATGCCGCGCATGCGCGGATTATGTCCTTACTAGCCGGTCTGGCTGTGGCATGGTAGTGATCGATAACCTTCCTGAAGTTCCCCGTCAACCGCCGCCTTTCCGAAGAGAGCTTTCGGGGAAAAGAAGGCATCTTGTCAAGCGAGCTGGTTCCGTACCTGGTCTTGGCTACATTATAGTGAAGCCAGAGATTCTCTGGACTGCCACCTCTGCTGCAAAGCTGTAAGGCTAAGCATATAACAGTGAAGCCAGGAGCTACCGATGCTGCTTTTGTAAGTTTAGCGACTTCCTCATAGATCTTTGAACTTAACTTTTAAAGTTTATAGTACTATTCACTTATTTAGAATGCTTTATATTGTAGTTATCTCGGGGATTTACGAACTGGAAAGATGCCACACTAGGTATCCGACAGCATGAGAAAAGTCAGTGCCACAAGATAGCAGTTGAGAAGCTAATTACAGTACCAACAACTACACCAGATGTAGGTGAGATGCTCTCTAGTACTTTGGCCCAAGACAGAGCAAAAAATCGGCACTGCCTTCTAAAGGTTCTGAGCAGTCTAAAGTTTTTGGCAAGGCAGGGATGTGGGATATGTGGTCATGACAATCGTGGTGATGGAAATCTGTTTCAACTGATGAAGCTCATGAGTGAAGAGGACTCCAAGGTAATTGGGATCATGTAAAGAGTAAGACTCTGGAAGTTGAAAAATCCATGCGCGTCAATTGTTTTTGCGGTATATATTTTAAAACACACTTTCCCCTGCTTATCTTAAATGCGCGCACCATGTAGGTCCTTTGATTTTGATGGAGCGTTCAGAAGGCATCAAGAAAGGATACTCGAAGTAAGTAAAAAATACCCCTGGACAGAACAATATTCATTAGCAGCAATACACAACAATACACAACAAAAAATTAATATTAACACAACTTCATAAAACAACAAATGCAGCATCGACTTTGAGACCAAAAAAACAACAAAACAAAACATCAGAGGGCAAACTTATACTGGGTACTGTGTTTTGATTGCATGTAGGATGCTGCCAAAAGCCTCAGCAGTTGTGCAGGCATTCCTCTCCCTCCACATAAATTCCTCAAGTTATGGAAGAAGTTGACGATGAACCCCCTTCATCCTTTTAAACTTTATCTTCGCCTGCATTACAGTATATTGTGTATATATATATATACATAATGTGAATGTGTATTTGGTACCTTTATTTGGTACCTTTATTTAATGAATCTCTATTAACTGTGCAATTTAATTTAAACGTGAAACTGGCACGTTTTGACCACGCCAAACCACACCCACATCCGGGCCTGACCACCTCAAAATTGGCGGAGCCACCCCTGGAACCAACGCCTCGAAACTATCTATATCCTTCGAGATCTTTCGAGGGGAAAGGAGAGACGAGGTGTTTTAAGGCTGCTTGGTTTGAGCAATGGCCTTGGCTCCACTACCAGGAGGTTAGTGATTCAGTACTTTGCTGCTATTGCTCGCAGGCAGGCAAAAGTAACTTACTACCGAAAGGTCTCAGCAGCAAACGAGAAGAATCCTTTGTAAGTAAAGGATTTGTAAACTGGAAGGATGCCTGCTCCAGCTTCAGGTGAGTCATTCAGATGTTTGTATCAACATAGTTAGTTAAAGCTATTCTAACTTTTAAAGGCGGCATCAGACAGCAAAGTTCCATATTGATGCTACCCAGGCAATTTGCACTCGACAAGCAGATGTCGGGGTGATGGTCAGTCGTGCCCACAGTGAGCAGAAAGAATTAAATGGAAGAATGCTCATTAGCATTTTACAGAATGTGCAGTTCCTTGGAAGACAGGGACTCGCTTTCAGGGGGCACGAGGACAATGAAAGCAATTTCATACAGTTGATGAAGCTGAGAAGCCATGATCAGCAGGTAAGGATAAGTCCAAGTGAAGTGATTAATTTGACAAGTATTGTTATGAGGTGCTTTGGAATAATAATTGAATTGGTTATATGCAGGGTGTTACTGAGTGGCTTAGCAAGAAGGCTGATAAGTACACTAGTCCGGAAATTCAAAATGAAGTCATACAATTGATGTCACACACTATTCTCCGAGAATTGATCAAGGAAGTGCAACAGGTTGATTATTTTACAATCATGCTTGATGAATGTGTTGATTCATCAGATCACGAACAGCTAGCTGTGTGCATCAGGCATGTGGATACTAATCTAGTTGTCCACGAAGACTTCATTGGACTTTATCACTGCCCTGACATTAAAGCTAGTACTATTGTGTCTATTGTGAAAGACATAATGTTACGGTTTAATCTTAACTTGTCTCGATGCCGGGGACAGTGTTATGACGGGGGAAGTAACATGGCAGGTAGTAGAAATGGAGTCAAGTCCCAAATATTACAGCAAGAGCCACGTGCACTTTTTACCCATTGTTATGGACATGCACTAAATCTTGCTGTTGCAGACTCGGTCAAACATGTCCAACTACTGCAATCGAATATGGACACAACTTATGAAATAAGCAAATTATTTCAATATTCACCCAAAAGGCAATCATTATTTGCAAACATCAAAGCCGATATGTTGCCCAGCACTGTTGGATTTCGTACACTATGCCCTACCCGTTGGACAGTACGAAATGAAACCTTTCGGAGTATATTGGAGAACTATGGTGTTATTTTGGAAGTGTGGGATGCAATACTAAGTGATCGTCCAGATTCTGAGACAAGGGCTCGAGTTAATGGTATAGCAAGTCATGAGAATGTTTGATTACTTCTTTGGGGCATCTCTTCTCCACATCATTCTGCGGCACACCGACAACTTAAGCAAGACCTTGCAGCAGACCAACATGAGTGCATCACAAGGACAGAGTATTGCCCGGATGACCGTTAGTACCCTGCAGGTAAATGCATATTCATTTCCATAATATAGTGACATATATATATTATTATTATTGTTATGGTTTTAGTCAATGAGATGTGAAGAACAGTTCAAGCAATGGTGGGAACGTGTAACTATGGAAGGTGATAGGAATGGTGTTGAGGAACCCAAGTTGCCAAGGAAAAAGAGCACCAATACGGTTTGATGATAGCAATAACACTGGCACTTCACCATTTACACCAGAAGAACACTACCGTGTTATTTATTTTGAAGCCCTGGATACTGTAACAAGTTGTATCAATGAAAGGTTTGAGCAGGAGGGTTATCGAATGTACAGCAAACTCGAGCGACTTTTGTTGAAAGGTGATGAAGGAAGTAAGAGCGATGAGGTATTCACTTTATACCATGACGACTTTGACAGAGATATGCTTCAGGCACAGCTTTCCACATTTGCATGTAATTACAAGATTGCAGAAGAAATGGGAATTCAAGGTGTCCTAGACATTATGAAGAGCATGTCAGCTGCTGAAAGAAGCCTCTTTTCAGAGGTGATTAAAGTAGCTCGTATTGTGCTTGTAGTACCAGCAACAAATCCGATCAGCGAAAGATCTTTTTCAGGAATGCGTCGGGTAAAGACATATTTGAGGTCGACAATGATGCAGAAACGTCTCAATGCACTGATGATTCTGCATGTACACAAAGAAAAAACGGACACTTTAGACTTAAAGTATATTGCCAATGAATTTTGTGCAAAAAGCGACTATAGACAAAATAAATTTCCTAAGTTTTAGAATTTATTATATGTGCCATGACAATGATATCCATGCATGTGTAATACCAATCCACCATATCAGTTCGCCTGACCAACACTTGAGAGACTGCTACACCCTTGTATATGTGTGTGTGTGGTGTGTGTTGTTTGTGTGTGTTGTGTGCGTGTGTGTGTGTATGTATATGTGTTGTGTGTGTATATATATTTGTGTGTTGTGAGTGTGTGTGTTGTGTGTGTGTTGTGTGTGTATATATGTGTGTGTGTGTGTGGTGTGTGTATATATGTGTGTGTGTGTGTTGTGTGTGTATATATATATATGTACTAATATTCACTTGTTCCTTTCCCTCACTACAATAGCTGCTGTGAAGTGCTTTCATGACTGTCTTTATGTTCCTTCTCTGCCATCTTTCTCCTCTTGTGTGCAGTTCCCCCTGAGATAATCGATGGCCCTCAGGCTCAAGTCATTGAAGTGCACTCCATCTTAAACCTGTCCTGTGTGGTCAGCGGAAAACCACGCCCACGTGTATTGTGGCTCATAAATGACAGTGTGGTCAGTAACTGTAGAGTGTGGTCAGTGACAACTCGAAGTTGGGCTATACTGTGGACATGACAACTGGAGGGTTGGGCAACACTGTGGTCATGACAACTGGTGGGTTGGGCTATACTGTGGTCATGACAACTGGAGGGTTGGGCAACACTGGTCATGACAACTGGTGGGTTGGGCTCTACACTGGTCAGTGACAACTGGAGGATCAGGATAGACTGTGGTCATGGCAACTGGAGGGTTGGGCAACACTGTGGTCATGACAACTGGAGGGTCTGGTTACACTGTGGTCATGGTAACTGGAGGGTTGGGCTCTACACTGGTCAGTGACAACGGGAGAGTCGGGTTACACTGTGGTCATGGAACTGGAGGGTTGGGCAACACTGTGGCCATGGCAACTGGAGGGTTGGGCTGTATCTGTGTAGGCCAAGCACTATATAACTAGGGCGGGGTTTGGTGAAGAATTTGGGTCAGGGCATATGGACTAGTGTCTATAAAAGGTGAGCATGGGCAGCAGCTAAGAACTATGAGGACTACAGCTAGCAACCAGAGAAGGCCAGGTGTGACTATCAGTAAGGATGATAGTACTCCCAATATTGGTTTCAACCACTTTTTAAAATGGCATATGGCAACTCCTCCCCCAAATAACCACAGCTCATATCTCATATAAAACTCAAACTGGCGCCAAAAAAACATGAACTGTGAAGAGAAAACCTTGCAACTATTGCCTCTATCTATCTATCTATCAACCTTGCAAGTCATGGTATCTATCTATCAACCTATCTACCTATCAACCTATCTATTTCTGTGTCCGCCACATGTGACTTGGTACAATAGCTCCATTTTTTAATATCTAGACCCCAAACAACGTCCATAACTTTGTAGTCACTCGATTGCTGGGATGGATGATGTCATCAAGCTAGCTCATGTAGCTAAGGTCAAGACAATCCTTCACATGACCCGGCTATGCCATGCTACTTATGACCCAGTGTGGGAGCACACCTTCATGGGCCTCCTAGTTATGACCCAGTGTGGGAGCACACCTTCATGCAGAGTCTGGGCCTCCTAGTTATGACCCAGTGTGGGAGCACACCTTCATGCAGAGTCTGGGCCTCCTAGTTATGACCCAGTGTGGGAGCACACCTTCATGCAGAGTCTGGGCCTCCTAGTTATGACCCAGTGTGGGAGCACACCTTCATGCAGAGTCTGGGCCTCCTAGTTATGGCCCAGTGTGGGAGCACACCTTCATGCAGAGTCTGGGCCTCCTAGTTATGACCCAGTGTGGGAGCACACCTTCATGCAGAGTCTGGGCCTCCTAGTTATGACCCAGTGTGGGAGCACACCTTCATGCAGAGTCTCCTAGTTATGACCCAGTGTGGGAGCACACCTTCATGCAGAGTCTGGGCCTCCTAGTTATGACCCAGTGTGGAAGCACACCTTCATGCAGAGTCTGAGCCTCCTAGTTATGACCCAGTGTGGGAGCACACCTTCATGCAGAGTCTGGGCCTCCTAGTTATGACCCAGTGTGGGAGCACACCTTCATGCAGAGCCTCCTAGTTATGACCCAGTGTGGGAGCACACCTTCATGCAGAGTCTGGGCCTCCTAGTTATGACCCAGTGTGGGAGCACACCTTCATGCAGAGTCTGGGCCTCCTAGTTATGGCCCAGTGTGGGAGCACACCTTCATGCAGAGTCTGGGCCTCCTAGTTATGACCCAGTGTGGGAGCACACCTTCATGCAGAGTCTGAGCCTCCTAGTTATGACCCAGTGTGGGAGCACACCTTCATGCAGAGTCTGGGCCTCCTAGTTATGACCCAGTGTGGGAGCACACCTTCATGCAGAGTCTGGGCCTCCTAGTTATGACCCAGTGTGGGAGCACACCTTCATGCAGAGTCTGGGCCTCCTAGTTATGACCCAGTGTGGGAGCACACCTTCATGCAGAGTCTGAGCCTCCTAGTTATGACCCAGTGTGGGAGCACACCTTCATGCAGAGTCTGTGCCTCCTAGTTATGGCCCAGTGTGGGAGCACACCTTCATGCAGAGTCTGGGCCTCCTAGTTATGGCCCAGTGTGGGAGCACACCTTCATGCAGAGTCTGGGCCTCCTAGTTATGATGTGGGAGCACACCTTCATGCAGAGTCTGGGCCTCCTAGTTATGACCCAGTATGGGAGCACACCTTCATGCAGAGTCTGGGCCTCCTAGTTGTGACCCAGTGTGGGAGCACACCTTCATGCAGAGTCTGGGCCTCCTAGTTGTGACCCAGTGTGGGAGCACACCTTCATGCAGAGTCTGGGCCTCCTAGTTATGACCCAGTGTGGGAGCACACCTTCATGCAGAGTCTGGGCCTCCTAGTTATGACCCAGTGTGGGAGCACACCTTCATGCAGAGTCTGGGCCTCCTAGTTATGACCCAGTGTGGGAGCACACCTTCATGCAGAGTCTGGGCCTCCTAGTTATGACCCAGTGTGGGAGCACACCTTCATGCAGAGTCTGGGCCTCCTAGTTATGACCCAGTGTGGGAGCATACCTTCATGCAGAGTCTAAGCCTCCTAGTTATGGCCCAGTGTGGGAGCACACCTTCATGCAGAGTCTGGGCCTCCTAGTTATGACCCAGTGTGGGAGCACACCTTCATGCAGAGTCTGGGCCTCCTAGTTATGGCCCAGTGTGGGAGCACACCTTCATGCAGAGTCTGGGCCTCCTAGTTATGGCCCAGTGTGGGAGCACACCTTCATGCAGAGTCTGGGCCTCCTAGTTATGACCCAGTGTGGGAGCACACCTTCATGTAGAGTCTGGGCCTCCTAGTTATGGCCCAGTGTGGGAGCACACCTTCATGCAGAGTCTGGGCCTCCTAGTTATGGCCCAGTGTGGGAGCACACCTTCATGCAGAGTCTGGGCCTCCTAGTTATGACCCAGTGTGGGAGCACACCTTCATGCAGAGTCTGGGCCTCCTAGTTATGACCCAGTGTGGGAGCACACCTTCATGCAGAGTCTGAGCCTCCTAGTTATGACCCAGTGTGGGAGCACACCTTCATGCAGAGTCTGGGCCTCCTAGTTATGACCCAGTGTGGGAGCACACCTTCATGCAGAGTCTGGGCCTCCTAGTTATGACCCAGTGTGGGAGCACACCTTCATGCAGAGTCTGTGCCTCCTAGTTATGACCCAGTGTGGGAGCACACCTTCATGCAGAGTCTGAGCCTCCTAGTTATGACCGTGTGGGAGCACACCTTCATGCAGAGTCTGGGCCTCCTAGTTATGGCCCAGTGTGGGAGCACACCTTCAGCTCCCTAGCTTCAAAACTGAAGATCTCCCCCGGGACAAAAAGCAGCTCGAACATCATCAGCTTTATTGAGTTATAGTGCATAGGGATTTTGTGGGTGTGTACATTTGTAAGAGCCAACTCTGTTTGTAGGTGGAGGAGGACGAGAGGCGTCAGGTGAACCTGCAGACAAACTCGCTGGTTGTGCTAAACACCTTGGTGGTGGAGGATACAGGGTTCTACAGCTGCCACGCCTGGAATGCCGTGGGAACTGACCAAGAAACTGTCGCCATAGAAGTAGTGGGGATACGCGGTAAGTCCAGAGTGAGGGGGAGGGGTGTGGCCAGCTGATCATAATGACACCACCTCTGTTTGACACACCTGCTAGTTAATTAGTTATAAACTCGTGTACTCAGTTAAGCTGCACCCACTGCCATATCTACTGTATTAAGCCACAACCTAGTTAGCAATAGTTAGTCATGCCTATTAGTGAGCCACACCCATTAGTTAGCCACACCTACTAGTTGCACCTCCTAGTAAAGTCATACCTATTAGTGAAAGTCGCGCCTATGGTTAAAGTCATACCCATTAATTAAAGTCACACCTGCTAATTAATATCACACCTGCTTGTTAAAGTCATACCTACTAGTTAAAGTCATACCTACTAGTCAATTCACACCTTATAGCGCAATTTGCACGTACTAGTTCATCTTTAAATATTCACCTCAACGAAGATGGTGGACCAAGTTGTACTGTTTGAGCAGTTAATGGTGGAAGGTTTATCTGTCTCTGCATTAAGATCACATGGGTGCATCTCCATGGATACGCATGCACACCTGCATGTCCTCACATGATTATGAATACACCCACACCACACACACACACGTACCACGTGTAGATCCTCTGATGTTGCAAGTTGGACCGTCGAGCGTTATTCTGGAGGAGGGATCGCTTCTGTTGCTAGACTGTTTAGTGAGGGGCTTCCCCGCCCCTACAGTGACATGGTCTAGAAATGGCCTCCCTCTGCCCTCCTGTTCCCCCAGAATCACAGGCCAGGTATGTGTAGAGGGCAACAGTTACATCTACGTGGAGGCTTCGCAGGTTGGGGACAGCGGCATTTACACATGCCGGGCTGCAGATGTGAGTGACAGCATGACCTACACTGTGGACATCACTGTTGTTCCTCGTAGAAGTGAGTGGGAGTAGCTGACAGGGTGTGGCTTATATGCTGAATAAAGTGATTGCATGTAGTTGTACAGCAATCCCTCTGTTAAGAGGCCACCTTGCTGTATTGGTCCCTCTGTTGAGAGGCTGCCTTGCTTTAGTGGTCCCTCTGTTGAGAGGCCACCTTACTATATTGGTCCCTCTGTTGAGAAACCACCTTACTGTATTGGTCCCTCTGTTGAGAGACCACCTCCAAATCCACTGGGCAAATAGTATTACTCTGCTATGCTCATGAATAATGCATGACTTGTTTGTAAACATGAATAATGCATGATGTTGTTTATAGCACATGAATAATGCATGAGTTGTTTGTAGCACATGAATAATGCAAGAGTTGTTTGTAGCACATGAATAATGCATGAGTTGTTTGTAAACATGAATAATGCATGATGTTGTTTATAGCACATGAATAATGCATGATGTTGTTTATAGTACATGAATAATGCATGAGTTGTTTGTAGCACATGAATAATGCATGAGTTGTTTATAGCACATGAATAATGCATGAGTTGTTTATAGCACATGAATAATGCATGAGTTGTTTATAGTAACGCTTTGGAAGGAACATGACTTTTTACAAAACACCAACTCTCTTCCAAAGTTGCATTGCTCTTTTTGAGACAGACATGGAATAATGTCCAACTGCACAGACCAACAGCACACAGACTGTCCCCACCAATACCTGCCAATAGCGGAGGAGAATGTGCAGCGTGTTCAGCAGTACAGGTCCAGCAAGGCCTTCTGGTTTTAGCTCATCTCAGAGTGGAATAGGAAGATGGTTCACATTCGGGAAAGGGGGGGGGGGGGGCGGTTCTATCAGGCATAACAGGGGGGGGGGGCAGGTTCTATCAGGCATAACAGGGGGGGCAGGTTCTATCAGGCATAACAGGGGGGGCCAGGTTCTATCAATGTGTCATATATACTAATATAGACCATTTATTGGTGGGAAACACTACCCCACCCCCTCACCCCTACTTCACTTTGAACCCACTAATGGCCGTTAGCACCCTCTGAATTGCAAGTTATAAAGAAACCAGATAATAGTCACTGCACATCAAAGGTCAGTAGCTACAGATAATAGTCACTGCACATCAAAGGCCATTAGCTACAGATAATAGTCACTGCACATCAAAGGCCATTAGCTACAGATAATAGTCACTGCACATCAAAGGCCATTAGCTACAGATAATAGTCACTGCACATCAAAGGCCATTAGCTACAGATAATAGTCACTGCACATCAAAGGTTATTAGCTACAGATAATAGTCACTGCACATCAAAGGCCATTAGCTACAGATAATAGTCACTGCACATCAAAGGCCATTAGCTACAGATAATAGTCACTGCGCATCAAAGGTCATTAGCTACAGATAATAGTCACTGCACATCAAAGGCCATTAGCTACAGATAATAGTCACTGCACATCAAAGGCCATTAGCTACAGATAATAGTCACTGCACATCAAAGGCCATTAGCTACAGATAATAGTCACTGCACATCAAAGGTCATTAGCTACAGATAATAGTCACTGCACATCAAAGGCCATTAGCTACAGATAATAGTCACTGCACGTCAAAGGCCATTAGCTACAGATAATAGTCACTGCACATCAAAAGGGCATTAGCTACAGATAATAGTCACTGCACATCAAAGGCCATTAGCTACAGATAATAGTCACTGCACATCAAAGGCCATTAGCTACAGATAATAGTCACTGCACATCAAAGGTCATTAGCTACAGATAATAGTCACTGCACATCAAAGGCCATTAGCTACAGATAATAGTCACTGCACATCAAAGGTCATTAGCTACAGATAATAGTCACTGCAGGTCAAAGGTCATTAGCTACAGATAATAGTCACTGCACATCAAAGGCCATTAGCTACTGATAATAGTCACTGCACATCAAAGGTCATTAGCTACAGATAATAGTCACTGCACATCAAGGTCATTAGCTACAGATAATAGTCACTGCAGGTCAAAGGCCATTAGCTACAGATAATAGTCACTGCACATCAAACGGCCATTAGCTACAGATAATAGTCACTGCACATCAAAGGCCATTAGCTACAGATAATAGTCACTGCACATCAAAGGTCATTAGCTACAGATAATAGTCACTGCACATCAAAGGCCATTAGCTACAGATAATAGTCACTACAGGTCAAAGGCCATTAGCTACAGATAATAGTCACTGCACATCAAAGGCCATTAGCTACAGATAATAGTCACTGCACATCAAAAGGTCATTAGCTACAGATAATAGTCACTGCACATCAAAGGCCATTAGCTACAGATAATAGTCACTGCACATCAAAGGTCATTAGCTACAGATAATAGTCACTGCAGGTCAAAGGTCATTAGCTACAGATAATAGTCACTGCACATCAAAGGCCATTAGCTACAGATAATAGTCACTGCACATCAAAGGCCATTAGCTACAGATAATAGTCACTGCACGTCAAAGGCCATTAGCTACAGATAATAGTCACTGCACATCAAAAGCTACAGATAATAGTCACTGCACATCAAAGGCCATTAGCTACAGATAATAGTCACTGCACATCAAAGGCCATTAGCTACAGATAATAGTCACTGCACATCAAAGGTCATTAGCTACAGATAATAGTCACTGCAGGTCAAAGGTCATTAGCTACAGATAATAGTCACTGCACATCAAAGGCCATTAGCTACAGATAATAGTCACTGCACATCAAAGGCCATTAGCTACAGATAATAGTCACTGCACGTCAAAGGCCATTAGCTACAGATAATAGTCACTGCACATCAAAAGCTACAGATAATAGTCACTGCACATCAAAGGCCATTAGCTACAGATAATAGTCACTGCACATCAAAGGCCATTAGCTACAGATAATAGTCACTGCACATCAAAGGCCATTAGCTACAGATAATAGTCACTGCACATCAAAGGCCATTAGCTACAGATAATAGTCACTGCAGGTCAAAGGTCATTAGCTACAGATAATAGTCACTGCAGGTCAAAGGTCATTAGCTATTGTCCTTTCATACTGAAGTTGGCATGGATGGACCTAGAGTGCAATGGTCAGGTTTTGGGTAATCAACAATGTTTGGTTGGTGAATTTTTGGGTTTTAGCGGACGTGGGCTTGGCATTTTGGGGGTGCACTGTTTTGAAATGTGCACAACCCCTTCAGTGTGAAGTATGCAATCTACTACAGGCTGTGATACATCACACAATACCTCCCATCATCTATACTATGTATGTATGTATGTATGCATGTATATATCCTCAGGGTTCCTCCATCATCTACACTGTGTGTATGTATGTGTATATGTATGTATCCCCAGCTGTTCCTCGTTTTGTGCGCCCTCCTGTTCCTCTGTTCCTCTCCAACGGAAGTGCCGGGACACTGGACTGTGTGGCAAGTGGCCAGCCAACCCCCAACATCTCCTGGCAGCGGGATAGAATTACTCTGGACGTCAGTTCTTCTGGTGTGCAGCTACATGAGAATGGAAGTTTGACCATAACTGAGGCCAGTGAGGAGACCGTCGGCTTGTTTACGTGTGTGGCTGACAACGGGTTTGGGCTGAGTGAATTCACAGTTCTTGTTGATGTGGTCTTCGACTATGCTGAGAGTCAGAATACAGGTGAGGTCATAGATCAGGTATGACACACCCACTAACCCATACAAACTCATTCATCACTGACCACTGACTCGTTCATCACTGACCACTGACTCGTTCATCACTGACCACTGACTCGTTCATCACTGACCACTGACTCGTTCATCACTGACCACTGACTCATTCATCACTGACCACTGACTCGTTCATCACTGACCACTGACTCGTTCATCACTGACCACTGACTCGTTTATCACTGACCACTGACTCGTTCATCACTGACCACTGACTTGTTCATCATTGACCACTGACTCGTTCATCACTGACCACTGACTCATTCATCACTGACCACTGACTCATCACTGACCACTGACTCATTCATCACTGACCACTGACTCATTCATCACTGACCACTGACTCATTCATCACTGACCACTGACTCATTCATCACTGACCACTGACTCATTCATCACTGACCACTGACTCATTCATCACTGACCACTGACTCATTCATCACTGACCACTGACTCATTCATCACTGACCACTGACTCATCACTGACCACTGATTCATTAATACTAATGACTGACTCATTGAGCACTGACTGACTGACTGATTGACTGACTGATCACTAACCACTCACTCACTCCACTCACTCACTCGCTGACTGACTCACTTAGCATGTGTGCCCCTCAGCCTCTATTCGCAACATGTGCTACAGGTACTGCAGGTTCTTCCACTTCTCCTACGATGACCAGCTCTCCTCCGGGAACAGTCTCCTTCTTCCCCGGCCAGTCTGCTGTGCTGGACTGCACTGCCTCAGGCAGTCCTCCTCCCTCCATCACTTGGACCAAGGATGACAACCCCGTCAGCCTCACATCCCTGCCCTCCTTCCACCAGGCCAGCAATGGCTCCCTCATCCTGTCAGAAGTCACGGGGGCGGAGGCAGGGAACTACAGCTGCACGGCAGTCAACCAGGCTGGCAGTTATAGCGTCCACTTTCTGCTGAGAATTTTGCTTCAGCACTCAGAGAGAGTTGGTGTTGTGCCAATGTCCCGGATAAGTGTTGGGTCCGGCTCTAGCGTAGCGCTAGAGTGTGGACTAGTGCAATCTCCTGAGAAGACGGTCTTCTTGTGGAGACATAATGGCAATGTTTTGTGTGATGGCAGTAAGGAGGTAAGGATAGACAACAATGGCTCCCTACTCCTCTCTCCTGTGATGGAGGAGCATGCTGGTGTCTATAAATGCCAAGCACTCCACAACAGAGGCATGTTGGAGAGGACACTCACTCTGGACATATTTCCGAGGCCAGGTGAGTGTAGACCTTAGCCATAAGCTTTCTCTCTCTTCTATTGTACGAATAAAGAAGAGAGTTTCCTTGGCAACACCATACTCCATTTAGTGCCTCACTGTAGCACAACCATTTCCTTCCTTATCTTCTGATCTGACATCATTGTAACCACACCCTTTCATACTCTTCACCGGTTTCTCTTCCTTCTACTTTAGAAATGTTGTGTGTTTTTAACAGTTTCACTGATTGTTGGGGTGTGGCCTGTCCTCGCAGGAGTGGGTGTGGTCTGTCCTCACAGGAGTGTTGGGGTGTGGTCTGTCCTCACAGAAGTGTTGGGGTGTGGTCTGCCCTCACAGGAGTGTTGGGGTGTGGTCTGTCCTTGCAGGAGTGTTGGGGTGTGGTCTGTCCTCACAGGAGTGTTGGGGGGTGGTCTGCCCTCACAGGAGTGTTGGGGTGTGGTCTGTCCTCGCAGGAGTGTTGGGGTGTGGTCTGTCCTCACAGGAGTGTTGGGGTGTGGTCTGCCCTCACATGAGTGTTGGGGTGTGGTCTGCCCTCACTGGAGTGCTTAGGAGTGAGGTCTGTCCTCGCAGGAGTGTCGGGGTGTGGTCTGCCCTCACTGGAGTGCTCGGGAGTGAGGTCTGTCCTCACAGGAGTGTTGGGGTGTGGTCTGCCCTCACAGGAGTGTTGGGGTGTGGTCTACCCTCACTGGAGTGTTGGGGTGTGGTCTACCCTCATTGGAGTGTTGGGGTGTGGTCTGTCCTCACAGGAGTGTTGGGGTGTGGTCTGTCCTCACAGGAGTGTTGGGGTGTGGTCTGCCCTCACTGGAGTTCTCGGGAGTGAGGTCTGTCCTCACAGGAGTGTTGGGGTGTGGCATGTCCTCGCAGGAGTGGGTGTGGTCTGTCCTCACCGGTGTGTTGGGGTGTGGTCTGTCCTCACAGGAGTGTTGGGGTGTGGTCTGTCCTCACAGGAGTGTTGGGGTGTGGTCTTCCCCCACAGGAATGTTGGGGTGTGGTCTGTCCTCGCAGGAGTGTTGGGGTGTGGTCTGTCCTCACAGGAGTGTTGGGGTGTGGTCTGCCCTCACAGGAGTGTTGGGGTGTGGTCTGTCCTCACAGGAGTGTTGGGGTGTGGTCTGCCCTCACTGGAGTGCTCAGGAGTGAGGTCTGTCCTCACAGGAGTGTTGGGGTGTGGTCTGCCCTCACAGGAGTGTTGGGGTGTGGTCTGACCTCACTGGAGTGTTGGGGTGTGGTCTGTCCTCACAGGAGTGTTGGGGTGTGGTCTGCCCTCACTGGAGTGTTGGGGTGTGGTCTGTCCTCACAGGAGTGTTGGGGTGTGGTCTGTCCTCACATGAGTGTTGGGGTGTGGTCTTCCCTCACAGGAGTGTTGGGGTGTGGTCTGTCCTCACAGGAGTGTTGGGGTGTGGTCTGCCCTCACAGGAGTGCTCGGGAGTGAGGTCTGCCCTCACTGGAGTGCTCGGGAGTGAGGTCTGCCCTCACTGGAGTGTTTGGGAGTGAGGTCTGCCCTCACTGGAGTGCTCGGGAGTCAGGTCTGCCCTCACAGGAGTGCTCGGGAGTGAGATCTGCCCTCACTGGAGTGATCGGGAGTGAGGTCTGCCCTCACAGGAGTGCTCGGGAGTGAGGTCTGCCCTCACTGGAGTGCTCGGGAGTGAGGTCTGCCCTCACTGGAGTGTTCGGGAGTGAGGTCTGCCCTCACTGGAGTGCTCGGGAGTCAGGTCTGCCCTCACAGGAGTGCTCGGGAGTGAGATCTGCCCTCACTGGAGTGATCGGGAGTGAGGTCTGCCCTCACAGGAGTGCTCGGGAGTGAGGTCTGCCCTCACTGGAGTGCTCGGGAGTGAGGTCTGCCCTCACTGGAGTGTTCGGGAGTGAGGTCTGCCCTCACAGGAGTGTTGGGGTGTGGTCTGCCCTCACAGGAGTGCTCGGGAGTGAGTTTCTGCCCTCACTGGAGTGCTCGGGAGTGAGGTCTGCCCTCACTGGAGTGTTCGGGAGTGAGGTCTGCCCTCACTGGAGTGCTCGGGAGTGAAGTCTGCCCTCACAGGAGTGCTCGGGAGTAAGGTCTGCCCTCACTGGAGTGCTTGGGAGTGAGGTCTGCCCTCACTGGAGTGTTCGGGAGTGAGGTCTGCCCTCACTGGAGTGCTCGGGAGTGAGGTCTGCCCTCACTGGAGTGCTCGGGAGTGAGGTCTACCCTCACAGGAGTGCTCGGGAGTGAGGTCTGCCCTCACTGATGTGCTCGGGAGTGAGGTCTGCCCTCACTGGAGTGTTCGGGAGTGAGGTCTGCCCTCACTGGAGTGCTCGGGAGTGAGGTCTGCCCTCACTGGAGTGTTCGGGAGTGAGGTCTGCCCTCACTGGAGTGTTCGGGAGTGAGGTCTGCCCTCACTGGAGTGTTCGGGAGTGAGGTCTGCCCTCACTGGAGTGTTCGGGAGTGAGGTCTGCCCTCACTGGAGTGTTTGGGAGTGAGGTCTGCCCTCACTGGAGTGTTCGGGAGTGAGGTCTGCCCTCACTGGAGTGTTCCCGGAATCCCATCTCAGTCATCTTCCTTTTGCATCCTCACAACTCGCTGCCCTTCTTCTTTATGTATGTCTGAGTAGTATGTCTAAGGTAGTGGAGACTCCAACTCCATACTGTTCAGATAGTAACTTGTAGCTTTTCTTCCCGAGCTGGTCCAGGATCTCGACCTTCTCCTCAATGGTAAGGCTCTTGTGTGCTCTTTTCTTCTCCATATCACTGCAGCTGCATCATATGACAGGCTCGTGGTAGGTTCAAAGTTTCAAAGTTCAATAATGACACGCATTTTGAATCTTTTTTTCCCTTTTCTTCATTTTTTCCTTCCTGCTATCTAATGCCGTTCGGATTAGCGAGGGTCTACTGTAGTACTAGAGTAGTAATAGTACTAGAGTAGTACTAGAGTAGTAATAGTGCTAGAGTAGTAGTAATAGTGCTAGAGTAGTAATAGTAATAGTAGTAGTAGTACTAGAGTAGTAATAGTAGTAGTAATAGTACTAGAGTAGTACTAGAGTAGTAATAGTACTAGAGTAGTACAAGAGTGTTAATCCGAAACCTCGCTAATCCGAACGGCATTAGTTAGCAAAAATAATAATAATAATAATAATAAAAATTCAAAATGCGTGCCATTATTGAACTTTGAACCTACCACGAGCATGTCATATACGATACAGCTGCAGTGATATGGAGAAGAAAAGAGCACACAAGAGCCTTACCATTGAGGAGAAGGTCGAGATCCTGGCCCAGCTCAGGAAGAAAAGCTACAAGTTACTAGCTAAACAGTATGGAGTTGGAGTCTCCACTATCTCAGACATAAAGAAGAAGGGCAGCGAGTTGTGAGGATGCAAAAGGAAGATGACTGAAATGGGATTCCGGAGTTCTGCTAAAAGAATGAGGATGGGAAGGGAACATAATGATTAAAAATTACTTGTACTCCCAGTATTCAACCCACACCTGCAAAAAATAAACAAATTCCGAGTTCAATATAATGATATTCATACATTTCACTAATCCGAAAATTTCACTAATCCGAACTACTCAGATCCCCAGGCTATTCGGATTAGTGAGAGTCTACTGTACTAGAGTAGTAATAGTACTAGAGTAGTAGTAGTACTAGAGTAGTAATGTAGTAGTAGTACTAGAGTAGTAGTGTACTAGAGTAGTAATAGTACTAGATTAGTAATAGTAGTACTAGAGTAGTAATAGTAGTAGTAGTACTAGAGTAGTAGTAGTTGTACTAGAGTAGTAATAGTAGTAGTAGTACTAGAGTAGTAGTAGTTGTACTAGAGTAGTAGTAGTAGTAGTAGTACTAGAGTAGTAGTAGTAGTACTAGAGTAGTAGTAATACTAGAGTAGTGTAGTACTAGAGTAGTAGTAGTACTAGAGTAGTAATAGTAGCAGTAGTAGTACTAGAGTAGTAGTAGTACTAGAGTAGTAATAGTAGTAGTAGCAGTAGTAGAGTAGTAATAGTAGTAGTAATAGTAGTAGTAGCAGTAGTAGTAGGACACACAAAACTTTGCATGTAGTTTTCTGGAATGTGTGTGGAATACTTAGGAATAGGAAGGGAAGCATGTGGTAGGTACTCGTGCGGTGTGGCACTGAGCGTGATGGTAGGAGAGGAATGGTCATAACTTTGGTGAGCTCTACATCTCCCCCGGCCATCCTCTTGTCTTCTGCTCTCTCCAACCCTTTCCTACCTACCTTCTTTTCCCTACTCTCTCCTCTGCTCAGAACCTCCTTTCTTTGTGTTGGAGCCAGAGGACAGACACATGGTCCGGAGAGGCTTCCTCCTTCTCCCCTGCAAAGGAACCAGCTTAGGTAAGGAGGACACTCACCTAGAGTGGCTCCACAAGGAGAACACTCTGGCAGAGAAAGGGGGCAGACACCTCATTCTGGCAAACGGTTCTCTCTTGCTGGCCAACCTCCGCTCCTCGCAGGCTGGCAATTACAGCTGCTGCATCAGCAACAAGTTTGGACACAGCATCTCCACAGCTCAAGTATCTGTCTCACGTGAGAATGTCACCTACTCTATAGTGGAGTGGGGTCACATGACCACTTCACTGGGTCACATAGTATATTATTTGAACTCTCCGCAGGCTTCAAGGTAAATAAGTTTGTGTACGCCAGGGAGGGGTCTACCGTAGGGTTGCCGTGTGAGCTGAGAGGAAGTGGGGTGACGTGGGTCAAGAATGGCCGACACCCAGTAACCTCTCACAATGGCACAGTGTGGCTCTCCCAGGTCAACCAGAGCCATGCAGGAGAGTATACCTGCTCACTCCTCAGGGACTCTTTCAACTACTTTCTCACTGTGCAAGGTGTGTTGTGTGCAAGGTGTGTTGTGTGCAAGGTGTGTTGTGTGCAAGGTGTGTTGTGTGCAAGGTGTGTTGTGTGCAAGGTGTGTTGTGTGCAAGGTGTGTTGTGTGTTGTGTGCAAGGTGTGTTGTGTGCAAGGTGTGTTGTGTGCATTGGTGTAAGAGGTGTGTGACCTACATGTCTCTAATTAGTGCCCCCCAGGATTCTCACCACCTCCATGACGATGTACGTGTTTGAAGGGTCTGTGGCCTCACTTCATTGTGTGGCAGCTGGCAGACCTAAACCAAGCTTGAGTTGGCACCATGGTGAGCTCCAACTAGAGCGTGGGCAGAGACACAGTGTGTTGGCCAATGGAACTCTCCTGGTCTACATGGCAGAGAGGAAGGATGAAGGTGTCTACTTGTGCAGGGCCACTAACACACAAGGCTCAGTGGAGGCTAGACAATTACTACTTGTGACTGGCTAAAATAAAGCTGATCAGTTTCGGGGCACAATGTGATGATGCTGTACATGATTCACTTTGGTATTATATATACATGTATAGTGCATGGTTGCTTAGTGATCAAGACTAAGTAGCAGAGGATGCACTTCCATGCTGATAGTCTCATTGCTTCCAATGTTGTCCACACTTGGCCTGCCATGGCCGTACCATTTTTGGATTTATTTTCTACATCAGAAAATTTAATATAATAAATATGACTTGAGCCACCTGTTCACTCCAGTACCCATGGAGACTTCCTGGGTTGCTGGCCCTAGGTCGCTAGATTTCCTGAAGGAACTGGCTGTCGTGTGAGATACGTGTCATGTGAGGGGAAGCCACACCCTCGTTATATACCTGCTCGGACGGGTATGAACATACTTGCTGACAATTATAGCATCTGCAATCTGACCTGAGAGGGACAAGTGAGTTGCACACGGTAAAGGGTTTCCCTTCTATTATCTGTATGAAATATGTAGATAACTGCTGATGACTAATTACTGCACCTTGCCTTGCCCCTGGGTGCAGAGGGCAGTTTGGTTGCAAGGAGGTGTAGCCAGTTGCGAATATTATAGTGGCAGGTGGCATCTGATGAGGTCTGGAATATTGTGACCTTTAGCTAGGAGCTGCACGGATATGTGTACCAGAACAAGAGGCATTTGAAGAGAGACAGAAGGAATCCTTCGCCTCTTCATAGTAACACTAGATGACTTGTCTCCAAAATAAGGAAATGAGTGTGGACCTGTAGAGTTAAATGACCCTTTACCATTTACATATACACCAATCTTACATAGAACCCTTTACCATTTACACTAAGATAGATCATGTATGTATAATTATATTAAAACAGCTGAGACCAGTCCTGACTCTCCCTCCAAACATACAGATGCTGTGTTCCCTCTCTGTACAGTTACAGAGAGGCCCCGAAGAATATGTTCTTACCCACCCTGTGACCCAGCTCTTTCAAAAAGACTGACCTCTTCACAATGGCGCTCCCAAGTCTCAATAGCCACAGGTGTGAAGGACTAGCCAGGCCCTAAGCTGGTGTACTTGGATGACTTGTCTCCTCAGCTAGGTCAATCACAGCTCCAGCATGTTGGTGGCATAGCATCAGTAGGACTGTGCAAAGGTGTCCTACAATTGTGCCTCATAAAAACTCTAAAAATCAAGCCTTTTATACTACTAAGTATTGTTTTATTTGCTTTGCTTTTAATAGAGCCAATGGAACCATAAAACTCTACCTTCTATACTACAAGTATTGTTTTATTTGCTTTTAATAGCTTTTAATAGAGCAATAAGAGACAATGGAACCATAAAACTCTAAAAATCAAGCCTTCTATACTGCTAAGTATTGTTTTATTTGCTTTTAATAGAGCAATAGAAGAAATAGGAGAATGGAACCATAAAAATCAAGCCTTCTACTAAGTATTGTTTTAGGCAATTTTCTTATTCAACTGTGAAACTTCTTGACAAGTGACATAATCTCCCTTGCAAGATTAAAAACTACGATATCTAAGCTTCAAATATCTCTAGGCATGCTAAACCTATTAGAAGGCATAGTCACCTATAACCTCACCTGACCTCCCCCAACCCAAGTTCTAGCTCCTCTCCTTATTAAATTTTTTAGGGATGGCCCCTAGTTGTGGATGCTTAATAAACATTTGTAGTTGGAAACTTATATATATGCTAGTTATGTGTGGAGAGAAACTTGTATGCTAGTTATGTGTGGAGAGGGAAACTTGTATGCTAGTTGTGTGAGGAGAGGGAAACTTGTATGCTAGTTATGTGTGGGGGGGGGGGAAACTTGTATGCTAGTTATGTGTGGGGAGGGAAACTTGTATGCTAGTTATGTGAGGAGAGGGAAACTTGTATGCTAGTTATGTGTGGAGAGGGAAACTTGTATGCTAGTTATGTGAGGAGAGGGAAACTTGTATGCTAGTTATGTGTGGAGAGGGAAACTTGTATGCTAGTTATGTGTGGAGAGGGAAACTTGTATGCTAGTTATGTGTGGGGAGAGATGTAGAAGTCCTTGAAGATGAAGTTCTCACACTTCCTGCAGCTGAAGCATGTTAGGCTGCTAAGAATTTCAGCTGAAATATAAGCCAATGGATATATTTTTAAGACCCCTCTCTTCCCCCCCCCCCCCCCCCCCCCCAAAACCGCACCAAGGTGATACTTTATATACTATGAATATTTATATACTATGAATACAATGATGATGCTCGTGCTATAGCTTGATAAGGCTCTAGAGTCTTACCACATGTCGGCCAATTGCTGAGTATTTTATGTATAAATGGAAGTCTGCATGCATTCTGTGTGGCACAGACCAAGCACATGATTAGATACATGTGGCCATGAATATCGATGTTTCCTGCTACTTCTATATTCTGGAGGAGTCTCTGCCAAACACTTGAGTCTTGCTCCAGTCCCCGACCACCAGCAGCTTGGTCCTAGCGGAGGCACACTCATTGGCGTAGGCAGCACGCCACAACCACATGGTCCACCAGCCACTCAAGGAACCTGCAGTACAGCAGAGTCCAGGTTAGCATGGTCTACAGTATGCTAGAGACTAGGCTCCTAGAGTATATTAGAGCATGGATTATATCAGAGTCTAGGTTAGCATGGTCTACAGTATGCTAGAGACTAGGCTCCTAGAGTATATTAGAGCATGGATTATATCAGAGTCCAGGTTAGCATGGTCTACAGTATGCTAGAGACTAGGCTCCTAGAGTATATTAGAGCATGGATTATATCAAAGTCCAGGTTAGCATGGTCTACATATGCTAGAGACTAGGCTCCTAGAGTATATTAGAGCATGGATTATATCAGAGTCCAGGTTAGCATGGTCTACACTATGCTAGAGACTAAGCTCCTAGAGTATATTAGAGCATGGATTATATCAGAGTCCAGGTTAGCATGGTCTACAGTATGCTAGAGACTAGGCTCCTAGAGAATATTAGAGCATGGATTATATCAGAGTCCAGGTTAGTATGGTCTACAGTATGCTAGAGACTAGGCTCCTAGAGTATATTAGAGCATGGATTATATCAGAGTCCAGATAATTAACCTGAATCATACTAGACTATATTGGATCCTAAAGCATATTAGAGCTTAGATTATGTTGAAACTAAAGTAAAAAGTATTAGTCTAGAGCAAATAGAATCCAGAACCCATTTTTGTAATAGTAGAGACTAGACTACATTAGAACCTAGAGTATATTAGAGACTAAACTACATTAGAACCTAGAGTATATTAGACTCCATTACATAGAACCTAGAGTATATTAGACTCTATTACATTAGAACCTATAGTATATTAGAGATTCTATTACATTAGAGTCTAACGAATGTCAGGGATTAGACTACATTGAGTGTTCGGAACTCTAGACCTGTAGTTGCCGAGGATAAAGATAGTGTAGGCAATGTTGATTGAGTGCGGGAGTGATGAACATTGAGGAGTGTGCAGCACACACTTTATTGGTTGACCTCCAAAATGTCGGATGACAAGCTCCCCTAAAAACAAAATTTGGCTGCCTACATGTCTGGCCTGCCCACATGTCTAGGCTGGTGTGCAGTGACTGGTGTAAGGATGCCGCAGGCCCGTACCCAGGGGTGTTTCCTGTTGCCCGGAAACCCCCCTCCCCTTCATCTAGGAGCTACCGTAAATTCTGGATTTATAGCACTTCTCATCTGAACAACAGATTCTCTGATGTAGCAATTATGATGCTTTAAGCATTGCTCCATCTGTCTTCACGACAGACCAGGAGGCAGATTCATCACTGGTGGAGGAGCTCACAGAATGCTACCATGACGATCTCCCTACTCCTTCAACTCTACAACAAGAGTTGCATTTGTGGAAGTGCAAATGGAAGTTAGCTGAAAAAGAGTTGCATTTGTGGAAGTGCAAATGGAAGTTAGCTGAAAAAGGCGGACTTCCAGATACACCTTCAAAGTCACTTGAACATGCTAATGAGTCCATGTTTCCAAACATCCATATACTTCTGCGCTTAATTTTTACATTGCCAGTGACAAGTTGTGAGTGGGAGTGCAGCATCAGTGTCCTTCATCGCCTCAAAACCTACCTCCGCTCTACCATGGGACAAGAGAGAATGCCAGGTCTAGCACTCATGCACATCAAGTATGGGATGGAGCTGAACTTGGATGACATTATTAACAGTTTTGCTTTTTGCAGACATATTAGCTGAATAATTTATGCTATTGTACATGCTATTTATATGTTGAGCTTCCTTGTCCAGCCCCCTTAGACCTACCATCTTACTTCAATTTGAAAATCCATTAATCTTACACTTGGGAGGAACTATGAATTTAGCACGGGAAAGTCTGCCATCTGAGACTAGGAAACCCCCCCCTTCCAAATCCTGGGTACGGGCCTTGGGCTGGTATAAGGGTGGGCTTGTGTGCAGTGACTGGTGTATGGGTGGGCTTGTGTGCAGTGACTGGTGTATGGGTGGGCTTGTGTGCAGTGACTGGTGTATGGGTGGGCTTGTGTGCAGTGACTGGTGTATGGGTGGGCTTGTGTGCAGTGACTGGTGTATGGGTGGGCTTGTGTGCAGTGACTGGTGTATGGGCGGGCTTGTGTGCAGTGACTGGTGTATGGGTGGGCTTGTGTGCAGTGACTAGTGTATGGGTGGGCTGGTGTGCAGTGACTGGTGTATGCGTGGGCTTGTGTGCAGTGACTAGTGTATGGGTGGGCTTGTGTGCAGTGACTGGTGTATGGGCGGGCTTGTGTGCAGTGACTGGTGTATGGGTGGGCTTGTGTGCAGTGACTAGTGTATGGGTGGGCTTGTGTGCAGTGACTGGTGTATGGGCGGGCTTGTGTGCAGTGACTGGTATATGGGTGGGCTTGTGTGCAGTGACTAGTGTATGGGTGGGCTGGTGTGCAGTGACTGGTGTATGGGTGGGCTGGTGTGCAGTGACTGGTGTATGGGTGGGCTAGTGTGCAGTGACTGGTGTATGGGTGGGCTGGTGTGCAGTGACTGGTGTATGGGTGGGCTTGTGTGCAGTGACTGGTGTATGGGTGGGCTTGTGTGCAGTGACTGGTGTATGGGTGGGCTTGTGTGCAGTGACTAGTGTATGGGTGGGCTGGTGTGCAGTGACTGGTGTATGCGTGGGCTTGTGTGCAGTGACTAGTGTATGGGTGGGCTTGTGTGCAGTGACTGGTGTATGGGCGGGCTTGTGTGCAGTGACTGGTGTATGGGTGGGCTTGTGTGCAGTGACTAGTGTATGGGTGGGCTTGTGTGCAGTGACTGGTGTATGGGCGGGCTTGTGTGCAGTGACTGGTGTATGGGCGGGCTTGTGTGCAGTGACTGGTATATGGGTGGGCTTGTGTGCAGTGACTAGTGTATGGGTGGGCTGGTGTGCAGTGACTGGTGTATGGGTGGGCTGGTGTGCAGTGACTGGTGTATGGGTGGGCTGGTGTGCAGTGACTGGTGTATGGGTGGGCTGGTGTGCAGTGACTGGTGTATGGGTGGGCTGGTGTGCAGTGACTGGTGTATGGGTGGGCTGGTGTGCAGTGACTGGTGTATGGGTGGGGCTTGTGTGCAGTGACTGGTGTGCAGTGACTGGTGTGTGGGTGGGCTTGTGTGCAGTGACTGGTGTATGGGTGGGCTTGTGTGCAGTGACTGGTGTAAGGGTGGGCTTGTGTGCAGTGACTGGTGTATGGGTGGACTTGTGTGTAGTGACTGGTGTATGGGTGAGCTGGTGGTGAATGGTATAAGGTGGTTGGTGGATAATTTGAGTGAAGACGAGTCAAAGAGAGATGTGGCAGGAAGGAGTAGATCAGAGAGAGAGGGAGAGGAGATGAGGAGATGTCTTGCCTAGCAGTGGCAGCTGGAGGACGGCCTTGTTGTTGCCCACATAAGCAAAGGAGCCGAGGTGCTGGTACTTGAAGGGAGAGACTCGAGCATCTTCTAACTCGTGTACTGTCTGACTCAGCACCTCACCATCACTGGAGCTCAGCAGCTTGCCAAGGTACTTGCCCTGTACGTATGTGACGTGTGCATGGATCACAATATCACATGACTGGCACATGATGTACATCTAAGACATTAATCATTATGCACTCCAGAAATGAACTGGATGTACTGGATCAATATCCCACTGGGTTTAGGCAGGTTGATAATGACGCACACTGGATCAATATCTCACTGGGTTGAGGCAGGTTGATAATGATGCACACTGGATCAATATCTCACTGGGTTGAGGCAGGTTCATAATGACGCACACTGGATCAATATCTTGCTGAGTTGAGGCAGGTTGATAATGACGCACACTGGATCAATATCTCACTGGGTTGAGGCAGGTTGATAATGATGCACACTGGATCAATATCTCACTGGGTTGAGGCAGGTTGATAATGACGCACACTGGATCAATATCTTGCTGAGTTGAGGCAGGTTGATAATGATGCACACTGGATCAATATCTCACTGGGTTGAGGCAGGTTGATAATGATGCACACTGGATCAATATCTCACTGGGTTGAGGTAGGTTGATAATATACACACACTGGATCAATATCTCACTGGGTTGAGGCAGGTTGATAATGATGCACACTGGATCAATATCTCACTGGGTTGAGGGGTTGTATGGGAGTAGGTGAAAGAGCGTTTCTTTTTTCTTTGCACCAACTATGCCTGCCATTGAGAAAGGTTTGTTAGTTGGCAGGAAATTACAGGGGAGCAACTAACACTTGCTGGCAGACATCACCTACACACTGCTGGTGTAGTTATGAGGAGCTGATGCAGTGCTGGCAGTCATCACCTACACACTGCTGCTGTAGTTATGAGGAGCTGATGCAGTGCTGGCAGACATCACCTACACACTGCTGCTGTAGTTATGAGGAGCTGATGCAGTGCTGGCAGACATCACCTACACACTGCTGGTGTAGTTATGAGGAGCTGATGCAGTGCTGGCAGTCATCACCTACACACTGCTGCTGTAGTTATGAGGAGCTGATGCAGTGCTGGCAGACATCACCTACACACTGCTGGTGGTAGTTATGAGGAGCTGATGCAGTGCTGGCAGTCATCACCTACACACTGCTGCTGTAGTTATGAGGAGCTGATGCAGTGCTGGCAGACATCACCTACACACTGCTGCTGTAGTTATGAGGAGCTGATGCAGTGCTGGCAGACATCACCTACACACTGCTGTAGTTATGAGGAGCTGATGCAGTGCTGGCAGTCATCACCTACACACTGCTGCTGTAGTTATGAGGAGCTGATGCAGTGCTGGCTGACATCACCTACACACTGCTGCTGTAGTTATGAGGAGCTGATGCAGTGCTGGCTGACATCACCTACACACTGCTGCTGTAGTTATGAGGAGCTGATGCAGTGCTGGCAGACATCACCTACACACTGCTGCTGTAGTTATGAGGAGCTGATGCAGTGCTGGCTGACATCACCTACACACTGCTGCTGTAGTTATGAGGAGCTGATGCAGTGCTGGCTGACATCACCTACACACTGCTGCTGTAGTTATGAGGAGCTGATGCAGTGCTGGCAGACATCACCTACACACTGCTGCTGTAGTTATGAGGAGCTGATGCAGTGCTGGCAGACATCACCTACACACTGCTGCTGTAGTTATGAGGAGCTGATGCAGTGCTGGCAGACATCACCTACACACTGCTGGTGGAGTTATGAGGAGCTGATGCAGTGCTGGCAGACATCACCTACACACTGCTGGTGGTAGTTATGAGGAGCTGATGCAGTGCTGGCAGACATCACCTACACACTGCTGGTGGTAGTTATGAGGAGCTGATGCAGTGCTGGCAGACATCACCTACACACTGCTGCTGTAGTTATGAGGAGCTGATGCAGTGCTGGCAGTCATCACCTACACACTGCTGCTGTAGTTATGAGGAGCTGATGCAGTGCTGGCAGACATCACCTACACACTGCTGCTGTAGTTATGAGGAGCTGATGCAGTGCTGGCAGACATCACCTACACACTGCTGGTGTAGGTCCTCACAAGTACCTACACCAGCAGTGTGTGCACTATTAGTCAAAAGTTTATCCAATTCCTCATCAGGTATAGTCTAGTCCAACATGCAGTACATAATCACCTTTAGTGTTACAGAATGCTAATAAAGTACAACATTACAAGTCAAAGTATAGACTAGATAGTTACTGCAGACTCTGAACTACTGTTACTGGTGACCTCTACCACCATCACCTTACTCTGCACTCACCTCTCCCACCATCACCTTACTCTGCACTCACCTCTCCCACCATCACCTTACTCTGCACTCACCTCTCCCACCATCACCTTACTCTGCACTCACCTCTCCCACCATCACCTTACTCTGCACTCACCTCTCCCACCATCACCTTACTCTGCACTCACCTCTCCCACCATCACCTTACTCTGCACTCACCTCTCCCACCATCACCTTACTCTCCTCTCCCACCATCACCTTACTCTGCACTCACCTCTCCCACCATCACCTTACTCTGCACTCTCCTCTCCCACCATCACCTTACTCTGCACTCTCCTCTCCCACCATCACCTTACTCTGCACTCTCCTCTCCCACCATCACCTTACTCTGCACTCACCTCTCCCACCATCACCTTACTCTACACTCTCCTCTCCCACCATCACCTTATTCTACACTCTCCTCTCCCACCATCACCTTACTCTACACTCCTCTCCCACCATCACCTTACTCTGCACTCACCTCTCCCACCATCACCTTACTCTGCAGTCCCCTTAAAGTGCACTATATTGACATTGTCTGTAAAATTTAGTAATCACATTTTCAAGAATGTCCGTGTAATAATGGACTGATCCTCACTGGTCCTGACACCATTCCAGGTGAAGTGCATGCTGAAGGACATGTCAGAAGACTTGACTTGGCTGTCAGATATAAAGAGACAGATGCCATTTTGTCAGTCCAGTGGCAGCTAGAGTCCAACAAGGGGAGAAGACCATCCATGTTGCTTGCCATGACACAACAGATGTATTTGTGCTATTGGAACATGTTCTACTGCACAACCAAACATGCTATTGGCTATTAACAAGTTCTAGGAGGAGTGACATCCGTCAATGCTTCAGTAAGGAAGCACAGGGCATGGCCACACCCACTCTCCTCACATGCCCGCACTGTGAGTGGTCTAGGGTGTTGGGAAAGGGGAGGGGCCATCTGTCACCAGCCCTGGTGATGGGCATGCTGATATGGAGACATTGTCAGCAATGCCACACATGTTTATAATGGTGGCCACTGCAGTGGAGTCATATCCAGTGTGAGGCACAGTATCTGTCAGTGTAAGGATGCCACTCAGGCTTATAATGGTGGCCACTGCAGTGGAGTCATGTCCAGTGTGAGGCACAGTATCTGCCAGTGTAAGGATACCACACAGGCTTATAATGGTGGCCACTGCAGTGGAGTCATGTCCAGTGTGAGGCACAGTGTCTGCCAGTGTAAGGATGCCACACAGGCTTATAATGGTGGCCACTGCAGTGGAGTCATGTCCAGTGTGAGGCACAGTGTCTGCCAGTGTAAGGATGCCACACAGGCTTATAATGGTGGCCACTGCAGTGGAGTCATGTCCAGTGTGAGGCACAGTGTCTGCAGTGTAAGGATGCCACACAGGCTTATAATGGTGGCCACTGCAGTGGAGTCATGTCCAGTGTGAGGCACAGTGTCTGCCAGTGTAAGGATGCCACACAGGCTTATAATGGTGGCCACTGCAGTGGAGTCATGTCCAGTGTGAGGCACAGTGTCTGCAGTGTAAGGATGGCACACAGGCTTATAATGGTGGCCACTGCAGTGGAGTCATGTCCAGTGTGAGGCACAGTATCTGCCAGTGTAAGGATGCCACACAGGCTTATAATGGTGGCCACTGCAGTGGAGTCATGTCCAGTGTGAGGCACAGTATCTGCCAGTGTAAGGATGCGACACAGGCTTATAATGGTGGCCACTGCAGTGGAGTCATATCCAGTGTGAGGCACAGTATCTGCCACTGTAAGGTTGCCACACAGGCTTATAATGGTGGCCACTGCAGTGGAGTCATGTCCAGTGTGAGGCACAGTGTCTGCAGTGTAAGGATGGCACACAGGCTTATAATGGTGGCCACTGCAGTGGAGTCATGTCCAGTGTGAGGCACAGTATCTGCCAGTGTAAGGATGCCACACAGGCTTATAATGGTGGCCACTGCAGTGGAGTCATGTCCAGTGTGAGGCACAGTATCTGCCAGTGTAAGGATGCCACACAGGCTTATAATGGTGGCCACTGCAGTGGAGTCATGTCCAGTGTGAGGCACAGTGTCTGCCAGTGTAAGGATGCCACACAGGCTTATAATGGTGGCCACTGCAGTGGAGTCACGTCCAGTGTGAGGCACAGTGTCTGCCAGTGTAAGGGTGCCACACAGGCTTATAATGGTGGCCACTGCAGTGGAGTCATGTCCAGTGTGAGGCACAGTATCTGCCAGTGTAAGGATGCCACACAGGCTTATAATGGTGGCCACTGCAGTGGAGTCATGTCCAGTGTGAGGTACAGTATCTGCCAGTGTAAGGATGCCACACAGGCTTATAATGGTGGCCACTGCAGTGGAGTCATGTCCAGTGTGAGGCACAGTGTCTGCCAGTGTAAGGATGCCACACAGGCTTATAATGGTGGCCACTGCAGTGGAGTCATGTCCAGTGTGAGGCACAGTATCTGCCAGTGTAAGGATGCCACACAGGCTTATAATGGTGGCCACTGCAGTGGAGTCATGTCCAGTGTGAGGCACAGTGTCTGCCAGTGTAAGGATGCCACACAGGCTTATAATGGTGGCTACTCCAGTGGAGTCATGTCCAGTGTGAGGCACAGTATCTGCCAGTGTAAGGATGCCACACAGGCTTATAATGGCGGCCACTGCAGTGGAGTCATGTCCAGTGTGAGGCACAGTATCTGCCAGTGTAAGGATGCCACACAGGCTTATAATGGTGGCCACTGCAGTGCAGTCATGTCCAGTGTGAGGCACAGTGCCTGCCAGTGTAAGGATGCCACACAGGCTTATAATGGTGGCCACTGCAGTGGAGTCATGTCCAGTGTGAGGCACAGTATCTGCCAGTGTAAGGATGCCACACAGGCTTATAATGGTGGCCACTGCAGTGGAGTCATGTCCAGTGTGAGGCACAGTGTCTGCCAGTGTAAGGATGCCACACAGGCTTATAATGGTGGCCACTGCAGTGGAGTCATATCCAGTGTGAGGCACAGTATCTGCCAGTGTAAGGATGCCACACAGGCTTATAATGGTGGCCACTGCAGTGGAGTCATGTCCAATGTGAGGCACAGTGTCTGCAGTGTAAGGATGCCACACAGGCTTATACTGGTGGCCACTGCAGTGGAGTCATGTCCAGTGTGAGGTACAGTATCTGCCAGTGTAAGGATGCCACACAGGCTTATAATGGTGGCCACTGCAGTGGAGTCATGTCCAGTGTGAGGCACAGTATCTGCCAGTGTAAGGATGCCACACAGGCTTATAATGGTGGCCACTGCAGTGGAGTCATGTCCAGTGTGAGGCACAGTGTCTGCCAGTGTAAGACAAGACACAGTCAATCTAGAGCATTCAAGTGGCTTGCACTACCACCCACCTCAGAAGCCTATAAGCCATGCACATGACCAGCCATGCATATGGAAGGCTGCTTTAGAGTCAGATCCACCTTCACTTGACCCCAAGAGTGTGGGTGGCAGGCAAGACCCTTCTTGCTTGTTGAATTGCCTGCTCGAAGTCATTGCCAACTCCAGTGTTGAGCCTAGGCTGGTCCCTGCACTAGACCCTGCCTGAATGCCTGTGCAGAACCTGCCAGCTCCAGTGTTGAGTCTAGGCTGGTCCCTGCACTAGACCCTACCTGAATCCCTGTGCAGAGCCTGCCAGCTCCATTGTTAAGCCTAGGCTGGTCCCTGCACTAGACCCTGCCTGAATCCCTGTGCAGAGCCTGCCAGCTCCAGTGTTGAGCCTAGGCTGGTCCCTGCACTAGACCCTGCCTGAATCCCTGTGCAGAGCCTGCCAGCTCCATTGTTGAGCCTAGGCTGGTCCCTGCACTAGACCCTGCCTGAATGCCTGTGCAGAGCCTGCCAGCTCCAGCGTTGAGCCTAGGCTGGTCCCTGCACTAGACCCTGCCTGAATGCCTGAAGAGCCTGCCAGCTCCATTGTTGAGGCTTCAGAGTTTCTCACGTAGCATCAATGAGCTGTGCAAGCCCAAGATGTTCATGTGCATAGCACGAGCACTCCTTGCAACTGTGACATCACACCTTGCACTCCACTGTTAAGCCAATCAGTAACAACTAAGTGGCAGCAGAGAGTGAAGATGAAGTGAGTGCTGATCAAAACACAACATTCCATGCTTACCTGAGCAAGATGAACTGTTCTAGGGCTTCATTGAAACATGATAGCATATACTTAGGCAAGGAATGAATAATTACACCATACCCAACTAACTGCCTTGCCAATTAGACCTGCTGATAGACTTATTCTATACTGCATCATCATGTGACTGGCTAGTGACAATATGCCTAGACTATGAATCAGTATACTACTGGACTACATCATGTGACTGGCTAGTGACAATATGCCTAGACTATGAATCAGTATACTACTGGACTGCATCATGTGACTGGCTAGTGACAATATGCCTAGACTATGAATCAGTATACTACTGGACTGCATCATGTGACTGGCTAGTGACTATGTCTAGACTATGAATGGAGCAGGTTACTACTGGACTACATCATGTGACTGGCTAGTGACTATGTCTAGACTATGAATGCAGCAGGTTACTACTGGACTACATCATGTGACTGGCTAGTGACAATATGCCTAGACTATGAATGGAGCAGGTATACTACTGGACTACATCATGTGACTGGCTAGTGACAATATGCCTAGACTATGAATGGAGCTGGTTAATATGGACTGCATCATGTGACTGGCTAGTGACAATATGCCTAGACTATGAATGGAGCTGGTTAATACTGGACTGCATCATGTGACTGGCTAGTGACAATATGCCTAGACTATGAATGCAGCAGGTTACTACTAGTGGCAATAGTTATAAGACATCCACTTGGTTGGCTGACTAAGAAAACACTGACAAGAGATGCTACAAAGCTAGTAATATATACAGTACTAATATACAGTACTAATATACAGTACTAATATACAGTAGTAATATATAGTAGTAATATACAGTAATAATATACAGTACTAATATACAGTAGTGTAATATACAGTACTAATATACAGTATTGTAATATACAGTAGTAATATACAGTAGTAATATACAGTAATAATATACAGTAGTAATATACAGTAGTAATATACAGTAGTGTAATATACAGTAGTAATATACAGTAGTAATATACAGTAGTGTAATATACAGTACTAATATACAGTAGTAATATACAGCAGTAGTGTAATATACAGTACTAATATAGAGTAGTAATATACAGTAGTAATATACAGTAGTAATATAGAGTAGTAATATACAGTAGTAATAAACAGTAGTAATATACAATAGTAATATACAGTAGTAATATACAGTAGTAATATACAGTAGTAATATACAGCAGTAGTAATATGCAACAGTAATATACAGCAGTAATATACAGCAGTAATATACAGTAGTAATATACAGTAGTAATATACAGTAGTAATATACAGTAGTAATATACAGTAGTAATATACAGTAGTAATATACAGTAGTAATATACAGTAGTAATATACAGTAGTAATATACAGTAGTAATATACAGTAGTAATATACAGTAGTAGTAATATAAGCATTCATAATGTCCGGAGTGGGTGGAGAAAGCCTGGCAATCTGTCACCACTGAAGTGATCAAATCCTTCAGAAGTTGTGGGACTTCAGTAGAGACAGATGGTCACATGACAACAGAATTCAACGTGGGAAAAACTGACAATAATGACCCCTTCACAAGTCACAAAGCTGACCATGAAGAAGACAAAACTAGACAGAGGCCGATAGCTAGAGCATAAACACTGCTGTAGACAGAGGCTGATAGCTAGAGCACAAACACTGCTGTAGACAGAGGCTGATAGCTAGAGCACAAACACTGCTGTAGACAGAGGCTGATAGCTAGAGCACAAACACTGCTGTAGACAGAGGCCGATAGCTAGAGCACCAACACTGCTGTAGACAGATGATGGTAGCTAGAGCACAAACACTGCTGTAGACAGAGGCTGATAGCTAGAGCACAAACACTGCTATAGACAGAGGATGATAGCTAGAGCACAAACACTGCTGTACACACAGGATGGTAGCTAGAGCACAAACACTGCTGTAGACAGAGGCTGATAGCTAGGGCACAAACACTGCTGTAGACAGAGGCTGATAGCTAGAGCACAAACACTGCTGTAGACAGAGGCTGATAGCTAGAGCACAAACACTGCTGTAGACAGATGATGATAGCTAGAGCACAAACACTGCTGTAGACAGAGGATGGTAGCTAGAGCACAAACACTGCTGTAGACAGAGGATGATAGCTAGAGCATAAACACTGCTGGAGACAGAGGCTGATAGCTAGAGCACAAACACTGCTATTATCACGAATTGCCACCTGTAGAAGATCCAGTCTCGTGCATTATTGTCCACATGTCTGTTGGTCATGTTGAAATAATATAGGGAATCCTATCAATTAGCATGCACCCTCGAATAGTACATGCAGCTATGCAGCTAGTGAATAAAACATGCAGGGGAAGCACGATGAGCTTCTAAGGAAACAAGCTAAAACCATTTAATTCCTTGCAGCCGAAATACGCAGCTGCTGAATTAAGCTCAATATTCACAAGCACAAGTGTACACACACACACAGCAATGATTACTGAGTTGATGATCTTTACCCCTTTAATGCTCTCCTGGATCAGTGATGTTTAGTCACTGGGAGTCGGAGCCTTCTAGTGCTAAAATTGTTATGAGTGGACTTATGGTACTCAAGATGTTGCACTGGGGAACACAATATCGATAGATGATAGATACAGGATTCTTGACGACAAATTTTATGGAGTTTAAAACTACCTTAGCCAAGACACATGCTGGAAATAGTTTTTGGAGTGAATAGCGGACAAAACCACCATTTATGTAGGCTGCCAGGAAGCTGCCAGAGTGTGCTGGAGCTGAAGTATCACGTGTTTTTGAGATCCTTCATTATGAAAATTGGGTCAAACTATATAGCGAGTGCTACCTCACTCACCCACTCATGCATAGGTGACAGTTTGCACTAGCTCTGCCTCACCCACTCATAGGTGACAATAACTATGTTGGGGCACATTGGATCACATAGTAGGTTTGCACTAGCTCTGCCTCACCCACTCATAGGTGACAATAACTATGTTGGGGCACATTGGATCACATAGTAGGTTTGCACTAGCTCTGCCTCACCCACTCATAGGTGACAATAACTATGTTGGGGCACATTGGATCACATAGTAGGTTTGCACTAGCTCTGCCTCACCCACTCATAGGTGACAATAACTATGTTGGGGCACATTGGATCACATAGTAGGTTTACACTAGCTCTACCTCATCCACTCATAGGTGACAATAACTATGTTGGGGCACATTGGATCACACTGTAGGTTTACACTAGCTCTACCTCACCCACTCATAGGTGACAATAACTATGTTGGGGCACATTGGATCACATAGTAGGTTTGCACTAGCTCTACCTCACCCACTCATAGGTGACAATACAATAACTATGTTGGGGCACATTGGATCACATAGTAGGTTTACACTAGCTCTACCTCATCCACTCATAGGTGACAATAACTATGTTGGGGCACATTGGATCACATAGTAGGTTTACACTAGCTCTACCTCACCCACTCATAGGTGACAATAACTATGTTGGGGCACATTGGATCACATAGTAGGTTTACACTAGCTCTACCTCACCCACTCATAGGTGACAATAACTATGTTGGGACACATTGGATCACATAGTAGGTTTACACTAGCTCTACCTCACCCACTCATAGGTGACAATAACTATGTTGGGGCACATTGGATCACATAGTAGGTTTACACTAGCTCTACCTCATCCACTCATAGGTGACAATACAATAACTATGTTGGGGCACATTGGATCACACTGTAGGTTTACACTAGCTCTACCTCATCCACTCATAGGTGACAATAACTATGTTGGGACACATTGGATCACATAGTAGGTTTACACTAGCTCTACCTCACCCACTCATAGGTGACAATAACTATGTTGGGGCACATTGGATCACATAGTAGGTTTACACTAGCTCTACCTCACCCACTCATAGGTGACAATAACTATGTTGGGACACATTGGATCACATAGTAGGTTTGCACTAGCTCTACCTCACCCACTTATAGGTGACAATAACTATGTTGGGGCACATTGGATCACATAGTAGGTTTGCACTAGCTCTGCCTCACCCACTCATAGGTGACAATAACTATGTTGGGGCACATTGGAGGCACATAGTAGGTTTACACTAGCTCTACCTCACTCACCCACTCATAGGTGACAATAACTATGTTGGGGCACATTGGATCACATAGTAGGTTTGCACTAGCTCTACCTCACCCACTCATAGGTGACAATAACTATGTTGGGGCACATTGGATCACATAGTAGGTTTACACTAGCTCTACCTCATCCACTCATAGGTGACAATAACTATGTTGGGGCACATTGGATCACATAGTAGGTTTACACTAGCTCTACCTCATCCACTCATAGGTGACAATAACTATGTTGGGGCACATTGGATCACATAGTAGGTTTACACTAGCTCTGCCTCACCCACTCATAGGTGACAATAACTATGTTGGGGCACATTGGATCACACTGTAGGTTTACACTAGCTCTACCTCACCCACTCATAGGTGACAATAACTATGTTGGGGCACATTGGATCACATAGTAGGTTTACACTAGCTCTGCCTCACCCACTCATAGGTGACAATAACTATGTTGGGGCACATTGGATCACACAGTAGGTTTACACTAGCTCTACCTCACCCACTCATAGGTGACAATACAATAACTATGTTGGGACACATTGGATCACATAGTAGGTTTACACTAGCTCTACCTCACCCACTCATAGGTGACAATAACTATGTTGGTGCACATTGGATCACATAGTAGGTTTGCACTAGCTCTGCCTCACCCACTCATAGGTGACAATAACTATGTTGGGACACATTGGATCACATAGTAGGTTTACACTAGCTCTACCTCATCCACTCATAGGTGACAATAACTATGTTGGGGCACATTGGATCACATAGTAGGTTTACACTAGCTCTACCTCATCCACTCATAGGTGACAATAACTATGTTGGGGCACATTGGATCACATAGTAGGTTTACACTAGCTCTGCCTCATCTGGCACTGAATGTGGTCCTGTACCTGCTGAGAAGCAACTTGTGCAGTTGCTGGCAAACTCTTCAAGTTCCTGTCCATCTTCTTGAGTATCTCCACAAACTCATTGTAGTCGACTTTCTGGTCTCCACTGGTGTCAGTGCTTGCAAACAGCCTGCAAGAACAACAAGACTGATCCACAGATACTGCTGTGAGGCTTGCAAACAGCCTGCAAGAACAACAAGCTGGCTATTTAGAGTGCAGTAATCCACAAAGACACCAAAGAATGATATTTTGTGCAGACACAGCAAGTTACATCAAATGGCAAGCTGATCTTTGGACTGACCCACAGACACTACTGCTGTGAGGCTTGCAAACAGGAACAACAAGACTGACCCACAGACACTACTGCTGTGAGGCTTGCAAACAGCCTGCAAGAACAACAAGACTGATCCATCTCCTTCTTCCCCAGTCTCTGCTCTCCTTTATCCCCTTCCCCCAGTCTCTGCTCTCCTTTATCCCCTTACCCCAGTCTCTGCTCTCCTTTATCCCCTTCTTCCCTAGTCACACTACTGCTGTGAGGCTTGCAAACAGGAACAACAAGACTGACCCACAGACACTACTGCTGTGAGGCTTGCAAACAGCCTGCAAGAACAAAAGACTGACCCACAGACACTACTGCCGTGAGGCTTGCAAACAGTCTGCAAGAACAACAAGACTGATCCATCTCCTTCTTCCCCAGTCTCTGCTCTCCTTTATCCCCTTCCCCCAGTCTCTGCTCTCCTTTATCCCCTTACCCCAGTCTCTGCTCTCCTTTATCCCCTTCTTCCATAGTCTCTGCTCTCCTTTATCCCCTTCTTCCCTAGTCTCTCTGCTCTCCTTTATCCCCTTCTTCCCCAGTCTCTGCTCTCCTTTATCCCCTTCTCCCCCAGTCTCTGCTCTGCTTTATCCCCTTCTACCCCAGTCTCTGCTCTCCTTTATCCCCTTCTTCCCTAGTCTCTGCTCTCCTTTATCCCCTTACCCCAGTCTCTGCTCTCCTTTATCCCCCTCTTCCCCCTAGTCTCTGCTCTCCTTTATCCCCTTCTTCCCTAGTCTCTGCTCTCCTTTATCCCCTTACCCCAGTCTCTGCTCTCCTTTATCCCCTTCTCCCCTAGTCTCTGCTCTCCTTTATCCCCTTCTTCCCCAGTCTCTGTTCTCCTTTATCCCCTTCCCCCAGTCTCTGCTCTCCTTTATCCCCTTACCCCAGTCTCTGCTCTCCTTTATCCCCTTCTTCCCTAGTCTCTGCTCTCCTTTATCCCCTTCTTCCCTAGTCTCTGCTCTGCTTTATCCCATTCTCTTCCAGTCTCTGCTCTCCTTTATCCCCTTCTCCCCCAGTCTCTGCTCTCCTTTATCCCCTTCTCTCCTAGTCTCTGCTCCCCTTCTTCCTCGATCCTAACTCACCCACTTCTCCCTCAATCTGCCCCTCCCCTCCCCTCCTCAGCCATTCCTCTCTCTTCATGGCTTGCGCCAGTCACACCCACCTCTCAATGTTGTTCTCCACGTAACTGAGTTGGACCTGAATTTGTGGGAACTTGTGTTTAGCATTCTCTAGTATGTTCCTGAACTCTTCCAAGCACAGTGTTCCATCTCCATTGATGTCTGCCTCTTTGAACAGCTCCTTGGCTTGGCTGATCATCTGGTCCTGCTCAATGGTGGAGCAATCTCCCAGCGCAAACACACCTTCAGCCCCTTCTATCCGCAGGTACTTGTCTGTCAAGATAGCACGGCTGGAGGGTAGAGGAGGAGTTCAAATGAAATGAGGGGGGAGGGAGGGGGTTATCTTCTGTACCCCATACCCTGTTCCTTGATCTGGCATGGTTGCCATGAAGCTCTTAACAAGAGGCGTGGGAGCTACTCCTGTGGACCACACACACAACCCATAAGGTATCTCCTTCTTCTCCCTGGTCTTCTTGTCCATGATCACCAGGCTGTCCTTGTTTACCTCTGCAACCCTGTAGGTAAGCATCATTAACATCACACACAGTCAGTATATACTCTGTCTAAATCCATCACACACAGTCAGTCTGTCTAAATCCATCACACACAGTCAGTATATACTCTGTCTAAATCCATCACACACAGTCAGTATATACTCTGTCTAAATCCATCACACACAGTCAGTCTGTCTAAATCCATCACACACAGTCAGTATATACTCTGTCTAAATCCATCACACACAGTCAGTCTGTCTAAATCCATCACACACAGTCAGTATATACTCTGTCTAAATCCATCACACACAGTCAGTATATACTCTGTCTAAATCCATCACACACAGTCAGTCTGTCTAAATCCATCACACACAGTCAGTATATACTCTGTCTAAATCCATCACACACAGTCAGTCTGTCTAAATCCATCACACACAGTCAGTATATACTCTGTCTAAATCCATCACACACAGTCAGTCTGTCTAAATCCATCACACACAGTCAGTATATACTCTGTCTAAATCCATCACACACAGTCAGTATATACTCTGTCTAAATCCATCACACACAGTCAGTCTGTCTAAATCCATCACACACAGTCAGTATATACTCTGTCTAAATCCATCACACACAGTCAGTCTATCTAAATCATCACACACAGTCAGTCTGTCTAAATCCATCACACACAGTCAGTCTGTCTAAATCCATCACACACAGCCAGTGTTTCATCCAAACAATTGCTTCATAAAGTCAAGAGTGATTCCATATCATGCTTTTGTGTGGGAAGGATTACTCTTGTTTCACATTTTGGAGTGAGACGAGACTCTGGAGTCTGTACTACTAACAAAATAGGAACATCCTATTTCTGCTATGCATATATATATAAAACAGTATTCTGATAGCGAAGAGAATTCCTGCTGGAGATTTGCTACACATACGTACATCAACACATACGTACATCAACAAGCATGTAAAGAGTATTTAGTTATAAGGTGAGGTTGGTGGGATACGGATATCTCTAGTCGAGTCCATAGCAAGGCTCGCAAGCGCCGAGCTGTGTTCCAGCTCCTCGACTAGAGGTAATCCGTGTCTCACCCCAAACCAAGCCTGCTAAGGAATTTGCCATCAGTAGAACCAAAACACACCCAACACTTATACACATATTATATTTCAATTATGCCATGCCGGAGCAAAAGCGACATCATGTTTACATGACAACAGGTGACTCGCATATGCGCAGTACCTTGCTGACCAGGTACATATCACGGGATAGGATACAGGATAAATCTACCCATTTATTAACCATTGTTTGATGATACGATGTATGCATACATACGTACATACATATGCATATTACACCTACAATTATGGCCTAGCAAACTTTAACTTTGCCCTGCCCACTCCTCATGTGCAGCTGAGCAGGATAATGACACTCCTTCAATGTGGAGACTAATACTCATACTTGACCCATCCAGGGCCAAGAGGTCATGCAGCCATATAGCTGGTTACTCATCACTCATGGTGGCACCACCCACCCCACCATCACCTCCACCACCATCACCCCACCATCACAGCTATCCACCAGAAACAACCAATCAGCAATAAGCAACTCTTTATTGACCCCTCAATAGCAGCTTTCTGGCTGGGCTAAGGGTCAAGGCATGACTCAGCTGCTCCCCGTTCCCTCTGTGCACACGTGATATATCATTAATAAAGGAGTGGGTAGAGATAGGTATTGGGGCTGTGGCATGGAGGTCCATAAGACTTCTAGCAGGAATGGCAACACTTCAAAGTGTCTGGTGAGGCTAGCTCGTGTATCTTGCTATGGAAATACACTGTGTTGTGTCAACTAAGTAAAAATGTTGCAAAGACTCCTGTGACACCACTTCGCTGGCAGAATCACTCCAGTGTATTAAAACACCACTTAGACTGACTTGCCTTGTGTGTGTGTGTGTGTGTGTGTGTGTGTGTGTGTGTGTGTGTGTGTGTGTGTGTATGCATGCGTGCATGCATGATGAATAAGGTTTTGCAAACAAGAACTCTAAATAAGTTCTGAACAAAAGACATCAAAAGACATGAATACCCTGAAGGCAAATGAATGAAAAGAAGATATTTTTGAACATCAGTTCTTATACAATCTACCTATTCTTTTACAACCTAATGAACACACATAACATATGTATTGGTCACCTTGATTAATCGTGAGGAGTTTTCAAACATTACATTAAGGTTTTGTATTACTCTCTGAACTAGCTATATGTTCCTAACTGGTTTTGGCATGTCACTTTTATTAGCCAAATATATACACACATAGTTGACATAGTTGACTTACAAACAAAAAAAAGTTGATGTGTGAAAAAGTCACTTTTTTAATTCTAGGACACTGGGCTAGGGCTGGGGCTGGGGCTAGGGCTGGGGCTGTGGCTAGGGCTGGGGCTGTGGCTAGGGCTGGGGCTGTGGCTAGGGCTGGGGCTAGGGCTGTGGCTAGGGCTAGGTTAGGGCTGGGGCTGGGGCTGGGGCTGGGGCTGGGGCTGGGGCTAGTGTTTCTTGTAAACACGAGATCTACTACGACCAGTAATTGAGAACTCGGCCTTTTTTTAGCTCTAGCAAGCTGTTCCCCAACATGAGACTTAATAAAGATAATTACCTAGAAAAAAGTGAAATCTGCAACAGGTGTCTCCATGAGTTATTAGCCATGTTTGTTTTTGTTTGTTTTATAGGAGCAGTATTCTAATTGGAGTAGTTAAAACCAAAATCCATGGATTGTGGTATTTGATAATCAGAAAGCCCGACAATTGTTGCTAGGCACTCACACAATGGTAGTTACCATGCAGAGCAGCAGTGCTATGGTCAATCACAAACTTAGGATGAGTTGTTCAACTGCTAGGAAACGTTGATGGTTTCCAGTACAAGTTTTATTGAGCTGAGTGATCAAAAAGATTGTACAATACAGAGATGGGAAGAAGTTTTTGTGAAGGTTGAGGGCTCAGCTCATTCTAGTCAGCTCATTCTAGTATGGTATAATAGAAGGTTGAAAATGCCAAGCCTATATAATCTTAGTGTCAGGAGAAATTGAGCATTAGAATTTAGACTTTAAGTAAAACATTTTTGGCAGTCTTACTTTTAGAATACCTAGCATTGCTGACGACATTGATGCTGTTTGACTGGAACTGGCTCTCTGTGTACTGACTGATGGTCTGGTCGTATGTGTTCAGAATATGGTCTGTGCTCTGTACCACTGTCACATGGGCATCCTTCTTCACCCCCGGATAAAACTGGCTCACGTCATCATGCAAGAAATCCTGCAACTCAGCTGCAAACTCCACTCCCGTTGGCCCACCACCCACAACCACAAAGTGCAGCAGACGTTTCCGTTCAGCTTCTGTCTGTCCCGAAATGGAAGCCGTTTCTACCAAGTCAATGAGCACGTTTCTGATACCCTGAGCATCTGAAATTTCCTTGAGGTAGTGACAATGTTTCTCCACACCTGGAACTCTCATGTTGTTGGTCGTGGCTCCAACAGCAACTACCAGGATGTCATAAGGAAGGTACCACTTGGACATCTCCCCTACTATTGCAGAGCGATCCTCACACTTGACTTGCTTCTGGATGGGGTCAATGGCTGTGCACTCTGCTTGTAGGAAGGTTACTGGCACATCCTTGTGGTGCTTGTAAATGAGCTTTCTGATTGGTTCCACGATGCTCCGTGACTCTACAGTTCCCACAGTGACGCTAGGTAGGAGAGGGGTGAAGAGGAAATAGTTCCTTGGGGACACAACAGTCACTTCAAACTGCCCAGGAGTGAGGTGGTTCAAAACACTAACAGCTCCCCAGCCAGACCCTAAAATTACCACTCTCTTCCTCTTTTTGCCCTCAGGGAGCGTGTAGGGTCTATTTGATACTTTCCCCCACAAGTAGGTACCCCCAGCTATCACCACAACAGCCCCACCGCTCCACTTTAAAAGCCTCCTCGTCTTCCAGTTCCCTCTCTTTTCCCCCTGGCGACCTAGTACTGTTGTAAAGTCCCTTCCGGAGCTACTGGCCAGCGAAGTCTTCCACAGAGAAATGCAAGGGAGTAAACTCCTCATTCCGGGAGTGTACAGCATAGATACAGGAGCTACTGGCCAGCGAGAGAAATGCAAGGGAGTAAACTCCTCAATCTATTCATTCCGTACAGCATAGATACAGCGCTTTCTTTTTTATACCCCTAGTTGGAAAAGTCACACCCCTTTACTTACGCATGCGTATTCGTTACGCGAAATTCTCGGGTTATTATTGTGAGGTTGTGCTTATTGAACTTACAATCCCCTACAATTCACCAAATTCCATCGCTAATAATTATAAGGTCGAGAAGGCAAATTACAACAAGCTTTAGAGTGGCTTGGAAAGCAGAGAGTTTTCTGCCATACTGTTCGCAGTTGAGGCGGTTCACTCGGGCACTCTTGTCCAGGCAGGTGGCGCTCAGAAGGCTCTCGATCCCATTTTCCATCCATGAGCAAATCGGCTGTCAGGAAACTATTCGGTAAGGCTGGTCGAATGGCAATCTCTGCATCTCACACCATCAAGTGGAGAGGTATGTGAGGTCCATCCATGGTCAGGAAGGTGTGCAGTTGCAATTTTGACTGAGGACTACATCAGCTTGGTTCTCAGAGGATAAGAAGATATGTGGGAAAGTTAGGGATGAGAGGTGTATAATGTGTGATAGTGGAGCAGGGGAAGATGTGGAACATTTCTTGGTGACATGCGGGGAATTTGAGAGGGATCAGCTGGTACTGATGGATGAGGTGCACAGAATTGTAGGGGCAGGACAGTGGCTGGATGAATTTAGAAGAGTGGGTAAGGATGGAAAGGTGGCATTACTTTTGGGGAAAGATGTGGAGGGAGTAAGTGATGCAGTGATGGAGGAGGTGGGCGAATGTGTTATGTATTGGGTAGGGAAGTGGTGGCAGAGGAGAAAGGAACTTGTTATATGGTGAGCTGAGGAATGATCTTTGGTCCCCTCCCCTCCCCCCCTCCTTGAGCAGCGGGACACTCGTGGCTTTTAAAAAATAATTAAGTACTGTTGATCTTTATAGATATTTATAGATAGTTATTAGTTACTGTTACATAGCCCAACACTGTGTTTTAGCATGTGAAGGCCTCAACAGGCTCAGCAATATGAAGAATAAATTAATCTTCAAAGTGTGAGTCCCTTGGGATCACGCCCCCCATGCAGTGCAGTGCAAACATCAACAAGCCAATGATTGTAAATGAGGTGGAATGACTCGCACTGTAATAAACATAGCTACATACCTGATAAACATTGTTATGCTGGAGTGGGAGGGGTGGCCATAAATCAGACCCTTCCTCCTCTGCCAACTCTTCACTGCTCTACAAAATGCACCCACATACTTCCATCATCACCTAATACTCGCACCCTCCACCTCCTTCCCAAGATCTCAAACTCCTCCAACCATATTCCGGCTCCCTCAATTCCATCAGCTCATTTATTAACATTTTTTGTTCCCTTCCAAGTTCATCACAGCCTATTAGGAAGTGCTCCACATCTTCCACTTCCTTCCTGTCACACAAACATTTCTCTTCATCTTCACCTTCACTGACCCTAGCTCATCATTCAGATCATATTTCCTCCTCAACAGTATATATTCTTCCCACCATCCTATAGTATCCTTCCATCCATTCTTAACTTGTCTGCCACAATTTTCACCAGTCTACCCTCCTCCACCTGTGCAAGCCTCCTACTTTAGAGGATTTTTTCTCCTCCCTTCTCTCTGCCAACTTCCTCCATTCTAAGTCCCCCAGCACTGCCACTCCTGCCACAGTGTTGCTAGCCCCTAATAGGTTTCTTCCTACAACAAGCAGTCTTCCCTCCTGTCAGCCACACTTCAGCAGCATGTTCCAGGTAGCCAACAGCTCCCACACTATCCTACCTCATCCACTTCTGTTTTTGTATTCACTTTACTCATCCTCTCTCACTGCCTTTCCAATCCATTCCTCTGCTTTAATCTTCATTTTCTCCAAGTGTACATACCCCCTCAGTTTCTCATCAAACCACACACCCAGGTATCTGAACGCTTCCACTACTTCCAGCTCCTCTCCAACAATATTCCACTTCCTCCCTTTCCCAATGACCATTAGCTTACTCTTCGTCTCATTAAACTTCAACTTCCATCTTATCACATAGTTCTGCACCATATCCAACATCTCTTGCAACTCCACTCCTGTGTCTGCCAAAAGCACTATATCAGCAATGCCCCCACCATGTACCATCCACCTTCATTCCCAGCGCTCAGCTCCCCTAGTTCATCCACCATTCCTGACACATAACGCGTTGAATAATGTTGGTGACAAAGGGCACCCCTGCCTAAGTCCCCTCTCTATCCCAAACCACCTGACTGACTTCCGTCTGCTACTATCCTAGCATCCACCCCATTGTAGAGGTCTTCACACATTCATACAAATTTCTCCTCCACTCTTGCTTGGCTCATTGTATAGCACAAACCATCCCTCCACACACTGTCGTAAGCCTTACTGATGTCTAGAAAAGCTGGTAAGACAATCCCTTCCCTTTCACATATACCCCTTAGGACAAACAACTGGTCTGTGCATCTCCTCTTCCTTTTGAAACCTCCCTGTGCCTCCGTGAAAACTTGTTCCTCACAAAACTTCCCTAACCTCTCTGCCATTAACATAGTAAAGACCTTCCCTAACTCCCCAATGATATCCCTCTGTCTATAATTGCTTCTGCATCACCATCTTTGTAGAGTGGTACCAACAAACTCCTCATCCAATCCTCCGGACAGCACTCCCTCCTCAGCACCATGTTCAGCAAATCACTAATTTTACAATAACCTTCTCAATAATCAACTTAAAATTGTATTCTCTCGATGTTTCGACTAGATGCTCTAGCCTTATTATTGTAATGTTATGTCAACCGAGAGTTCATTGAGAGAAATTCACTAACACTTCTACCAGCCTCCACCCTCCACACACATCGTCTCATTGAGTGTTCCATCTGGTCCTGAAGCTTTTCCCCTCTTTAGACTCTTCAAGATATCCACCATCTCTCCCCATCTTACTTGTTCACACATACCCATCCCATTGCCACCCTGACCTCTTTCACCTGAACCAGGTATTGTAGACACTCCTCTCTCTCTGCCAAGCTCATCCCAGTGTGCCATTTTCTCTAAAACCTCTTCTCCCTCTATAGTTGGCCTTCAATCTTCCAAAACAGCTTACAATGGATTCCACCCCGTCTTATTCTCCTCACTGTCTCGACTTCCCATAGCTGTTTCTTCTCTTTCCTTACCAGTAGCTTCACTTTTTTCCTTTACCTTCCATAGAGCTTTCTCACTTGAACATTGTGTCCCCCATTCTTGCTGTCTTCAATTTCCTACAAACCCCTTTCCTGTTACATATTGTTTCCCCTACTTCATCTGACCCCACCCCCTCGAGGCCTCCATTATTTTCTTCGTCCTTAAATCCCTAAAAGGCATTTGCGGTGACAACAGCTCAATACCTGCAACAATAAAAATGTCACAAAAGTGTTAATTGTATTAAACCAACTCATTCACTAGTTCAAAGTGCACGATACATACAAACTTAAGATATACAAGTATTCAACCTAATTGGAGAAAAAAATTACAAGAGTGAATATTCATTAGGGATGCAGAATCACAACTAAATTTTGAATTAAAATGCAGTCCACTATTTAACTCAGCAATAACAAAAACGCAGGCTCAAAGTAACAACAAATTGCTGATCATAATAACTTCGCCGGCAGGAATGTCATCCATATCTGTCTCCAGTGATTTATACTCTAATCATTTGCTATGTATGTTAATATAACTGTAGGATTGTTCCCATAGCAAAAATCTCAACCTCAGTGCCCCAGGTTCTGGTGGGCCATCTTACTCGTGCTTATACAACACTAGAACAGACACAAACATTATCCAAAATGAATGAGGCAATAATTGTCCTCAATTGTCCTTGATTTTCTTGATTTTCTTGAGTTCCAGTCAGAATTTGGCTGAAGGACCGTCGTAAGAAACAGTTGCCATTAGGTTTTATTCTGGGGTTCCTGAGGGGCTGATTTGTTGGAATGCTGCATGCACCTGATCCATGTTATTCTGGTGGAGTGCACTAAGTCCAAGTTCAGTGGACTTGAATGAATCTTCGCAAACAGGTGTGACTGTAATGGAGTGGAGGGACATGGATTTGTGATTTCTGGTGAATTATCAACAACAGCTTTTGACGAGTTCTTTTCAAGAAGTCTGGTCCGTTTTAGGCACCCTGAGGTTCTTCACATGTTTTGGAGCTGGGGCAGCCTGAGGTTCTTCACATGTCTTGGAGCTGGGGCAGCCTGAGGCTCTTCACATGTCTTGGAGCTGTGGCAGCCTGAGGCTCTTCACATGTTTTGGAGCTGGGGAAGCCTGAGGCTCTTCACATGTTTTGGAACTGGGCCAGCTCGAGGTTCTTCACATGTTTTGGAGCTGGGGCAGCCTGAGGGTCTTCACATGTTTTGGAGCTGGGGAAGCCTGAGGCTCTTCACATGTTTTGGAGCTGGGGAAGCCTGAGGCTCTTCACATGTTTTGGAGCTGGGGCAGCCTAAGGCTCTTCACATGTCTTGGAGCTGGGCCAGCCTGAGGCTCATCACATTTTTGGAGCTGGGGCAGCCTGAGGCTCTTCACATGTTTTGGAGCTGGGTCAGTCTGAGGTTCTTTACATGTTTTGGAGCTGGGGCAAGCCCGAGGTTCTTCACATGTTTTGGAACTGGGCCAGCCTGAGGCTCTTCACGTGTTATGGAGCTGGGGCAGCCTGAAGCTCTTCACATGTTTTGGAGCTGGGTAGCCTGAGGTTCTTCACATGTCTTGGAGCTGGGCAGCCCGAGGTTCTTCACATGTTTTGGAACTGGGCCAGCCTGAGGCTCTTCACGTGTTATGGAGCTGGGGCAGCCCGAGGTTCTTCACATGTTTTGGAGCTGGGTCAGCCTGAGGCTCTTTACATGTGCTCTGCTCTTACCAGGTGAGGTTGTTCAATAAATCGGGTGAGTTTGGTGGAATTTACTTTCTTGATCTGAAAGTCTGTAAATTTACTTTCTTGATCTGAAAGTCTGTAGTTATTTTTGCCACAAACTTCTGCCACAGTGTAAGGACCTGTGTGGCGCTCCATAAAATGCCCTCCCTTTCTGTCCTCTCATACTAGATTCTTGAGCAGAACTTGGTGGCATCACTAAACTCTTGTCTTAGATGTTTTTGTCATATTGTTCCTATAGAATGGACTGCGAGGTTTTAATATTGGAGGCAACTTTAGCAATCATGTTGTCCTGAATAGCTGTCATGATGCCAATTTTGCTGGATATGGATTGATCAGCGTCAAAACTGTCCTGATCCTTGGAAGTTGTGTTGTGCTGCAGGTCTAAAGTTTGACCGTTGCAAACAATTTGGAATGAAGTCATTTTGGTGGAGGGATGTTTGCATATTCGATACGTAAACAGAACTGCTGGTAATCATTCAGCCCATTTGGAAGGGTCCTCAAGGGATTTTATGAATGAATCCTTGATAGTGCGATTCTGACAGCCCATTTACTTGAGGGTGAAAAGTGCTCGTTATATGTTGTTGGATTCCAGTAATCTATGGCGCTGAGCTGATAGTAATCTATGGCGCTGAGCTGATACTTGGTTAACAAACTCTCTTCGTTGATCATTAATTTGTATTTTCACACAACCATGTCGACAGATGATATCCTCAAACAGAAACTTTACAGCACTTTATGCAATGTGATCTTTTAAAGGTCGAGTCTCTAATTTGGAGAAGTAGTCCATAGCCATCCTCTGTTTTAGGCAGATTCATGATAACAACCCCAATTTGGACCATCACTCTTTGCACTGGAACAGGATAAAGTTCACCAAACATCAATCTTGCAAACAGGGTTAACTTTCTGACAATGATCACAAGCCAAATAAACTTTCTGACATCATGCCTGCCCACATTTTCCCAATAAAATCTCTAAAATTTTGGCCCTGGTTCTGTCCATGCCAAGATGACTTCCCAAGCTGCGGGCAGTATCACTATCTCCAGAGCACATGTGTATACTTTTGATAATACGTCTCTGCTTATCCTGATCCTGAACTCTGTACTCATTTCCAGAATTTACAACTCTCTCTGCTCTATGGCGAAAGTAGAGTTGACCTCTGACCTGTTCATGCAACATAATGTTTAGAGGGCCTACGTGGTTTGCTTTGACATTCCAGAGGCATACTTGTTGCTAACAACAGAAACAAAGATCAGATCAATGTTGTCAGCTTTGTCTTGTGGGACAGAACTAGAATTACTTTCATCAGCCACTGCCGAGATTTTTGGGTCAGCTATTAAAATATGGCAGGGATAAAATGCAAACCTTTACCTAACAATCACTGTATATACACCACTTACCGTTACCCATACACTTACTATATATAACCCAGCAGGCTGCCACAAATATATCTCAATAAAACTTGCATTAGGTGAACATATGTAATGTATTAACAGATAATTATAAAAATTAATAATAAAACGACAATAAAAAAGGTAAATATTAATGCTTCAGCACATGCTGTTTCTAACAGCTGACATAGGTATACACTGAATGTTAGCAGATCGTAATGCAAGTGGAACAGGTGTTTACCATAACATTTAGTTAGTGTGCATGTTTCATATGTAGTTGATGTGGTTCTGATCTACAGGGAAAGAGAACTCATCTTACATCATGCACTACGGGGTAATGACAAGTTTAATGATTAATATTGGCAGTTATTGTTACTATTATTTGTTGTTGTTGTTGTGCATGAAATAATTATCTAAATAAACATTATGTTTTGAGGGGGAATCTGAAAAAATTGTAGGGGGTAACTACTTAAAATTGATTTTACCCCCTCCCGGTAATCTGAACGCGATTTCAAGTTACCATGGGGTAAGGTGGAGCAGGGTAATCTGAAATTGCTATATATGCCAGTATTCAAACTGGTAGACCTGGTGACCTGTACAAAGTTGGACTGGAACAGCTAAGTGCCACTGTGGCGCATCAGATCCACACAACCAGAGTGAAGAACAAGCTTCTCTGTATGTTTCCAGACTTAAAGGCTCATTTGCAGGGAGAAACTTGCTTCTGACATTTCAGGACATTGCAGATGCTCTCAAGAAGGCCTGTAACCATGACAGTGATCCTATGCATTTGGTGAGAGCAGCACAAGTGGTATGCAGAGATTTTTGACAAACAAGTTCACTTTTTTGATGGCTCATTCCATCTCGACTGTCACAGGAAGAGTCTGTACCGCCATCTCTTACACAAAGTTCACTTTTGATGGCTCATTCCATCTCGACTGTCAGGAAGAGTCTCTACTGCAATCTCTTTTGGCTCTGTGAACATGATCCTGGATGGGGCCTACATCAAGGACCAGAAGCATGTGAAACATCTACTACAACTGCTGTTCTAACGGACTTGCAGCTGTTGGTCTTCAACAGTGTCAAACATGTACAGACAGCAAAATCATCAGTCAGAAACTCCACCTCCACTCTACGTGGCACTGAAAGGCCTTGCTGCTGTCACACACAAGTGAGGGCTAATTGGCACATTCTCCAGTCTGGTGATGTGTCGTATGATCTCCTGCAAGTGCTGGCTGACATAGCCAATGGAGTCTGCCAATGCTTTAAGTGGAAGATAGTGTGTGCCCACCAAAAATGTGCAATGGTCTCTTCACAACAGCAGCCATGGACAATATTGACCACATTCCAAGTTCTTGGACTCATTTCATGGAACCAGTATGTCTTTGATGCAGTATCCTACACATGAATGTGCAGGCTCCAGCCATGCTTGTCTTCAACCAATCCAGCAGGTGGATCATCCCTTTGCTGGTGGAGCAGTTGGCCTAACAGAGAATCCTGGGGTGCTGGTGAAGCAGTTGGCCTGATGGAGAATCCTGGGGTGCTGGTGGAGCTTGGCCTAGCAGAGAATCCTGAGGTGCTGGTGGAGCAGTTGGCCCGACAGAGAATCCTGGGGTGCTGCAACATTGGCTGATGAATGTCTAGAAATTGCCAGAATGACTGCAGAATTCAAGAATATTTAAATAGCCCATTAAGTGAAAATCATCACCATGAGCAATAGCCTTAGGAGCAAGAAGCCTTTGTCTTTGTGAAGCATGTTAGGTCCATCACAGCAGTGATCACCACGAGCAATAGCCTACGCTGCAAGGAGCCTTTGTGAAGCATGTTAGGTCCCTCACAGCAGTGATCACCACGAGCAATAGCCTTCGCTGCAAGGAGCCTTTGTGAAGCATGTTAGGTCCCTCACAGCAGTGATCGAAGAGATAGAAAACCCATTTCTTGAAGACAGCCAGGATCCTCTGGTGTTTGACTCCATGGATGCATCAGTGTGAGGAAGGTGGAGTGCTTAGGTGCAGAACAGTACAAGACCTTTGGGAAGAACGGCTGGAGCAGAAAACAAAGCCAGTCACAGACACCCTGCCCAAAAACAATTCAGCCAGAAGCCATTGAAGACACAGTCAAAGCAGAAGATCAAGCTTGAAGCACTAAAAAGTTATTGTAATCTCTTCTCATGGCTGTAGCTATGTGTCTTGCCAAATGTGTGATGGTAATCTGGATCAATTTTTCAGCCACGAAAACCAGGCAGCTCCACCATCCTTGTCTCTGGGAGGGAAGATGCGACTTGTTACAAAAGCAGCCTCCTGCATTGCATGAAGACTGACAACATCGACTCACAACCTGCTCCTTTGATTGATGCTGTGTTCCTTGATGGTATTTGCTGAATCTGGTGCAGCAACGACCTTCCAGGTCTATGCAGACAGTGCCTTTGTGCTGTATGTAAAATCACAGCTTGAGAAAACGCGACGTCTTGATCAAATGGTGATAGGACAACATAGATGCATAGCAGAAGTAGCAATGTTCCTTTTCTTGTTGGTGATGGTCTCCATAGTCTCGTCTCTCTCCGAACCTCTGTTTTGGACAAAGAAATCTTTTCCTCACAAAAACATATATCACTCTTGACTTTATGAAGCAATTGTGTGACGACGATGGACTTGGGACAGAATATATATCGACTGTGATGTTAATGATCACAAGTCTTTATTCCAAAGAAGTAGAGAACAGATGACTTTTCCTCCTTCTTGAAGCTTTTAGTTCTAAAACACTAACTACTTTACAAGGGAAATGAACTGTGGTTACGTAATGAACTTTTGGTCTCTTTTCCCCCCCTTTGCGCCTTAACTAAAGAACCTTCATATTTTCATTAAATAGGATGACAAGGAAAATATTATTCGGGGGAAGGTGCGACGAACAGAAAAACATGTCAGTCAAGTGCTTGTTCATACTCCACTCTTTTCGGTTCCTTGTGATGCAGTTCCATCTTCACAAAGTATCTGGCTTCTATTTGTGATGTTACATTAAGTAAGAGCTGGCAGTAGGCAGGTGGTGGTAGCTTCCCCACACCTTTAGAAGAGGCAGGTGGTGTAGCTTCCCCACACATTTAGAAGAGGCAGGTGGTGGTAGCTTCCCCACACCTTTAGAAGAGGCAGGTGGTGGTAGCTTCCCCACACCTTTAGAAGAGGCAGCTGGTGGTAGCTTCCCCACACCTTTAGAAGAGGCAGAGAAGAGGTGGGCGGTGGTAGCTTCCCCACACCTTTAGAAGAGGCAGGTGGTAGTAGCATCCCAGAAGAGGCAGGTGGTGGTAGTTTCCCCACACCTTTAGAAGAGGCAGGTGGTGGTAGCTTCCCCACACCTTTAGAAGAGGCAGGTGGAGGTAGCTTACCCACACCTTTAGAAGAGGCAGCTGGTGGTAGCTTCCCCACGCCTTTAGAAGAGGCAGGCGGTGGTAGCTTCCCCACACCTTCAGAAGAGGCAGAGAAGAGGCGGGCGGTGGTATCTTCCCCACACCTTTAGAAGAGGCAGGCGGTGGTAGCTTCCCCACACCTTCAGAAGAGGCAGAGAAGAGGCAGGTGGTAGTAGCTTCCCAGAAGAGGCAGGTGGTGGTAGCTTCCCCACACCTTTAGAAGAGGTAGCTGGAGGTAGCTTCCCCACACCTTTAGAAGAGGCAGGTGGTGGTAGCTTCCCCACACCTTTAGAAGAGGCAGGTGGTGGTAGCTTCCCCACACCTTTAGAAGAGGCAGGTGGTGGTAGTTTCCCCACACCTTTAGAAGAGGCAGGTGGAGGTATGTAGCTTCTCCACACCTTTAGAAGAGGCAGAGAAGAGGCGGGCGGTGGTAGCTTCCCCACACCTTTAGAAGAGGCAGGTGGTAGTAGCTTCCCAGAAAAGGCAGGTGGTGGTAGTTTCCCCACACCTTTAGAAGAGGCAGCTGGTGGTAGCTTCCCCACACCTTTGCAAGTAGGCGGGTGGTGGCAAATGTTGCAGGTATATACATTATATATAGCCGATAACTATTGTTATTGTAAGCCTAAAGACATTAAGTGTCCGTCAAATGAACTGTTGAAAACTATGTTCCCAAACTTGAACACACTTGCCCTGCAGTCTTGTCCATACCTGTTGCTACTGCCGCCGTAGAGAGAAGCTTCTCTCTGATGAGATTAATAAACTCATCTATGAAGCAGCTCGAGTGACTCCAGTCTTTCACACCTCATGAAAATTGCCATTGATAGTCCGTAAACAGTGAGAGAGTGATCTGGAAACAGTGATAGATTATGCAGCAGAAAGGGAAGGAGAGTAGCAGTTTAAGTTGTCCATGGCATGCTTGGTTTTACTAACCTTGTGCATTTGCAAGTAGTTCTTGTCGAGCATAAAGACTACCTACATCTCAGTTCCAAGGGAAGGGGGCAAATACCCCCCTAGCCGCCAACTAAATGAAGCCATGGCCCCTCAATTGTCCAGACAAATTGTATGCAGACTTCTTACTCTATAAAGTAAATTGTGTAGTCCTCTTGTTAGAGATTATAGCTTCACACAACACATGCATATGTATATGTGAATACACAAGGTTAAGTTTATATACATATATACATGCATATAGTCTATATAGATAATATACATGCAAGTCTATATACATATGTACATGTAAAATCCATATATAGATGTACATGTATATACATGTAAGGTCTATATATAGATGTGTATATATATATGTTGGATGTCATATTTACATGGCCAGATCTAAGCTTTTCATAGTCCGAGCTATTAGTGCTGAGGAAGGTAGATGGCTTATATGAAAGGTCTGAAGAATCTTCCCCCCCCCCCCCTCCCCCTGGAATTTTTACAAGTCCCCCGACATGTCTAGTGTGCACAATATGATGGAGTAGCTAGCTAGCGATGGAATTTTATGATCTCTGCTCTGTATAAATGAGCATAATTTGAGAAGGGCCATTTAGTCGCCAGCAACATCCATGGATAGCAGATCTTTTTTTAATGACCATCTACAGCAATGTCTTGTTCATTACCTCACAATGAGAGGACCAGTTCAAATGGGCAAAATTGCCTCTTGAGCTTGATCAAGGACCTGTAATGTAGTCCACTTTGATATATTAATCAGAACCACATCAACACCGGGGGGGGGGGGGGGGGGGGGGGGTCTTGTTTCTTTCTCTATTAAACACTGAAAATATGAAAAAATAAAAACACTTCTGCTCTCATGCATATACATCTAGATACATGTGGCCTTGAATATCTATCTTTCCTCTATATTCTGGAGGAGTCTCTGCCAAACACTTGAGTCTTGCTCCAGTCCCCGACCACCAGCAGCTTGGTCCTAGCGGAGGCACACTCATTGGCGTAGGCAGCACGCCACAACCACATGGTCCACCAGCCACTCAAGGAACCTGCAGTACAGCAGAGTCCAGGTTAGCATGGTCTACAGTATGCTAGAGACTAGGCTCCTAGAGTATATTAGAGCATGGATTATATCAGAGTCTAGGTTAGCATGGTCTACAGTATGCTAGAGACTAGGCTCCTAGAGCATTTTAGAGCATGGATTATATCAGGGTCTAGGTTAGTATGGTCTACAGTATGCTAGAGACTAGGCTCCTAGAGTATATTAGAGCATGGATTATATCAGAGTCCAGGTTAGTATGGTCTACAGTATGCTAGAGACTAGGCTCCTAGAGTATATTAGAGCATGGATTATATCAGAGTCCAGGTTAGCATGGTCTACAGTATGCTAGAGACTAGGCTCCTAGAGTATATTAGAGCATGGATTATATCAGAGTCCAGGTTAGCATGGTCTACAGTTAGCTAGAGACTAGGCTCCTAGAGCATATTAGAGCATGGATTATATCAGAGTCCAGGTTAGCATGGTCTACAGTATGCTAGAGACTAGGCTCCTAGAGTATATTAGAGCATGGATTATATCAGAGTCCAGGTTAGTATGGTCTACAGTATGCTAGAGACTAGGCTCCTAGAGTATATTAGAGCATGGATTATATCCAGAGTCTAGGTTAGCATGGTCTACAGTATGCTAGAGACTAGGCTCCTAGAGTATATTAGAGCATGGATTATATCAGAGTCTAGGTTAGCATGGTCTACAGTATGCTAGAGACTAGGCTCCTAGAGTATATTAGAGCATGGATTATATCAGAGTCTAGGTTAGCATGGTCTACAGTATGCTAGAGACTAGGCTCCTAGAGCATTTTAGAGCATGGATTATATCAGAGTCCAGGTTAGTATGGTCTACAGTATGCTAGAGACTAGGCTCCTAGAGTATATTAGAGCATGGATTATATCAGAGTCCAGGTTAGCATGGTCTACAGTATGCTAGAGACTAGGCTCCTAGAGTATATTAGAGCATGGATTATATCAGAGTCCAGGTTAGTATGGTCTACAGTATGCTAGAGACTAGGCTCCTAGAATATATTAGAGCATGGATTATATCAGAGTCCAGGTTTTGTCAAAGAATTAGAGTCTAGATTATAGTATACTGTAAACCCAGAAAATTAGCGGGCCATTAATGTTAGCGAATTTAGCAACGAGGAAAAAATCACCAAGTTAATAGGCAGCCAACATTTGTGGCAATATAAGTACAAAGTTCAAAAACACTCACGCGCGCGTGCTAGCTGTCAGCAGAGCACGAGGTCGTCGCTGATTAGGAGCTTTGGAGTTTTGATCGAGCAACTGCGAACTTACAATACAGCTATGTCGATTGTTCGTTGGTTGAAAGGCAATGCTGGTGGATCTAGCTCAGTTTGTTTACCAGAAGGCGACGGAGCAACAGCTGCAGCCAACAAATTATCAATTCATTCCATATGCCACTACTACTACTAGAGCGAGACTGGATTTGGCTGACGATCAGCCTGCATTGGCAATATTCGATGTGTTTGCAGCCCATCGCTGTAGTTCTGTTCTTAAAAAGCTTCAAGACAACAATATCCACCAAGTGTTTGTTCCTGCAAGCTGCACAGGAGAGTTGCAGCCACTTGATTTGTGCGTAAATGAAGATTTAATTAATGAAGGACTCCTTCACGAGGACAGGTGGTATGTTAATGAAATCCATGAAGCCCTGGATGGTGGGAAAGAGATACATGTATCAGCTGTTAAAGTGAATCTTCGTGCATCATTGATCAAGCCCCATGCATGCAAACTGGTTAATCAACAGTCTTAGCAATCTTTCATGCAATACTGAAAGACTAAAACAAGCATTCAAAAAACCCTGGAATCATGGACTTTATTAATGATTAATGTACTGTTCTTATTTTCACAGATTTCACCTTCTTTTTCATGCTATAAAACGTTAACATTAATGGTCGCTAAAATGTGCATGATATCAAAAACGCTAAATAAAACGGTCGCCAACTTTTCTGGGTTTACAGTAGTCTAAAATGTGATAATATGTGACCGGATTTGGGAAAACCCACCATAACGCGTTTTTCCTAAAAACTGAGATTTCTGTTACATTATTAGCTATGGTGCCTAATGAACGTTTCCTGAAAGTTTGAAGCGATTCCAGTTTGTAACCTTTGAGCTGTGACGAGTAATAGAAGCCCTCTAGCACGCTATTATTGGAGTAAATTGCAATTGAAACGCGTTGTTAAGGCGTGCACGTTACAAAGCCGTATACCTCCGTAAATTGGACTTACCACGCGGTGAATTTGAGGCGTTATTTGGAAGTTGGTGGAAGAAAGAAGACCCGTTTTGACAAGAGGTGAGTAGTAGTATGGTTAGTTTAAGAGTTGTAAAAGTATGTAGATAGCAGATTAGCTATGTTTGGTGGTCATATAGTGGTCATATAGAACCGCAATAGTGATGAACTTGGTTGATTCTCAATTTAATTTTATTCTTAAAACAAGTTGGGAATCAAGTCAGTTCACCTCTTTTGCTTATAGCTAACTGCTAGATAGACCTGTTAGCTACATTTTTGTCATAAGGTATTGCCAGTAGTTAAATATTTGATAATATATTGCTGTAACTAACTGCTTAATGGCTAAAACAATATGATTGTTTGTGTTCAACATCTTCTTTTAGGTGATGGAAGGTAGCTGGTTGTTAGAGAGCTGGTGAGAGGTACGATGGTTGAAGGATCAGGACAAACCATGTCCTGACAGTTAGGTGGAAAAAATTCTTTCATAAATATACTGCTTCCTCTTTGAGGTAAGTCCTTCAGGTTGAAGTATGGGTGGTAGGTAGTTCACTTGTTGTTGGCTTCCAATTCTGGTGTTTATCGATAAGAAGAGATAGGTCTCTTTCTTTGCTCTCTGTCCTGTCTTTGACCAGAGCAATTCCAGGTGCGTCTGAGGCGAATAGTAGATTGTGAAATGCTTTGATTCCCTGGAAAGCATTTCTCTTGAAGTATTGACTAAAGTATTCTGACCAGTTATACTGTTGAACTAGTATACTCCCGTCCTCCATCCCCACTAACTGAGCGTAGTTGACAACTGCAGAGCTATTTATTAATTTTGCTATGTCGCCCAAACACCCGACCTTTCTCCTCCTGAACTTCTGCCTTAACAAGCCAAAACACCAGTCGCGGGGGAACTTCGTAGCCCCAACCATCATGAAGGATATTTCAATCCTGTGTTTGAGTTCAGCGAGAATATGCCATGTCCATCATGAAGCGATTTTTATTCTGGCCCGAACAATTGTCCGCATGCAGGTTGATGATTGTTTCACCCAAGTGGTTGTTGCTGAGGAAGTTGTGAAGGAGGCTGATGACGCAGTTTCCACCCTTGCCAATACTCAGACCTTCATCAATGAGGTAGTTGACCTGTGTGGATATTGGTAATTTTACTACTTATGTATAATAATCTTATATAGAGCCTACCGGTCGTGGTATTGCCTCCGCAACAAATCCCAAATATGCCACACTTCCTTTGTGTAAAAAAAATACATCGGTCCAGGCTGCTGCGGGTCAGAAGGATAGTGTACCTGGTGTACAAGCACAGTTATGTCAGGGGTGTGTAAGATTAATGCCAAACCTGTTGGCCAAAATCAAAACTGTGATGTCCTTGCATGCACGTGGGAGACAGGCACCGAGAGCGGGTAGGCTCAAACCACCATCAGTGAAGGTGATCTTAATGGTTTCCTTGGCAAACTTGACTTGTCCTTCAGATAGCTCCTTGCCTTTGTGGCTAACTCCAGGTGAACCTCGGCCCGCTTCACCACCTTGTGGGATGGTAAAAAGTATTATTAATTCATTACATTGTATTTTTGTTTGATTTGTTACCTCTGATTTCTCCTCTTCAAGAGTATTGGTGGCTCTCATTATTGCTGCACTATTTTGGTGACACACCCAGCATAGGTCAGTCATGGGTTTCATGACAGTTATATGGGGTGTCAGCTTACCCCAGAGTGTACAGAACGACGATACCCCTGGGTCTCATCAAAATACAGTGCATTATGTGGCAGCCTCTTGTAGAACTTTGCCATGTTGTCTTGTGTTCAGTCCCACAGCAATGTAGTGAGCCTTAAATCTGTCAGTTCCTAGAGTTGTAGTACATAGTTGTAATTATTTTGCATGCTACTATGTGAAATTATATTTACCAACATCATGCAGCTTCAGAAAGGTGACTCTGCAGATGTGCACTCCATGGTGATAAAAAGCCAACCTCTCTGCCTGGATATACTGACATGGACTGATCTCTTCCTCACGAAGTCCTCATAATGGATGTTTGCCATGATCTGCCCCAGGATTGCCATATCCATCTGGTTCCCTACTCAAGGATGCACATTGGTACCACATGTCTTGATAGTGCTCCACACTAAACTGTGACGAACATGGTCTCCTTATCATCCTGCAGCCACACCCCTTCTGCAAGAATGCTGTAAGTTTTTGGTCCTGTATAAAAATTAAAATCATTGTATTGTATTATGTTGGCATTATTTTGTTTTAACTTACAATAAAAGCTGATGGCTGGAGTGCAGACAGCAATGGAGGCAGGGGTGCTGTAGAAGACAGAGGCTGGTGTGAAGATGATGAGGGAAGCTGCGGCATAGTTTGCTGGGATAGATGTTCCCTTGATGATGAGCAGAGTTCACGAGTACCAAAGGGATCATCTTCACCAGAATCATCTGAAGAATCTATTATAATGTTCATAGTATTCATAGTAATTCTATAGTATTATTGTATTTATTCAAAAATTTTACCATCGATTCTGTTAGTTCGACAACTTAATTTTTCATCGCTGTCGACGCTAGAGGTGTGTTTTCACTTACTGGGAAGAAGTGACGTTGGGTTGGTAAAGTATTTCTCGAGTAGTTGATCGAAGGCCTGGCGGTCGGATCTACCTAACAGGTCGAGGCCTTCTCTGGCAAACCTGTTGAGTGCGCTCGCTATGTTCCCTTCACTGGTCATCTCTGAATAAAAGGTAAGTGTAACTGCGCAGCTGGAAGAGCGCCTAACGCGCGCGCTACTTAGCTTGCATAGCAACGCTCCGTTCACGAAGGATAAGTCCATCGACTTAGCTCAATGTTAGGGCTTATTTTGCTGTCTAGAATGGGCGCCTGGGCTTATAAGTTGTGCATAAAGAGTAGTTTTAACTGTTAGAGCAATAAAATAAATTGCCATAAAAAATAATAATAAATAAAAACGGCTCTAGCTAAAATTGCATTTCATGGCGTTATGGTGGGTTTTCCCAAATCCGGTCACATATAGTCTAGAGTTAGAATCTAGACTACATTAGAAGACACTACAGTTGATGGATGTAGTGGTGACATGACAAAGTGGGTGAGCAATGGAGATAGATAGAGAAAGGTGTGGCAGGAAGGAGTAGATCAGAGAGAGGGAGAAGATGAGGAGATGTCTTGCCTAGCAGTGGCAGCTGGAGGACGGCCTTGTTGTTGCCCACATAAGCAAAGGAGCCGAGGTGCTGGTACTTGAAGGGAGAGACTCGAGCATCTTCTAACTCGTGTACTGTCTGACTCAACACCTCACCATCACTGGAGCTCAGCAGCTTGCCAAGGTACTTGCCCTATACGTATGTGACGTGTGCACGGATCACAATATCACATGACTGGCACATGAGCATGCAGTGATAATTACATTCCAGAACAAACAAGAAGAGTGTCACACCAGGTTACAGTAGGTTACAGTGTGTTTACAAGGCCACACACTAGCACACTGGCCTGAGGCAAAATTGAGAGCAGTTGGGGCCATATTATGGTGATTATGGTGCACATAGTAGGTTTGCACTAGCTCTGCCTCATCTGGCACTGAATGTGGTCCTGTACCTGCTGAGAAGCAACTTGTGCAGTTGCTGGCAAACTCTTCAAGTTCCTGTCCATCTTCTTGAGTATCTCCACAAACTCATTGTAGTCGACTTTCTGGTCTCCACTGGTGTCAGTGCTTGCAAACAGCCTGCAAGAACAACAAGACTGATCCACAGACACTACTGCTGTGAGGCTTGCAAACAGCCTGCAAGAACAAAAGACTGACCCACAGACACTACTGCTGTGAGGCTTGCAAACAGTCTGCAAGAACAACAAGACTGGCCCACAGACACTACTGCTGTGAGGCTTCCAAACAGCCTGCAAGAACAACAAGACTGATCCATCCCTTCCCCCTAGTCTCTGCTCTCCTTTATCCCCTTCTTCCCTAGTCTCTGCTCTCCTTTATCCCCTTCTCCCCCAGTCCCTTCCCTTCCTTTAGTCCCTTCTCCTCCAGTCTGTTCTCTTCCTTAGTCCCTTCTCCAGTCCTTTATTTTCTTTGTCCCCTTCTTCCTCGATCCTACCTCACCCACTTCTCCCTCAATCTGCCCCTCCCCTCCCCTCCTCAGCCATTCCTCTCTCTTCATGGCTTGCGCCAGTCACACCCACCTCTCAATGTTGTTCTCCACGTAACTGAGTTGGACCTGAATTTGTGGGAACTTGTGTTTAGCATTCTCTAGTATGTTCCTGAACTCTTCCAGGCACAGTGACCCGTCTCCATTGACGTCTGCCTCTTTGAACAGCTCCTTGGCTTGGCTGATCATCTGGTCCTGCTCAATGGTGGAGCAATCTCCCAGCGCAAACACACCTTCAGCCCCTTCTATCCGCAGGTACTTGTCTGTCAAGATAGCACGGCTGGAGGGAAGAGGAGGAGTTCAAATGAAATGAGGGGGGAGGGAGGGGATTATCTTCTGTACCCCATACCCTGTTCCTTGATCTGGCATGGTTGCCATGAAGCTCTTAACAAGAGGCGTGGGAGCTACTCCTGTGGACCACACACACAACCCATAAGGTAGCTCCTTCTTCTCCCTGGTCTTCTTGTCCATGATCACCAGGCTGTTCTTGTTCACCTCTGCAACCCTGTAGGTAGAGGTGGGCATCATTAACATCACATAATATATATTCTATTGGCACCATTACATCATCTATTGTCACCATTACATCATCACTCCATAAAATCAATCCTTATCATATTTTTGTGTGGAAAACTTTTCTTGCTGATAATTGTCGAGGATTGAGGTTGATAGCTGAGGAAGCTCTCCACTATCCAGTTGTTGGAGCAGATGCTGAAGTTCTATTCAGACATTGCCGCAGTTGAGTAAGCTCAATCTCATGTAGTGAAGCCTCACTCGGTCAGCACAGCATGTCCCCAAGCTATACCTCACTGAACACGAATCCTGGCTCATCTCCACTTCAAAGTTTGTCGTAAGCCAAAACAATTAGCTAAACGTAGGAGCATAACTTGTCAGTGGACATGCATCATGATGGCTACATAGCTCACCACACAAAGCCTTGCTGGTAATGGACACTGCTGTTTTCTCTGAAAGACATGCTGGCCACCTTGCAAGTTGCTGGCCTGCATGCACACCTCAACGAGTACCAGGTAAGTCACATCATGTCACTGGCCTAACAGAGTAGCCAGCATAGGCCTGCATGCACACCTCAACAAGTACCAGGTAAGTCCCATCATGTCACTGGCCTAACAGAGTAGCCAGCATAGGCCTGCATGCACACCTCAACAAGTACCAGGTAAGTCACATCATGTCACTGGCCTAACAGAGTAGCATGTGTATATATAACACACACATGCACACACACACACGCACCCCCACACACACACATGCACACACACACACATGCATACACACACAGGCACACACACATGCACACACACACGCGCGCACACACACACACATGCACACAAACAAACAACTGTGTACCCTGTGAATGTTGCATAGGCTGACCACCATCGCCACCACCAAAGGTCAACTATCTGACTTGGGTTGGTAAGGATCATAAGCACAACCAACGCTTTATTGATCACTTGTACCTTCTTGGTTTAAGACAGGACTAAAGGTCAAGGCGGCACTTAAAGGTCAAGTGGCACTAAAGGTCAAGGCGCATGGCTCAGTTGCTCCCCATTCCCTCCTTGCATGTGATCTCATAATACCAGAGGAGTGGGTGGAGATAGGTATTGGGTCTGTGGCATGGCGGCTCCATGGGAGAGGAGCAGGAATGGCAATACTTCAATGAGGCTAGTTTGTGTACCTTGCTATAAATACACTGTGTTGTGTCAACCAAGGTAGGTGCAACAAAAATGAAAAATGCTGAAATATGTTATATTTCGTAAAAATTCATTTGTGTCATGTACTACCAAGCTCCACCAAGTAGCTAGCCGAATATCTGAGTTTCCTGGGTAATGTACTACCAAGCTCCACCAAGCCATCACAATACAAGCCTGACTATAGCTGAGTGTTTGAGCTTCCTGTTGGGTCATGTACTACCAAGCTCCACCCAGCCATCACAATACAAGCCTGACTATAGCTGAGTGTTTGAGCTTCCTGTTGGGTCATGTACTACCAAGCTCCACCCAGCCATCACAATACAAGCCTGACTATAGCTGAGTGTTTGAGCTTCCTGTTGGGTCATGTACTACCAAGCTCCACCCAGCCATCACAATACAAGCCTGACTATAGCCGAGTGTTTGAACTTCCTGTTGGGTCATGTACTACCAAGCTTCACCAAGCCATCACAATACAAGCCTGACTATAGCTGAGTGTTTGAGCTTCCTGTTGGGTCATGTTCTACCAAGCTCCACCAAGCCATCACAATACAAACCTGACTATAGCCGAGTGTTTGAACTTCCTGTTGGGTCATGTACTACCAAGCTTCACCAAGCCATCACAATACAAGCCTGACTATAGCTGAGTGTTTGAGCTTCCTGTTGGGTCATGTTCTACCAAGCTCCGCCAAGCCATCACAATACAAGCCTGACTAGAGCTGAGTGTTTGAACTTCCTGTTGGGTCATGTATTACCAAGCTCCACCAAGCCATCACAAAACAAGCCTGACTATAGCTGAGTGTTTGAGCTTCCTGTTGGGTCTGTACTACCAAGCTCCACCAAGCCATCACAAAACAAGCCTGACTATAGCTGAGTGTTTGAGCTTCCTGTTGGGTCATGTACTACCAAGCTCCACCAAGCCATCACAATACAAGCCTGACTATAGCCGAGTGTTTGAGCTTCCTGTTGGGTCATGTACTACCAAGCTCCACCAAGCCATCACAATATAAGCCTGACTATAGCTGAGTGTTTGAACTTCCTGTTGGGTCATGTACTACCAAGCTCCACCAATCCATCCCAATATAAGCCTGACTATGGCAGAGTGTTTGTGAGCTTCCTGTTGGATGTTATGGTTTCACATGTGAATGCCATTGTGGTTGTTGGCACGAATGACAACTTGCTAACACACTATCAGTCAGCAAGCATTACATTTGTTGCTAGGCCTAGGCACTCACACAAGGGTAGTGGTCGTGCAGGGCAACAGTGCCATGGTCAGTCACCAACATGGTAGGATGGTAGCTTCTTTGATGGTCACTGCCAACAGTCATCACTTTGTATGTAGTTAGTGAATGTTAACTTGAGTCAACTTGGATTAAATTAGTCATGAAAAGGGTGGAGTATACATGAACTGGTTTCAGCACAACACAAGAACTAAAAGTTCATTGTAATACTTGAACATGTACTAGAAGTTCATTGTATTACATGAACATGTACTAGAAGTTCATTGTAATACATGAACATGTACTAGAAGTTCATTGTATTACATGAACATGTACTAGAAGTTCATTGTATTACATGAACATGTACTAGAAGTTCATTGTATTACATGAACATGTACTAGAAGTTCATTGAACATGTACTAGAAGTTCATTGTAATACATGAACATGTACTAGAAGTTCATTGTATTACATGAACATGTACTAGAAGTTCATTGTACTACATGAACATGTACTAGAAGTTCATTATTACATGAACATGTACTAGAAGTTCATTGTAATACATGAACATGTACTAGAAGTTCATTGTATTACATGAACATGTACTAGAAGTTCATTGTATTACATGAACATGTACTAGAAGTTCATTGTATTACATGAACACATACTAGAAGTTCATTGTATTACATGAACATGTACTAGAATGGCAAGTCTTACTTTTAGAATACCTAGCATTGGTGACCACGTTGATGCTGTCGGACTGGAACTGGCTCTCTGTGTACTGACTGATGGTCTGGTCGTATGTGTTCAGAATATGGTCTGTGCTCTGTACAACTGTCACACGGGCATCCTCCTTCACCCCCGGATAAAACTGGCTCACGTCATCATGCAAGAAATCCTGCAACTCAGCTGCAAACTCCACTCCCGTTGGCCCACCACCCACCACCACAAAGTGCAGCAGACGTTTCCGTTCAGCTTCTGTCTGTCCCGGAATGGAAGCCGTTTCTACTAAGTCAATGAGCACGTTTCTGATACCCTGAGCATCTGAAATTTCCTTGAGGTAGTGACAATGTTTCTCCACACCTGGAACTCTCATGTTGTTGGTCGTGGCTCCAACAGCAACTACCAGGATGTCATAAGGAAGGTCCCACTTGGACATCTCCCCTACTATCGTGGAGCGATCCTCACACTTGACTTGCTTCTGGATGGGGTCAATGGCTGTGCACTCTGCTTCTAGGAAGGTTACTGGCACATCCTTGTGGCGCTTGTAAATGAGCTTTCTGATTGGTTCCACGATGCTCCGTGACTCTACAGTTCCCACAGTGACGCTAGGTAGGAGAGGGGTGAAGAGGAAATAGTTCCTTGGGGACACAACAGTCACTTCAAACTGCCCAGGAGTGAGGTGGTTCAAAACACTAACAGCTCCCCAGCCAGACCCTAAAATCACCACTCTCTTCCTCTTTTTGCCCTCAGGGAGCGTGTAGGGTCTATTTGATACTTTCCCCCACAAGTAGATACCCCCAGCTATCACCACAACAGCCCCACTGCTCCACTTCAAAAACCTCCAGGCTCTCCCTTTCCCTCTCCTACTTCTCTGCCGACTTAAAGCTGAAGCGAAGCCCCTACCAGAGCTACCAGCCGTCGTAGCCCTCGACAAAGAAGAACAGGAGAGTAAAGTTTTCAAAAAGACCGAACTGCTCATCTTTCCGAGAAAGACGCAAAGTGTTCGGCTAAGCAAAAAGAAGCAACAGTTTACGTACTTCTTTTATATGCTCACTGAGTAGCCGCGCGCTGTTAGATTGTTAATGATCAATTAGCGGGTGGGTGCGTTTTAGTTTCCAAGGTGCAATAACAACATTAACTTATAAATATTTTGTAGACAATTTATGCAGTGAACTTCTCTGGTAGCTCACCTCCAGCTATATATGCTAACTCAACTCCAATTCTATCTGAAGCTAGCAACAAGAATGGGGGCTGGAACGGCTAGAAGAATACAAATAACTCCATGTAAGAATGAATGGCACACACTTAGCACATGACATAGTGGTAACAATGTTATATATTATTCAGTTGTAGATCAGATAGCAGTGCAGCCTGCACCAGAGCTCAACAATTCAAAATCCTCCAACACTGATGAAGATGAAGGTACTGTAACTCCATCCAGACCTAGCAGTAGCAGGAGAAGCAACCTGTCTTCCACAATGCAAGCTGCTCGACAAAGACGAGTGGGAAGTGCCAGGCGAGGAGGAGGTACCTCAAGACCTATACGTACGGCATCTGATCTACAGTGGAGTGGGAGGGGCTACTCAATGCATACTGGAAGTGGAGGAAGAGCAGAGAGATTAAAGAGTGGACTTCCCTTTCACTGTGAAATAGATTTAAATACTTCTCAAAAGAGTCAGAGAAGAATTAGTCACTTTTTCCAAGAACTTAGTTCTTTGGAAAGTGATGTTATATTTTTACGGACAGACTCGAGCCACACCTTTTATTACCCATCTACCTGCTGTCAACTCTGTGGCAACCAGTTTGCCAACCTTGGCCTACAAGTTCCTCTTTTTCTACTCTGTGGTCACTCTTACTGCAAAAGTTGCTTAGAGAGAGCCTGCAATAGCTGCAGCTGGCCTGCAGCACTCAGATGTGGCATTTGCTCCATCATCACTCCTCTAGACCAATCCAACCAAGACAACCTCCCTGAAAACAAAGCCATCTTAGATCTCATTAGCTCTAAAGAATACAACAGTATTATCAGTGAGAAAAATCACCCAGAAGCCTGTGCAGAATGTATGCACAAAGTGGCCTGTACTTACTGCAGCGAGTGTTCAGCTTCTTATTGTGATCTCTGTGGAGAAAAGGCACACAAGGGGTCAAGAGTGAGAGCCAGACACAAGCCAGTACCTATCCACCTTAAGCCATCTCCTTGCCCAACTTGCAAGAAACATTCTGGCCATAGTTGTGTGCTCTATTGTGAGACAGAGAAACAGCCCATGTGTGTCCTCTGCAAGTTTTACAACCAACATCGCTTCCACAAGTTTGAGTTACTGAGGAAAGTGGCTTCCAAGTACACTAGCTCTGTTTCAGCAAAGCTCACTGAGTTGGAATGCCTGGAGAAGGAGCTTGGGTCAGCTGCCCAGTCTCTCTATGCTTCTGTCAGAGATATCAACAGCAGTGCAAAGAAAGTACAGGACAAGCTTGAGAAACATTTTGCAGGTGAGTAGCTACAGCATGGATTTAGGGAAAATATAATTTGATATTAGGCCATTGTATTTCTCCCCCAAAATTGGCATTCAAGTGGTTGACAAAACAAGTAAAAATGCAGCATGTGACCTTGCATGTGACCTTGCATGTGACCTTGCATGTGGCCTTGCATGTGACCCCAATATGTGTTTTTTAACCTGAGTGTTCAATGGTTCTGCCATGTACTAGTTCAATGATCTTTTGGCAAGCTAATACCCCCCCCCCCCCCCCCCCCCCCCCCCCCCACACACACACATCTGCAAAACTTTTGTTGAACAGGGTGTTTCAGGTACTAGCTGTTCTTTGTCAATGGAGGAGGTTTTGTCTTCACAAAGAGTAATTGTGGATCTCAGCTTCAATGTAGTTGAGTGTTGTGTAAATGATTGATATAAGGTGACCTGAGCAACAACAGCAACCTCTGCTTCTATAAGAGAAGTGCCTTTGCTGTGATGATCAGTGCTAAACTTGCATCCACTTAAAGGTATGAGGTTGCAAGAGTAAATGACAAGTTTATCAATTTTTTTGAGCTGATGAAGAAGGGTCTCACTTGTACTCTAGGGAAACAAGCATTAGCAGAAGTTTAAACACACTTGGTAAAAGTTAAATTCAAGAATTCCAGTTTCATTTCCACCTATTTCTCTTCTATCATGTGTGGTAACTTGTACAATAACCCTTAGCAGCTTCACAGGTATGCCTTACCCCAGTCAAGAGAGAGTCACTTATACAATAAGTCCCTCCTCCCTATTTGTTGATGATGTCACTACTAATACAAGTTTCTAAGTGGAGGAAATTCTTGGTAGCTATTGACCCTGGTAAAAAAATATTCAGAAATACAAACAAAGAGTGTTTACATCAGTGGACTGAAAAAATGCAGGTATTAGCTACCTACGCACTCTGTTTTTCTTTTTGTGATGGAAAGTCATCGCTTCATGCGGATAGGCATCAGAAAGCCAAACATAATATAGCTCCCTACAAGGCTACGCACCAGAAAGCCAAACATAATATAACTCCCTACAAGGCTAGGCACCAGAAAGCCAAACATAATATAACTCCCTACAAGGCTAGGCACCAGAAAGCCAAACATAATATAACTCCTTACAAGGCTAGGCACGAGAAAGCCAAACATAATATAACTCCCTAGAAGGCTAGGCATCAGAAAGCCAAACACAATATAGCTCCCTACAAGGCTAGGCACCAGAAAGCCAAACATAATATAGCTCCCTACAAGGATAGGCACCAGAAAGCCAAACATAATATAGCTCCCTACAAGGATAGGCACCAGAAAGCCAAACATAATATAGCTCCCTACAAGGCTAGGCACCAACATAATATAGCTCCCTACAAGGCTAGGTACCAGAAAGCCAAACATAATATGACTCCCTACAAGGCTAGGCATCAGAAAGCCAAACATAATCCCTACAATTATAAAATGTTGCAGGTAAACATCTCCTTCTCAACAATGTTCTCCTATTAATGCACCTCATAATTTTGCTAATATTCACGAGTTGTTTCTTCCTTTCAGTTTTCATGGCAACTATTTTAGTTCCCTCGGTATGCCTAGAAAGTACCTGCTGATGCTACCAAATGTAACCCTGTTAATTAAATCTCGACAGTTAATTTTGCATGTTGAACAAAATGTTCAACAGTAGCTACCATGGCAGAGAAATGACACTGCAGTTAGTTAGTTGATTCAGTCTTGTTCTCAGTGCTGAGGTTTCAGTGATGACTCAATTATACCAGTTTCTGACAAATGACTGATGATGTCCAACAAAGAATCAGATTCTATCTCGACTCACAAGATCCAGAGGTTGTGCATGCTCTAACGTGATGTCAACCTTGAATGTTCTCAAAAGTTTGAGCCATTTTCTCTTGAAGGTGAAGCAGTGTCAATGGAAAGCCATTTGCTGCCGTTGAAATTGATGGGTTCACCATTTTGCTTTTGAGAGACCCGAGAGACCAAGTGGTTGAGAGAAACCACAAAATTGAGGTGCCATTCCTTGAATGCATTGGTGTTTAGCTCTGAACTCATATATAATCCTTTTGAAAAGACAGCTACTTGATGCATAGTGTAATCATGACAACTACATTCATGGATACCACCCTGCTCATTTTTAAGTATGTGAAGAAGTTTGCAGTCATGTTTTGCAAAGACTACATGAGACCTTCTTGTCTGGGATGTGCCTGAAAGAGACTTTCTACTGAAGTAATATTTTAAAGTCTCTCCACCGACAAATCTGTATAGACACATTACAGAACTTGAAGAGTGCTATCAGGTAACACTGCCTCTCTTCTTTGTATGTGCACTAATGGTGGACCACCACAGGAGTAGCTACCCATCCAACTGAACAGTTCCCCTTGATTTGCCTCTTCATTAACCTGGATCTGGATGTCAGTGGCTGCATGCATAGCTCCATGGAACAGCTACCAAAGTCCAGGTGGGTGTGTCTTGCCACTGCTTTATCTTAGGATTAACCCTCTCACCGCTGTAAGCGCCATATGGCGTAATGGACTTTAAAAATCGCTAATAAATCGATCGTTTGGCCTAAAGTCATAATTTGCATACCACCGGAAAGAGCAACTATTACTCTATATGACGTCCAAAAATTACTTCCGGAAACGCCCGATTAGTTAGCGAAAATTACGTGCAACTAACGACGGTTCGCGGTTTTGACGACCTAAAAATGAGTGGATGTTTAACGCTTAAAGAAGTACTTTCCCTGGTTTCTAGCGAGAATTTTGCTCTCACTGAGGATGAGTCAGAGGAAGACGAAGGTGAAGAAATATGTGGCTACCTTGGAAATGCAAGTTCTGATCGTGCAGCAGTGCATTCTTTAGCGCTGTAGTTGACCCTACTTTAGACCCTCAGGATTCTTCCTTTTGCTATAACCAGCTCTCTAGTTATAATGAAATTGATCAGGAAGCCTTCTCAGGTTAGCTAAAGTATCTACATATTTGTATTTGCATGTTCTTTCTCAAATAGTTGAATTTCAATAACATAATAAACCATTGTATTGCTGGGCTATAGAATCATATGATCAAATTTTGTCAAAAACCCTCCGCTATATATTGCTATATGCCTAAATTATTATGACTAATGTTTACTAAATGCTAACTAAATGAGTAAATATATTATAAACATTTTTTGTTGATTAAATGTTAGATATTGATAGAGAAATTTAGCATAATGATATTCATATTTTGTGGTTGATAATGTGGTTAACTAATGAGATCACATTGTTTATAAACAATGGTGCCATCACATGACAAAATTATAACTGATATGAATGGATTGCTGATTTTATAATGATTTTTTGGGGTATCTGGTATACTTTAGGAAAAATGTCCAGGAAAGTCAGCGGTGAAAGGGTTAATGTCCATTGGAGTGATGTTTGAAAAGATTTCAGAAGAAAATGAGAAGCTCATCAAAATTTTTAGTTCAATGGATGAGATCTGAAAGTGAATACAGATCTAGGACCTGTCTATAATGACAGTATGCACTCTCCATTGGTCTTGAGAAAATATTGACAGTAATTAACAGTAATTATCACCGAGTGCCAAAAAGAAGTTAATAAGAAGTCTTCAGAACTATAGTGAAGAAGCCATACTTTGTTTGTCTTGGTCTGTGGAGATTCATTGAAACTTCAGTGCTTAGAATATTGATCCAGTCGCTGTGGTCTCAAGATACACCAGTGGTGGTTCAATGTTCCCAGAGAGCTTCCACCTGTTCTCTCTGTGTTGCCCAGAGCTACTTCAGAACTGTAAGGAGGCAGTGACTACTATTCTTTTCAACTTCAGGTCATCCATGTTGCTATCTGCACTGTTTTGGTGACCCCAGACAACTTCTGATGAAATGAAGTGAAATTTCCAGACAAGAAGTATGGAATGCTCAAAGAAAGAATGCACTAGAGGGCTTCAAATACTACTCTCCAACAAGTATCTAGGTTTTACCAAGCTAGTACGCACATTATGTATTCGTGTTCTTTAAAAAACAAGTGTCACACACCATCATAGTTACTTCATTTTGTTCTTTCTTCATACTCCAGATTGCAACCCAAGCATGCATGTCTCTATTGCATGTCCTTTGTTCTTGAAACACTCCTTTCCCAGCATTCAATGAGGTGGTGGCTATAGCATTTGTATTGTGTTTCTATAGGGAGGCGATGAGAAAAGGAAATCAAACTCATAATGGCTTGCCCCTTACTTAAAAACCTTCTATTTCAGTTTGGCAATTTGCATTGGGCTCTGCTAGTAGTAAACCGACATATTTAAATATTTTTATTATTATTATATTATATAAATGACAACTAAATTAGAAATATTTTTCAAAGTTACTTCCTGTCATTCTTTCCAACACTAATATTCCTGCCTTGGTCCATTTATATCAATTATAGTACGAGAAGACTCTGAAATGTGCATTAGCTATCTGATTTCATCATAAGTTGTGATTCCTAAAAACTGTCAAGTTTCAGAGCATAACATTCAGCCCATCAAGAGCACATGCAATGTTATATCAAGAATGAGGTGGCTTGACAAGTATACAATTTATGATGACAATAGTTAAAGCAGAAGTTTGAGCTAGACTAGGTCGGCTTGTTTCTCAAGATGGACACAAACACTACCACAATTAGTAAAGATAGAGAGGGGAGGATGAGAGTAGTTAACAGGAGCGGGACCTGGTAAGCTGACCTGGTAAAGAAATTGTCTTGTAAGGGAGAAAAATTCTGTGTACATCCAAGTATAATATTTGCGTGTACAAAGATTATTTTTCTTGTTTGTAAACTGGTAAGGGAATATAAATGGGTGTGGTACTTTTTGACAAAATTAGCGATATAGTTACGATTCTCAGTGAACTCTTAATTGACAGTAGGCCATCTTGACATTTTGGCTAGAGCATTCTATATAGTTGAAATGTCGAGAAGCAAATTTGAGTTAATTAATTGTTGAGAATGTTGATATAATACAGTACATTTTACTATTAAGCATGGAGCATTAAATTCTTCCATCTTCTTCAAGATGCATTGTCTTGTAATACTCTCCAATATATTTTGTGCAGAGATGAGGAAGAGTTACTCAGCAGCTTTGGAAAGGAGAGAAGCAATGTTACTTAGCTTGGTGGACAGACAGGTGGATGTAAAGCAAGAGATGCTTGCAGAGATGAGGCTGGAAGTAGCAACTTCTAGGACCCGAGTCCTTGCTGCTCAGGAAGAAGGTAGGCAAAAAAAGAAATAGATATACTATAGTTCACACTCTCACCTCCATTTTGTAGCTTCCAAGATCCTCCTAGTGAATCCTGTCACTACACTTCTTAGTCGGAAGCATATGGACATCAGCTTAGAGCACGCGCTCAAACACATCACCACCCCTCTGTCAACCATTCAACCTGATGTTCCTGTTTCCCTCCTTCCAGACATCACTCCAGGCCAACTGCACACAGTCAGCCAGCATGGAGCTATTCTTCAACTTCCTCCAAGACCCCAGTTCAACAGTGTGGTGGTCACTGCCAACACTATATTACTGGACTGGGAAGAGCAAGATGAAAACTTCGATGTGTCTTCTGACAGGACCATCATGTTTTCTCTCCATTGCTATGGAGACATTCCACACATATCAAAGAGCATACTTACTTTCAAGAAGAAACTAACCAAGAGGAGCACACCAGAGAGTGGGTTTGATGAGATGAGTGAGCTGAGCAATGGATCTAAAAACACATTTCCCTCCCTGCCTCCTTCCTTATTGTGTAGCAGGAACACAACTCTGATGACACAACACGAATTGCAAGAGATGGAAAAACAAGGTGAACTGGCAGAGAAAGTAGAGGAGCAGTCACCGAATGATGTGAAATCTCCAGGACTCATGTTGAAACCAAATAGAAGTAGAATTATACCAAATTTAATTCCTGAACTAATTCGATTTCCCAAGAAGAGAGAAGAACCAAATACTCTCCCCCAATTGGTTGGTTTTGGTACTTCTCTTCAGCATGACACGGGGAATAAAGCTCCACCAACTGCACCTGCTGCTACCAGTGATCGAGGCATGCTCAACCTTCCTCCTCTGGTAGTGGACAAATGGGACACACTGAGTTCTCTCCGGAGTGTAAAAACTAGTGGGATGTTTTGGGATACGGAGGACAGGGATGGAAACGGCCCTCACATGAGCACCATGGACAAAACTAAGCAATTAAACCAGCAAAGAGCAAGCCATACTGACACTTCTTCCTCCTCATCCTCTCTCTCCATCACCAGCACAGAATCAAGAGTCACAAAGCACACAGACCTAGGACGATTCAGTGAGGGTTATGTGTTTGAGGAGATCTATTGCGGGGAGAAAAGGAGTTACTCGTATTCAGGGGTCATGTCTGGGGCTTCCTACTACTTCAGAGTGAGGTGTCATAATGCTGCTGGCTGGGGGCCGTGGAGTGACACAGTACACCGCACAACTTCTCTACATTAGCTGCTGCAGAGCCATGCTGGCAGAGCTAATGAACACATACTCCAGTAACCTTAACTATTCCTGCTGGCAGGCTTGCGTGTTGCATGCTCATGGCCAGTAGCAGTAGTAAAATGTCTACATAATTATGATATTTTAATTGTTTGACATTTAAAACTGCATATATACATCTCTTTAAAAAAACACACCCTACATTTTGGCCAACTTGCTTTGGCCTTCATGAGAGCATTATGGTAGAAACATTGGCTTTACAATCTTTTTTTAAAGAGGAAGTCCAGTATTTAAGTTAAAAAAATTAGACGTGCATATATCTAACCTAACCCCCCCACCCCCCCCCAACCCGAGTCACACTCAATTTTTCAGTGTAGGTTCTGCTGCTATATCTGTTCCTGAGTCATGTGCAGAAACAATGGTGTCCCTAGCAAAGACCTTTGCTAAATGAGTTACTGGCCTATCATTGAGGTCCGTATTCATACCAAAAATCTGAATCCACCTAAACCACAGCATGGAGCAGCCTACCTATTTGCAGAATACCATGAGATAGGTTATTTCCCTCAAGAGAAGTGGGTAAAATCAATTATACAGTTAACACAACATCGGAAGTACAACTGCTCTCTCTTTGGTTGACTTGCATTTAAAAATTTTGGAGAACCCGAGCTGAACCCATTGGATCGAAAATGGACCTAGGTCATATTTCAGCTAAAATTCACTTTGGCAACTTCAGAAATGTATTTCCAGCCATTTTAGCTCCATAAACACTTCTGGGTCTCTCAAATCCTTTGCCAAGGTAGTGGAAATGAAATCCTTTCCTCCAACACATTGTGCAACTTTCATGCCACACTTAGTCTCAAAAGACCAGTGATGATTCTCGTGTGGCCTGAAATTGAGGGTCTGGTGAGCACCTAAAATTCTCCCTCCAAAACCCCACACAAAAAAAAACATAACAATCTTAGCAAACACTCACTTGGGTAGCTTCTTGTCCGAATGTCACTTCTCCCACAACATTTCCATTGTGTCTTGAGGCCTTTGCTAATAGTGAACAAGACACCATCAAATTGGTCTTCAAGATTCGGTCTATCAATCTATTTATTTCGGTCCTTTTTAATACTTGCATATATATATATACCATATGTAGGTGCATTCATAACCATGAGACTTCAAATTATCCAATGCATGCTGTGTCTATCTGTTCCTTGAATCCTATCAGTGGCAAAACTGGAAAACGCTTTCACTTGCAGCAAAAAGGAGAACATTAATTTTACTGAGAAGCTTACCCTCCATGTCACGAGAAAGCAAAATATACAAGTAGTTATGTGTATAGTTTATATCCCAAGTGAATTGGTCATACTGATGAACGCCTAGATACCGAGATTATATGATACTAGCTTATATAATATATACCATGCTCTGCTGTGGGAGTGCTATCCGCAGATGCAGAAAGGAAGGCAGCAGTATAATATTAAAATCACTATATAGAACCTGCTGGACTGCTTGCTATGGCTATACCAAGTCAGGTATAATATGTTATTATATAGAAGCTTCTAGAAGTCAGTTTGTTCTTCTAAGAGTGCGCTGCACCCAACAGTTTACATATGCACAGATGAATCATTGTGCGTCTTGTTGACTGCATTCAATGGAGAAGTGAGGTGGAAATGGAGTCTCTCAGTCTACCATGGTGGGATAAGCCACTCCACTATCCACTAAGACCATAACTCATGTCATAGTTAATGATCACTTTGTAGCACTCGACATTAACATAAAATATAAAATATACAGGCTAAATATTACAAATGTTCTGTTTTAGAAAGTTGAATAGTTGTGAAATTAAGTTGATTGGTGGAAAGGCTAGGCTCCACCCACCTGCGACACAAAAAGTAAGATTTTGTCTTACTAGACAGATATGTCAGGACGACCTGGAAGAGATACCAGGACAAGCAATCCTTATCGGTTCCTTCTGTGAACTCAGTTGTCTTTGATTTCTTCTTAGGACAGTGAGCCACTTGTATGGAGGTAAGCTGTCCCAGGGGTGGGGCGGCTACTTGGAACGAGTCCGTTTGTCCTCGCTGGAGCTTGGGAGCTCTGGATGAGTTCTTGAAGATAAAAGTTCTGGAGGCAGCCTTCTCTCCAACTAGTACCAGGTAGAGAGAGTTGCAGGTGCCAGCATTCCTCTTGTCTGCTGTGCTGAGCTGGACTTCAAAAGCTGCATGTTCACCAAGAGAAGAGAAACAGTGTGGAGTTAGTTGCTTATCTCTACAAGAGGAGGAGGACAGGAGAATTGGATGTGCATGAAGGAGGGGAGGGTGAGAGGGAAGAAAGAGAGATGAAAAGAATGAAAGAATGAAGACAAGGAACAATAGCATTCATAGAATGTATTGATAGAACACAAGCATCCCATGCTGTGTGAGACTAGCTTGCCTGCCACCTGGTTGCCTATGGCTGAGTGGAGCACAAGAGTCTTGGTAAAGAAGTAACTGACATCAGTCAACTAGCAGTTGCTCGGTTTGTGGAGTCTTCATGACTATGAGCCATGTACACCAGAATTTGGTGCATCTATGATCGCTGATTAATAGATAAAACACCTTTTTTTAATACATGATTTCAACTCCAGGAAACCTCCTTCAACATCTGCCTGTGGCCATGCAGAGGGAGAATGCTGCAGCAGCTTTGGGAAGCCTGCGTCCATCTCCTGGACTTTGTTCTTTTTGTTATTGTTATTGTTGTTTTTAAATAAACTTTAGTTATTTGTGTTGTTAATTGTATACATAAATGATATGTTGTTTTATTAATGTTTAGATCATAAAAAATATATATATATATGTGTATATATACATGTATATATGTAAGTCTAGGAGTAGGTAACTTCAGCTACACTGACAGCTATAGACCCCTTAAAGACATCCCAGCCATGGTCAAAGTTGAAAATTTCACAATTCTTTTTGATCGGACAACAAATACTAATGGACCACACACAACTACTTGACTAGCAGGTGCAGGTGGAGTGACGAGTAATGGAGAGGGTAAAAGGAGGAGGAAGAAAGTGAGCAAGGAGATGATGTGAGGGACCGAGAGTAAAGGAGAGTGAAGGGACGTGAGGTACAGACACACCAACTCACCCACTAGGTCAGCTGAGGAACTACTGAACGGTATGCTCATTGCCATGCTGGTATCTACAGATGAGCCAACCACATCTATCACTTCCAGCACACATTCACTCCCTCCACATGCCAAACCATGCCCACACATGAAATGGTACGTCTGGCCAGAGGTGGGCCTATGAATTGTTATCTTATGAATATGCCATGGAGTGGCTGACGTGCCCATCAGGTGCAATTTGATGGATGTAAGGTCACCCACGTCAGACCCCTCAACAGAGTAGGTCTCAGGCCTGCCAGATGCACATCTAGAGCCAAGAGGTTCAAGGGAAATCGGCAGGGACTGGCCCTTGCAGCCGCACAGGATCAGTTGAAGGAAGGGGGTGGGGTATCCAGCTGGAGGAGCCACACCCACAATGTTGACAGTGTAAGGGATTGCTGCATGTGTTGAAGCAAAACAAATGTGAAGGTAGTGAGAGTGTATCATGTATGCACAGAGTAGACGTCTACTAGCATAGCACTAGACACAACCATAGTGAAGGTAGTGAGATGTATCATGTATGCACAGAGTAGACGTCTGGTGTAGTAGCATAGCTCTAGATACCAACCATAGTGAAGGTAGTGAGAGTGTATCATGTATGCACAGAGTAGACGTCTGGTGTATTAGCATAGCACTAGACACCAACCATAGTGAAGGTAGTGAGAGTGTATCATGTATGCACAGAGTAGACATCTGGTGTAGTAGCATAGCTCTAGATACCACCCATAGTGAAGGTAGTGAGATGTATCATGAATGCACAGAGTAGAAGTCTGGTGTATTAGCATAGCACTAGACACCAACCATAGTGAAGGTAGTGAGAGTGTATCATGTATGCACAGAGTAGACATCTGGTGTAGTAGCATAGCTCTAGATACCACCCATAGTGAAGGTAGTGAGATGTATCATGTATGCACAGAGTAGACGTCTGGTGTAGTAGCATAGCTCTAGATACCAACCATAGTGAAGGTAGTGAGAGTGTATCATGTATGCACAGAGTAGACGTCTGGTGTATTAGCATAGCACTAGACACCAACCATAGTGAAGGTAGTGAGAGTGTATCATGTATGCACAGAGTAGACATCTGGTGTAGTAGCATAGCTCTAGATACCACCCATAGTGAAGGTAGTGAGATGTATCATGAATGCACAGAGTAGAAGTCTGGTGTATTAGCATAGCACTAGACACCACACTGTGTTGTTAATCTTATAACATACCCACTAGGGAGTGAATGGCGAGTTTAGGCTTAGAGCTTGAGGGTGTGTGGTGCACTAGTTGAGGGTGTGTGGTGCACTAGTTGAGGGTGTGTGGTGCACTAGTTGAGGGTGTGTGGTGCACTAGTTGAGGGTGTGTGGTGCACTAGTTGAGGGTGTGTGGTGCACTAGTTGAGGGTGTGTGGTGCACTAGTTGGAAGGTGTGTGGTGCACTAGTTGAAGGGTAGAACTCACTAGTTGTGGGACAGGGCTCGTTAGTTGGTGGAGTGGGTGACTTGGAGATGAGATCTGCCTCTGTCTTCAGGGAGAAGGATGTAGGTGTGGCTTGATCGCACCTGAACAACAACAGTAAGCCGTGAATAAATAAATGTTAACAATTCCATGTAGTAAGTGTAACAAGGCACTACCTCCAACATGCCGACACCTGCTCACTCCCACATGCCGACACCTGCTCAGCTCACTCCCACATGCAGACACCTGCTCAGCTCACTCCCACATGCCGACACCTGCTCACTCCCACATGCCGACACCTGCTCAGCTCACTCCCACATGCCTGCTCAGCTCACTCCCACATGCCGACACCTGCTCAGCTCACTCCCACATGCCGACACCTGCTCACTCCCACATGCCGACACCTGCTCAGCTCACTACCACATGCTGACACCTGCTCAGCTCACTCCCACATGCAGACACCTGCTCAGCTCACTCCCACGTGCAGACACCTGCTCACTCCCACATGCAGACACCTGCTCACTCCCACATGCCGACACCTGCTCAGCTCACTTCCACATGCTGACACCTGCTCAGCTCACTCCCACATACAGACACCTGCTCAGCTCACATCCACATGCCGACACCTGCTCACTCCCACATGCCTCACTCCCACATGCAGACACCTGCTCACTCCCACATGCAGACACCTGCTCTCCCACATGCTGACACCTGCTCAGCTCACTCCCACATGCAGACACCTTCTCACTCCCACATGCAGACACCTGCTCAGCTCACTCCCACATGCAGACACCTGCTCAGCTCAATCCCACATGCAGACACCTGCTCAGCTAACTCCCACATGCAGACACATGCTCACTCCCACATGCAGACACCTGCTCAGCTCACTCCCGCATGCAGACACCTGCTCACTCCCACATGCAGACACCTGCTCAGCTCACTCCCACATGCAGACACCTGCTCAGCTCCCTCCCACATGCCGACACCTGCTCAGCTCACTCCCACATGCAGACACCTGCTCACTCCCACATGCAGACACCTGCTCAGCTCACTCCCACATGCCGACACCTGCTCAGCTCACTCCCACATGCAGACACCTGCTCAGCTCACTACCACATGCAGACACCTGCTCAGCTCACTCCCACATGCAGACACCTGCTCACTCCCACATGCAGACACCTGCTCAGCTCACTCCCACATGCAGACACCTGCTCACTCCCACATGCAGACACCTGCTCTCCCACATGCTGACACCTGCTCAGCTCACTCCCACATGCAGACACCTGCTCACTCCCACATGCCGACACCTGCTCACTTCCACATGCAGACACCTGCTCACTCCCACATGCAGACACCTGCTCACTCCCACATGCCGACACCTGCTCAGCTCACTCCCACATGCAGACACCTGCTCACTCCCACATGCAGACACCTGCTCAGCTCACTCCCACATGCAGACACCTTCTCACTCCCACATGCAGACACCTGCTCACTTCCACATGCAGATACCTGCTCAGCTCACTCCCACATGCAGACACCTGCTCAGCTCAATCCCACATGCAGACACCTGCTCAGCTAACTCCCACATGCAGACACATGCTCACTCCCACATGCAGACACCTGCTCAGCTCACTCCCGCATGCAGACACCTGCTCACTCCCACATGCAGACACCTGCTCAGCTCACTCCCACATGCAGACACCTGCTCAGCTCACTCCCACATGCAGACACCTGCTCACTCCCACATGCTGACACCTGCTCAGCTCACTCCCACATGCAGACACCTGCTCAGCTCACTCCCGCATGCAGACACCTGCTCAGCTCACTCCCACATGCCGACACCTGCTCAGCTCACTCCCACATGCAGACACCTGCTCACTCCCACATGCAGACACCTGCTCAGCTCACTCCCACATGCCGACACCTGCTCAGCTCACTCCCACATGCAGACACCTGCTCACTCCCACATGCAGACACCTGCTCTCCCACATGCTGACACCTGCTCAGCTCACTCCCACATGCAGACACCTGCTCACTCCCACATGCAGACACCTGCTCAGCTCACTCCCACATGCAGACACCTGCTCACTCCCACATGCAGACACCTGCTCAGCTCACTCCCACATGCAGACACCTGCTCAGCTCACTCCCACATGCAGACACCTGCTCACTCCCACATGCTGACACCTGCTCAGCTCACTCCCACATGCAGACACCTGCTCAGCTCACTCCCACATGCAGACACCTGCTCACTCCCACATGCCGACACCTGCTCAGCTCACTCCCACATGCAGACACCTGCTCACTCCCACATGCAGACACCTGCTCAGCTCACTCCCACATGCAGACACCTGCTCAGCTCACTCCCACATGCAGACACCTGCTCACTCCCACATGCCGACACCTGCTCAGCTCACGCTCACATGCAGACACCTGCTCAGCTCAATCCCACATGCAGACACCTGCTCAGCTAACTCCCACATGCAGACACATGCTCACTCCCACATGCAGACACCTGCTCAGCTCACTCCCGCATGCAGACACCTGCTCACTCCCACATGCAGACACCTGCTCAGCTCCCTCCCACATGCCGACACCTGCTCAGCTCACTCCCACATGCAGACACCTGCTCACTCCCACATGCAGACACCTGCTCACTCCCACATGCAGACACCTGCTCAGCTCACTCCCACATGCAGACACCTGCTCACTCCCACATGCAGACACCTGCTCAGCTCACTCCCACATGCAGACACCTGCTCAGCTCACTCCCACATGCAGACACCTGCTCAGCTCACTCCCACATGCAGACACCTGCTCACTCCCACATGCCGACACCTGCTCAGCTCACGCTCACATGCAGACACCTGCTCAGCTCAATCCCACATGCAGACACCTGCTCAGCTAACTCCCACATGCAGACACATGCTCACTCCCACATGCAGACACCTGCTCAGCTCACTCCCGCATGCAGACACCTGCTCACTCCCACATGCAGACACCTGCTCAGCTCCCTCCCACATGCCGACACCTGCTCAGCTCACTCCCACATGCAGACACCTGCTCACTCCCACATGCAGACACCTGCTCAGCTCACTCCCACATGCCGACACCTGCTCAGCTCACTCCCACATGCAGACACCTGCTCAGCTCACTACCACATGCAGACACCTGCTCAGCTCACTACCACATGCAGACACCTGCTCACTCCCACATGCAGACACCTGCTCACTCCCACATGCAGACACCTGCTCAGCTCACTCCCACATGCCGACACCTGCTCAGCTCACTCCCACATGCAGACACCTGCTCACTCCCACATGCTGACACCTGCTCAGCTCACTCCCACATGCAGACACCTGCTCACTCCCACATGCAGACACCTGCTCAGCTCACTCCCACATGCAGACACCTGCTCACTCCCACATGCAGACACCTGCTCAGCTCACTCCCACATGCCGACACCTGCTCACTCCCACATGCAGACACCTGCTCAGCTCACTCCCACATGCAGACACCTGCTCAGCTCACTCCCACATGCAGACACCTGCTCACTCCCACATGCAGACACCTGCTCAGCTCACTCCCACATGCAGACACCTGCTCACTCCCACATGCTGACACCTGCTCACTCCCACATGCTGACACCTGCTCAGCTCACTCCCACATGCCGACACCTGCTCAGCTCACTCCCACATGCAGACACCTGCTCAGCTAACTCCCACATGCAGACACCTGCTCACTCCCACATGCAGACACCTGCTCACTCCCACATGCAGACACCTGCTCACTCCCACATGCAGACACCTGCTCACTCCCACATGCAGACACCTGCTCAGCTTATTCTTATTCTTATAAGTAGCAAAACAAACAAACAAACAAACAAACAAATCATATTTGGAAGAGAGAAGTGGAGTGGCAGAGGATGTCAGATAGAATATTTAACAGATTATGTGTGTAGTTAATTGGCTTGGATATAGTAACATGAACTAGACATTGTGTGTCCAAGTGCATTTCTAAATAGAGCATGCTAAGGACACTGGCAATATCTGAGCAAGTCTTCAGCACTTGACTTAGACAGGAGGTGCTGAGAGCAGTTGAGGAAGGTTCTGTCAGCTATTGAGAAAGGCTCTGTCAGCTAGCAACTATGCAGCCAGCTCTAGCCCCTCTATTGGCTGTGCAAGCAGTTCTCTTTAGTCACCCTCTTTCTATGCCTGTTGTATTAAAGATGGTGACTATTCATATGCTTATGGGTGAATGTGCGATGCATAGATGATAGGTACAATTTTAGATGGATAGATAGATAGATACATTGTACATGTCGATGCGGTCACACATGCGTGCTAATAGAAACAATCTTCTTCAAATTCCCATAGAGGACTTGCTTCACCTACCAAATATAGACATGTAGTGAGAGTGTATCATGTATGCACAGAGTAGACGTCTACACTAGACACCAACCATAGTGAAGGTAGTGAGATGTATCATGTATGCACAGAGTGTATCTTGGATTGTTAAATAGCAGCCAGCAAAAAATACTTACTACTACTACTACTACTATAATATGATTTTTTTTAAATGAGCAAAAAAAAAGGGGGGAAAAAGAAATGAAGATCATATAATATATATAATATATAATAATATATAATAATAATATATATATAATATATAATATATATATAATATATAATATACAATATATATATAATATATATGTATATAATATGTATTGATATATACACATATTACAGTTAGGTTGTCTAAGCATTACACCTAGAGTTAAGCGTTACCACTGTTAGGGTGTCTAAGCAGAGTACATAAGTGTTGGGGTGTCTAAGCATTACACCTACAGTTCACTAAGTGTTAGGGCGTCTAAGCATTACACCTAGAGTAAACTGTAAGTGTTAGGGTGTCCATGCACCTACAGTACACAAGTGTTAGGGTGTCCAGGAATTACACCTATGGTACACCAAGTGTTAGGGTGTCAAAGCATTACACCTACAGTACACAAGTGTGTGGTCCAAAGTGAAGGTCCTGGGTCAGCTCTGCCAAGCAGGACTGGCAGAGATCCAAGGGAAGATGTAGACTGTTCATGGAGGTTGCCAGTTGGGAAGGCTAGAGAATGGTGTGTCCCTTTGTAACAAACATTCCTCATCCTGAAGAATTAGCTCTCTAACCTTACCGGGTTGGCATAGCGCTTGCTAGAACATGCACCCTGAAGTATCCATTTCAAAGGGGGCATGGCCACAAAAAATCCTGGCTTGCCAACAAATGGTATCTCATGTCTCCCAGGTTAAAAGATCTCCTTGCCATTGCCAACCCCATAGACAAATCAGAAGTCATTGCTGGCCTTGAGTGCCAGCAGAGCTCAGTCGGCAGGGCCTCAGGGTGCAGGGTCCGCCTGGAAAACTATGAACCACTTGTCTTCACTTTAATTTTGCTGTTTTCAATTTGGTTGACTGAGTTGCAACTTTGAAGTGAGTGCCAGAGAACAAATGCTTCTGTCTATCTGAGGTGGGACAACTGGCACTTCATGGTATTTACATAGTGGCCTATTCTACAGGACTAGGCCAGTCTGCAGCTAGGTCTGTATTGCACTGTTCTCCACCCAATGCCTTGGCAACCATGGGGGGCTTGCTCAGCTATCATGTTCATATGTTGTCTAGAAGGCCAGCTAGACTGTGCCATATGCAATGTTTGGCTTGAACCTCTGAAGTTAACCCGTAGCCTTTGTAAGAAGAGAAAATGCGAGTGGTCTATGGCATTTTAGGTCGCTGTGCAGAACTATTAGGTCACTGTGCAGAACTATTAGGTCACTGCAGAACTATTAATCACTGTGCAGAACTATTAGGTCACTGTGCAGAACTATTAGGTCACTGTGCAGAACTATTAGGTCACTGTGCAGAACTATTAGGTCACTGTGCAGAACTATTAGGTCACTGTGCAGAACTATTAGATCACTGTGCAGAACTATTAGGTCACTGTGCAGAACTATTAGGTCACTGTGCAGAACTATTAGATCACTGTGCAGAACTATTAGGTCACTGTGAAGAACTATTAGGTCACTGTGCACAACTATTAGGTCACTGTGCAGAACTATTAGATCACTGTGCAGAACTATTAGATCACTGTGCAGAACTATTAGGTCACTGTGCAGAACTATTAGGTCACTGTGCAGAACTATTAGGTCACTGTGCAGAACATTAGGTCACTGTGCAGAACTATTAGGTCACGGTGCATAACTATTAGATCACTGTGCAGAACTATTAGGTCACTGTGCAGAACTATTAGGTCACTGTGCAGAACTATCAGGTCACTGCAGAACTATTAATCACTGTGCAGAACTATTAGGTCACTGTGCAGAACTATTAGGTCACTGTGCAGAACTATTAGATCACTGTGCAGAACTATTAGGTCACTGTGCAGAACTATTAGGTCACTGTGCAGAACTATTAGGTCACTGTGCAGAACTATTAGATCACTGTGCAGAACTATTAGGTCACTGTGCAGAACTATTAGGTCACTGTGCAGAACTATTAGGTCACTGTGCAGAACTATTAGATCACTGTGCAGAACTATTAGATCACTGTGCAGAACTATTAGGTCACTGTGCAGAACTATTAGGTCACTGTGCAGAACTATTAGGTCACTGTGCAGAACATTAGGTCACTGTGCAGAACTATTAGGTCACTGTGCAGAACTATTAGATCACTGTGCAGAACTATTAGGTCACTGTGCAGAACTATTAGGTCACTGTGCAGAACTATTAGGTCACTGTGCAGAACTATTAGGTCACTGTGCAGAACTATTAGGTCACTGTGCAGAACTATTAGGTCACTGTGCAGAACTATTAGGTCACTGTGCAGAACTATTAGGTCACTGTGCAGAACTATTAGGTCACTGTGAAGAACTATTAGGTCACTGTGCAGAACTATTAGGTCACTGTGCAGAACTATTAGATCACTGTGCAGAACTATTAGGTCACTGTGCAGAACTATTAGGTCACTGTGCAGAACTATTAGGTCACTGTGCAGAACTATTAGGTCACTGTGCAGAACTATTAGGTCACTGTGCAGAACTATTAGGTCACTGTGCAGAACTATTAGGTCACTGTGCAGAACTATTAGGTCACGGTGCATAACTATTAGGTCACTGTGCAGAACTATTAGGTCACTGTGCAGAACTATTAGGTCACTGTGCAGAACTATTAGGTCACTGTGCAGAACTATTAGGTCACTGTGCAGAACTATTAGGTCACTGTGCAGAACTATTAGATCACTGTGCAGAACTATTAGGTCACTGTGCAGAACTATTAGGTCACTGTGCAGAACTATTAGGTCACTGTGCAGAACTATTAGGTCACTGTGCAGAACTATTAGGTCACTGTGCAGAACTATTAGGTCACTGTGCAGAACATTAGGTCACTGTGCAGAACTATTAGGTCACGGTGCATAACTATTAGGTCACTGTGCAGAACTATTAGGTCACTGTGCAGAACTATTAGATCACTGTGCAGAACTACAGTGTATTAGGTCACTGTGCAGAACTATTAGGTCACTGTGCAGAACTATCAGGTCACTGTGAAGAACTATTAGGTCACTGTGCAGAACTATTAGGTCACTGTGCAGAACTATTAGATCTCTGTGCAGAACTATTAGATCACACTGTGCAGAACTATTAGGTCACTGTGCAGAACTATTAGGTCACTGTGCAGAACTATTAGGTCACTGTGCAGAACTATTAGGTCACTGTGCAGAACTATTAGATCACACTGTGCAGAACTATTAGATCACTGTGCAGAACTATTAGGTCACTGTGCAGAACATTAGGTCACTGTGCATAACTATTAGGTCACGGTGCATAACTATTAGGTCACTGTGCATAACTATTAGGTCACTGTGCAGAACTATTAGATCACTGTGCAGAACTATTAGGTCACTGTGCAGAACTATTAGGTCACTGTGCAGAACTATCAGGTCACTGTGAAGAACTATCAGGTCACTGTGCAGAACTATTAGGTCACTGTGCAGAACTATTAGGTCACTGTGCAGAACTATTAGGTCACTGTGCAGAACTATTAGGTCACTGTGCAGAACTATTAGGTCACTGTGAAGAACTATTAGGTCACTGTGCAGAACTATTAGGTCACTGTGCAGAACTATTAGATCACTGTGCAGAACTATTAGGTCACTGTGCAGAACTATTAGGTCACTGTGCAGAACTATTAGGTCACTGTGCAGAACTATTAGATCACACTGTGCAGAACTATTAGATCACTGTGCAGAACTATTAGGTCACTGTGCAGAACTATTAGGTCACTGTGCAGAACTATTAGGTCACTGTGCAGAACTATTAGGTCACGGTGCATAACTATTAGGTCACGGTGCATAACTATTAGGTCACTGTGCAGAACTATTAGGTCACTGTGCAGAACTATTAGATCACTGTGCAGAACTATTAGGTCACTGTGCAGAACTATTAGGTCACTGTGCAGAACTATCAGGTCACTGTGAAGAACTATTAGGTCACTGTGCAGAACTATTAGATCACTGTGCAGAACTATTAGGTCACTGTGCAGAACTATTAGATCACTGTGCAGAACTATTAGGTCACTGTGCAGAACTATTAGGTCACTGTGCAGAACTATTGGGTCACTGTGCAGAACTATTGGGTCACTGTGCAGAACTATTGGGTCACTGTGCAGAACTATTAGGTCACTGTGCAGAACTATTAGGTCACTGTGCAGAACTATTAGGTCACTGTGCAGAACTATTAGGTCACTGTGCAGAACTATTAGGTCACTGTGCAGAACTATTGGGTCACTGTGCAGAACTATTGGGTCACTGTGCAGAACTATTAGGTCACTGTGCAGAACTATTAGGTCACTGTGCAGAACTATTAGGTCACTGTGGTCACTGTGCAGAACTTTTGTTCCAGAGATTTTTCACCACATCTCGTGCATTATAAGCTAAACCAAGTTTACAAGGAAGACTATTCAGTGTGCACAGTCAAGCAGATAAGGACAACATCATAGCAGGGGATTGGGAGGAAAAGGGTGAAGGTGGTGGGGTGGGGGGGTGGGGGGGGGGGGGGGGGGGGGGGGGTGAGGATTGGACCAACCAGGCAGTGGTCTTGTGTAGCATTGAAACTGTCACATGTCTTGCATGAAGCCGTCACATGTCTTTCATGAAGCTGTCACATATCTTGCATGAAGCCGTCACATGTCTTGATGAAGCTGTCACATGTCTTGCATGAAGCCGTCACATGCCTTGCATGAAGCCGTCACATGTCTTGCATGAAGCCGTCACATGTCTTGATGAAGCTGTCACATGTCTTGCATGAAGCCGTCACATGCCTTGCATGAAGCCGTCACATGTCTTGCATGAAGCTGGCACATGTCTTGCATGAAGCTGGCACACGTCTTGCATGAAGCTGTCACATGTCTTGCAAGAAGCCGTCACACGTCTTGCATGTTGAAGCCGTCACATGTCTTGCATGAAGCCGTCACATGCCTTGCATGAAGCCATCACATGTCTTGCATGAAGCCGTCACATGTCTTGCATGAAGCTGTCACATGTCTTGCATGAAGCTGTCACATGTCTTGCATGAAGCTGTCACATGCCTTGCATGAAGCCGTCACATGTCTTGCATGAAGCCGTCACATGTCTTGCATGAAGCCGTCACATGTCTCGCATGAAGCCATCACATGTCTTGCATGAAGCCATCACATGTCGTGCATGAATCCGTCACATGTCTTGCATGAAGCTGTCACATGTCTTGCATGAAGCCGTCACATGTCTTGCATGCCGTCACATGTCTTGCACATATTTATGCTCAAATTCTGACCATGAAAATTATTCAACACTGAAAATAATCTCATACGTTGTCCATCTGTTTACCTGAGCTGCTGGAGGTACTTGTTAGTGATGGAAGAATCCTGCTCGTGAGGCTGTGAAATATCCCCTTCCACTAGCAGAGGCACACTCTCATTCACACCCCCTTCCCCATCTGCCACAGCGGTACTAGTAACAGTGTGCATGGTATTGGTCCTGAGGAGCTTGTTCCGTTGATCTGAATGAACAGGAAGAGCTGGTAGCCTGACAGAGTTGGCATTGTCAGCACACAGCCACCTGCAATGAAATGTGTGGAAGTAGCACATACAAATCAATTTCTTACATACACATGCATGGAACATATTGCATGGACTATCACATGTAGTACATACAAACCAAGATGCCTACAAGATGCCTACATTCACATGCATGGAACATATTGCATGGACTATCACATGTAGTACATACAGCTCAATGACGCATACATACACATGCATGGAACATATTGCATGGACTATACATGTAGCACATACAGCTCAATGATGCCTATATGTGAACATATTGCATGGACTATCACATGTAGTATATACAGCTCAATGATGCCCACATACACATGCATGGAACATATTGCATGGACTATCACATGTAGTACATACAAACCAAGATGCCTACAAGATGCCTACATACACATGCATGGAACATATTGCATGGACTATCACATGTAGTACATACAGCTCAATGACGCCTACATACACATGCATGGAACATATTGCATGTACTATACATGTAGCACATACAGCTCAATGATGCCTATATGTGAACATATTGCATGGACTATCACATGTAGTACATACAGCTCAATGATGCCCACATACACATGCATGGAACATATTGCATGGACTATCACATGTAGTACACACAGCTCAATGATGCCTACATACACATGCATGGAACATATTGCATGGACTATACACATGTACATATAGCACATACAAACCAATGCCTACATACACATGCATGGAACATATTGCATGGACTATACATATAGCACATACAAACCAATTATGCCTACATACACATGCATGGAACATATTGCATGGACTATCACATGTAACACATACAGAAAATGAAAGACCTGGCCCCTCCCACCTGCATAATAAAGAGCTATGTAAACTGTAACGACATCTCAGAGGGTGTGGCTGGTCTCCAGGTACGTATAAAGATCACCAGATGGCGCTTACTTCTACATGCATGTGCATGTGTGTAAGATAACAGACACTCGGACAGTTTCCCCGCACCTATCACACTGACAGTGGTAGTCCTCTGCAGTCATGGGGTTCCTCAGCTCCATCTTGTCCAGGTGCCAATCAGGGTAGGGGCCGCTTCCATCATGACTCACTGTCACTGCCTCCAACACGCCCAGCCAACCAGGCACCTCGACTCCACAGAATACATCTTGCTCGCCCTGTTCAAAATTGGTGATGTTGCCCCCCAGCAGGGTGGGTGGGGATGACCCCTTGCTTCCATGAAACTGTATTGTGACCTTTGCATCCGTACCAGCCCCTCGCAGGTCAGAGGTGAAGACATGGACGTCCCACTTTGAGTTGAAGTTAAAGTTTGTACTAGGAGGAAGAGAGGGATGAAGCTCTCTCTCTGTGCGGCCATCACCTCGGTCTAGACACAGCCACTGGTCACATGGGAACCTCCAGCTGCTACCAGAACTTTCACACTGCACCTTCAACTTTGGGTAGAGGAAGAGAGGTAAGGAGGGAGGGAGAGAGGGAGGGAGGGAGAAGCAGGACATGAGTGAGAAAGAGGAGAGGGAGAGATGAGGGACAAGAGGGGTGGGGGTGAGGCAGAAAGACAGGACACAAGGGAACAGATATAGAGAGGGAGAAAGTGAGGGTGGGAGGAAGTGAGGGTGGGATGGTGGGAGGAAGTGAGGGTGGGAGGAAGTGAGGGTGGGATGGTGGGAGGAAGTGAGGATGGGAGGAAGTGTGGGTGGGAGGGTGGGAGGTTGGGAGAAAGTGAGGGTGGGAGGATGGGAGGAAAAGGTGATGGGAAGAGGGGCAGAGATCAAGCAACAATATGAATCTCATACGACACCTCCCCCTCAAAATCCTTGTGGCCTCCACAATTAGAAGGATGCTGCAGTCAAGAAGGGACAGGAACACGTAGCTAGTGGCCTCCATAACTTGCTGCAACCATAATGCCTGACTTGCCCTTGGCCAGCAGCAACCATAGAGACATGCCTGACTTACCCTTGGCCAGCAGCAACCATAGAGACATGCCTGACTTACCCTTGGCCAGCAGCAACCATAGAGACATGCCTGACTTACCCTTGGCCAGCTGCAACCATAGAGATATGCCTGACTTACCCTTGGCCAGCAGCAACCATAGAGACATGCCTGACTTACCCTTGGCCAGCAGCAACCATAGAGACATGCCTGACTTACCCTTGGCCAGTAGCAACCATAGAGACATGCCTAACTTACCCTTGGCCAGCAGCAACCATAGAGACATGCCTGACTTGCCCTTGGCCAGCAGCAACCATAGAGACATGCCTGACTTACCCTTGACCAGCAGCAACCATAGAGACATGCCTGACTTGCCCTTGGCCAGCAGCAACCATAGAGACATGCCTGACTTAGCCTTGACCAGCAGCAACCATAGAGACATGCCTGACTTGCCCTTGGCCAGCAGCAACCATAGAGACATGCCTGACTTACCCTTGACCAGCAGCAACCATAGAGACATGACTGACTTGCCCTTGGCCAGCAGCAACCATAGAGACATGCCTGACTTGCCCTTGGCCAGCAGCAACCATAGAGACATGCCTGACTTACCCTTGACCAGCAGCAACCATAGAGACATGCCTGACTTAACCCCCCCCCCCCCCCCCCCTCCCCCCCCCCCCCACACACACACACCTGATGTCCTAAGGCTAGCCATGTAGGGGATTGCGATCCCTCTTCTTACACTTCCTTGTCTTCTCCCTCCCTCCCCTAGGTGACTCCTTCAAAGCCAAGCAGATGAAGGGCAGTGGTTAGTCAATGTTGGACAATACCCGGCATAGGTGGTGTCCAGTTCTCATCACATGGGGGTGGCCTTCCGGGCTCTGCCATGGAGACCATGACTGTCCCTATTTGACAAACCTTGATGGTCCCTCTTTGACATGCTGTGTCATTGTTCTGCATACGTGGAGTCCAGCATGTCGAAGCTGACCGTCCCTCTCCAACTCCATGGTGAACTTCATGGTGGGCCTGATGCTGCTAGGTGGTTGAGGAGACCTTCCGACCCTCTCTTTATGATGCAGAATGTATCATCAACATGCTTTCCATAGGACAGGTTTTGTTGGTGCTGGCTCCAAGGCCAGCTCCTCAAGGAAGGCCAGCTCCTCAAGGAAGCCCAGCTCCTCAAGGAAAGCCACGTATAAATACCTTTCTGCTATATTTGTACTCTATAACATTCAGCCAAGTCATGTTGAATCACATGCATTTTCACATGACATTGCTAGCTGATTTAAAATATTTGCAATCATTCATTATTTCACAATCCCTGAAGAAGACAAGCCAAAGAGTTTCATCAAAACATTGCAACTTCAAGTTGATAGCTAGAGAAATTAACATGCACATGCAGCGTGCCTATTAACATGCACATGCAGCGTGCCTATTAACATGCACACACAGCATGCCTATTAACATGCACACAGCGTGCCTATTAACATGCACACACAGCGTGCCTATTAACTCCTGCATGAGCGGCAGAAGTGTTCTGATCTGAATGACAATAGCAGTACCTGCCACAGAAACACAATTGCTGTGGCTGTACTATTCTATGCCATGTCTCCCAACAAGAAATTTAAGGGATAGTCCCACCTACCCAGCCCCATCTCCCAGAGGAACCACCCTGAACTGAGCCCCACCTTCCCCCTGAACTGAGCCTCCCTGAGGAACCACCCTGGACTGTGCTCCTGAGGAACCACCCTGGACTGAGCCACCCTGAGGAACCACCCTGAACTGAGCCCCACCTTCCTGAGGGGACTGTGCTCCCTGAGGAACCACCCTGGGCTGAGCCTATATCTCATCTCCCTGAGGAACTACCCTGGACTGAGCGTCCCTGAGGAACCACCCTGGGCTGAGTCTTTATCTCACCACCTGAGGAACCACCCTCCTCCCTGAGGAACCACCCTGGACTGAGCCTCCCTGAGGAACCATTCTGGACTGAACCTCCCTGAGGACCACCCTGGACTGAGCCTCACCTCCTTGAGGAACCACCCTGGACTGAGCCACACCTCCCTGAGGAACCACCCTGGGCTGAGCCTCCCTGAGGAACCATTCTGGACTGAGTCTCCCTGAGGAACCACCCTGAACTGAGCCTCAACTCCCTGAGGAACCACCCTGGACTGAGCCACACCTCCCTGAGGAACCACCCTGGACTGAGCCACACCTCCCTGAGGAACCACCCTGGACTGAGCCACACCTCCCTGAGGAACCACCCTGGGCTGAGCCTCCCTGAGGAACCATTCTGGACTGAGCCTCCCTGAGGAACCACCCTGAACTGAGCCCCGCCTCCCTGAGGAACCACCCTGGACTGAGCCCCACCTTCCTGAGGAACCACCCTCCTGAACTGAGCCCCGCCTCCCTGAGGAACTACACTGGACTGTGCTCTCTGAGGAACCACCCTGGGCTGAGCCTATATCTCATCTCCCTGAGGAACTACCCTGGACTGAGCCACACCTCCCTGAGGAACTACACTGGACTGTGCTCCCTGAGGAACCACCCTGGGCTGAGCCTATATCTCATCTCCCTGAGGAACTACCCTGGACTGAGCCTCCCTGAGGAACCATTCTGGACTGAACCTCCATGAGGAACCACCCTGGACTGAGCCTCCCTGAGGAACCATTCTGGACTGAGCCTCCCTGAGGAACCACCCTGGACTGAGCCACCCTGAGGAACCACCCTGGACTGAGCCTCCCTGAGGAACCATTCAACCACCCTGGACTGAGCCACCCTGAGGAACCACCCTGGACTGAGCCTCCCTGAGGAACCATTCAACCACCCTGGACTGAGCCTCCCTGAGGAACCACCCTGGACTGAGCCACACCTCCTTGAGGAACCACCCTGGACTGAGCCTCCCTGAGGAACCATTCTGGACTGAACCTCCCTGAGGAACCACCCTGGACTGAGCCTCCCCGAGGAACCATTCTGGACTGAGCCTCCCTGAGGAACCACCCTGGACTGAGCCACCCTGAGGAACCACCCTGGACTGAGCCTCCCTGAGGAACCATTCAACCACCCTGGACTGAGCCACCCTGAGGAACCACCCTGGACTGAGCCTCACCTCCTTGAGGAACCACCCTGGACTGAACCTCCCTGAGGAACCACCCTGGACTGAGCCTCCCTGAGGAACCACCCTGGACTGAGCCACACCTCCCTGAGGAACCACCCTGATGACAGAGCCTCACCTCCCTGAGGAACCACCCCACACCCCCTGAGGAACCACCCTGAACTGAGCCACACCTCCCTGAGGAACCACCCTGACAGAGCCTCACCTCCCTGAGGAACCACCCCACACCTCCCTGAGGAACCACCCTGAACTGAGCCACACCTCCCTGAGGAACCATCCTGAACCTCCCTGAGGAACCACCCTGACTGAGCCTCACCTCCCTGAGGAACCATCCTGGAGTAGGTCCAGAGTTATCATGGCCCACAGAAACCGCCTCTATAGGAGAGAGAAATGTGCCACCATGCTTCACTCTGAAGATGTCCATCTTCCCAGGACGAAGACTCCTGTTCCCATTGTCGAGGACTAGCTTGCTACTGTGTGCCCCATGTCTTCCGCACAGGATCACGTAAGGGTTGGCAGATGTTGCAGCTCCTGGTTGATCTCCCGTATCTGTCGTCACGTAGTACACATGCTCCTCCCCCTCCTCCCCCAATCTTTCTGTCATTAACAACAACAACAACCACAATGGTTTCAGTTTAGGACGACAGATGCAACTCAAGTCTGTTAGTGTCGACATTGCTTGTGTCACAGGAAATGTTGCTAGGATATTCCGATGCTCAGTTTCATGATATGGTATGTTAAGTTGAGTTTGGACCAGGGCTTGGGCTAGGTTTATGTTAAGGTTAGGGCTAGGGTTACGGCTAGGCTAGCACTGGCTCTACCTGCAGGCATAGTCCTACCTATACCCTAGCCCTAGCTCAAGTGATAACCCTAGCCCTAGCCTACCTAGCACAACCCAGCCCTAGTCTTCATACACCTGTAGCACGTCCCAGCCCTTAGCCCTAGTGATAACCCTAGCCACATCCTAACTCTATCCCTAGAGATAACCCTAACACTAGCCCATCCAGCACTATTCCTAGCCTAGCCCTGACCCTAGTGATAACCCTAGCCCTAGCCTACCTAACACCATCCCTAGTCTAGCCTGGGCCCTAGTGATAACCCTAGTCATAGTCTACCTAACACTAGCCCTAGCCAAGCTTTAGCCCTAGAAATACTCGTAATATTAGCCCACCAAGTACTATTTCTATCCTAGCACTAGCATAGCATAGCCCTAGCCTACCTAGCACTAGCATAGTGATAACCATAGCCCTAGCCTACCTAGCACTAGCATAGTGATACCATAGCCCTAGCCTACCTAGCACTAGCATAGTGATACCATAGCCCTAGCATTAGCATAGTGATAACCATAGCCCTAGCCTACCTAGCACTAGCATAGTGATAACCATAGCCCTAGCCTACCTAGCACTAGCATAGTGATACCACCATAGCCCTAGCCTACCTAGCACTAGCATAGTGATACCATAGCCCTAGCCTACCTAGCACTAGCTCTAGAGATACATGTAACCCTCTAGGGCATTGAAAACAGCAAGCTGAGAACATTTTAGGATATCGGCTGAAAATAATCGCACACATCCACATTTTATTTGCCCCAGCATTGGAATTAAACTTCCTGTGACGCAGGATACAAGTGAGCATCAGCCTAGCTGTACACTAACCTAATGCTAACCAACTAGTTTGAACTATGTAACCGAGAAGGAGGAGATGCCAGGGCACCAGTAACTTTCTGTTATATCAGAACTGTTATGATCATTTTAAGTTAATTAAACTAACCAACAACTTTACCACTTTCAATACAACCAGTATCCCTGTCCTGTACCCAACACAACCAGTGTCCCTGTCCTGTTCCCAATACAACTAGTGTCCCTGTCCTGTGCCCAACACAACCAGTGTCCCTGTCCTGTTCCCAATACAACTAGTGTCCCTGTCCTGTACCCAACACAACCAGTGTCCCTGTCCTGTGCCCAACACAACCAGTGTCCCTGTCCTGTGCCCAACACACAACCAGTGTCCCTGTCCTGTGCCCAACACAACCAGTGTCCCTGTCCTGTTCCCAATACAACTAGTGTCACTGTCCTGTGCCCAACACAACCAGTGTCCCTGTCCTGTGCCAAACACAACCAGTGTCCCTGTCCTGTGCCCAACACAACCAGTGTCACTGTCCTGTGCCCAACACAACCAGTGTCCCTGTCCTGTGCCAAACACAACCAGTGTCCCTGTCGTGTGCCCAACACAACCAGTGTCCCTGTCCTGTGCCCAACACAACCAGTGTCCCTGTCCTGTGCCCAACACAACCAGTGTCCCTGTCCTGTGCCCAACACAACCAGTGTCCCTGTCCTGTGCCAAACACAACCAGTGTCCCTGTCCTGTTCCCAATACAACTAGTGTCCCTGTCCTGTGCCCAACACAACCAGTGTCCCTGTCCTGTGCCCAACACAACTAGTGTCCCTGTCCTGTGCCCAATACAACCAGTGTCCCTGTCCTGTGCCCAACACAACCAGTGTCCCTGTCCTGTGCCCAACACAACTAGTGTCCCTGTCCTCTGCCCAATATAACTAGTGTCCCTGTCCTGTGCCCAACACAACCAGTGTCCCTGTCCTGTGCCCAACACAACCAGTGTCCCTGTCCTGTGCCCAACACAACCAGTGTCCCTGTCGTGTGCCCAACACAACCAGTGTCCCTGTCCTGTGCCCAACACAACCAGTGTCCCTGTCCTGTGCCCAACACAACCAGTGTCCCTGTCCTGTTCCCAATACAACTAGTGTCACTGTCCTGTGCCCAACACAACCAGTGTCCCTGTCCTGTGCCAAACACAACCGTGTCCCTGTCCTGTGCCCAACACAACCAGTGTCACTGTCCTGTGCCCAACACAACCAGTGTCCCTGTCCTGTGCCAAACACAACCAGTGTCCCTGTCGTGTGCCCAACACAACCAGTGTCCCTGTCCTGTTCCCAACACAACCAGTGTCCCTGTCCTGTGCCCAACACAACCAGTGTCCCTGTCCTGTGCCCAACACAACCAGTGTCCCTGTCCTGTGCCAAACACAACCAGTGTCCCTGTCCTGTTCCCAATACAACTAGTGTCCCTGTCCTGTGCCCAACACAACCAGTGTCCCTGTCCTGTGCCCAACACAACTAGTGTCCCTGTCCTGTGCCCAATACAACCAGTGTCCCTGTCCTGTGCCCAACACAACCAGTGTCCCTGTCCTGTGCCCAACACAACTAGTGTCCCTGTCCTCTGCCCAATATAACTAGTGTCCCTGTCCTGTGCCCAACACAACCAGTGTCCCTGTCCTGTGCCCAACACAACCAGTGTCCCTGTCCTGTGCCCAACACAACCAGTGTCCCTGTCCTGTGCCCAACACAACCAGTGTCCCTGTCGTGTGCCCAACACAACCAGTGTCCCTGTCCTGTGCCCAACACAACCAGTGTCCCTGTCCTGTGCTCAACACAACTAGTGTCCCTGTCCTGTGCCCAACACAACCAGTGTCCCTGTCCTGTGCCCAACACAACCAGTGTCCCTGTCCTCTGCCCAATATAACTAGTGTCCCTGTACCCAACACAACCAGTGTCCCTGTCCTGTGCCAAACACAACCAGTGTCCCTGTCCTGTGCCCAACACAACCAGTGTCCCTGTCCTGTGCCCAACACAACTAGTGTCCCTGTCCTGTGCCCAACACAACCAGTGTCCCTGTCCTGTGCCCAACACAACCAGTGTCCCTGTCCTCTGCCCAACACAACCAGTGTCCCTGTCCTGTACCCAACACAACCAGTGTCCCTGTCCTCTGCCCAACACAACCAGTGTCCCTGTCCTGTGCCCAACACAACCAATGTCCCTGTCCTGTGCCCAACACAACCAGTGTCCCTGTCCTGTGCCCAACACAACCAGTGTCCCTGTCCTCTGCCCAACACAACCAGTGTCCCTGTCCTGTGCCCAACACAACCAGTGTCCCTGTCCTGTGCCCAACACAACCAGTGTCCCTGTCCTGTGCCCAACACAACCAGTGTCCCTGTCCTGTGCCAAACACAACCAGTGTCCCTGTCCTGTGCCCAACACAACCAGTGTCCCTGTCGTGTGCCCAACACAACCAGTGTCCCTGTCCTGTTCCCAATACAACTAGTGTCCCTGTCCTGTGCCCAACACAACTAGTGTCCCTGTCCTGTTCCCAACACAACCAGTGTCCCTGTCGTGGCCCAACACAACCAGTGTCCCTGTCCTGTGCCCAACACAACCAGTGTCCCTGTCCTGTTCCCAATACAACTAGTGTCCTTGTCCAGTGCTCAACACAACCAGTGTCCCTGTCCTGTGCCAAACACAACCAGTGTCCCTGTCGTGGCCCAACACAACCAGTGTCCCTGTCCTGTGTCCAATATAACTAGTGTCCCTGTCCTGTGCCCAACACAACCAGTGTCCCTGTCCTGTGCCCAACACAACCAGTGTCCCTGTCCTGTGCCCAACACAACCAGTGTCCCTGTCCTGTGCCCAACACAACCAGTGTCCTTGTCCTGTGCCCAACACTAATGAGAGGTTCTGGACTATACACTCAATGTTCATTACATTATTAGCTAAGGCCCAGTTGTTAAGACAAGACTGGCTGGTATGTACAACAGTGCACTATTAACATACCTGATGCACTTCCTTCCACTCCCACAGGAAACAAGTCCACCTCCAACTGACCCCCACACCCCTCACACATCTCCAGCCACCTCCCACATGGGAATCTCACCATCTCTGCCCCCATCCCCTCTGTCTCTATCCCCTCTCCACCCATCACAACCTGCACCTCTTCTAGGAACCAACTAGCACCAAATCCAGAGTTATCATGGCGGATCCTAACCTTCTTCAACCTTCCTAGCTCAGGGAAGCTGAGGAGAAATGTGTCCCTCCTTTGCAAAACCAGCAGCAGCAGCAACAACAACAACAACAACAACAACAACAACAACAATAACAACGACAACAATAACAAGCATCAAAAACCAAAAAACAACATATATATATATATATAAATATGTATGTATGTACCTATTCCTGGTGAAATTAGAGGGGTCATTGTCGAGCCGATTCTCCTCACTTGCACCCCGCTCCCCATGGAGGGAGATGAAGACGTTAGCACCGGTCCCAGCTCCTCTCATATTCCCAGTGAGCGTGCTCACCACGTAATTCCGCAAGGGTCTGCGCTCAGGGGGAGTGTCAGACCCAACCAGGCTGCGCTCTATGAGCCCATCCCCCTGGGTCCTAGACAACCACTGTGCACAAGAGAAGTACAACTTGTCCTCTGGCTTGTCCTGAGCATACAAGACGACCTGATCTAAGAACCAGTCCGCTCCAAACCCAGTGTTATCATGTCCTATAACCAGCCTCCGGACTAGACCCAGTTCCTCTGTGCACTGTATCTCAATCTTCACCGTCGACCCTCGACCAAACTTCCCATGCAGCTGGTGTTTGCTCGAGGACTGTCTGCTCCCACTGAGCACAAGAAATACGTTGGCTTCTGTGCCCCCTCCCCTCACATCTCCCGTTAACACCTCCACTACATACACAACACCCTGGTCATTAGCGTCGTCGGAGTGCAGTGCCTTTGCCTTCACAGTGCGAGAGAGCTGCACAGTTATGGAAGGAATGAGCATACAGCAGCAGCAACAAGAGGAGTGGCATGGGGGGGGTGGCACATGGCCAGCACAGGGGATGGGTGCATGCGTGCTGATGTAGAGGAGAGATGGTTCACTGAATGAAGTAATAGCAGTGAGGATTATGTGAACACATCACCCCTAAAAATGAATGGTCTCGTGTGCTTGTGGGTCTCCCTCCTCCCTTCTCTGTGCCACGTTTGTGCCTCTTTCTGGGCCGGGCCACCACTGTGTACTGCCTCTCTCTGGACCACCACTGTGTACTGCCTCTCTCTGGACCACCATTGTGTGCTGCCTCTCTCTGGACCACTATTGTGTGCTGCCTCTCTCTGGGCCACTATTGTGTGCTGCCTCTCTCTGGGCCACCACTGTGTACTGCCTCTCTCTGGACATTGTGTGCTGCCTCTCTCTGGACCACTATTGTGTGCTGCCTCTCTCTGGGCCACCATTGTGTGCTGCCTCTCTCTGGACCACTATTGTGTGCTGCCTCTCTCTGGGCCACCACTGTGTACTGCCTCTCTCTGGGCCACCACTGTGTACTGCCTCTCTCTGGACCACTATTGTGTGCTGCCTCTCTCTGGGCCACCATGGTGCACTGGTCTACAGAGCATGTGTGTGGCTTACCTGACAGTCGGTGTGGTAGAGTGATAGCCAATGATTGCACAAGCACAGCCACCTGCACCCCTTCTCATTAGTGATGGTCAAGGAGTCCACATACCAAGATTCCTCCTTCCTCAGACCACCACACTCAACTGCATACCAGAACAAAACAAAAAAAATCATATTAGGCACTGTCGTAATCATAATACTAATGCACCAGTCACTCTACATATATACATTATACATACATATATTCATGAATACATATACACACATACATATATTCATGAATACCTATACACATACATATATACATGAATACATATATATATATATGTACACATTTATTCATGAACACACACGTACATAAAGTCAACATATCAAAACCAGAATTTGCTTGCATGAAAAAAGCTGATGCATACTGTAGGTAGCCAGCTAATGCAATATCAGTGTGGTTGATCCATGGTTGCTATGGGAAGCATCTATGATGTCATTTAAACACGTGGACAGAGTGGCATGTTTAGACTTGCTGCACTTAAAATCTCTAGAAAAGTGGAAAGTGATTATCACTTTGTTGTTAATGAAGCTTAACGCAAAGTGACTGATGACTACAGCAAAGAGAGCTGCACTTAGCTGGACAAGCTAGAAGATACTAAGTAAGTCTCTAGATGATAAAGGTACGAGGTCTAGTGGTGTGTGTGCACATTGTGATCCAGTGTTGTCACACCATGTGAGTGACTTGAGTAGCAAGCATCAAGGCACTCGATGGAAGAGCCTCATCCAGAGTGTGTTGACTTCACAAGCTATAATAAATGGCTGAGGTCAAACATGTTCGATAGTCTTAGAAATTACGTGTACTGTAGTCCATACATCCGCGCTGCCTTTGGCCAAGACTAACTCACCAACAGAACATCGAATGCTAAACCAAGAACATACTACCACTGACTCTGCAGCAGAGGAGACCTGCCCTGGACTGCATGTTATAATGCCTTCTGAAATTGGTGGAGAGCCTTAGAACCGTCAGCATCTGTAGTGCATAGGTGGAGATCCTTGGAACCTTCAGCATCTGTAGTGCGTAGGTGGAGAGCCCTAGAACCTTCAGCATCTGTAGTGCATAGGTGGAGAGACCTAACCTTCAGCATCTGTAATGCATAGGGGGAGAGCCTTAGAACCTTCAGCATCTGTAGTGCATAGGTGGAGAGCCTTGGAACCTTCAGCATCTGTAGTGCATAGGTGGAGAGACCTAACCTTCAGCATCTGTAGTGCATAGGTGGAGAGCCCTAGAACCTTCAGCATCTGCGGTGCAGAGGTGGAGAGCCTTAGACCTTAGAATCTTGAGCATCTGCAGTGCAGAGGTGGAGAGCCTTAGAACCTTCAGCATCTGTAGTGCATAGGTGGAGAGACCTAACCTTCAGCATCTGTAGTGCATAGGTGGAGAGACCTAACCTTCAGCATCTGTAGTGCATAGGTGAGGAGCCTTAGAACCTTCAGCATCTGTAGTGCAGAGGTGGAGAGCCTTAGAACCTTCAGCATCTGCAGTGCAGAGGTGGAGAGCCTTAGAACCTTCAGCATATGTAGTGCATACATGTAGGTGGAGAGCCTTAGAGAACCTTCAGCATCTGTAGCTGTGCGAATGCAACCTAGCAGGCATGGAAATGCCAATCAAGTCTCCCACTCAGCGAAGACAGAGTGCTTTCTCAAGTTTGTGGATTCCAACAGTGAACCAAATGGCAGATCAGCTGATTCACATGCCTAATTACCACAGTCCAAATGCTCACGACTGGTGTGTCTCACTATGAGGAGCGAGTCCCAATATCTGTTGTTTAGGGAATTCAACAGAACCCAACATGAGGCTGGTCTTGGTGAAGGCTCCGAACCCAACATGAGGCTAGTCTTGGTGAAGGTTCAGAACCCAACATGAGGCTTGTCTTGGTGAAGGCTCAGAACAACATGAGGCTGGTCTTGGTGAAGGCTCAGAACCCAACATGAGGTTAGTCTTGGTGAAGGCTCAGAACCCAACATGAGGCTTGTCTTGGTGAAGGCTCAGAACCAAACATGAGGCTAGTCTTGGTGAAGGCTCAGAACCCAACATGAGGCTAGTCTTGGTGAAGGTTCAGAACCCAACATGAGGCTAGTCTTGGTGAAGGCTCAGAACCCAACATGAGGTTAGTCTTGGTGAAGGCTCAGAATCCTGGTCTTGGTGAAGGCTCAGAACCCAACATGAGGCTGGTCTTGGTGAAGGCTCCAATGGCTCATCGCACAATTGGCTAAAACCATATCGTCCAAAAGTAGGGATCTGTTTTCTCACAATGCAGACTATTGCGATGCCTTTGGTCCCCACAAGAGTGAAGTGAATGCAAAGCAGACAATTATGTACCATCTGAGACAGTCGAGTAATGCGGCTCCGGCCGAGATTATGTGGCCTTCTAACTGGTTGTGGTTCTCTAACTAGTTGACTGGTTGTGGTCGTCTTCTAGCTGGTTGTTATCTCTAACTGGGTGTGGTCTTTTAACTGGTGGTGGTCCTCTAATGGTTGTGGTCCTCTAATGGTTGTGGTCCTCTAATCGTTGTAGTCCTCTAACTGGTTGTGGTTCTCTAACTGGGTGTGGTCTTTTAACTGGCTCTAACTGGTTGTGGTCCTCTAGCTGGGTGTGGTCTGCAGGGTACAGTCTTGTTTCCTTTTGTTTCCTTACTTTTTAACAGGCCACTCCAATAGTGTTTTAAATAAACCATTTTTGCTCCTGCCCATAACTGGTCGCACTGCCAGTAGGAGTCAGCTCCAGCCTCCTTCATGAGTCAGCCATGAGTCAGCTCCAGCCTCCTTCATGAGTCAGCTAGGAGTCAGCTCCAGCCTCTTTCATGAGTCAGCCAGGAGTCAGCTATAGCCTCCTTCATGAGTCAGCCACGAGTCAGCTCCAGCCTCCTTCATGAGTCAGCCAGGAGTCAGCTCCAGCCTCTTTCATGAGTCAGCTAGGAGTCAGCTCCAGCCTCCTTCATGAGTCAGCCAGGAGTCAGCTCCAGCCTCCTTCATGCAGGAGTCAGCTGTAGCCTCCTTTCATGAGTCAGCCAGGAGTCAGCTCCAGCCTCTTTCATGAGTCAGCCAGGAGTCAGCTACAGCCTCCTTCATGAGTCAGCCAGGAGTCAGCTACAGCCTCCTTCATGAGTCAGCCAGGAGTCAGCTACAGCGTCCTTCATGAGTCAGCCAAGAGTCAGTTGCAGCCTCCTTCAAGGACTTGGCAAGAGTTGCACAGAAGAGCTCGAAGAATTAACCAAACATAGCAGATGTTATTCTATACCATGTATTTTGCTAAACTAATAAGCATAGACTACTGCTGTATGGGTGGCTGCATATAAGCATAGACTGCTGCTGTATGGGTGGCTGCATATAAGCATATACTGCTGTATGGGTGGCTGCATATAAGCATAGACTACTGCTGTATGGGTGGCTGCATATAAGCATAGACTACTGCTGTATGGTTGGCTGCTTATAAGCATAGACTACTGCTGTATGGGTGGCTGCATATAAGCATAGACTACTGCTGTATGGGTGGCTGCATATAAGCATAGACTACTGCTGTATGGGTGGCTGCATATAAGCATAGACTACTGCTGTATGGGTATAAGCATAGACTACTGCTGTATGGTTGGCTGCTTTTGGCAACTTTTTCTTCAAAGTATGCATCTGCAGTACATCACAACTGACCTAAATTCTAATTGAACTGCAAACATTGTTGATTATGTCATCGATAAACATATCCACCTGATGGTCCCCCCTCCTCCTCCCCCTGCAATCGAGAAACCATTATAGTCAGCACATGCACTTGAGGAGGTCTATAAATTCTGTGATTGTTATAAATGGACCTGCAGTGCACTAGTTATGCGAGGGGAGAAACAGAGAGATAGATAGATAGATAGATCTAATCCCATGAAGATGAACTTCAACAAGTCCTTCTTATAGTTGCCATGATTTTGGGGTCTGCGGTTTACTACCTATTCAAGATGCCGGGGGTCTTATTGGAGCTAATAGTGGCCCAAACCACCCACCATTAAGGTGTTTTTTTAGCTCGGCTATGAACTTTGGGGGGGGTAGATATTAGGCATTTAAAAAAGGTGGGTCAAACCAATGCAGGGGTACTAGTGAGCTCCCTGACATCACTTTGCTGCTATTAGCAGCACAAAGACTCTCGGGGTGCCTTGCATTCGCTAATATACACCCCTGAGGCAGATCCAAAAACTGCAAAAAGGCTGGGGGGAAAATCTTGAAATTCATTCATCTTCAAGGCCAGGAAATGCTTCATCTTCAAGGAGGCATCTTACCAGTTTATCTTCAAGGAGTGATCTTACCAGAAAATGTTTCATCTTCAAGGAGCCATTTTACCTGAAATGCTTCATCTTTAGGACCATCTTACCAGTTTATCTTCAAAGAGCCATCTCACCAGAAAGCTTCATCTTCAAGGAGCCATCTTACCAGGAAATGTTGCATCTTCAGGGATGCCATACATCCAGCTGTTTTATCTCACGAAACAAGCTAACGGGTGAAAACTCGGCCAATAATAATTACAGTGTTCTATAGAGCACTCTGTGCTAGAGTGCCATGTAAAATATATAGCCACAAACAGATGCTTCTGGTCTAGTGTTGGTTCAACAAAGCAAGCCCACAGGTGAAGACTTGTCTGAACGAGTCTTAGGAGCACAGACTTTAGTAAACAGATAAACACCTGCAGGGTCATATAGGCATCGTAGTAGTAGTATATATGTGTAAGCTTCATACACTCTTCATAGTGAAAGCTCTAGCTTCAGGTTCGAGTTGTAGATCTAGTGCCAGATCAGAGCTTTAATGAAGTTTCCATTACATACAATCACACCTTACCTTGGTTAGACTTCCCCATTCAAAAAGCCTCTTTTGCATCCACATTTGGCATTTTGGTCAAACCAAGATAAGGAGTGCTAGGGCTCTTCTTGTATATATACATATATTTCTAATTTGTGTGTGTCAATAATAAATAAATAAATAAATACACAAACAAACAAACAAACAAACAGATAAAAAAGTAAATAATATATATTTTTTTCTAGCGTTTTTTAATTTTTTTATAATAAATAAATAAATGCGCCAACAAATAGAGAGTAAATAAATATAAACAGACAAATAAAAACAAATAAATAAATAAATAAGTAATTATGTAAATAAATAAATAAATAAAGAAGAAAATTATATCTAATCATAAACTAGAACCCCACTAGGTATATTAGATTGCTACTGGACTGACAATAACCTTCTCCTTGAAATCTACTTTCTCGGTGTTTCGACTAGAATCAGTCACTAGAAATAGATGCTCAAGTTGATCAATGTAGTTTTGTTATGTCAACTGAGAGTTTGTATTAGAATTAGATTGACCTATCAAAACAAGGAGATAACCCTGTACAGTAAAGGGTTATTTGATGGTTATGGTCTACGTGGGTGCAATCTTGTGTGTGAATGCTTGAGGCATGCAAGACCCCCCCCCCCCTCCCCCACCACTCTACATGTATTGCTTCATAATACAAATGGGTGGAGTTTGGGTCAGATTTCATATTCTACAAGCACTGACGGTGAGTCCATGGTGATATGAAGAACTTCATGTAAGACAACCTCATGGGACATGATGCGAAGCTTAATGTTGGAACTGGCATGAGTGCAGGCAGACACAAGTCTAACACTGCCTCCTCACACTTGAACTAGTCTTTACACAGGAGTGCAGGCAGACACAAGTCTAACATTGCCTCCTCACACTTGAACTAGTCTTTACACAGGAGTGCAGGCAGACACAAGTCTAACACTGCCTCCTCACACTTGAACTAGTCTTTACACAGGAGTGCAGGCAGACACAAGTCTAACATTGCCTCCTCACACTTGAACTAGTCTTTACACAGGAGTGCAGGCAGACACAAGTCTAACATTACCTCCTCACACTTGAACTAGTCTTTACACAGGAGTGCAGGCAGACACAAGTCTAACACTGCCTCCTCACACTTGAACTAGTCTTTACACAGGAGTGCAGGCAGACACAAGTCTAACACTGCCTCCTCACACTTGGAACTAGTCTTTACACAGGAGTGCAGGCAGACACAAGTCTAACACTGCCTCCTCACACTTGAACTAGTCTTTACACAGGAGTGCAGGCAGACACAAGTCTAACACTGCCTCCTCACACTTGAACTAGTCTTTACACAGGAGTGCAGGCAGACACAAGTCTAACACTGCCTCCTCACACTTGAACTAGTCTTTACACAGGAGTGAAGGCAGGCACAAGTCTAACATTACCTCCTCAACTTGAACTAGTCTTTACACAGGAGTGCAGGCAGACACAAGTCTAACACTGCCTCCTCACACTTGAACTAGTCTTTACACAGGAGTGCAGGCAGACACAAGTCTAACACTGCCTCCTCACACTTGAACTAGTCTTTACACAGGAGTGCAGGCAGACACAAGTCTAACACTGCCTCCTCACACTTGAACTAGTCTTTACACAGGAGTGCAGGCAGACACAAGTCTAACATTACCTCCTCACACTTGAACTAGTAAGTACACAGGAGTGCAGGCAGACACAAGTCTAACATTACCTCCTCACACTTGAACTAGTCTTTACACAGGAGTGCAGGCAGACACAAGTCTAACACTGCCTCCTCACACTTGAACTAGTCTTTACACAGGAGTGCAGGCAGACACAAGTCTAACATTGCCTCCTCACACTTGAACTAGTCTTTACACAGGAGTGCAGGCAGACACAAGTCTAACATTACCTCCTCACACTTGAACTAGTCTTTACACAGGAGTGCAGGCAGACACAAGTCTAACACTGCCTCCTCACACTTGAACTAGTACACAGGAGTGCAGGCAGGCACAAGTCTAACATTACCTCCTCACACTTGAACTAGTACACAGGAGTGCAGGCAGACAAAAGTCTAACATTACCTCCTCACACTTGAACTAGTACACAGGAGTGCAGGCAGACAAAAGTCTAACATTACCTCCTCACACTTGAACTAGTACACAGGAGTGCAGGCAGACAAAAGTCTAACATTACCTCCTCACACTTGAACTAGTACACAGGAGTGCAGGCAGACAAAAGTCTAACATTACCTCCTCACACTTGAACTAGTACACAGGAGTGCAGGCAGACACAAGTCTAACACTGCCTCCTCACACTTGAACTAGTCTTTACACAGGCGTGCAGGCAGACACAAGTCTAACACTGCTTCCTCACACTTGAACTAGTCTTTACACAGGAGTGCAGGCAGACACAAGTCTAACACTGCCTCCTCACACTTGAACTAGTCTTTACACAGGAGTGCAGGCAGACACAAGTCTAACATTGCCTCCTCACACTTGAACTAGTCTTTACACAGGAGTGCAGGCAGACACAAGTCTAACATTGCCTCCTCACACTTGAACTAGTCTTTACACAGGAGTGCAGGCAGACACAAGTCTAACATTACCTCCTCACACTTGAACTAGTCTTTACACAGGAGTGCAGGCAGACACAAGTCTAACGCTGCCTCCTCACACTTGAACTAGTCTTTACACAGGAGTGCAGGCAGACACAAGTCTAACATTACCTCCTCACACTTGAACTAGTCTTTACACAGGAGTGCAGGCAGACACAAGTCTAACATTACCTCCTCACACTTGAACTAGTCTTTACACAGGAGTGCAGGCAGACACAAGTCTAACACTGCCTCCTCACACTTGAACTAGTCTTTACACAGGAGTGCAGGCAGACACAAGTCTAACATTGCCTCCTCACACTTGAACTAGTCTTTACACAGGAGTGCAGGCAGACACAAGTCTAACATTACCTCCTCACACTTGAACTAGTCTTTACACAGGAGTGCAGGCAGACACAAGTCTAACATTACCTCCTCACACTTGAACTAGTCTTTACACAGGAGTGCAGGCAGACACAAGTCTAACATTACCTCCTCACACTTGAACTAGTCTTTACACAGGAGTGCAGGCAGACACAAGTCTAACATTGCCTCCTCACACTTGAACTAGTCTTTACACAGGAGTGCAGGCAGACACAAGTCTAACATTACCTCCTCACACTTGAACTAGTCTTTACACAGGAGTGCAGGCAGACACAAGTCTAACACTGCCTCCTCACACTTGAACTAGTCTTTACACAGGAGTGCAGGCAGACACAAGTCTAACATTACCTCCTCACACTTGAACTAGTCTTTACACAGGAGTGCAGGCAGACACAAGTCTAACATTGCCTCCTCACACTTGAACTAGTCTTTACACAGGAGTGCAGGCAGACACAAGTCTAACATTACCTCCTCACACTTGAACTAGTCTTTACACAGGAGTGCAGGCAGGCACAAGTCTAACATTACCTCCTCACACTTGAACTAGTCTTTACACAGGAGTGCAGGCAGACACAAGTCTAACATTACCTCCTCACACTTGAACTAGTCTTTACACAGGAGTGCAGGCAGACACAAGTCTAACATTGCCTCCTCACACTTGAACTAGTCTTTACACAGGAGTGCAGGCAGACACAAGTCTAACATTACCTCCTCACACTTGAACTAGTCTTTACACAGGAGTGCAGGCAGGCACAAGTCTAACACTGCCTCCTCACACTTGAACTAGTCTTTACACAGGAGTGCAGGCAGACACAAGTCTAACATTACCTCCTCACACTTGAACTAGTCTTTACACAGGAGTGCAGGCAGACACAAGTCTAACACTGCCTCCTCACACTTGAACTAGTCTTTACACAGGAGTGCAGGCAGACACAAGTCTAACATTACCTCCTCACACTTGAACTAGTCTTTACACAGGAGTGCAGGCAGACACAAGTCTAACACTGCCTCCTCACACTTGAACTAGACTTTACACAGGAGTGCAGGCAGACACAAGTCTAACATTACCTCCTCACACTTGAACTAGTCTTTACACAGGAGTGCAGGCAGACACAAGTCTAACATTACCTCCTCACACTTGAACTAGTCTTTACACAGGAGTGCAGGCAGACACAAGTCTAACATTACCTCCTCACACTTGAACTAGTCTTTACACAGGAGTGCAGGCAGACACAAGTCTAACATTACCTCCTCACACTTGAACTAGTCTTTACACAGGAGTGCAGGCAGACACAAGTCTAACATTACCTCCTCACACTTGAACTAGTCTTTACACAGGAGTGCAGGCAGACACAAGTCTAACATTACCTCCTCACACTTGAACTAGTCTTTACACAGGAGTGCAGGCAGACACAAGTCTAACATTACCTCCTCACACTTGAACTAGTCTTTACACAGGAGTGCAGGCAGACACAAGTCTAACATTACCTCCTCACACTTGAACTAGTCTTTACACAGGAGTGCAGGCAGACACAAGTCTAACACTGCCTCCTCACACTTGAACTAGTCTTTACACAGGAGTGCAGGCAGACACAAGTCTAACACTGCCTCCTCACACTTGAACTAGTCTTTACACAGGAGTGCAGGCAGACACAAGTCTAACACTACCTCCTCACACTTGAACTAGTCTTTACACAGGAGTGCAGGCAGACACAAGTCTAACATTACCTCCTCACACTTGAACTAGTCTTTACACAGGAGTGCAGGCAGACACAAGTCTAACATTACCTCCTCACACTTGAACTAGTCTTTACACAGGAGTGCAGGCAGACACAAGTCTAACATTGCCTCCTCACACTTGAACTAGTCTTTACACAGGCGTGCAGGCAGACACAAGTCTAACATTACCTCCTCACACTTGAACTAGTCTTTACACAGGAGTGCAGGCAGACACAAGTCTAACATTACCTCCTCACACTTGAACTAGTCTTTACACAGGAGTGCAGGCAGACACAAGTCTAACATTACCTCCTCACACTTGAACTAGTCTTTACACAGGAGTGCAGGCAGACACAAGTCTAACATTGCCTCCTCACACTTGACTAGTCTTTACACAGGAGTGCAGGCAGACACAAGTCTAACGCTGCCTCCTCACACTTGAACTAGTCTTTACACAGGAGTGCAGGCAGACACAAGTCTAACATTACCTCCTCACACTTGAACTAGTCTTTACACAGGAGTGCAGGCAGACACAAGTCTAACATTGCCTCCTCACACTTGAACTAGTCTTTACACAGGCGTGCAGGCAGACACAAGTCTAACACTGCCTCCTCACACTTGAACTAGTCTTTACACAGGAGTGCAGGCAGACACAAGTCTAACATTGCCTCCTCACACTTGAACTAGTCTTTACACAGGAGTGCAGGCAGGCACAAGTCTAACATTGCCTCCTCACACTTGAACTAGTCTTTCACCAACTTTATCAACGTACAAATGTTGCTAATAACTACCCACTCACTGGTCACATGACTGAGGTTTCCTACATCTTTCCCCTTGATCCGGAACCTCTCAGTGGTGCCTGGGAGAAATGTAAACTCCATTGCCCCTCCTCCTTTAAGCAGTCTCCTCCGCTTGACAGTTCCACTGGACCCCTGCAGCGACACATAGACCCTGGCTGAGGTGCCTGCGCTAGGGATGGAGCCAGTCTTCACCGCTACCTTGTATACACACTTCAGGGAAGGAGTTTGGCAGGGCTTAGAAGATGGACCTCGCGTGGAGCAGCTGCCTGTAAGTATGGATAACGAGATACCTCTAGGTGAAATTCTTGGGGAATTTATGATTTCCCATTTTTACCAAAGCCACTAACCATCTAAAATTTGAGGGGATTGTAATGCAGTCATTGAAACGGGTATGACCACGCACCTATGAATATCAATACTTGCTTCCACCGATGTGTGGCAGCCCTTGCCTTCACTTCGCTTGTCTGTCTGTCTCTGCATTACCAAAATTACTATTAATTATTTTGTTGTTGAATGATATTTAGCAAACTTGGTGGGCAGACATGTACCAAAGAACAGTCCTTAAATTTCGAACTTAAAGGTCAGTGGTAGAACAGCATCCTATTATACAGATTTCCATTGAGTTTGTGATGACCTTGCAGTGCAGTGGGGCTCCCCTCCACTGGGTCTACAAAAGTGGATTTAATAAGTCCCTACCATATGCACGTCTTCCTTGAGGCTAGAGAAAATCTATAACTCACCTGCACCTCCAGTACTTGGCTCATGCTGTGAAGCCACAGTGCTGAACACATTCTGTTCCGGTTCTTTGAAGCGGATAGCTAAGTTGTAAAAAGCCTGATGGATATTGACCTTTTGTTTCTAGTGGACTTGGCTCTTTGCCATGGGTGGCCATTACGGCTACAGTGAGGAGTTGGCACACATCTAAAATATGCAAATCAATGTTTGCAGCAACTTCCTGCTAAGCAGGTCTGGTGCTAGCCTAGGCATGCATTTGTTACCAGCTTAAGAAGGTTTGGGCTACTATACAGGCAGCCCAGGCCTAACCAATCTTTGACTCATAAAAAACACATGTGTATTTATTATTGTCCATGAACTCTCAGTTGACATAATAACATTATAATCACCTTCTCAATAATCAACTTCAAATTGTATTCACTCGACGTTTCGACTAGATGCTCTAGCCTTCATCAGGAATAATGACTAGATGCTCTAGCTTTCATCAGGAATAATGATAGATGCTCTAGCCTTCATCAGGAATAATGATAGATGCTCTAGCCTTCATCAGGAATAATGATAGATGCTCTAGCCTTCATCAGGAATAATGACTAGATGCTCTAGCCTTCATCAGGAATAATGACTAGATGCTCTAGCCTTCACCAGGAATAATGACTAGATGCTCTAGCCTTCATCAGGAATAATGACTAGATGCTCTAGCCTTCATCAGGAATAATGACTAGATGCTCTAGCCTTCATCAGGAATAATGACTAGATGCTCTAGCCTTCATCAGGAATAATGACTAGATGCTCTAGCCTTCATCAGGAATATTAGATGCTCTAGCCTTCATCAAGAATTCCTGATGAAGGCTAGAGCGTTTAGTCGAAATGTTGAGTGAATACAATTTAAAGTTGATTATTGAGAAGGTGATTATACTAATCATTATTGTTATTAATTTATTTACTGTCTGTTTGTATTGTTGTTTATTAATTCATTTATTGTTTGTTTATTATTTTTCTGTTCATTAATTATCATTAAGTATGTTCATTAATTAAGTATTGTTGTTTAGTATTGTTGTTTATTACTTGTTTATTTATTAATTTGTTTGTATTGTTTATTAATTGTTTATTCGTTACTTTATGTGATTGTATTGTAATTAATTATTCTCCTGTACGTCTCTTTCTCTAGGGCTCTCTATTTCTAAAGTGTTGGCCGCCACACACAGTGACTCAATTGAACTTAGTTGACACTGACTCTAAGAATATATAGATTATGCTCGTGGGTGTGGCTAATAAAAAGAGGTGGGTGTTGAAGCAGAATTCACCTGACCAATAGCAAACAGCTTCCGCCATACCCTGTTAAGTGGGGCAGAGTTCAAAGTGTCTCCCTTCCAAAGAGCTTCCAGTTAGTGCACAGTATAAGTGAAGGACAACAAGTCACTTACTAGTTGACCTGAAGGAGAGAGATGAAGCAATTCTGGGTTGCTGGGTGATTTCCAGAGAGTACAGAAGCTTCCTCCTGAAGTAGTGGGTAAGGTGTGGGTCAGATAGAGAATAATAGTTCTGTTTGCTGCTCATGCTCCTGTGTAGGTCCTCAGGGTAGTCGGTGCTCAACTTGGCACGAAATGGCCGCAACGCAAAAGGAGTGGACAAAGAACCATCTCTGGAAACTAGGCTTGAAGAATGAGCGAACTTGAACATGTCAGCAGCTAGTTGTTTTTTCACCAAGCTTGAAGTTTAGAAGTTTCTATGGTGATAAACTGGTAAGGGATCGCTGGAGGTGAAATGGTCTCATGCAGCCGAAATCATGAAACTGAAGGCGAAGCGGGTCAAAGTCATGATTGAAACCTCTTTCGTTTCTGGATTTACAGTACTGATTAGCTAATAATAGCTCAAGGAAGGATCGGGCCCAGTTGCAGCTGAGGTAGCCGCCAAGATGAGCGTCCACGCTCCCAGCTTTATCAGTAGCATCAGACAAGCCATGGACCTTGGGCTTGATCCAGCCCTTGTGGATAATACACCTCGCCTTCTTGATATGCTCAACAGGTCGGACAAACTCCAGAAGTTTCTAATGCGTAGAGATGGTCGTGGCTACACCCTCCTCCATCTGGCTGCAGAGAGGAACCAACCCGAGTCTCTCAAGTGTTTGCTCATCAAAGAAGGTTAGTACACCTAGTGACAACTACATTAGAACATGCTGAATAATGATCCTTAAAGGATTGAGTCCATCAGACATTAGCTACAGATATTTGACATGGTGAGATATGGGTAGAACATCATCGTCTATCAAGGGTAGAAGCCGTTGGAATCTGATGATGAGGTAAGTCAGGACTCCAGTGCTTGGGGGAAGAAAAGTGTACTGTGGTGTTAGTAGTTGTGAAGTGAGTGTAAATGGGCCCGAGTTAAGTGTAGATGAAGGATGAAGTGAGATGGGTGCCAAGCATCCTAGTAGTATATATAATATTATGTGAATGCATGAAAGAAGAATGAGGTTATTTCTCTCCCATAAGGAAAGCTGTGGAATTATCACATTCAGGTGTATTTTAATATTGGCATTTGTGCAGTTAGCATGGACAGGTGTGACAAACAGTAGTAGAGTATAATGGCACGGGGTTCCACTCTCCAGAATATTTCCCCCGTATAATGGCACGGGGTTCCACTCTCCAGAATATTTCCCCCGTGACTCCTTTTGCTAACCATCTCCCATGAAATTTAACTTTCAAAAGTATCCCGGGATGCAGTGCAGTTGTGCATATTCATGATGAAGAGTCCCCTGCAGAAACTCTTGTGCAGTGATGATGTTGCTATGGCAATGTGTGTTGCAGTGCAGTGCAAGGTGATTGTCTCGGCCTCTCTGCTGTGTGCACAGCTCTGTACCATTGCAGGTTATCCAGCGGGAGACAGTGTGTATGTATGTGTGTAGATATGCTTGTGTCTGTCTTAGGTGCTTCCAACGGATCTATGGTATCGATCGACCCATCTTGAACCCTAGCCTTACTCCTAGCCCTAGCCCTAGCTAAGGATGGCTCCATGGAAAGTGTTGCCTAGCCCTAGCCCTAGCCCTAGCCCTAGCTAAGGATGGCTATGAACAGTGTTGCCTAGCCTAGCCCTAGCCCCTATCCCTAGGCCTAGCTAAGGATGGCTCCATGGACAGTGTTGCCTAGCCCTAGCCCTAGCCCTATACCTATCCCTAGCCCTAGCTAAGGATGGCTCCATGGACAGTGTTGCCTAGCCCTAGCCCTAGCCCTATACCTATCCCTAGCCCTAGCTAAGGATGGCTCCATGGACAGTGTTGCCTAGCCCTAGCCCTAGCCCTATACCTATCCCTAGCCCTAGCTAAGGATGGCTCCATTGACAGTGTTGCCTAGCCCTAGCCCTAGCCCTATACCTATCCCTAGCCCTAGCTAAGGATGGCTCCATGGACAGTGTTGCCTAGCCCTAGCCCTAGCCCTAGCTAAGGATGGCTATGGACAGTGTTGCACTATATTGGCTTGGCCCCACAAAACACAGATAGGAGCAGTCCATCTCTTAGCCTATTTGGTGGGGTTAGGGATAGTGCCAAGGCCAGGGTTACTTGGGATAGGGCTAATGCCAGGACTAGGCTAGGGGTGGGCTAGTGCCACGGCTAGGGCTAGGGCTAGTGGCGGGATAGTGCCAGGGCTAGGGCTAGAGAATGAGGTAGGGATAGGGCTAGAGATAGGGCTAGGGATAGTGTCAGGGCTAGGGATAGTGCCAGGTCTAGGGCTAGGGGTGGGGATAGTGCCTGGTCTAGGGCTAGGGGTTGGGATAGTGCCAGGTCTAGGGCTAGGGGTTGGGATAGTGCCAGGTCTAGGGCTAGGGATAGTTGGTATAAGGATAGGGCTAGGGCTATGGATAGTGCCAGGGATAGGGATAGGGATAGTGCCAAGGCTAGGGATAGGGCTAGGGCTAGGGGTGGGATAGTGCCAAGGCTAGGGTGGGGGGTGGTGATAGTGCTAGGGCTAGGGGTGGTGATAGTGCTAGGGCTAGGGATAGGGGTGGGATAGTGCTAGGGCTAGGGATAGGGGTGGTGATAGTGCTAGGGCTAGGGATAGGGGTGCAGGGCTATGAATAGTTGGGATAAGGATAGGGCTAGAGGTAGGTGTAGGATAGTGCCAGTGCTAGGGCATGGCTTCATTTAGTGTGTGTGGCTTGGAACTGAGATGTAGGTAGCCAATTTTAACAAAGTTTATACTCAACAAGGACTACGTGCAAATGCACAAGGTTAGTAAAGCCAAGCATGCCACGGTCAACTTAAACTGCTACTCTTCTTCCCTTTCTGCTGCATAATCTATCACTGTTTCCAGATCACTGTTTGTCACTTTTTACGGACTATCGATGGCAATTTTCATTGAGGTGTGAAAGACTGGAGTCACTCGAGCTGCTTCATAGATGAGTTTTTATTAATCTCATCGGAGAGAAGCTTCTCTCTATGGAGGCAGTAGCAACAGGTGTGGACAAGACTGCGGCAAGCGTGTTCAAGTTTGGGGTTTTTCAACAGTTCATTTGACTGACACTTCATGTTGTCTTTAGGATGCTTAGCCATGAACTGATCCACTCTGTACTAATGTCAGGAGATATCATTGGTTCCTTTACCTCCGCAGATCTCTCTGTGCCCTAGTGAGCAGGGAGTGTGCTAAAAGACTTTTCTCCATACGAGGACAGATTGTTAGAGTCCACACTTGCACTTTCCTTAGGTCAAAGGTACTCAGTGCTTGCAAAACATCTCCAGAAGAAGCAAAAAAACCTCAAAATATCCTTCCAGATGACTGATGAGCTTTTGCTACTTATTCCTGGAACAACTTGATGTCTGCCTGAGTAATTTCTATTCAGTTGCAGGTTTCCCTCTCATCCAATAGCTCGACTCAATTTTCTGCTGGTAGAACTGCATCATCCAACATGTGGAGGGTTGCATCGACAAGACTGGATGATGTGATGGACAGTCCAAATGTTCTGTCTGGAGTGTTTCACTGAGTTTGGCTACCTGTTGAAGTGTGTAGTCAAGCAAGAACATTGCTGCAACTGTTGTCTGCTTACTGAGAGCTTAGCTAAGTCCCAATGCTTCTGGCTCATGTGTACTATCATGGGTGTTATCTAGAGAAGTAATGATCACAGAATAGCTTACTTTTGCTGTCTCCAGCGAGCACCAGAAAGCTTGATCATCTTCAATTCTGGCATATCAAGTACACACTGGATCTCTTTAAGGGATTCTGGTCTCTTTGGGGAGTAATGGAAAAAATTTAAATTTCAAAAGAGACATGAGTGTTGAATAAACATCCTTTATTCCTGCAGTTTATTCCTGCAGGCACCATACTGCAGTACACTGCAGTACCATACTACAGTACACTGCAGGGACCATACTACAGTACACTGCATGGACCATACTACAGTACACTGCAGTACCATACTACAGTACACTGCAGGGACCATACTACAGTACACTGCAGGTACCATACTAGTACACTGCAGGCACCATACTACAGTACACTGCAGGCACCATACTACAGTACACTGCAGGGACCATACTACAGTACACTGCAGGCACCATACTACAGTACACTGCAGGGACCATACTACAGTACACTGCAGTACCATACTACAGTACACTGCATGTACCATACTACAGTACACTGCAGGCACCATACTACAGTACACTGCATGTACCATACTACAGTACACTGCAGGTACCATACTACTAGTACACTGGTGGAACAGCTGTGGCCAACATTAAGGGCAAAGATCCCAACAGGTGGAGTTGACTAATCAAGTTGAGGGTGATCAAGCTATAATATTAATTAATGGCAATTACTATGAATATATTCATGACCATCATGGCATGAGTGTCACAAGATCAAGTTGAGCGTCAATCAGAATACTGATGGCGGCAGTCCGTCCAAAAGGTCCTCTTCATTACGTAGAGATATTTCACGTATCAGAGTAGGATTACATATAGCACCAGTGATTCTAGCTCAAGCACAACCATTCTTGCTAATACCAGGATGACTCTCAAAGGGTTGGTTCTTATGGCCTCTAGTGCTGCTGTAGCCATCCTTCTCTAGCCTCTAGTGCTGCTATAGCCATCCTTCTCTAGCCTCTAGTGCTGTAGCCATCCTTCTCTAGCCTCTAGTGCTGCTGTAGCCATCTCTCTAGCCTCTAGTGCTGCTGTAGCCATCCTTCTCTAGTGCTGCTGTAGCCATCCTTCTCTAGCTGCTATAGCCATCCTTCTCTAGCCTCTAGTGCCATCCTTCTCTAGCCTCTAGTGCTGCTATAGCCATCCTTCTCTAGCCTCTAGTGCTGCTATAGTCATCCTTCTCTAGCCTCTAGAGTGATGCTGTAGCCATCCTTCTCTAGCCTCTAGTGCTGCTGTAGTCATCCTTCTCTGGCCTCGAGTAGCTAGCACTGTCTCCACACTGTTAGCTACTTCAGTCTGCCATTTCTCCAACCCAGTTTGTTCCGCTGTTGGAAGGATAGCTTTCTTCTTGAAGTATTTGAATAGACTCATTCTTCTACTAAATGTGTTTGCTGCATTTAGACCAAGCTTTCTTCAGCGTACCACATGTGGCTAATGTTTGCACACGTGCAATAAATATAATTGTGTTTGTTTTAATTTGTGCTGATTGCAGCCGAGTCACACGATTTAGCATGATTAGAATACTCCACAACTTGCATGATTAGAATGCCCCACAACTTGCATGATTAGAATGCTCCACAACTTGCATGATTAGAATGCTCCACAACTTGCATGATTAGAATGCTCCACAACTTGCATGATTAGAATGCTCCACAACTTGCATGATTAGAATGCTCCACAACTTGCATGATTAGAATTCTCCACAACTTGCATGATTAGAATGCTCCCACAACTTGCATGATGTAAGTGCTCTCTCTATATATATTCATGTGTGAATGTGGAGGGGATCATTTTCCGTGATGTGATCACGGAAAATGGACACTTGAATTTATATTATGAAATGGAATGACCATAAGAGGCTTATACATAATTATTCTAGGGTGGTTTTGTTGACTAATCACTATGTGCAGCTGAAGTCTTAGATCTAGGTTGGATAACTAATTAACCCACACTAGCAAATTGCATTTTACAAGTGTTATTGAAAAATGTGATTGGTGACTACAGCTCCTGACCTTAAAAGGGTAAATGCTACTGCATGTGCACATGGTAGAAAGAATGGCAGATTTGGCCCCTCCAAGAGCTAAGAAGGCTAAAAGGAGTGCTCCAGTTAGCGTATCAGCAGAGGAACGTGCCAAGCAATTCAAAGAAGACATTTATGCTGACACTGACAGTGGTGTGTTGTTCTGCAAATATTGTGAGCATGGCATAGATTTCTCAAGAGTTGACACTGTAAAGGATCACCTGAAGAGTAAGAAGCAACAGCACCAGGAAAAAGCTGAAGGAAACTCAGAATAGTGCATAGCCCTAATCCACTTGTTTTGTACGACTACTGGGGTGGCAAGCAGGATCGGCTTCCTACTCTTTCCTCTATTGCAAGAGATGCTATGTGGCTGCCAGTGACCTCAGTGGATGTGGAGAGAAGCTTCTTCCAATACAAGCATCTTCTCAGTGATAGAAGGGAGAGACTTACTGAGGAGAACACTGAGCGACTAATGATGCAATGGAGACGTAGAGGGACAGTTTAATGTTTAGTTAGTTGTTTTTTTCCTTTCTCATGAGAAAGGGGACAGTTTGGTTGTTTTTCACTCAAACTATTATTTGCATTTGTACCGCTTTTCATAAACATAAATTTGAAACGGAAAATTTTCTGAAGGTTGATGATGAAACGGAATCAGGTAAAACATGAAACGGAAAATGTCATTTTTGAAATGATCCCCTCTATGAATTTGTGTGTGTGCACATATGTACATGTCTATGGAGTGTATTTCCATAGATAATTTACCTCAGGGACACCTCTCTCCCTGCAGGCTGTGTAAATCCACTCACCCTGGCTGTGTAGTAATCTACTCACCCTGGCTATGTAATAATCTACTCACCCTGGCTATGTAGTAATCTACTCACCCTGGCTGTGTAGTAATCCACTCACCCTGGCTGTGTAGTAATCCACTCGCGATATTCAGTTGGACTGATGATTTCCCTCTCTGTGGATATAAACAATCAGAGGACCTGACTGCTCTCAGCAAGATGGCAACCAGGAGGACCTGACTGCTCTCAGCAAGATGGCAACCAGGAGGACCTGACTGCTCTAGCTAGCTAGCAAGCAACCTGAGGACTATTTTCACTTCGTATGTAGTGAATGATGCTAAAAAACAAATTACAATCGGTTGGGAAAAAAGGCTTGTTAGCCAAACACAAAGTCAACAAGTATGCTTCTATTCTGTTACCATGGCAGCTAACCCCATCATTATTATTATGCTTTTATTCTGTTACCATGGCAGCTAACCCCACCATTATTGCTATGCTTCTATTCTGTTACCATGGCAGCTACCCCAACCATTATTATTATGCTTTTATTCTGTTACCATGGCAGCTAACCCCAACCATTATTACTATGCTTCTATTCTGTTACCATGGCAGCTAACCCCAACCATTATTACTATGCTTCTATTCTGTTACCATGGCAGCTAACCCCAACCATTATTACTATGCTTCTATTCTGTTACCATGGCAGCTAACCCCAACCATTATTGCTATGCTTCTATTCTGTTACCATGGCAGCTAACCCCACCATTATTGCTATGCTTCTATTCTGTTACCATGGCAGCTACCCCAACCATTATTGCTATGCTTCTATTCTGTTACCATGGCAGCTAACCCCAACCATTATTACTATGCTTCTATTCTGTTACCATGGCAGCTAACCCCACCATTATTGCTATGCTTCTATTCTGTTACCATGGCAGCTAACCCCAACCATTATTGCTATGCTTCTATTCTGTTACCATGGCAGCTAACCCCACCATTATTGCTATGCTTCTATTCTGTTACCATGGCAGCTACCCCAACCATTATTGCTATGCTTCTATTCTGTTACCATGGCAGCTAACCCCAACCATTATTACTATGCTTCTATTCTGTTACCATGGCAGCTAACCCCAACCATTATTACTATGCTTCTATTCTGTTACCATGTCAGCTACCCCCACCATTATTGCTATGCTTCTATTCTGTTACCATGGCAGCTACCCCAACCATTATTGCTATGCTTCTATTCTGTTACCATGGCAGCTACCCCAACCATTATTGCTATGCTTCTATTCTGTTACCATGGCAGCTAACCCCAACCATTATTGCTATGCTTCTATTCTGTTACCATGGCAGCTAACCCCAACCATTATTACTATGCTTCTATTCTGTTACCATGGCAGCTAACCCCAACCATTATTACTATGCTTCTATTCTGTTACCATGGCAGCTAACCCCACCATTATTGCTATGCTTTTATTCTGTTACCATGGCAGCTAACCCCAACGTGTGTTCATCTGGTACAACGAAGGAGGTGACTCCACTGCATGTGGCAGCCTACCTGGGGAACTTGGCCTGCTTGCAACTGCTCATCCAATCTGGAGGGGATGTGCTGGTGACAGATAACGAACAGAAGACGCCGCTGGAGTATGCCAGGGTTAAAGGACAGAACCAGTGTCTTAATTATCTTCATGATGAGCTGGGTGAGTACAAGAAGAAGGGGGGGGGGTGGGGCAGGGTGGAGAGAAGTTGAGAGTATGTTGAGAAGAGAAGGGTATAAAAGTGAGGATGAAAAAGGTAAGGATGGTGGAGGGGAAGAGAAGGTGGAGGTGAGGATGGTGGAGGGGAAGAGAAGGTGGAGGTAAGGATGGTGGAGGGGAAGAGTAGGCGGAGGAGCAAGTCTGTCTTAACTGCATTGTAGGTCCTGGGCAGAGCACTATACTGGGCCCTCTACCCATCCACTGGTGAAGCACTATACTGGGCCCTCTACCCACCCACTGGTGAAGCACTATACTGGGCCCTCTACCCACCCACTGGTGAAGCACTATACTGGGCCCTCCACCCACCCACTGGTGAAGCACTATACTGGGCCCTCCACCCACCCACTGGTGAAGCACTATACTGGGCCCTCCACCCACCCACTGGCAGAGCACTGTACTGGGCCCTCCATCCATGACTTGCTGCTTGTGTATGGAGGTGTTGTCTCTAGCTTGTGGAGTAGAGGTGACTTGCTGCATGTGTATGGAGGTGTTGTCTCTAGCTTGTGGAGTAGAGGTGACTTGCTGCATGTGTGTGGAGGTGTTGTCTCTAGCTTGTGGAGTAGAGGTGACTCGCTGCATGTGTATGTGGTGTTGTCTCTAGCTGGTGGAGTAGAGGTGACTTGCTGCATGTGTATGAGGTGTTGTCTCTAGCTTGTGGAGTAGAGGTGACTTGCTGCATGTGTATGGAGGTGTTGTCTCTAGCTTGTGGAGTAGAGGTGACTTGCTACATGTGTATGGAGGTGTTGTCTCTAGCTTGTGGAGTAGAGGTGACTTGCTGCATGTGTATGAGGTGCTGTCTCTAGCTTGTGGAGTAGAGGTGACTTGCTGCATGTGTATGAGGTGTTGTCTCTAGCTTGTGGAGTAGAGGTGACTTGCTGCATGTGTATGAGGTGTTGTCTCTAGCTTGTGGAGTAGAGGTGACTTGCTGCATGTGTATGAGGTGTTGGAGTGCTGCAGTGTCCATGAATATGTCCAACACCTGTAGTCACCACTTAGGCTCTAAGGTCACCTCCTAGGTGCTAAGGTCAACTCCTAGGCGCTAAGGTCACCTCCTAGGCTTAGTGTCATCTTCTAGGATCTAAGTCAAATAAACTAGACCAAGCATGTGCTGGTTGATTTAGAGGTGTTTTTTTAAAAATTAGTGTTACTAGGGCTTTTGTGGGTTTGAGAAAATTTTCGGGGATATGTCTAAATGTCCCCACAGTAATTATCTGTGCACCACAGGTGTAGTGATGGTTACCTGTGGTTTTAGGGTCTTTGCCTAGCATGCCCATGTGTTGGAGGGGATGGTGGAGGGGAAGAAGTGGGGATGGTGGAGGGGTGACTAATGATAAGAGGGAGCCTTGAGTCATATGAAACCATGATTATATATGTACATCTCCCCGTACATTCATTTATGTGTCTGTTGCAGCTAGGAGACAGAGAGTGGAGGCCAGACAGATTGAAGAGGTCCTCTCAGGTATGCTTTATGAAGCTCCACCCCCTAGCTCTGTCCTAGTGTGTGCGCACATGTCAGGTGCACATGTGCAATGGTCACCTGACAATGGGTGTGGCATCAGTGTCGGGTAATCCTGCAGTTTCTCATTGTAGTTTCTGGCATTTTTCTCTAACTCTTGTTTTTCTCTGGACAAACCAGTTATGTTTCTGTCTGGTTAAACCAGTTAAACCAGTTATGTTTCTCTCTGGACAAACCAGTTATGTTTCTCTCTGGACAAACCAGTTATGTTTCTCTCCTCTCTGGAAAAACCAGTTATATGTTTCTCTCTGGAAAAACCAATTATGTCTCTCTCTGGACAGACCAGTTATGCTTCTCTCTCGACAAACCAGTTTTTCTGCCATCATGCCTGGTGGTGGAGGAGTGTGTATATAGTGGCAGCCTCCCTCCATCTTGCCTGGTGGAGGAGTGTGTATATAGTGGCAGTACTCTCACCAGCATGCTCTCTGACAGCTCCACTCTCACCAGCATGCTCTCTGACAGCTCCACTCTCACCAGCATGCTCTCTGACAGCTCCACTCTCACCAGCATGCTCTCTGACAGCTCCACTCTCACCAGCATGCTCTCTGACAGCTCCACTCTCACCAGCATGCTCTCTGACAGCTCCACTCTCACCAGCATGCTCTCTGACAGCTCCACTCTCACCAGCATGCTCTCTGACAGCTCCACTCTCACCAGCATGCTCTCTGACAGCTCCACTCTCACCAGCATGCTCTCTGACAGCTCCACTCTCACCAGCATGCTCTCTGACAGCTCCACTCTCACCAGCATGCTCTCTGACAGCTCCACTCTCACCAGCATGCTCTCTGACAGCTCCACTCTCACCAGCATGCTCTCTGACAGCTCCACTCTCACCAGCATGCTCTCTGACAGCTCCACTCTCACCAGCATGCTCTCTGACAGCTCCACTCTCACCAGCATGCTCTCTGGCAGCTCCACTCTCACCAGCATGCTCTCTGACAGCACATCTCAAAAGCAATGAACCCCATACCTTGCCAGTAAACTAGGATCGTTTACATTGGGTTCGAGTTTGAAAGATCATTACTCTATGAATCTCATTACATCACTTCCTGTAGTATACTAGACACTTCCTGTAGTATACCAGGCACCAGTGCCATAGCTTCTTCAAGGGAGTCTAGCATTTTTTCCATGTAACCGTGAAGTGTATCACATGAGCACAGTGTATGGTAAGGTACGAGGGAATCTGGTAAAGGTTAGCAGATATAAGGCATGGAAGAGGTCTATTGCAGGCAGAAATCTGGTAAGCCTAGTTCCAAACAAGAAAAGATTCTAGCTTCAAGCTGTTGGGATACTGCCACATTCATAGCCTCTCAGTGCAGAGCATGTTAGTATACTGCCACATTCATAGCCTCTCAGTGCAGAGCATGTTAGGATACTGCCACATTCATAGCCTCTCAGTGCAGAGCATGTTAGGATACTGCCACATTCATAGTCTCTCAGTACAGAGCATGTTAGGATACTGCCACGTTCATAGCCTCTCAGTGCAGAGCATGTTAGGTGTTAGGATACTGCCACATTCATAGCCTCTCAGTGCAGAGCATGTTAGGATACTGCCACATTCATAGCCTCTCAGTGCAGAGCATGTTAGGATACTGCCTCATTCATAGCCTCTCAGTACAGAGCATGTTAGGATACTGCCACATTCATAGCCTCTCAGTGCAGAGCATGTTAGGATACTGCCACATTCATAGCCTCTCAGTGCAGAGCATGTTAGGATACTGCCTCATTCATAGCCTCTCAGTACAGAGCATGTTAGGATACTGCCACATTCATAGCCTCTCAGTGCAGAGCATGTTAGGATACTGCCACATTCATAGCCTCTCAGTGCAGAGCATGTTAGGATACTGCCACATTCATAGCCTCTCAGTGCAGAGCATGTTAGGATACTGCCACATTCATAGCCTCTCAGTGCAGAGCATGTTAGGATACTGCCACATTCATAGCCTCTCAGTGCAGAGCATGTTAGGATACTGCCACATTCATAGCCTCTCAGTGCAGAGCATGTTAGGATACTGCCACATTCATAGCCTCTCAGTGCAGAGCATGTTAGGATACTGCCACATTCATAGCCTCTCAGTACAGAGCGTGTTAGGATACTGCCACATTCATAGCCTCTCAGTGCAGAGCATGTTAGGATACTGCCACATTCATAGCCTCTCAGTGCAGAGCATGTTAGGATACTGCCACATTCATAGCCTCTCAGTGCAGAGCATGTTAGGATACTGCCACATTCATAGCCTCTCAGTGCAGAGCATGTTAGGATACTGCCACATTCATAGCCTCTCAGTGCAGAGCATGTTAGGATACTGCCACATTCATAGCCTCTCAGTGCAGAGCATGTTAGGATACTGCCACATTCATAGCCTCTCAGTGCAGAGCATGTTAGGATACTGCCACATTCATAGCCTCTCAGTGCAGAGCATGTTAGGATACTGCCACATTCATAGCCTCTCAGTGCAGAGCATGTTAGGATACTGCCACATTCATAGCCTCTCAGTGCAGAGCATGTTAGGATACTGCCACATTCATAGCCTCTCAGTACAGAGCGTGTTAGGATACTGCCACATTCATAGCCTCTCAGTGCAGAGCATGTTAGGATACTGCCACATTCATAGCCTCTCAGTGCAGAGCATGTTAGGATACTGCCACATTCATAGCCTCTCAGTGCAGAGCATGTTAGGATACTGCCACATTCATAGCCTCTCAGTGCAGAGGAGTCGATGGATGCACTGGAAAGACAAGTGAAAGTTTATGCCAATATATATAATATACTATACTATATATACAAATCCTGAAAGTGAGTTGATGTTCTGTCTGGCCACACTCATAACACACACACATACATACACATCACATACATATACTCACACACACACATCACACACATGCACACCACACTCATACACACACATACACACCACACTCATACACACACCACACTCATACACACACCACACTCATACACTCACACCACACTCATACACTCACAAACCACACTCATACAAACACCACCCTCTTACATACCACACTTATACACACCACACTCAAGGGACAGTGCACTGGCACAATTGTTTGGCTGAGTCAAGGGACAGTGCACTGGCACAATTGTTTGGCTGAGTCAAGGGGCAGTACACTGGCACAATTGTTTGGCTGAGTCAAGGGAGAGTGCACTGGCACAATTGTTGGCACAATTGTTTGGCTGAGTCAAGGGGGGCAGGCACTGGCACAATTGTTTGGCTGAGTCAAGGGGGGCAGGCACTGGCACAATTGTTTGGCTGAGTCAAGGGGCAGTGCACTGGCACAATTGTTTGGCTGAGTCAAGGGGCAGGCACTGGCACAATTGTTTGGCTGAGTCAAGGGGCAGGCACTGGCACAATTGTTTGGCTGAGTCAAGGGGCAGGCACTGACACAATTGTTTGGCTGAGTCAAGAGGCAGGCACTGACACAATTGTTTGGCTGAGTCAAGGGACAGTGCACTGGCACAATTGTTTGGCTGAGTCAAGGGGCAGTGCACTGGCACAATTGTTTGGCTGAGTCATTGTTGCTGTTTATGACCACCATAGACACAGCACTGTATAGCTGCAGGCAGATACCAAGTTCATGGTCGTTATTATTGTCAACAAGGACTTCGTTCAGTTCAATCTCTTCTTCATCCTCCTCCTTCAGTGATGAGAATGGATCTTCTTCATCGCTGTCACTCTCTTCCAACAGCTGGTGCATAGGTTCAGGACCAGCTAAAGCGGCTTCTCTATCATCCTTGGCAGCAGTGAATCTCATCTTCGGACCTCCAGCTAGACATTCCACAAGCACAGAATGATTTCTTTATCAACTCGGCAGTTTTTACAGTTATTGTAAAAGATTTACTAACTGCACGCTGGTGCTAGTGCATTGGTAACTAGGTGTGCTACAATTGGAAGGCTGAATTTTAAAGTGCGAGTTCTATTAGAGTAAATATGTCAAATACATATAATATTCACATAATAATATATATATACATGTAAATAATATATATATACATGTAATAGGGTACATACATATATAATAGAGTACATACATATATACATGTAATAGGGTACATGCATATGTATACATGTAATAGGGTACATGTATATATACATGTAATAGGGTACATACATATATACATGTAATAGGGTATATACATATACATGTAATAGGGTACACACATATATACATGTATATACATATAATAGTGTGTATAGTACATATATACATATAGGGTGCACACTTTCTCGAATAATTATAGTTCTTCAATAATATTTGTCTTCATATTTCAGTCGGATAGCTCTCTCTGTGTGCTCTCTTTTGATATTACTAACTCAATGTTGCATAAATATAACCTTGCCAAAGTTACATGCAGTCAAAGTGGGTACCTCAAAATCAAGTGCTTGAACTGGCTACAGCTGTGGCTCCTGATGGGGAGTGCTCATCGCTATCTGTGGCAAGAGAAAGTCCTCCACCTGCCCTCCACCTGCCATGCACCTGCCCTGCACCTGCCATGCACCTGCCCTGCACCTGCCATGCACCTGCCCTGCACCTGCCCTGCACCTGCCCTGCACCTGCCATGCACCTGCCCTGCACCTGCCATGCACCTGCCCTGCACCTGCCCTGCACCTGCCCTGCACCTGCCCTGCACCTGCCCTGCACCTGCCCTGCACCTGCCCTGCACCTGCCCTCCACCTGCCATGCACCTGCCATGCACCTGCCCTGCACCTGCCATGCACCTGCCCTGCACCTGCCATGCACCTGCCCTGCACCTGCCCTGCACCTGCCCTGCACCTGCCATGCACCTGCCCTGCACCTGCCCTGCACCTGCCCTGCACCTGCCCTGCACCTGCCATGCACCTGCCATGCACCTGCCCTGCCCTGCACCTGCCCTGCACCTGCCCTGCCCTGCACCTGCCCTGCACCTGCCCTACACTTACTCTGTACAATGAGTGTTTCCATTTGCTAAAACGCTATAACGATCAAATGGTCAAAAATAACTACTAAAAATATTAAATATTAATAAATATTTTAAAAAGGCAACTAATATTCATAAAACACACTACAAACATAAAACACTACAAACTAAATATTAATCCTCACTCGAATAAAAACAAGTGCTCATTTCCAGCTGCACATTCCAGCGTGAAGCTGTAACTTGCAGCTCTTCCCCCCACTTAAGCTGCATGTAACTTTGGGATAGTTACATCTTATGGAACATTTTTAGTATCAAAAGAGAGCACACAGAGAGACCTATTTTTTTTAGCAAGTCCATGCAGTGAAGTATACAGAACCTATGTGGCTCCAAAGTTGTAAACACAAGAAATTCTATTTTATGGTCTGGACCCCCATTCTGGCCATTTTTTTAACCTCATTCGATCTTTTTTGTACCCGCATGGAGGCTAATCTGCCGCGCCTCCACTGGCAGCCGCTAAATGTGCATAGGCAGTCCAAGCAGCGATGTGTGTGTGTGCGCACCTGTTGTGACCCAGGCAGAGGTGGTGTGTGTGTGTGCCCACCTGTTGTGGTCCAGGCAGAGGTGGTGTGTGTGCCCACCTGTTGTGACCCAGGCAGAGGTGGTGTGTGTGCCCACCTGTTGTGACCCAGGCAGAGGTGGTGTGTGTGCCCACCTGTTGTGACCCAGGCAGAGGTGGTGTGTGTGTGTGCCCACCTGTTGTGGCCCAGGCAGAGGTGGTGTGTGTGTGCGCACCTGTTGTGGCCCAGGCAGAGGTGGTGTGTGTGCCCACCTCTTGTGGCCCAGGCAGAGGTGGTGTGTGTGTGTGCCCACCTGTTGTGGCCCAGGCAGAGGTGGTGTGTGTGTGTGTCCACCTGTTGTGGCCCAGGCAGAGGTGGTGTGTGTGTGCGCCCACCTGTTGTGGCCCAGGCAGAGGTGGTGTGTGTGTGCGCACCTGTTGTGGCCCAGGCAGAGGTGGTGTGTGTGCCCACCTGTTGTGGCCCAGGCAGAGGTGGTGTGTGTGCCCACCTGTTGTGACCCAGGCAGAGGTGGTGTGTGTGTGTGTCCACCTGTTGTGACCCAGGCAGAGGTGGTGTGTGTGTGCGCACCTGTTGTGGCCCAGGCAGAGGTGGTGTGTGTGCCCACCTGTTGTGGCCCAGGCAGAGGTGGTGTGTGTGCCCACCTCTTGTGGCCCAGGCAGAGGTGGTGTGTGTGCCCACCTGTTGTGGCCCAGGCAGAGGTGGTGTGTGTGTGTGTCCACCTGTTGTGGCCCAGGCAGAGGTGGTGTGTGTGTGTGCCCACCTGTTGTGGCCCAGGCAGAGGTGGTGTGTGTGTGCGCACCTGTTGTGGCCCAGGCAGAGGTGGTGTGTGTGCCCACCTGTTGTGGCCCAGGCAGAGGTGGTGTGTGTGCCCACCTGTTGTGGCCCAGGCAGAGGTGGTGTGTGTGCCCACCTGTTGTGGCCCAGGCAGAGGTGGTGTGTGTGTGTGTCCACCTGTTGTGGCCCAGGCAGAGTTGGTGTGTGTGCCCACCTGTTGTGACCCAGGCAGAGGTGGTGTGTGTGTGTGCCCACCTGTTGTGGCCCAGGCAGAGGTGGTGTGTGTGTGTGCTCACCTGTTGTGGCCCAGGCAGAGGTGGTGTGTGTGCCCACCTGTTGTGGCCCAGGCAGAGGTGGTGTGTGTCCACCTGTTGTGGCCCAGGCAGAGTTGGTGTGTGTGCCCACCTGTTGTGACCCAGGCAGAGGTGGTGTGTGTGTGTGCCCACCTGTTGTGGCCCAGGCAGAGGTGGTGTGTGTGTGTGCCCACCTGTTGTGGCCCAGGCAGAGGTGGTGTGTGTGTGTGCCCACCTGTTGTGGCCCAGGCAGAGGTGGTGTGTGTGTGTGCTCACCTGTTGTGGCCCAGGCAGAGGTGGTGTGTGTGCCCACCTGTTGTGGCCCAGGCAGAGGTGGTGTGTGTGCCCACCTGTTGTGGCCCAGGCAGAGGTGGTGTCTGTGTGTGCGCACCTGTTGTGGCCCAGGCAGAGGTGGTGTGTGTGTGTGCCCACCTGTTGTGTGTGATGTTATTAGTGATGTCTCTGTCGAGGCCCCTGGAATCACCATGATAACCATTCGAGTAATTGGCGTATGTGTGTGTACTTTTCTTGCAGAGGTTGAAAGGAACCTTGCTAAGGACAAGTTCAACACTCTCTGCCAGTGGCAACTCTTCAATGAACTCTTCCCACTCAGTCTCTCGGCTGGCTCCAAGCTCTCAGCAGTGGAGAGTGTCCTACACAGGTATGTGTGTGAGTGCGGTGTATGTGAGGGGTATGAGTGAGTGTGAGGTGTGTGGTGTGTGTGAGGGGTGTGGTGTGTGTGTGGGTGGTATGTGTGTGGGTGGTATGTGGTGACTATAGTACTATGTAAGTATGGTATATGAGTGTGAGTGTGGTGTCTGAGTGTGGTGTGTTATCTGTGTAATATGAGTGTGGTGTGTGTGTGTGAGTATGGTGTGTGTGTGGAATGGTGTAGTACTGGAGCTCTAGTATTCTAGCACAGGAGGTTCTGTGTCTGTCTTCCAGGGAGGGTGTGTGGGGATGGATGCATGTTCACTAGAAGCTGCTTGATAGCCTCACTGCACACTGCACTGCTGGCCACATCTCATACACACTAGCCTCACTGTCAGGTGTGGGGTGCTGCTGGTCACATCTCATACACACTAGCCTCACTGTCAGGTGTGGAGTGCTGCTGGTCACATCTCATACACACTAGCCTCACTGTCAGGTGTGGAGTGCTGGTCACATCTCATGCACACTAGCCTCACTGTCAGGTGTGGAGTGCTGCTGGTCACATCTCATACACACTAGCCTCACTGTCAGGTGTGGAGTGCTGCTGGTCACATCTCATACACACTAGCCTCACTGTCAGGTGTGGAGTGCTGCTGGTCACATCTCATACACACTAGCCTCACTGTCAGGTGTGGAGTGCTGCTGGTCACATCTCATACACACTAGCCTCACTGTCAGGTGTGGAGTGCTGGTCACATCTCATGCACACTAGCCTCACTGTCAGGTGTGGAGTGCTGCTGGTCACATCTCATACACACTAGCCTCACTGTCAGGTGTGGAGTGCTGCTGGTCACATCTCATACACACTAGCCTCACTGTCAGGTGTGGAGTGCTGCTGGTCACATCTCATACACACTAGCCTCACTGTCAGGTGTGGAGTGCTGCTGGCCACATCTCATACACACTAGCCTCACTGTCAGGTGTGGAGTGCTGCTGGTCACATCTCATACACACTAGCCTCACTGTCAGGTGTGGAGTGCTGGCCACATCTCATACACACTAGCCTCACTGTCAGGTGTGGAGTGCTGCTGGTCACATCTCATACACACTAGCCTCACTGTCAGGTGTGGAGTGCTGCTGGCCACATCTCATACACACTAGCCTCACTGTCAGGTGTGGAGTGCTGGCCACATCTCATACACACTAGCCTCACTGTCAGGTGTGGAGTGCTGCTGGTCACATCTCATACACACTAGCCTCACTGTCAGGTGTGGAGTGCTGCTGGTCACATCTCATACACACTAGCCTCACTGTCAGGTGTGGAGTGCTGCTGGTCACATCTCATACACACTAGCCTCACTGTCAGGTGTGGAGTGCTGCTGGTCACATCTCATACACACTAGCCTCACTGTCAGGTGTGGAGTGCTGCTGGTCACATCTCATACACACTAGCCTCACTGTCAGGTGTGGAGTGCTGGTCACATCTCATGCACACTAGCCTCACTGTCAGGTGTGGAGTGCTGCTGGTCACATCTCATACACACTAGCCTCACTGTCAGGTGTGGAGTGCTGCTGGTCACATCTCATACACACTAGCCTCACTGTCAGGTGTGGAGTGCTGCTGGTCACATCTCATACACACTAGCCTCACTGTCAGGTGTGGAGTGCTGCTGGCCACATCTCATACACACTAGCCTCACTGTCAGGTGTGGAGTGCTGGCCACATCTCATACACACTAGCCTCACTGTCAGGTGTGGAGTGCTGCTGGTCACATCTCATACACACTAGCCTCACTGTCAGGTGTGGAGTGCTGCTGGCCACATCTCATACACACTAGCCTCACTGTCAGGTGTGGAGTGCTGGCCACATCTCATACACACTAGCCTCACTGTCAGGTGTGGAGTGCTGCTGGTCACATCTCATACACACTAGCCTCACTGTCAGGTGTGGAGTGCTGCTGGTCACATCTCATACACACTAGCCTCACTGTCAGGTGTGGAGTGCTGCTGGTCACATCTCATACACACTAGCCTCACTGTCAGGTGTGGAGTGCTGCTGGTCACATCTCATGCACACTAGCCTCACTGTCAGGTGTGGAGTGCTGCTGGCCACATCTCATACACACTAGCCTCACTGTCAGGTGTGGAGTGCTGCTGGTCACATCTCATACACACTAGCCTCACTGTCAGGTGTGGAGTGTTGCTGGCCACATCTCATACACACTAGCCTCACTGTCAGGTGTGGAGTGCTGCTGGTCACATCTCATACACACTAGCCTCACTGTCAGGTGTGGAGTGCTGGTCACATCTCATGCACACTAGCCTCACTGTCAGGTGTGGAGTGCTGCTGGTCACATCTCATACACACTAGCCTCACTGTCAGGTGTGGAGTGCTGGTCACATCTCATGCACACTAGCCTCACTGTCAGGTGTGGAGTGCTGCTGGTCACATCTCATACACACTAGCCTCACTGTCAGGTGTGGAGTGCTGCTGGTCACATCTCATGCACACTAGCCTCACTGTCAGGTGTGGAGTGCTGGCCACATCTCATGCACACTAGCCTCACTGTCAGGTGTGGAGTGCTGCTGGTCACATCTCATACACACTAGCCTCACTGTCAGGTGTGGAGTGCTGGTCACATCTCATACACACTAGCCTCACTGTCAGGTGTGGAGTGCTGGTCACATCTCATACACACTAGCCTCACTGTCAGGTGTGGAGTGCTGCTGGTCACATCTCATACACACTAGCCTCACTGTCAGGTGTGGAGTGCTGCTGGTCACATCTCATACACACTAGCCTCACTGTCAGGTGTGGGGTGCTGGCCACATCTCATACACACTAGCCTCACTGTCAGGTGTGGAGTGCTGCTGGCCACATCTCATGCACACTAGCCTCACTGTCAGGTGTGGAGGTGCTGCTGGTCACATCTCATACACACTAGCCTCACTGTCAGGTGTGGAGTGCTGCTGGTCACATCTCATACACACTAGCCTCACTGTCAGGTGTGGAGTGCTGGCCACATCTCATACACACTAGCCTCACTGTCAGGTGTGGAGTGCTGCTGGTCACATCTCATACACACTAGCCTCACTGTCAGGTGTGGAGTGCTGCTGGTCACATCTCATACACACTAGCCTCACTGTCAGGTGTGGAGTGCTGCTGGTCACATCTCATACACACTAGCCTCACTGTCAGGTGTGGAGTGCTGGTCACATCTCATGCACACTAGCCTCACTGTCAGGTGTGGAGTGCTGCTGGTCACATCTCATACACACTAGCCTCACTGTCAGGTGTGGAGTGCTGCTGGTCACATCTCATACACACTAGCCTCACTGTCAGGTGTGGAGTGCTGCTGGTCACATCTCATACACACTAGCCTCACTGTCAGGTGTGGAGTGCTGCTGGCCACATCTCATACACACTAGCCTCACTGTCAGGTGTGGAGTGCTGGCCACATCTCATACACACTAGCCTCACTGTCAGGTGTGGAGTGCTGCTGGTCACATCTCATACACACTAGCCTCACTGTCAGGTGTGGAGTGCTGCTGGCCACATCTCATACACACTAGCCTCACTGTCAGGTGTGGAGTGCTGGCCACATCTCATACACACTAGCCTCACTGTCAGGTGTGGAGTGCTGCTGGTCACATCTCATACACACTAGCCTCACTGTCAGGTGTGGAGTGCTGCTGGTCACATCTCATACACACTAGCCTCACTGTCAGGTGTGGAGTGCTGCTGGTCACATCTCATACACACTAGCCTCACTGTCAGGTGTGGAGTGCTGCTGGTCACATCTCATGCACACTAGCCTCACTGTCAGGTGTGGAGTGCTGCTGGCCACATCTCATACACACTAGCCTCACTGTCAGGTGTGGAGTGCTGCTGGTCACATCTCATACACACTAGCCTCACTGTCAGGTGTGGAGTGTTGCTGGCCACATCTCATACACACTAGCCTCACTGTCAGGTGTGGAGTGCTGCTGGTCACATCTCATACACACTAGCCTCACTGTCAGGTGTGGAGTGCTGGTCACATCTCATGCACACTAGCCTCACTGTCAGGTGTGGAGTGCTGCTGGTCACATCTCATACACACTAGCCTCACTGTCAGGTGTGGAGTGCTGGTCACATCTCATGCACACTAGCCTCACTGTCAGGTGTGGAGTGCTGCTGGTCACATCTCATACACACTAGCCTCACTGTCAGGTGTGGAGTGCTGCTGGTCACATCTCATGCACACTAGCCTCACTGTCAGGTGTGGAGTGCTGGCCACATCTCATGCACACTAGCCTCACTGTCAGGTGTGGAGTGCTGCTGGTCACATCTCATACACACTAGCCTCACTGTCAGGTGTGGAGTGCTGGTCACATCTCATACACACTAGCCTCACTGTCAGGTGTGGAGTGCTGGTCACATCTCATACACACTAGCCTCACTGTCAGGTGTGGAGTGCTGGTCACATCTCATACACACTAGCCTCACTGTCAGGTGTGGAGTGCTGCTGGCCACATCTCATACACACTAGCCTCACTGTCAGGTGTGGAGTGCTGCTGGCCACATCTCATACACACTAGCCTCACTGTCAGGTGTGGAGTGCTGCTGGTCACATCTCATACACACTAGCCTCACTGTCAGGTGTGGAGTGCTGCTGGTCACATCTCATACACACTAGCCTCACTGTCAGGTGTGGAGTGCTGGTCACATCTCATACACACTAGCCTCACTGTCAGGTGTGGAGTGCTGCTGGTCACATCTCATACACACTAGCCTCACTGTCAGGTGTGGAGTGCTGCTGGTCACATCTCATACACACTAGCCTCACTGTCAGGTGTGGAGTGCTGCTGGCCACATCTCATACACACTAGCCTCACTGTCAGGTGTGGAGTGCTGCTGGCCACATCTCATACACACTAGCCTCACTGTCAGGTGTGGAGTGCTGCTGGTCACATCTCATACACACTAGCCTCACTGTCAGGTGTGGAGTGCTGGTCACATCTCATACACACTAGCCTCACTGTCAGGTGTGGAGTGCTGGTCACATCTCATACACACTAGCCTCACTGTCAGGTGTGGAGTGCTGCTGGTCACATCTCATACACACTAGCCTCACTGTCAGGTGTGGAGTGCTGCTGGTCACATCTCATACACACTAGCCTCACTGTCAGGTGTGGAGTGCTGGTCACATCTCATACACACTAGCCTCACTGTCAGGTGTGGAGTGCTGCTGGTCACATCTCATACACACTAGCCTCACTGTCAGGTGTGGAGTGCTGCTGGTCACATCTCATACACACTAGCCTCACTGTCAGGTGTGGAGTGCTGCTGGCCACATCTCATACACACTAGCCTCACTGTCAGGTGTGGAGTGCTGCTGGTCACATCTCATACACACTAGCCTCACTGTCAGGTGTGGAGTGCTGCTGGCCACATCTCATACACACTAGCCTCACTGTCAGGTGTGGAGTGCTGGCCACATCTCATACACACTAGCCTCACTGTCAGGTGTGGAGTGCTGCTGGTCACATCTCATACACACTAGCCTCACTGTCAGGTGTGGAGTGCTGCTGGTCACATCTCATACACACTAGCCTCACTGTCAGGTGTGGAGTGCTGCTGGTCACATCTCATACACACTAGCCTCACTGTCAGGTGTGGAGTGCTGCTGGTCACATCTCATACACACTAGCCTCACTGTCAGGTGTGGAGTGCTGCTGGCCACATCTCATGCACACTAGCCTCACTGTCAGGTGTGGAGTGCTGCTGGTCACATCTCATACACACTAGCCTCACTGTCAGGTGTGGAGTGCTGCTGGTCACATCTCATACACACTAGCCTCACTGTCAGGTGTGGAGTGCTGCTGGCCACATCTCATGCACACTAGCCTCACTGTCAGGTGTGGAGTGCTGCTGGCCACATCTCATACACACTAGCCTCACTGTCAGGTGTGGAGTGCTGGCCACATCTCATACACACTAGCCTCACTGTCAGGTGTGGAGTGCTGCTGGTCACATCTCATGCACACTAGCCTCACTGTCAGGTGTGGAGTGCTGCTGGTCACATCTCATACACACTAGCCTCACTGTCAGGTGTGGAGGTGCTGCTGGCCACATCTCATACACACTAGCCTCACTGTCAGGTGTGGAGTGCTGCTGGTCACATCTCATACACACTAGCCTCACTGTCAGGTGTGGAGTGCTGCTGGTCACATCTCATACACACTAGCCTCACTGTCAGGTGTGGAGTGCTGCTGGTCACATCTCATACACACTAGCCTCACTGTCAGGTGTGGAGTGCTGGCCACATCTCATACACACTAGCCTCACTGTCAGGTGTGGAGTGCTGGTCACATCTCATACACACTAGCCTCACTGTCAGGTGTGGAGTGCTGGCCACATCTCATACACACTAGCCTCACTGTCAGGTGTGGAGTGCTGCTGGTCACATCTCATACACACTAGCCTCACTGTCAGGTGTGGAGTGCTGCTGGTCACATCTCATACACACTAGCCTCACTGTCAGGTGTGGAGTGCTGCTGGTCACATCTCATACACACTAGCCTCACTGTCAGGTGTGGGGTGCTGGCCACATCTCATACACACTAGCCTCACTGTCAGGTGTGGAGTGCTGCTGGTCACATCTCATACACACTAGCCTCACTGTCAGGTGTGGAGTGCTGCTGGTCACATCTCATACACACTAGCCTCACTGTCAGGTGTGGAGTGCTGCTGGCCACATCTCATACACACTAGCCTCACTGTCAGGTGTGGAGTGCTGCTGGTCACATCTCATACACACTAGCCTCACTGTCAGGTGTGGAGTGCTGCTGGCCACATCTCATACACACTAGCCTCACTGTCAGGTGTGGAGTGCTGCTGGTCACATCTCATACACACTAGCCTCACTGTCAGGTGTGGAGTGCTGCTGGTCACATCTCATACACACTAGCCTCACTGTCAGGTGTGGAGTGCTGCTGGTCACATCTCATACACACTAGCCTCACTGTCAGGTGTGGAGTGCTGGTCACATCTCATACACACTAGCCTCACTGTCAGGTGTGGAGTGCTGCTGGTCACATCTCATACACACTAGCCTCACTGTCAGGTGTGGAGTGCTGCTGGTCACATCTCATACACACTAGCCTCACTGTCAGGTGTGGAGTGCTGCTGGTCACATCTCATACACACTAGCCTCACTGTCAGGTGTGGAGGTGCTGCTGGCCACATCTCATACACACTAGCCTCACTGTCAGGTGTGGAGTGCTGCTGGTCACATCTCATACACACTAGCCTCACTGTCAGGTGTGGAGTGCTGCTGGTCACATCTCATACACACTAGCCTCACTGTCAGGTGTGGAGTGCTGGCCACATCTCATACACACTAGCCTCACTGTCAGGTGTGGAGTGCTGCTGGTCACATCTCATACACACTAGCCTCACTGTCAGGTGTGGCTGGTCACATCTCATACACACTAGCCTCACTGTCAGGTGTGGAGTGCTGCTGGCCACATCTCATACACACTAGCCTCACTGTCAGGTGTGGAGTGCTGCTGGTCACATCTCATACACACTAGCCTCACTGTCAGGTGTGGAGTGCTGCTGGTCACATCTCATACACACTAGCCTCACTGTCAGGTGTGGAGTGCTGCTGGTCACATCTCATACACACTAGCCTCACTGTCAGGTGTGGAGTGCTGCTGGTCACATCTCATACACACTAGCCTCACTGTCAGGTGTGGAGTGCTGCTGGCCACATCTCATACACACTAGCCTCACTGTCAGGTGTGGAGTGCTGCTGGTCACATCTCATGCACACTAGCCTCACTGTCAGGTGTGGAGTGCTGCTGGCCACATCTCATACACACTAGCCTCACTGTCAGGTGTGGAGTGCTGCTGGTCACATCTCATACACACTAGCCTCACTGTCAGGTGTGGAGTGCTGCTGGTCACATCTCATACACACTAGCCTCACTGTCAGGTGTGGAGTGCTGCTGGTCACATCTCATACACACTAGCCTCACTGTCAGGTGTGGAGGTGCTGCTGGTCACATCTCATACACACTAGCCTCACTGTCAGGTGTGGAGTGCTGCTGGTCACATCTCATACACACTAGCCTCACTGTCAGGTGTGGGGTGCTGGCCACATCTCATACACACTAGCCTCACTGTCAGGTGTGGAGGTGCTGCTGGTCACATCTCATACACACTAGCCTCACTGTCAGGTGTGGAGTGCTGCTGGCCACATCTCATACACACTAGCCTCACTGTCAGGTGTGGAGTGCTGCTGGTCACATCTCATACACACTAGCCTCACTGTCAGGTGTGGGGTGCTGGCCACATCTCATACACACTAGCCTCACTGTCAGGTGTGGAGTGCTGCTGGTCACATCTCATACACACTAGCCTCACTGTCAGGTGTGGAGTGCTGGTCACATCTCATACACACTAGCCTCACTGTCAGGTGTGGAGTGCTGCTGGTCACATCTCATACACACTAGCCTCACTGTCAGGTGTGGAGTGCTGCTGGTCACATCTCATACACACTAGCCTCACTGTCAGGTGTGGAGTGCTGGTCACATCTCATACACACTAGCCTCACTGTCAGGTGTGGAGTGCTGCTGGTCACATCTCATACACACTAGCCTCACTGTCAGGTGTGGAGTGCTGCTGGTCACATCTCATACACACTAGCCTCACTGTCAGGTGTGGAGTGCTGCTGGCCACATCTCATACACACTAGCCTCACTGTCAGGTGTGGAGTGCTGCTGGTCACATCTCATACACACTAGCCTCACTGTCAGGTGTGGAGTGCTGCTGGCCACATCTCATACACACTAGCCTCACTGTCAGGTGTGGAGTGCTGGCCACATCTCATACACACTAGCCTCACTGTCAGGTGTGGAGTGCTGCTGGTCACATCTCATACACACTAGCCTCACTGTCAGGTGTGGAGTGCTGCTGGTCACATCTCATACACACTAGCCTCACTGTCAGGTGTGGAGTGCTGCTGGTCACATCTCATACACACTAGCCTCACTGTCAGGTGTGGAGTGCTGCTGGTCACATCTCATACACACTAGCCTCACTGTCAGGTGTGGAGTGCTGCTGGCCACATCTCATGCACACTAGCCTCACTGTCAGGTGTGGAGTGCTGCTGGTCACATCTCATACACACTAGCCTCACTGTCAGGTGTGGAGTGCTGCTGGTCACATCTCATACACACTAGCCTCACTGTCAGGTGTGGAGTGCTGCTGGCCACATCTCATGCACACTAGCCTCACTGTCAGGTGTGGAGTGCTGCTGGCCACATCTCATACACACTAGCCTCACTGTCAGGTGTGGAGTGCTGGCCACATCTCATACACACTAGCCTCACTGTCAGGTGTGGAGTGCTGCTGGTCACATCTCATGCACACTAGCCTCACTGTCAGGTGTGGAGTGCTGCTGGTCACATCTCATACACACTAGCCTCACTGTCAGGTGTGGAGGTGCTGCTGGCCACATCTCATACACACTAGCCTCACTGTCAGGTGTGGAGTGCTGCTGGTCACATCTCATACACACTAGCCTCACTGTCAGGTGTGGAGTGCTGCTGGTCACATCTCATACACACTAGCCTCACTGTCAGGTGTGGAGTGCTGCTGGTCACATCTCATACACACTAGCCTCACTGTCAGGTGTGGAGTGCTGGCCACATCTCATACACACTAGCCTCACTGTCAGGTGTGGAGTGCTGGTCACATCTCATACACACTAGCCTCACTGTCAGGTGTGGAGTGCTGGCCACATCTCATACACACTAGCCTCACTGTCAGGTGTGGAGTGCTGCTGGTCACATCTCATACACACTAGCCTCACTGTCAGGTGTGGAGTGCTGCTGGTCACATCTCATACACACTAGCCTCACTGTCAGGTGTGGAGTGCTGCTGGTCACATCTCATACACACTAGCCTCACTGTCAGGTGTGGGGTGCTGGCCACATCTCATACACACTAGCCTCACTGTCAGGTGTGGAGTGCTGCTGGTCACATCTCATACACACTAGCCTCACTGTCAGGTGTGGAGTGCTGCTGGTCACATCTCATACACACTAGCCTCACTGTCAGGTGTGGAGTGCTGCTGGCCACATCTCATACACACTAGCCTCACTGTCAGGTGTGGAGTGCTGCTGGTCACATCTCATACACACTAGCCTCACTGTCAGGTGTGGAGTGCTGCTGGCCACATCTCATACACACTAGCCTCACTGTCAGGTGTGGAGTGCTGCTGGTCACATCTCATACACACTAGCCTCACTGTCAGGTGTGGAGTGCTGCTGGTCACATCTCATACACACTAGCCTCACTGTCAGGTGTGGAGTGCTGCTGGTCACATCTCATACACACTAGCCTCACTGTCAGGTGTGGAGTGCTGGTCACATCTCATACACACTAGCCTCACTGTCAGGTGTGGAGTGCTGCTGGTCACATCTCATACACACTAGCCTCACTGTCAGGTGTGGAGTGCTGCTGGTCACATCTCATACACACTAGCCTCACTGTCAGGTGTGGAGTGCTGCTGGTCACATCTCATACACACTAGCCTCACTGTCAGGTGTGGAGGTGCTGCTGGCCACATCTCATACACACTAGCCTCACTGTCAGGTGTGGAGTGCTGCTGGTCACATCTCATACACACTAGCCTCACTGTCAGGTGTGGAGTGCTGCTGGTCACATCTCATACACACTAGCCTCACTGTCAGGTGTGGAGTGCTGGCCACATCTCATACACACTAGCCTCACTGTCAGGTGTGGAGTGCTGCTGGTCACATCTCATACACACTAGCCTCACTGTCAGGTGTGGCTGGTCACATCTCATACACACTAGCCTCACTGTCAGGTGTGGAGTGCTGCTGGCCACATCTCATACACACTAGCCTCACTGTCAGGTGTGGAGTGCTGCTGGTCACATCTCATACACACTAGCCTCACTGTCAGGTGTGGAGTGCTGCTGGTCACATCTCATACACACTAGCCTCACTGTCAGGTGTGGAGTGCTGCTGGTCACATCTCATACACACTAGCCTCACTGTCAGGTGTGGAGTGCTGCTGGTCACATCTCATACACACTAGCCTCACTGTCAGGTGTGGAGTGCTGCTGGCCACATCTCATACACACTAGCCTCACTGTCAGGTGTGGAGTGCTGCTGGTCACATCTCATGCACACTAGCCTCACTGTCAGGTGTGGAGTGCTGCTGGCCACATCTCATACACACTAGCCTCACTGTCAGGTGTGGAGTGCTGCTGGTCACATCTCATACACACTAGCCTCACTGTCAGGTGTGGAGTGCTGCTGGTCACATCTCATACACACTAGCCTCACTGTCAGGTGTGGAGTGCTGCTGGTCACATCTCATACACACTAGCCTCACTGTCAGGTGTGGAGGTGCTGCTGGTCACATCTCATACACACTAGCCTCACTGTCAGGTGTGGAGTGCTGCTGGTCACATCTCATACACACTAGCCTCACTGTCAGGTGTGGGGTGCTGGCCACATCTCATACACACTAGCCTCACTGTCAGGTGTGGAGGTGCTGCTGGTCACATCTCATACACACTAGCCTCACTGTCAGGTGTGGAGTGCTGCTGGCCACATCTCATACACACTAGCCTCACTGTCAGGTGTGGAGTGCTGCTGGTCACATCTCATACACACTAGCCTCACTGTCAGGTGTGGGGTGCTGGCCACATCTCATACACACTAGCCTCACTGTCAGGTGTGGAGTGCTGCTGGTCACATCTCATACACACTAGCCTCACTGTCAGGTGTGGAGTGCTGCTGGTCACATCTCATACACACTAGCCTCACTGTCAGGTGTGGAGTGCTGCTGGCCACATCTCATACACACTAGCCTCACTGTCAGGTGTGGGGTGCTGGCCACATCTCATACACACTAGCCTCACTGTCAGGTGTGGAGTGCTGCTGGTCACATCTCATGCACACTAGCCTCACTGTCAGGTGTGGAGTGCTGCTGGCCACATCTCATACACACTAGCCTCACTGTCAGGTGTGGAGTGCTGGCCACATCTCATACACACTAGCCTCACTGTCAGGTGTGGAGTGCTGCTGGTCACATCTCATACACACTAGCCTCACTGTCAGGTGTGGAGTGCTGCTGGTCACATCTCATACACACTAGCCTCACTGTCAGGTGTGGAGTGCTGCTGGTCACATCTCATACACACTAGCCTCACTGTCAGGTGTGGAGTGCTGCTGGCCACATCTCATACACACTAGCCTCACTGTCAGGTGTGGGGTGCTGGCCACATCTCATACACACTAGCCTCACTGTCAGGTGTGGAGTGCTGCTGGTCACATCTCATGCACACTAGCCTCACTGTCAGGTGTGGAGTGCTGCTGGCCACATCTCATACACACTAGCCTCACTGTCAGGTGTGGAGTGCTGGCCACATCTCATACACACTAGCCTCACTGTCAGGTGTGGAGTGCTGCTGGTCACATCTCATACACACTAGCCTCACTGTCAGGTGTGGAGTGCTGCTGGTCACATCTCATACACACTAGCCTCACTGTCAGGTGTGGAGTGCTGCTGGTCACATCTCATACACACTAGCCTCACTGTCAGGTGTGGAGTGCTGCTGGTCACATCTCATACACACTAGCCTCACTGTCAGGTGTGGAGTGCTGCTGGCCACATCTCATGCACACTAGCCTCACTGTCAGGTGTGGAGTGCTGCTGGTCACATCTCATACACACTAGCCTCACTGTCAGGTGTGGAGTGCTGCTGGTCACATCTCATACACACTAGCCTCACTGTCAGGTGTGGAGTGCTGCTGGCCACATCTCATGCACACTAGCCTCACTGTCAGGTGTGGAGTGCTGCTGGCCACATCTCATACACACTAGCCTCACTGTCAGGTGTGGAGTGCTGGCCACATCTCATACACACTAGCCTCACTGTCAGGTGTGGAGTGCTGCTGGTCACATCTCATGCACACTAGCCTCACTGTCAGGTGTGGAGTGCTGCTGGTCACATCTCATACACACTAGCCTCACTGTCAGGTGTGGAGGTGCTGCTGGCCACATCTCATACACACTAGCCTCACTGTCAGGTGTGGAGTGCTGCTGGTCACATCTCATACACACTAGCCTCACTGTCAGGTGTGGAGTGCTGCTGGTCACATCTCATACACACTAGCCTCACTGTCAGGTGTGGAGTGCTGGCCACATCTCATACACACTAGCCTCACTGTCAGGTGTGGAGTGCTGCTGGTCACATCTCATACACACTAGCCTCACTGTCAGGTGTGGAGAGCTGGCCACATCTCATACACACTAGCCTCACTGTCAGGTGTGGAGTGCTGCTGGTCACATCTCATACACACTAGCCTCACTGTCAGGTGTGGAGTGCTGCTGGCCACATCTCATACACACTAGCCTCACTGTCAGGTGTGGAGTGCTGCTGGTCACATCTCATACACACTAGCCTCACTGTCAGGTGTGGAGTGCTGCTGGTCACATCTCATACACACTAGCCTCACTGTCAGGTGTGGAGTGCTGGTCACATCTCATACACACTAGCCTCACTGTCAGGTGTGGAGTGCTGCTGGTCACATCTCATACACACTAGCCTCACTGTCAGGTGTGGAGTGCTGCTGGTCACATCTCATACACACTAGCCTCACTGTCAGGTGTGGAGTGCTGCTGGTCACATCTCATACACACTAGCCTCACTGTCAGGTGTGGAGTGCTGCTGGTCACATCTCATACACACTAGCCTCACTGTCAGGTGTGGAGTGCTGCTGGTCACATCTCATACACACTAGCCTCACTGTCAGGTGTGGAGTGCTGCTGGTCACATCTCATGCACACTAGCCTCACTGTCAGGTGTGGAGTGCTGGCCACATCTCATGCACACTAGCCTCACTGTCAGGTGTGGAGTGCTGGCCACATCTCATACACACTAGCCTCACTGTCAGGTGTGGAGTGCTGCTGGTCACATCTCATACACACTAGCCTCACTGTCAGGTGTGGCTGGTCACATCTCATACACACTAGCCTCACTGTCAGGTGTGGAGTGCTGCTGGCCACATCTCATACACACTAGCCTCACTGTCAGGTGTGGAGTGCTGCTGGTCACATCTCATACACACTAGCCTCACTGTCAGGTGTGGAGTGCTGCTGGTCACATCTCATACACACTAGCCTCACTGTCAGGTGTGGAGTGCTGCTGGTCACATCTCATACACACTAGCCTCACTGTCAGGTGTGGAGTGCTGCTGGCCACATCTCATACACACTAGCCTCACTGTCAGGTGTGGAGTGCTGCTGGTCACATCTCATGCACACTAGCCTCACTGTCAGGTGTGGAGTGCTGCTGGCCACATCTCATACACACTAGCCTCACTGTCAGGTGTGGAGTGCTGCTGGTCACATCTCATACACACTAGCCTCACTGTCAGGTGTGGAGTGCTGCTGGTCACATCTCATACACACTAGCCTCACTGTCAGGTGTGGGGTGCTGGCCACATCTCATACACACTAGCCTCACTGTCAGGTGTGGAGTGCTGCTGGTCACATCTCATACACACTAGCCTCACTGTCAGGTGTGGAGTGCTGCTGGTCACATCTCATACACACTAGCCTCACTGTCAGGTGTGGAGTGCTGCTGGTCACATCTCATGCACACTAGCCTCACTGTCAGGTGTGGAGTGCTGCTGGTCACATCTCATACACACTAGCCTCACTGTCAGGTGTGGAGTGCTGCTGGTCACATCTCATGCACACTAGCCTCACTGTCAGGTGTGGAGTGCTGGTCACATCTCATACACACTAGCCTCACTGTCAGGTGTGGAGTGCTGCTGGTCACATCTCATACACACTAGCCTCACTGTCAGGTGTGGAGGTGCTGCTGGTCACATCTCATACACACTAGCCTCACTGTCAGGTGTGGAGTGCTGCTGGTCACATCTCATGCACACTAGCCTCACTGTCAGGTGTGGAGTGCTGCTGGTCACATCTCATACACACTAGCCTCACTGTCAGGTGTGGAGTGCTGCTGGTCACATCTCATACACACTAGCCTCACTGTCAGGTGTGGAGTGCTGGTCACATCTCATACACACTAGCCTCACTGTCAGGTGTGGAGTGCTGCTGGTCACATCTCATACACACTAGCCTCACTGTCAGGTGTGGAGTGCTGGTCACATCTCATACACACTAGCCTCACTGTCAGGTGTGGAGTGCTGGTCACATCTCATACACACTAGCCTCACTGTCAGGTGTGGAGTGCTGGCCACATCTCATACACACTAGCCTCACTGTCAGGTGTGGAGGTGCTGCTGGTCACATCTCATACACACTAGCCTCACTGTCAGGTGTGGAGTGCTGCTGGTCACATCTCATACACACTAGCCTCACTGTCAGGTGTGGAGTGCTGCTGGCCACATCTCATACACACTAGCCTCACTGTCAGGTGTGGAGTGCTGCTGGTCACATCTCATACACACTAGCCTCACTGTCAGGTGTGGAGTGCTGGCCACATCTCATACACACTAGCCTCACTGTCAGGTGTGGAGTGCTGCTGGTCACATCTCATACACACTAGCCTCACTGTCAGGTGTGGAGTGCTGCTGGCCACATCTCATACACACTAGCCTCACTGTCAGGTGTGGAGTGCTGCTGGTCACATCTCATACACACTAGCCTCACTGTCAGGTGTGGAGTGCTGGTCACATCTCATACACACTAGCCTCACTGTCAGGTGTGGAGTGCTGGTCACATCTCATACACACTAGCCTCACTGTCAGGTGTGGAGTGCTGCTGGTCACATCTCATACACACTAGCCTCACTGTCAGGTGTGGAGTGCTGCTGGCCACATCTCATACACACTAGCCTCACTGTCAGGTGTGGAGTGCTGCTGGTCACATCTCATACACACTAGCCTCACTGTCAGGTGTGGAGTGCTGCTGGCCACATCTCATACACACTAGCCTCACTGTCAGGTGTGGAGTGCTGCTGGTCACATCTCATACACACTAGCCTCACTGTCAGGTGTGGAGTGCTGCTGGTCACATCTCATACACACTAGCCTCACTGTCAGGTGTGGAGTGCTGCTGGTCACATCTCATACACACTAGCCTCACTGTCAGGTGTGGCTGGTCACATCTCATACACACTAGCCTCACTGTCAGGTGTGGAGTGCTGGTCACATCTCATACACACTAGCCTCACTGTCAGGTGTGGAGTGCTGCTGGTCACATCTCATACACACTAGCCTCACTGTCAGGTGTGGAGTGCTGCTGGTCACATCTCATACACACTAGCCTCACTGTCAGGTGTGGAGTGCTGGTGGCCACATCTCATACACACTAGCCTCACTGTCAGGTGTGGAGTGCTGCTGGTCACATCTCATACACACTAGCCTCACTGTCAGGTGTGGAGTGCTGCTGGTCACATCTCATACACACTAGCCTCACTGTCAGGTGTGGAGTGCTGCTGGTCACATCTCATGCTACTCCAGCATCCTTGTCCTGACTGCCACTAACAGAGCAGCCCCTCCACCCTCCGATGCATGCAGCCATCGAGCCTCTCATGTAGCTACAGCGTAACAGTTTTCACTAAAGAGATCATTTGCAGTTGCCTTAAATCTCTTTTATTTAGGCAGGTGCGTGGCAGTACAAAGTGTTCCTTCCAGCTTCCCTGCGAGCTCATTTTTGCTCGCCAACTACTAACATCAACAATATCAGATTATTCTAGCCATTCCCTAGCCCTTGCCAGTGCCCTACCAGTCACTGCCCGACCAGCCATTGTGTTAGCCCTAACCATTGCCCTAGCATCCATTCCCCTAATCCTACTTTGTGAAGGAGCTAAGAGTGTTGCTTGAAGCTGTGCCCTCTGCAGATGTATCACATGATGTCTTCCTTCACAGTACAAATGCATGTACCATCACAGAAACTAGTGATGATGTCATTCATGGTCACATGATCACTTAATGTCAATGAAGATCTAGCAGGTTCTAACTGCTCGCAACTATGAAGACAACTTGTTGTTTGCAATAAAAATCCTCTACATCTCTAAGACACACACACACTTGACTATCCTATAGTTGCTAGGGCTGGTGTGCAAATGAAAAGTCCAGACTGAATCCAGCATTGAATGGCCCAGAGTCTGGATAAAAGGACGTCCTGCTCTGTGTCAGTGACTAGATGATAGGACGTCCTACTCTGGATTAGTGTCTAGATGATAAAATGTCCTGCTCTGGGTCAGTGACTAGATGACAGGACGTCCTGCTCTTGGTCAGTGACTAGATGACAGGACGTCCTGCTCTGGATCAGTGACTAGATGACAGGACCTCCTGCTCTGGATTAATGACTAGATGACAGGACATCCTGCTCTGGATTGGTGACTAGATGACAGGACGTCCTACTCTGGGTGAGTGACTAGATGACAGGACATCCTGCTCTGTGTCAGTAACTAGATGAAGGACCTCCTGCTGACTAGATGACAGGACGTCCTACTCTGGGTCAGTGACTAGATGACAGGACGTCCTACTCTTGGTCAGTGACTAGATGACAGGACATCCTGCTCTGGGTCAGTGACTAGATGACAGGACGTCCTGCTCTTGGTCAGTGACTAGATGACAGGACGTCCTGCTCTGGGTCAATGACTAGATGACAGAACGTCCTACTCTGGGTCAGTGACTAGATGACAGGACGTCCTGCTCTGTGTCAGTAACTAGATGACAGGACCTCCTGCTCTGGATTAATGACTAGATGACAGGACGTCCTACTCTGGGTCAGTGACTAGATGACAGGACATCCTGCTCTGTGTCAGTGACTAGATGACAGGACGTCCTGCTATGGATTAATGACTTGATGACAGGACGTCCTGCTCTGTGTCAGTGACTAGATGACAGGATGTCCTGCTCTAGATTAATGACTAGATGACAGGATGTCCTACTCTGGGTCAGTGACTAGATGACAGGACGTCCTGCTCTGGATTAGTGTCTAGATGACAGGATGTCCTGCTCTAGATTAATGACTAGATGACAGGACGTCCTGCTCTGGATTAGTGTCTAGATGACATGATGTCCTGCTCTGGGTCAGTGACTAGATGACGATGGCATGTAGACACAATGAGGTGAACAACAGCCTGGAGTTATCTAGATGCAGTGTTACATTATATCACGTTGTGTTAATGCGTGTAGACATTGTGAAGTGAACAACAGCCTGGAGTTATCTAGATGCAGTGTTACATAATATCACGCTGGTTGTGTTAATGTCTACAGACATTGTGAGGTGAACAACAGCCTGGACTTGGTGCGAGCATTTGAAGGACTCTGCAAGGACATCCCTCTCCGTGTGCGCAATGCCAGTCTCCTGCACTCAGCAGCAAGGTGAGCACACACACACAAGCACTTATATACATGTAACAGCTGGCAAAACTGCTCTGAGAGCCTAGCCAATAATAGTATACGCAGCTAGCAACACATGTGACCTAGCTAGCAACACATGTGACCTAGCTAGCAACACATGTGACCTAGCTAGCAACACATGTGACCTAGCTAGCAACACATGTGACCTAGCCAGCAACACATGTGACCTAGTAGCTAGCAACACATGTGACCTAGCCAGCAACACATGTGACCTAGCCAGCAACACATGTGACCTAGCCAGCAACACATGTGACCTAGCTAGCAACACATGTGACCTAGCTAGCAACACATGTGACCTAGCTAGCAACACGTGTGACCTAGCTAGCAACACGTGTGACCTAGCTAGCAACACGTGTGACCTAGCTAGCAACACGTGTGACCTAGCTAGCAACACGTGTGACCTAGCTAGCAACACGTGTGACCTAGCCAGCAACACATGTGACCTAGCTAGCAACACATGTGACCTAGCTAGCAACACATGTGACCTAGCCAGCAACACATGTGACCTAGCTAGCAACACATGTGACCTAGCTAGCAACACATGTGACCTAGCTAGCAACACATGTGACCTAGCTAGCAACACATGTGACCTAGCTAGCAACACATGTGACCTAGCCAGCAACACATGTGACCTAGCTAGCAACACATGTGACCTAGCTAGCAACACATGTGACCTAGCCAGCAACACATGTGACCTAGCCAGCAACACATGTGACCTAGCCAGCAACACATGTGACCTAGCTAGCAACACATGTGACCTGACAGGTTAAGTTTTCTCTGGAGCTGTGGAGGGGGAGGAGTCTATACGTAGAGTGTCCATGCTGCAAATAGCAGGCAGAGGGAGGAGTTAACACGTGCAAGAAGTGCCAGTGTTGCAGCTGGAAGCTACTGCAACATGCATGTTATTGACTTGCAGTATCTTAGGCTCAAAACTTTGTACATTATAATGTGACTGCTGGTTGTTTAGATAGATACATGTAGATAGAAGCACGGTCCAGTGATCTCCAAGAAGCTGTGACCAAACCTTCATTATTCAGCTATAAAGGCAAGCTAGAATGTGTGGTCCTCTGCTAGCTAAACAGCATGAATGTGTTGCTTGATAAGTAAGTATTGCCAAGACCATAATTATTCAGCTTGACTACTAAGAACTGAACACTGTACTCTAAATAATGCACATCACCTGCTGATATGCTGAACAAATATAACACACCATTTGCTAATACTCTGCTAACTACAGTATGTATATAGCACATAGCCATGGTAAAACCATGCTGAATAATGTACTCTAAATAACACACAGCCATGGTAATACCATGCTGAATAATGTACTCTAAATAACACACAGCCATGGTAATACCACGCTGAATGATAAACTCTAAATAACACACAGCCACACTAATACTTGTACCATGCTGAATAATTTCATCCAGTCTGTAATATAACAACAATAATGATATTCATACAGGTACGGGAGATATGAACTGGTTCGCCTGCTGATTGAGCGAGTGCCGCAGATCGCCCTGAGTGTGTCCAGTGAGGGATATAATGCCCTCCACATCGCTGTCAGCCATCACCAAGTCCAGGTGGCAAAACTGCTCATGGAGAAACAGATTGAGTGGCACAAACGAGCCAACGGCAACGTCGGGCCGATGGAGAGAAGTGGTCTTGAAAGTAGTTTGGCGCACGGAGCCGCGAGATTTGCCACACCCACTATGTCCGGACATACTGTCCTCCATTTTGCCGTAGCTGTGAACAACACGGAGAGTTTGTTCTATCTCCTCAAACACCACCGCATGTTGGAGTTGAGCGTTGATTGTCATGAGTGCGGCTACTCACCACTCCATTTAGCCGTCTTCCTCAACCAGGTGGATTCACTCAAGATGCTACTGACGAAGGGTGCAAACCCTAGCAGTCGTCTAGAACAAACACTTACCGACAACCTATCTTTTTGCCGCACACCATTGTCCGAGGCGGTGAGCCACAACAACGTAGAGCTCATGCATATTTTGCTGGAATATGGCGCTGAGGACCGTCATCATGACGCCATGAAGAAGTGCTTGCCTTACAATAGACACAGAGACTTAGTCCTACCTCTACTCGCCAGTCTTGTCAAACAGGATGACACGTACAAGCCGTCTAAGACCTCCTCCAGCTTCTACCGGAAACACAAGCACGTGATGCTGGGGTGGGAGAACTTGTCTCTCACCGAAGTCCTCCCCAACTGGGTCAGCAGATGTCTCTCTATGGCGCACGTCTTGCGAACAGTCGAGCGTGCTCGACTTCAAGATTGCGTGACATATGTGAACCTCAGCGGAAACAAGCTGCGCACTGTTCCAGTGGAGTTGTTTCTTCTTCCTCATATGGTCGTGCTGAACTTGCAGGAAAACCTGTTAGAGAGTCTCCCGGAAATCGACAAGATCTACAACAGCTCGGAGGACGCGTACCACTGGCCCTGCCGCTCCCTCTCCAAACTCTACCTCGGCAAGAACGCACTCCAAGGACTTCCAGAGTTCATCTTCTACCTCCCAGTGCTAATGCACCTTGAACTCTCACATAATGAGCTGCGAGAGCTTTCGTTTGACCTTTGGAAGGCCCCAAAACTGCACACGCTCTTGTGCTCTCACAACAAGATAGAGACACTCCCTACTAATTGGCCGCACGTGCTGAGCAGCTGTAACGTGGTGAACAACTCCCCTTCCCCCAAATCCATGATGGAGGTACGTAATAGGCAGCCGGCACGTTGGGTGGGCACCAGTAGTGTAGTAGCCAGTATTAACCCTCTAGTCTCTAGTGGGGTACTACACACGTGCACACACACACACACACATGTACGTGTTGCCAGCTGCACCAATATTAGACTGCATAGTAGTGTGTAACTGGTAAAGGGTCTTCTAGCTGGAGGTGTGTATGGGTACAGTCTTCTTTCTTAATGGGACAATCCATGTACATGCACATGTACATGGATTTAAAAACAGTTGGTGCAGATGTGTAATGTACACCTATTGTGAGGAAAGGGGCAGTGGAAATGTGGTTGGGAGGAGTGTGGGGGGAGGAGTGGAGATGGGTGGAGAAAGTCTCAGGACGATGGATAGAGGGACGGGGAGAGATGGGGGGTGGAGGGAGGGAGGGAAGTGAAATTACCTCTGAGTGGGTGTGTCACTACCTCTGGTTCCTCTCTTACAGGCTCCCGAGATGAAGAGGAACAGCTCTAAACAAGCAGGCTCTGCAGGCCACGCCTCCTTGGATAACGATGACGACAAGTCCCCAGAGGAAGCTGACTCGTCATCAGGAGGCACGCCCCTTATATCCAAACTGCACGACCGGCTCAACATCAGCAACTCCCACCTGCCGGTGGAGTGGGACGGAGGGGAGAGCAGGGACGAGTACGAGGGCCTCACCATCCTCGACCTCTCACACAATCTCATCTCAGAGGTACCGGAGAACCTGCCGTGTCTCTGTCCCAAGCTTGTCCGCTTTGACCTCTCCTTCAACCACATCTCGTCCTTGTGCTTCCCGCGTTCGTTCCCCGCGGAGCTCAAGCAACTCAACTTCTCCCACAACCAGCTGGAAAGCCTCAACTGCCCAGACATCATCGCCAAGCCTCTGCCCTGCACCAACCCCCAGATCCTAGTGGAGGCCGGCAATGTCATCTACGTGGATAATGTCTCCTTCTGCTTGCACAGGTACCACAGCCAGCTGGTGAAGCTGACAGTCCTGCAAGCAAGCCACTGCGACTTGAACACCATCAACTTCTACCGCCCCGGCCCCCAGAGCAAGCAGGGCGGGGCTAATGACGCCAGCAAGAAGCCGCAGCAGCAGGTTAAGGGAAGCACTGAGAGGCCTAAGCCCAGTCAGTCTCCGCTGGTCTGCCCCTCTCTGACAAGGCTCATTTTAAACAACAACCTGTTACTAAGCATGCCTCTGAGTGTGTGTGAGATGAGAGGGCTGAACTCGCTGGATCTCTCCCACAATGACATCATCCACCTCCCTGCCGACATGGGCAACTTGAGCAACCTGTGGGAATTTCCTCTGGAGGGTCTCAAGTTGATCTCTCCTCCGCAGAATATCATCGAGCGAGGCAGAACCAAAGACATCATAGGTTTCCTGTGGTCGCTCCAGCAACGGTGGGTCCAATAAGTGCCCTGTATTGTGGTCAAGAAATTACTTAGCACCTTGATCCTCTTACGTATTCCATGTTTAGTGATGTTTCTTACAGAAGAGGGGATCCCACGGGGATCCCAAAAAGGCCCGCTCCCCTTCACCTCCTCCCCCCCCACAAGAATGTTGGAGTCAAAATGCAGTGCTAGTTTGTTGGCTCACTAGAGCTGGACTAATTTCAGTTCTGAGAGTTTCTTTTCTCTTTCCCTCAAACCATAAATCTGTAAATCATGCGTTCATCTTCTTTTATCTGTCTGCCTCTAGTGAGGCTGCCTCTAGTGAGTCCTGCCTCTAGTGAGGCTGACTCTAGTGAGGCTGACTCTAGTGAGGCTGACTCTAGTGAGGCTGACTCTAGTGAGGCTGACTCTAGTGAGGCTGACTCTAGTGAGGCTGACTCTAGTGAGGCTGACTCTAGTGAGGCTGACTCTAGTGAGGCTGACTCTAGTGAGGCTGACTCTAGTGAGTCCTGCCTCTAGTGAGGCTGACTCTAGTGAGGCTGTCTCTAGTGAGGCTGACTCTAGTGAGGCTGACTCTAGTGAGGCTGACTCTAGTGAGGCTGCCTCTAGTGAGGCTGACTCTAGTGAGGCTGACTCTAGTGAGGCTGACTCTAGTGAGGCTGACTCTAGTGAGGCTGACTCTAGTGAGTCTGCCTCTAGTGAGGCTGCCTCTAGTGAGTCCTGCCTCTAGTGAGGCTGACTCTAGTGAGGCTGACTCTAGTGAGGCTGACTCTAGTGAGGCTGACTCTAGTGAGGCTGACTCTAGTGAGGCTGACTCTAGTGAGGCTGACTCTAGTGAGGCTGACTCTAGTGAGGCTGACTCTAGTGAGGCTGACTCTAGTGAGGCTGACTCTAGTGAGTCCTGCCTCTAGTGAGGCTGACTCTAGTGAGGCTGTCTCTAGTGAGGCTGACTCTAGTGAGGCTGACTCTAGTGAGGCTGACTCTAGTGAGGCTGCCTCTAGTGAGGCTGACTCTAGTGAGGCTGACTCTAGTGAGGCTGACTCTAGTGAGGCTGACTCTAGTGAGGCTGACTCTAGTGAGGCTGACTCTAGTGAGGCTGACTCTAGTGAGGCTGACTCTAGTGAGGCTGACTCTAGTGAGGCTGACTCTAGTGAGGCTGACTCTAGTGAGGCTGACTCTAGTGAGTCCTGCCTCTAGTGAGGCTGACTCTAGTGAGGCTGTCTCTAGTGAGGCTGACTCTAGTGAGGCTGACTCTAGTGAGGCTGACTCTAGTGAGGCTGACTCTAGTGAGGCTGACTCTAGTGAGGCTGACTCTAGTGAGGCTGACTCTAGTGAGGCTGACTCTAGTGAGGCTGACTCTAGTGAGGCTGACTCTAGTGAGGCTTCCTCTAGTGAGACTGACTCTGACTCTAGTGAGGCTGACTCTAGTGAGGCTTCCTCTAGTGAGGCTGACTCTAGTGAGGCTGCCTCTAGTGAGGCTGACTCTAGTGAGGCTGACTCTAGTGAGGCTGACTCTGACTCTAGTGAGGCATTATGCAATTGTCGGCCGCCATTTTGTGTGAAGAAATACCTGCAGATGGTGTTTCAATAGCACACATATTGTGAACCAGCCTAGCCTTAATGTCACCTTGCTGCAGGGCTCGGCCCTACCACCGCATGAAGTTGATGTTTGTGGGTAAGGCTAACAGAGGCAAGACCACTCTACTCGAAAAGATCTCAGAGAAGGGACAGAGAGGAGTCAAAGACAACTGGGGCAACACAAGGTCTCACACTTTCTCTCTCATCGCTCTCACTCACATCCTCTCTCTCCTCCTCTCCCTCTCCCTCTCCTCCCTCCTGACCTCACCTCTCCTTCCTCATTACCTCTCCTCATCTCTCTCCTCCCCTCACCTCCTCTCATGACCTCACCCCCCCCGCTTGCTCCCCCCCATTCTAAGGATGCAAGGCTTGTCTAAGAACATCTCCACGGTGGGCATTGTGGTGAGTGATTGGACCTACTTCAAGCCTGTGAAGGAGAGTCAGACAGGCTTGAAGAGCATCACCTTCATGACCTGGGACTTTGGGGGGCAGGAGGAGTACTACGCCACGCACCAGTGCTTCCTCTCCCGGCGCTCCCTGTACTTGGCCGTCTGGAATGTGACGCACGGCATGAAGGGCGCGGTGGAGCTCAAGCCCTGGCTACTCAATATTCAGGTAGGACTCAGTGTGAGGCAGTGTAACTCAGTGTGAGCAAGTTTAACTCTGTGTGCAAGGTAACTCAGTGATAGCAAGTGTAACTCAGTGTGAACAAGTTTAACTGTGTGCAAGGTAACTCAGTGAGAGTAAGTGTAACTCAGTGAGAGCAAGTGTAACACAGTGTTAGCAAGTTTAACTGTAACTCAGTGTGTGCTAGCATAACTCATGTGTAGATATGGTTTAATGTGCACGTGACCCTCCCTCCCTCTCCTCCTCCTCCAGGCTCGGGCCCCAAACTCCCCGGTCATCATAGTGGGCACTCACTATGACAAGCTGGCACGTTCAGACAAGCAGGAGCTGGAGCGATGTCGCATATTTATCCATGAGAACTACGGACAGATTGATGGAACTCCACCCATCAGGAAGGAAGGGTTTCCCCAGGTGTGTGGGTGTGGGTGCTCTCTCCCAGTCCTGGCGGGAGGGGTGTTGTCAATAGTGATGGGCTAAACAAGTCCTACTGGATCATGTCAGCATTAGCCTCGTGCTATTCTGACACCTATGGGGTCTCATTTAGTTGGGGGGAGGGGCTGACATCTGCATTCTCATAGAGGGGGGCTGGCTGAGGGGTCTCATATAGTGCGGGGGCTGACATCTGCAGGGTCTCATATAGAGGGGGGGCGATATCTTCCTGTAGACTAGCACTGTGGTGGTGCATGGAGGAATATATTCATGTCATGTGACATGAGTATGGAGGTGAGGATGTGTCATGTGACATGAGGACGTGTCATGTGAGATTGGGACATGTCATGTAAGATGAGGATGTCTCGTGAGATGAGAATGTGTCATGTGAGACGAGGATTGTTTGGTTGTTGCAGATCATGGCGAGCATGGTGGTGAGCTGTGTGACTGGGCGTGGCATCAATGTTTTGAGGGATACTCTCTTTGATGTGGCAAGTCAGATCAGAGAGAACATAGGTTTGTGCAATTCACACACACACACCCACACCTCACCCCCCTCACACACTCAGAGAGAAGGTTTGTAGCAACTGACACACACACCTCATCCATCACATACACATGTGTACACACTTCACTTCCATCACATCCTCAGAGAGAACATAGGTTTGATACAACTCACACTCCATCTCCCTCACACATTCCACACACCTCACCCATGCACACTCACTTCACCTCACACACACTCACACACCTCATCTTAAACACATTTCACTCCACACTTCACAAACTCACCTCACTCTAAATACACCTCACAAACTCATCTCCAATCATACACAACCTCACACTTCACACTTTATACCTCACCTCACACCTCACACATCCATGCTTACACACCCATAATTATCACACACACTCTCCCACTTCTCACTCCTTTCTTCCTCCTCCTCCTCCTCCCTCCCTCCCTTGCTTACCGAGCAGTCTCTAGACAAGGCATGGGGCGTGGCCTCATCCCACCCTACCGACTGCTGATGGACCAGCTGGTGCCCGCCTCGTACCTCCAGTTGGAGGACACTGTACGTAATATCGCCATCAGGATGAAGCTTGCCGGGCACCCCCCAGTTCTTGACTACAAGAAACTGAGGTGAGTAGGTGAGGGGAGATGGAGGTACATGTACATGTAAGGTGGCTAGTTATGTAGGGTCAGGACAGAGATTAATGTTAGGTCTTGTTGCATGGCATCCTCCCTGCTCTCTCTCTCCTCCCTGCCCTCTCTCCCTGCTCTCTCCCTGCCCCTCTCCTCTGCCCCTCTCCCTGCCCTCTCTCTCCTCCCTGCCCTCTCCCTGCTCTCTCCCTGCTCTCTCCCTGCCCTCTCCCTGCTCTCTCTCTCCTCCCTGCCCTCTCCCTGCTCTCTCCCTGCCCTCTCCCTGCTCTCTCTCTGCCCTGCCCTCTCCCTGCCCTCTCCCTGCTCTCTCTCTTCTCCCTGCTCTCTCTCCTCCCTGCCCTCTCCCTGCTCTCTCTCTGCCCTGCCCTCTCCCTGCCCTCTCCCTGCTCTCTCTCTTCTCCCTGCTCTCTCTCCTCCCTGCCCTCTCCCTGCTCTCTCCCTGCTCTCTCCCTGCTCTCTCTCCTCCCTGCCCTCTCCCTGCCCTCTCCCTGCTCTCTCTCCTCCCTGCCCTCTCACTGCTCTCTCCCTGCTCTCTCCCTGCTCTCTCCCTGCTCTCTCCCTGCTCTCTCTCCTCCCTGCCCTCTCCCTGCCCTCTCCCTGCCCTCTCCCTGCTCTCTCTCTTCTCCCTGCTCTCTCTCCTCCCTGCCCTCTCACTGCTCTCTCCCTGCTCTCTCCCTGCTCTCTCCCTGCTCTCTCCCTGCTCTCTCCCTGCTCTCTCTCCTCCCTGCCCTCTCCCTGCCCTCTCCCTGCCCTCTCCCTGCCCTCTCCCTGCTCTCTCCCTGCTCTCTCCCTGCTCTCTCCCTGCTCTCTCCCTGCTCTCTCTCCTCCCTGCCCTCTCCCCTGCCCTCTCCCTGCTCTCTCCCTGCTCTCTCCCTGCTCTCTCTCCTCCCTGCCCTCTCCCTGCTCTCTCCCTGCTCTCTCTCCTCCCTGCCCTCTCCCTGCCCTCTCACTGCCCTCTCACTGCCCTCTCACTGCTCTCTCTCTCCCTGCTCTCTCTCCTCCCTGCCCTCTCCCTGCCCTCTCCCTGCCCTCTCCCTGCCCTCTCCCTGCCCTCTCCCTGCCCTCTCCCTGCCCTCTCCCTGCCCTCTCCCTGCCCTCTCCCTGCCCTCTCCCTGCCCTCTCCCTGCCCTCTCCCTGCCCTCTCACTGCTCTCTCTCCCTGCTCTCTCTCCTCCCTGCCCTCTCCCTGCCCTCTCCCTGCCCTCTCCCTGCCCTCTCCCTGCTCTCTCCTCCCTGCCCTCTCCCTGCTCTCTCTCAGGAAGGAGGTGTTTTCTGACCCCAACACTCTGATCAGCAAGGACTCTATCAACCGAGAGCTGGACCAGGCTGTGCGCTTCCTGCATGACAATGGAACCATGCTGCACTTTGAGGATCCTCTGCTCAGCGACTTCTACTTCGTGGACCCTCAATGGCTGTGCGACATGCTGGCCCACATCGTGACTGTACGGCAGATTAACCCCTTCATTAAGGACGGTGAGTCTAGATTAACCACTTCATTAAGGATGGGACTAGGGCTAGGGCTAGATTAACCCCTTCATTAAGGACATCCTTCATTAAGGACAGTGAGTCTAGATTAACCCCTTCATTAAGGAATGTGAGTCTAGATTAACTCCTTCATTTAGGACAGTGAGTCTAGATTAACCCCTTCATTAAGGACAGTGAGTCTAGATTAACCCCTTCATTAAGAAGGTAAGTCTAGATTAACCCCTTCATTAAGGACAGTGAGTCTAGATTAACCCCTTCATTAAGAAGGTGAGTCTAGATTAACCCCTTCATTAAAAACAGTGAGTCTAGATTAACCCCTTCATTAAGAAGGTGAGTCTAGATTAACCCTTCATTAAGGACAGTGAGTCTAGATTAACCCCTTCATTAAGAAGGCGAGTATGAAGGCTAATCTTCTGTGTTATATAAATTAGTAAATGCAAGAAGAGAGTTTTGATTCAAATTTTGCGTGAATTGCTTCCGACCAACCAAAATGCTAGAATCTAGCGTGATGCTAGATGTTAGAATAGAGTTTGGAGCTGAGCTGTTGCACTAGCTGCAGCCAGCCAGCTACATAGTTATGATGTGTCTGGTCAGCTAGTAGTCATGTGATGTGCCTGGTCAGCTAGTAGTCATGTGATGTGCCTGGTCAGCTAGTAGTCATGTGATGTGTCTGGTCAGCTAGTAGTCATGTGATGTGTCTGGTCAGCTAGTAGTCATGTGATGTGCCTGGTCAGCTAGTAGTCATGTGATGTGTCTGGTCAGCTAGTAGTCATGTGATGTGTCTGGTCAGCTAGTAGTCATGTGATGTGTCTGGTCAGCTAGTAGTCATGTGATGTGTCTGGTCAGCTAGTAGTCATGTGATGTGTCTGGTCAGCTAGTAGTCATGTGATGTGTCTGGTCAGCTAGTAGTCATGTGATGTGTCTGGTCAGCTAGTAGTCATGTGATATGTCTGGTCAGCTAGTGTCATGGTATTGGTGATGTTGTCATGGTGATGTGGTGTTGATGTTGTCATGGTGTTGATGATGTCATGGTGTTGGTGATGGTGTTGGTGATGTTGTCATGGTGTTGGTGATGTCATGGTGTTGTGATGTCGTCATGGTGTTGATGATGTCATGATGTTGATGATGTCGGTGATGTTGTCGTGGTGTTGGTGATGTTGTCGTGGTGTTGATGATGTTGTCGTGGTGTTGATGATGTCATGGTGTTGATGATGTTGTCGTGGTATTGATTATGTTGTCATGATGTTGATGATGTTGTTGTGGTGTTAATGAAGGTGTGATGCACATCAAAGACTTCCCCCTCATCTTCAAAGATGACGACAAACTCAAGTTCCCCCTCCAGTGGAAGACCAAGTACATCAGACTGCTCACCATGTTTGAGGTTGCCGTGGAGTTGTGTGATGACCAACTCTTGATACCCTCGGCCTTACCCCCAGACCAGCCAATACTGCACCAGGTGGCACTTCCTCAGGACCTGGTCAGTGTGCATGTCAGAGAGACCATGCATGTGTACATACATCCCTTCTATATATATATAGAGAGAGAGAGAGCATGTGATCGTCTAGTTCCTTATCCTTACATAGTATGTCATCCTACTTCCTGTCACATGATCTCCTTCCTCGTGGTGGTTGCCGTGGCTGTCACCTCATGGGGTGGAGTAGAAGCGGCTGCCTGCGTTGAGACACGCCTACATTGTGCCATTCATCCCCAGCGGGTTCTGGCCTCGGCTGATGTCCCGCCTACTCACAGATCCTTCCATCACTCAGCTGGCTAGGGATGGGTGCGCCATATCCTTGGAAGGTAATGTTCGCTTATTTGGTGATGGTGACTGTGTGAGGTGGTGCTGACTGTGTGAGGTGATGGTGACTGTGTGAGGTGGTGCTGACTGTGTGAGGTGATGGTGACTGTGTGAGGTGATGGTGACTGTGTGAGGTGGTGCTGACTGTGTGAGGTGATGGTGACTGTGTGAGGTGGTGCTGACTGTGTGAGGTGATGGTGACTGTGTGAGGTGATGGTGACTGTGTGAGGTGATGGTGACTGTGTGAGGTGATGGTGACTGTGTGAGGTGATGGTGACTGTGTGAGGTGGTGCTGACTGTGTGAGGTGATGGTGACTGTGTGAGGTGATGGTGACTGTGTGAGGTGATGGTGACTGTGTGAGGTGATGGTGACTGTGTGAGGTGATGGTGACTGTGTGAGGTGATGCTGACTGTGTGAGGTGATGGTGGCTGTGTGAGGTGATGCTGACTGTGTGAGGTGATGCTGACTGTGTGAGGTGATGGTGACTGTGTGAGTTGATGCTGACTGTGAGGTGATGGTGACTGTGTGAGGTGATGGTGACTGTGTGAGGTGATGCTGACTGTGTGAGGTGATGGTGACTGTGTGAGGTGATGGTGACTGTGTGAGGGGATGCTGACTGTGTGAGGTGATGGTGACTGTGTGAGGTGATGGTGGCTGTGTGAGGCTATATCTTGGTATGTGTTGTTCTTGACAGAGTGTGACCAGCTGAACTGGGTCAAGTGGCGCACGGGGATGATCCTGCAGTACGGCAACCTCACTCTGCTCACCATCAACGAGCTGGACCACCATGGCATCTTCCACAGCACCCCGTCCTCAGCTGCCAGACTCTACATGTACACCGAGGAGCAGTGGCAGCTGCATGGTCAGAGTCGTGTCTCGGGCATCAACATTGAGGCGCAAGATGTCTACCCCGTCCTCAAGTACCCGGAGATGAGGAGGAGGTATCGCCGTGTCAACCATGGGGTCAGAAGCAGCTCCCCCAAGATTGTCAGTCTTCTGGAGCAGCCATTGCTGGTGGATCTTGATGGTGAGCTGGAGTCCTCCCGAGAGCCTTGCGACGCTCGTCTTACTAATCACATGGTCAACATCGACCAGATTGACTCGGAGTTTGAGAAGCTGAGGATCAGACGAGATAATTGTCGCAATTCTATGCTGGGAGGGGATTTGGGCGTGGCTTGGGATGCCTCTCAAGGTAGAGCTTGTTCCGATCCAACCCAAGGGGTCGGACAAGACAAGAGCCTCAGCCAGTAAGCTTGTGTTGTTGTTGTTGCTGTTGATGTTCTTGTTGTTGACAGTGTGTTGATACTGCTATTAATGATGTTAACATTATTGTTATTGTTGTTGATGTTACTGTTGATGTTCTTGTTGTTGACAGTGTGTTGATACTGCTATTAATGATGTTGACATTATTGTTGTTGATGTTACTGTTGATGTTCTTGTTGTTGATGTGTTGATACTGCTATTAATGACATTGTTATTGTTGTTGATGTTACTGCTGATTCTTGTTGTTGCCAGTGTGTTGATACTGCTATTAATGATGTTGACATTGTTGTTGATGTTACTGTTGATGTTCTTGTTGTTGACATTGTTCTTGTTGTTGACATTGTGTTGATACTGCTATTAATGATGTTGACATGTTAATGCTACTGTTGACGTTCTTGTTGTTGACAGTGTGTTGATACTGCTATTAATGATGTTGACATTGTTATTGTTGTTGGTTACTGTTGATTTTCTGGTTGACAGTGTGTTGATATTGCTATTAATGATGTTGACATTGTTGTTGATGTTACTGTTGATGTTCTTGTTGTTGACTGTGTTGATACTACTATTAATGACATTGTTATTGTTGTTGATGTTCTTGTTGTATACCAGTGTGTTGATACTGCTATTAATGATGTTGACATTATTGTTATTGTTGTTGTTACTGTTGATGTTCTTGTTGTTGACTGTGTGTTGATACTGCTATTAATGATGTTGACATTGTTATTGTTGTTGATGTTGCTGTTGATGTTCTTGTTGTTGACATTGTGTTGATACTGCTATTAATGATGACATCATTGTTGCTGATTTACTGTTGATGTTCTCGATGTTGAAAGTGTTGATATTGCTATTAATGTTGTTGACATTTATTGTTGTTGATGTTACTGTTGATGTTCTTGTAGACAGTGTGTTGATATTGCTATTAATGATGTTGACATTGTTGTTGATGTTACTGTTGATGTTCTTGTTGTTTACAGTATGTTGATATTGCTGATATTGTTGTTGATGTTATGTTCTTGTTGACACTGTGTTGATATTGCTATTAATGATGTTGACATTTTTTATGTTACTGTTGATGTTCTTGTTGTTGACAGTATGTTGATATTGCTGATATTGTTGTTGATGTTACTGTTGATGTTCTTGATGTTGACAGTGTGTTGATACTGCTATTATGATGTTGACATTGTTATTGTTGTTGATGTTACTTTGATGTTCTTGTTGTTGACAGTGTTGATATTGCTATTAATGATGTTGACATTATTGTTGTTGATCTTACTGTTATTGTTCTTGTTGACAGTGTGTTAATATTGCTATTAATGATGTTGACATTATTGTTGTTGATGTTACTGTTGATGTTCTTGTTGACAGTGTGTTAATATTGCTATTAATGATGTTGACATTGTTGTTGATGTTGTTCTTTAAATTGTTGTTGTACTGTTCGTCACCGCCATCTTATTTGTCGACCACCTGGTGTCCCTGTGTATGTAGGTGCTGCTCGGCCACGCCCTCTTCCAAGCCTGTTCACGTCTCTTCGTCTTCCCAACGTCGTCTCTCCTCTACCCGATCCTCCTCCTCCCAACAGGCACCGCCCTCCTCATCACACCCTCACACCCTCACCCTTTCAGAAGACAAAAATAACCAGATGAGGGCGGGCTTGCTCTCGAAGGTCATTGACCACATCATCTTGCTGATGGAGGACTGGTTCATGGGAGTTCGGCCGAAGACACTAGTAGTGCCTTGTCCCCACTGCACTGTCAATGCCACGCCTCCTGTGCGCATGGAGAGGTCTTGTAGTGAGGTTGTGGAGCTCCTCCCTCAAGCGGAGATGGAGGGAAGGGGGGAGGAGTTAGAGGGAGAGAGGAGCAGCAGAAGGGAGGGAGATCTACACCCTGACGTCTCCAATGCTGACACGAGCAATAGAGAGGCTGTGAGGGACTGCACAGAATGTGCAATAAAATCTTGTGTTTGTATTCATTATCTTAATTGGTGTACATAATTTTAAATGGTAAAGGATCATTAAGATCGTGAAGAACAGGTCAGATCATGTTAGTAGTCAGATTTTGGCCAGACTGATTTTTAGCAATTCTGAGTTCCAATTTCTCTGAGCTGCTTGGCTGTGTGATGACCACTCAGCAGCTGCCTCTCCTGTTCTTCCTCTACCATCTTTTGAATGGGAATTTGGTTTGATATAATGTAGTTAAGAGATGTATCTACCCATGCTGAACCATGACTAGTCCACCCCCTGAACCAGGCCATGACTAGTCCATCCCCTGAACCAGGCCATGACTAGTCCACCCCCTGAACCAGGCCATGACTAGTCCACCCCCTGAACCAGGCCATGACTAGTCCAGCCCCTGAACCAAGCCATGACTAGTCCACCCCCTGAACCAGGCCATGACTAGTCCAGCCCCTGAACCAGGCCATGACTAGTCCACCACCTGAACCAAGCCATGACTAGTCCACCCCCTGAACCAGGCCATGACTAGTCCACCACCTGAACCAGGCCATGACTAGTCCACCCCCTGAACCAGGCCATGACTAGTCCACCCCCTGAACCAGGCCATGACTAGTCCACCCCCTGAACCAGGCCATGACTAGTCCACCCCCTGAACCAGGCCATGACTAGTCCACCCCCTGAACCAGGCCATGACTAGTCCACCCCCTGAACCAAGCCATGACTAGTCCACCCCCTGAACCAGGCCATGACTAGTCCAGCCCCTGAACCAGGCCATGACTAGTCCACCCCCTGAACCAAGCCATGACTAGTCCAGCCCCTGAACCAAGCCATGACTAGTCCACCACCTGAACCAGGCCATGACTAGTCCACCCCCTGAACCAGGCCATGACTAGTCCACCCCCTGAACCAAGCCATGACTAGTCCACCCCCTGAACCAGGCCATGACTAGTCCACCCCCTGAACCAGGCCATGACTAGTCCACCCCCTGAACCAGGCCATGACTAGTCCACCCCCTGAACCAGGCCATGACTAGTCCACCCCCTGAACCAGGCCATGACTAGTCCACCCCCTGAACCAGGCCATGACTAGTCCACCCCCTGAACCAGGCCATGACTAGTCCACCCCCTGAACCAGGCCATGAGACTAGTCCACCCCCTGAACCAGGCCATGACTAGTCCACCCCCTGAACCAGGCCATGAGACTAGTCCACCCCCTGAACCAGGCCATGACTGACTAGTCCACCCCCTGAACCAAGCCATGACTAGTCCACCCCCTGAACCAGGCCATGACTAGTCCACCCCCTGAACCAGGCCATGACTAGTCCCCCCCCTGAACCAGGCCATGACTAGTCCACCCCCTGAACCAGGCCATGACTAGTCCACCCCCTGAACCAGGCCATGACTAGTCCACCCCCTGAACCAGGCCATGACTAGTCCACCCCCTGAACCAAGCCATGACTAGTCCACCTCCTGAACCAAGCCATGACTAGTCCACCCCCTGAACCAGGCCATGACTAGTCCACCCCCTGAACCAGGCCATGACTAGTCCAGCCCCTGAACCAGGCCATGACTAGTCCACCCCCTGAACCAGGCCATGACTAGTCCACCCCCTGAACCAGGCCATGACTAGTCCACCACCTGAACCAGGCCATGACTAGTCCACCCCCTGAACCAGGCCATGACTAGTCCACCCCCTGAACCAGGCCATGACTAGTCCACCCCCTGAATCAGGCCATGACTAGTCCACCCCCTGAACCAAGCCATGACTAGTCCACCCCCTGAACCAGGCCATGACTAGTCCAGCCCCTGAACCAGGCCATGACTAGTCCACCCCCTGAACCAGGCCATGACTAGTCCAGCCCCTGAACCAAGCCATGACTAGTCCACCCCCTGAACCAGGCCATGACTAGTCCACCCCCTGAACCAGGCCATGACTAGTCCAGCCCCTGAACCAAGCCATGACTAGTCCAGCCCCTGAACCATGCCATGACTAGTCCACCCCCTGAACCAGGCCATGACTAGTCCACCCCCTGAACCAGGCCATGACTAGTCCACCCCCTGAACCAGGCCATGACTAGTCCACCCCCTGAACCAGGCCATGAGACTAGTCCACCCCCTGAACCAGGCCATGACTGACTAGTCCACCCCCTGAACCAAGCCATGACTAGTCCACCCCCTGAACCAGGCCATGACTAGTCCACCCCCTGAACCATGCCATGACTAGTCCACCCCCTGAACCAGGCCATGACTAGTCCACCCCCTGAACCAGGCCATGACTAGTCCACCCCCTGAACCAGGCCATGACTAGTCCACCCCCTGAACCAGGCCATGACTAGTCCAGCCCCTGAACCAGGCCATGACTAGTCCACCCCCTGAACCAGGCCATGACTAGTCCAGCCCATGAACCAGGCCATGACTAGTCCACCCCCTGAACCAGGCCATGACTAGTCCACCCCCTGAACCAGGCCATGACTAGTCCACCCCCTGAACCAGGCCATGACTAGTCCACCCCCTGAACCAGGCCATGACTAGTCCACCCCCTGAACCAGGCCATGACTAGTCCACCCCTGAACCAAGCCATGACTAGTCCACCCCCTGAACCAGGCCATGACTAGTCCAGCCCCTGAACCAAGCCATGACTAGTCCACCCCCTGAACCAGGCCATGACTAGTCCACCCCCTGAACCAGGCCATGACTAGTCCACCCCCTGAACCAGGCCATGACTAGTCCATCCCCTGAACCAGGCCATGACTAGTCCACCCCCTGAACCAGGCCATGACTAGTCCACCCCCTGAACCAGGCCATGACTAGTCCACCCCCTGAACCAGGCCATGACTAGTCCACCCCCTGAACCAGGCCATGACTAGTCCACCCCCTGAACCAGGCCATGAATAGTCCACCCCCTGAACCAGGCCATGACTAGTCCACCCCCTGAACCAGGCCATGACTTGTCCACCACCTGAACCAGGCCATGACTAGTCCACCCCCTGAACCAGGCCATGACTAGTCCACCCCCTGAACCAGGCCATGACTAGTCCACCCCCTGAATCAGGCCATGACTAGTCCACCCCCTGAACCAAGCCATGACTAGTCCACCCCCTGAACCAGGCCATGACTAGTCCACCCCCTGAACCAGGCCATGACTAGTCCACCCCCTGAACCAGGCCATGACTAGTCCACCCCCTGAACCAGGCCATGACTAGTCCACCCCCTGAACCAAGCCATGACTAGTCCACCCCCTGAACCAGGCCATGACTAGTCCACCCCCTGAACCAGGCCATGACTAGTCCACCCCCTGAACCAGGCCATGACTAGTCCAGCCCCTGAACCAAGCCATGACTAGTCCACCCCCTGAACCAGGCCATGACTAGTCCACCCCCTGAACCAGGCCATGACTAGTCCAGCCCCTGAACCATGCCATGACTAGTCCACCCCCTGAACCAGGCCATGACTAGTCCACCCCCTGAACCAGGCCATGACTAGTCCACCCCCTGAACCAGGCCATGAGACTAGTCCACCCCCTGAACCAGGCCATGACTGACTAGTCCACCCCCTGAACCAAGCCATGACTAGTCCACCCCCTGAACCAGGCCATGACTAGTCCACCCCCTGAACCATGCCATGACTAGTCCACCCCCTGAACCAGGCCATGACTAGTCCACCCCCTGAACCAGGCCATGACTAGTCCACCCCCTGAACCAGGCCATGACTAGTCCAGCCCCTGAACCAGGCCATGACTAGTCCACCCCCTGAACCAGGCCATGACTAGTCCAGCCCATGAACCAGGCCATGACTAGTCCACCCCCTGAACCAGGCCATGACTAGTCCACCCCCTGAACCAGGCCATGACTAGTCCACCCCCTTAACCAGGCCATGACTAGTCCACCCCCTGAACCAGGCCATGACTAGTCCACCCCCTGAACCAGGCCATGACTAGTCCACCCCCTGAACCAGGCCATGACTAGTCCACCCCCTGAACCAGGCCATGACTAGTCCACCCCCTGAACCAGGCCATGACTAGTCCACCCCCTGAACCAAGCCATGACTAGTCCAGCCCCTGAACCAAGCCATGACTAGTCCACCACCTGAACCAGGCCATGACTAGTCCACCCCCTGAACCAAGCCATGACTAGTCCACCCCCTGAACCAGGCCATGACTAGTCCACCCCCTGAACCAGGCCATGACTAGTCCACCCCCTGAACCAGGCCATGACTAGTCCACCCCCTGAACCAGGCCATGACTAGTCCACCCCCTGAACCAGGCCATGACTAGTCCACCCCCTGAACCAGGCCATGACTAGTCCACCCCCTGAACCAGGCCATGACTAGTCCACCCCCTGAACCAGGCCATGACTAGTCCACCCCCTGAACCAGTCCACCCCCTGAACCAGGCCATGACTAGTCCACCCCCTGAACCAGGCCATGACTAGTCCATCCCCTGAACCAGGCCATGACTAGTCCACCCCCTGAACCAGGCCATGACTAGTCCACCCCCTGAACCAGGCCATGACTAGTCCACCCCCTGAACCAGGCCATGACTAGTCCACCCCCTGAACCAAGCCATGACTAGTCCACCCCCTGAACCAGGCCATGACTAGTCCACCCCCTGAACCAAGCCATGACTAGTCCACCCCCTGAACCAGGCCATGACTAGTCCATCCCCTGAACCAGGCCATGACTAGTCCACCCCCTGAACCAGGCCATGACTAGTCCACCCCCTGAACCAGGCCATGACTAGTCCACCCCCTGAACCAGGCCATGACTGACTAGTCCACCCCCTGAACCAAGCCATGACTAGTCCCCCCCCTGAACCAGGCCATGACTAGTCCACCCCCTGAACCAGGCCATGACTAGTCCAGCCCCTGAACCAGGCCATGACTAGTCCACCCCCTGAACCAGGCCATGACTAGTCCACCCCCTGAACCAGGCCATGACTAGTCCAGCCCCTGAACCAGGCCATGACTAGTCCACCCCCTGAACCAGGCCATGACTAGTCCACCCCCTGAACCAGGCCATGACTAGTCCACCCCCTGAACCAGGCCATGACTAGTCCACCCCCTGAACCAGGCCATGACTAGTCCAGCCCCTGAACCAGGCCATGACTAGTCCACCCCCTGAACCAGGCCATGACTAGTCCACCCCCTGAACCAGGCCATGACTAGTCCACCCCCTGAACCAGGCCATGACTAGTCCACCCCCTGAACCAGGCCATGACTAGTTCACCCCCTGAACCAGGCCATGACTAGTCCACCCCCTGAACCAGGCCATGACTAGTCCACCCCCTGAACCAGGCCATGACTAGTGCACCCCCTGAACCAGGCCATGACTAGTCCAGCCCCTGAACCAGGCCATGACTAGTCCACCCCCTGAACCAGGCCATGACTAGTCCACCCCCTGAACCAGGCCATGACTAGTCCACCCCCTGAACCAAGCCATGACTAGTCCACCCCCTGAACCAGGCCATGACTAGTCCACCCCCTGAACCAGGCCATGACTAGTCCACCCCCTGAACCAGGCCATGACTAGTCCACCCCCTGAACCAGGCCATGACTAGTCCACCACCTGAACCAGGCCATGACTAGTCCACCCCCTGAACCAGGCCATGACTAGTCCACCCCCTGAACCAGGCCATGACTAGTCCAGCCCCTGAACCAGGCCATGACTAGTCCACCACCTGAACCAAGCCATGACTAGTCCACCCCCTGAACCAGGCCATGACTAGTCCACCCCCTGAACCAGGCCATGACTAGTCCACCCCCTGAACCAGGCCATGACTAGTCCACCCCCTGAACCAGGCCATGACTAGTCCACCCCCTGAACCAGGCCATGACTAGTCCACCCCCTGAACCAGGCCATGACTAGTCCACCCCCTGAACCAGGGCCATGACTAGTCCACCCCCTGAACCAGGCCATGACTAGTCCACCCCCTGAACCAGGCCATGACTAGTCCAGCCCCTGAACCAGGCCATGACTAGTCCACCCCCTGAACCAGGCCATGACTAGTCCACCCCCTGAACCAAGCCATGACTAGTCCACCCCCTGAACCAGGCCATGACTAGTCCACCCCCTGAACCAGGCCAATGCCATGACTAGTCCAGCCCCTGAACCAGGCCATGACTAGTCCACCCCCTGAACCAGGCCATGACTAGTCCACCCCCTGAACCAAGCCATGACTAGTCCACCCCCTGAACCAGGCCATGACTAGTCCACCCCCTGAACCAAGCCATGACTAGTCCACCCCCTGAACCAAGCCATGACTAGTCCAGCCCCTGAACCAGGCCATGACTAGTCCACCCCCTGAACCAAGCCATGACTAGTCCACCCCCTTAACCAGGCCATGACTAGTCCACCACCTGAACCAGGCCATGAGACTAGTCCAGCCCCTGAACCAAGAAGCCATGACTAGTCCACCACCTGAACCAAGCCATGACTAGTCCACCCCCTGAACCAGGCCATGACTAGTCCACCCCCTGAACCAGGCCATGACTAGTCCACCCCCTGAACCAGGCCATGACTAGTCCACCCCCTGAACCAGGCCATGACTAGTCCACCCCCTGAACCAGGCCATGACTAGTCCACCCCCTGAACCAGGCCATGACTAGTCCACCCCCTGAACCAGGCCATGACTAGTCCACCCCCTGAACCAGGCCATGACTAGTCCAGCCCCTGAATCAAGCCACGACTAGTCCACCCCCTGAACCAAGCCATGACTAGTCCACCCCCTGAACCAAGCCATGACTAGTCCAGCCACTGAATCAAGCAGTGGCTAGACTCACCTGATCAAGCAGTTGCCATGGCAACATATACTACTCTCTACCAGATGTTTTGTGGCATGTTGTCTGAAATTCGTGAAGATGCGAAGGAGAGGCAATGCTTAATCATATTCACACCCAGGTTGCAACCACTTCCTAGCCACACCCAGGTTGCAACCACTTCCTATCCACACCCAGGTTGCAACCACTTCCTAGCCGCATCCATGTTGCAACCACTTCCTGACCACATCCAGGTTGCAAACACTTCCTAGCCACACCCAGGTTGAAACCACTTCCTGGCCACACCCAGGTTGCAACCACTTCCTGGCCACATCCAGGTTGAAACCACTTCCTATCCACACCCAGGTTGCAACCACTTCCTAGCCACACCCATGTTGCAACCACTTCCTGACCACATCCAGGTTGCAAACACTTCCTAGCCACACCCAGGTTGCAACCACTTCCTAGCTACACCCAGGTTGCAACCACTTCCTAGACACACCCAGGTTGCAATCACTTCCTAGCCACACCCAGGTTGCAACCACCATGGCCACACCCAGGTTGCAACCACTTCCTGGCTTGACCATTCTGCCCTTGTCCTCGAACTGGGGGACAGTCTTGGTCACCTTTCTTTTTCGATGAATATATTAGAAGGGGGGAGGGGTCTGTTGGCTTGTCTACTTCATTCTTTGATGACATCATTGTTATTGTCACCCTCGCTATCCTCGTCTGCTTGGCATTTTGTCACTTATCCTCCCTGCCACACCCCTCCTCCTCCCAACACTCTTCTTCCCTCTCTCCCCTCTCCTCCACTTCCCCCTCCCCCCTCATTCCACACCCAGCACCATCCACAGGACACCCTGTCTCTACATGGTGTCAAAGCTACCCGCTTCAGATACGCCTTCCGTTACAATGAATGTGTGGTCACTGCAAGGAAACTTAACAGCATGTTCTGTCCGGCACATGGGGAAATCCCCTTGCAGTACATCGCTCCAGACACGGTGGGTCTCTGTACTCCTCCTCTAACAATATTCATATCTTGGAAGGTGGACGTCTACTCCTAACTTGTCCATTCTCTATCCTCCCCAGCTCTTCTTGACTCAGGGGAAGGATGTTCTGGTTGAAGCAAGTGATTTTGAGGATGTGGAGCCGATTGGTAGCGGAGCATTTGCCACTGTCTTCAAGGCCAAGTACAGGAATGGAAAGGCGGTAAGACCACACCCATGAACACCCATGTCAATAAAGCCACACCCTGATCTATCTTTTCTCTTCTGACTTCTTTTTCCTTGCGTGTGTGCATGGTTCATGCGAGTAGGTTGCCGTGAAAGCTCTCACCAAGGAGTGGCAGGGGCAGTCAGGAGGAGGAGGAGGAGGAGCTGCAGGGGATCAGATGGAAGGTGCCAGGAGAAGGGAGAGGGATGGCCAGGGAGCTCCTGTGCACCATCCCAGCCGCCACTCTATTGTGAACGGGTTCACTAACGTCAAGAAGGAGCTGGCCATCTTGTCGCCGCTGCGCCATCCTCATGTGGTGCGACTGTTTGGCGTGATGTTGCGTCCAATGGGTTTGGTGTTGGAGCTGGCGTCCCTGGGAAGCCTCAAGATGCTCCTCAACCAGTACGAGGAGGTGCATGCCAAGTTCCATGTCCGAGCCATGCAGAGGGTGTTCTTGCAGGTACGTAGGGTATGGATGAGTGGGTGTGGACACAGCGAGTGTGGGTAGTGAGTGTGGGGTAGTGAGTGTGGGTAGTGAGTGTGGGTAGTGAGTGTGGGGTAGTGAGTGTGGGTAGTGAGTGTGGGGTAGTGAGTGTGGGTAGTGAGTGTGGGTAGTGAGTGTGGGGTAGTGAGTGTGAGTAGTCTGTGGATAGTGAGTGTGAGTAGTGAGTGTGGATAGTGACTGTGGGTAGTGAGTGTGGGTAGTGAGTGTGGGTAGTGAGTGTGGATAGTGAGTGTGGGTAGTGAGTGTGAGTAGTGAGTGTGAGTAGTGAGTGTGGGTAGTGAGTGTGAGTGTGGGGTAGTGAGTGTGAGTAGTGAGTGTGGGGTAGTGAGTGTGAGTAGTGACTGTGGATAGTGAGTGTGAGTAGTGAGTGTGAGTAGTGAGTGTGGGGTAGTGAGTGTGGGTAGTGAGTGTGGGTAGTGAGTGTGAGTAGTGAGTGTGGGTAGTGAATGTGAGTGTGGGTGATGTGTGGACAGAGTGAGTGCAGTGAGGGATGGTCACAGGGAGAGTGTGTTGTGTGGATGACAGTGAGTGTGGGTGAGTGTGTGTTTAGTGCAGCCATTGCTTGTGCAGGTGGCCAGTGCTCTCCAGTATCTGCATGACTCAGCCATCATCTATCGCGACCTAAAAAGTGACAACATCTTGGCATGGAAGTTCCCAGAACCCCGTGATCCAATTCCTATTCCACTTGGTGCTGACTTGGGAATGGACACAGTTCTAGTAAAGATTTCCGACTATGGGATCAGCCAGTACGTGGCCACTCAGGGGGCACGAGGACTGGTCGGGACTGCTGGCTTCATGGCCCCCGAGATTCTCAAGTACCATGGAAAAGAGGTGAGAGGTCATTTGGTAACTGTCTTGGGAATGTGCAGGTGTGGGCGTGACTCGGGGGAACACTACATGGTGTGGGCGTGACTCAGGGGAACACTACATGGTGTGGGTGTGACTCAGGGGAACACTACATGGTGTGGGTGTGACTCAGGGGAACACTACATGGTGTGGGTGTGACTCAGGGGAACATTACATGGTGTGGGTGTGACTCAGGGGAACACTACATGGTGTGGGTGTGACTCAGGGGAACACTACATGGTGTGGGTGTGACTCGGGGGAACACTACATGGTGTGGGTGTGACTCGGGGGAACACTACATGGTGTGGGCGTGACTCGGGGGAACACTACATGGTGTGGGCGTGACTCAGGGGAACACTACATGGTGTGGGCGTGACTCAGGGGAACACTACATGGTGTGGGTGTGACTCAGGGGAACACTACATGGTGTGGGTGTGACTCAGGGGAACACTACATGGTGTGGGCGTGACTCAGGGGAACACTACATGGTGTGGGCGTGACTCAGGGGAACACTACATAGTGTGGGCGTGACTATGGGGAACACTACATGGTGTGGGTGTGACTCAGGGGAACACTACATGGTGTGGGTGTGACTCAGGGGAACACTACATGGTGTGGGCGTGACTCGGGGGAACACTACATGGTGTGGGCGTGACTCGGGGGAACACTACATGGTGTGGGCGTGACTCGGGGGAACACTACATGGTGTGGGCGTGACTCGGGGGAACACTACATGGTGTGGGCGTGACTCGGGGGAACACTACATGGTGTGGGTGTGACTCGGGGGAACACTACATGGTGTGGGTGTGACTCGGGGGAACACTACATGGTGTGGGTGTGACTCAGGGGAACACTACATGGTGTGGGTGTGACTCAGGGGAACACTACATGGTGTGGGTGTGACTCAGGGGAACACTACATGGTGTGGGCGTGACTCAGGGGAACACTACATGGTGTGGGCGTGACTCAGGGGAACACTACATGGTGTGGGCGTGACTCAGGGGAACACTACATGGTGTGGGCGTGACTCAGGGGAACACTACATGGTGTGGGTGTGACTCAGGGGAACACTACATGGTGTGGGTGTGACTCAGGGGAACACTACATGGTGTGTGTGTGACTCAGGGGAACACTACATGGTGTGGGTGTGACTCAGGGGAACACTACATAGTGTGGGTGTGTCTCAGGGGAACAGCATGTGAGCATATACAGGATACAGGAACTGGACCTGTAGAATGTGTATGAATGGACGTCTTGGTCCATTTGGTTTGTAGGTGTACAATCAGCAGGTGGACATATTCTCCTTTGGAATCGTCATCTACGAAATGCTGACACTGCACATTCCATACGAGAACTTAGCTGGCCAGCAGGCCAACCAGGCCAATGAGGAAGGGATACGCCCCTCTCTGTACCGGAGGGACTTCCCCTGCCCCGTACTGGTGCGGGAGCTAATGGCTTGGTGCTGGCAGCAGCTGCCGGAGAACAGACCTTCTGCTCACATGATCATGGGTGTGGCCAGAACAGAGCAATTCTCACGGCTGTTAGACGGCATTAGGATCTGCAACTCGGGCAAGGTGGGTGACAGCTGATAGTCATGTGACTTGACATTGGATGAGTGCAGTCACATGCATGTGTAATGTAGTACATCATGTGATGGTCATGTGATGTGGCACAGGTGACGACTGCCTGCATGCGGTCGGTGATTCCATCTCATATCGGTCTGCAGTACCGCCATGGTCACATCCTGTCTCCACCCCCTCCAGCTGCAAGCCACGCCTCCAACTCTAGTGACAACTGTCAACTTGAAGTAGTCAGCGAAGAGATAGTGAGGGAGTCCCAGCCCTGTGCGGTGGCTGCGTCGGAGGTGGGCTGGGCAGCTGGGTCCAACTCGAATCCCAGCGGAGAGAGGAAGATTTCAGGTGGTTTTGGTGGTCGCCATGGCGATGGAAGTGGTAGTGGAGGAAGTGGTGATAGCAGATCATCTTCCAGGAAGGAGAGCGGACTGACTGTTTCTCTGTCGTCAGGTCCTCGCCTCGCCCTCCCGCCCCACCCCTCCTTGCACCCATACTTTAGCCATGCCCACCTGCAGCGGCAGTTGTCTTCTGACGAACTAGGAGCTAAGCGCTTGTCTCCATATTTTATGTCTGATGATGGGGAGGGGCCTTTGTGGGAGGTGTGGGTAGCATCTAGCAATGCACACCACTCGACCCTCACTGTGATCGACTACGCCCAGACCTTCCTCACCATCGAGGTGTGTGTGTGTGTGATGTGTTGCATGTATAAATGTGTACAGATGTGTACAACCATGTATAGACATGTATGAACATGTACAGACATGTATGAACATGTACAGACATGTATGAACATGTACAGACATTATAAACATGTACAGACATTATAAACATGTACATACGTGTGTAAACATGTACATACGTGTGTGAACATGTACAGACATGTATGAACATGTACATGTGTGTAAACATGTACATACGTGTGTGAACATGTACAGACGTGTATAAACATACGTGTGTGAGCATGTACAGACAACATGTACAGACATTATAACAGACATTATAAACATGTACATACGTGTGTAAACATGTACATGTGTGAACATGTACAGATGTGTATGAACATGTACAGACATGTATGAACATGCACAGTATGAACATTGACAGACATTATAAACATGTACAGACATTATAAACATGTACAGACATTATAAACATGTACAGACATTATATACATGTACATGTATGTGTGTAAACATGTACATACGTGTGTGAACATGTACAGACATGTATGAACATGTACATGTGTGTAAACGTACATACGTGTGTGAACATGTACAGACGTGTATGAACATGTACATACATGTATGAACATGTACAGACATTATAAACATGTACAGACATTATAAACATGTACATACGTGTGTAAACATACGTGTGTGAGCATGTACAGACATAAACATGTACAGACATTATAACAGACATTATAAACATGTACATACGTGTGTAAACATGTACATGTGTGAACATGTACAGATGTGTATGAACATGTACAGACATGTATGAACATGCACAGTATGAACATTGACAGACATTATAAACATGTACAGACATTATAAACATGTACAGACATTATAAACATGTACAGACATAAACATGTACATATGTGTGTAAACATGTACATACGTGTGTGAACATGCACAGACATTAACAGACATTAACATGCACAGACAGACATGTATGAACATGCACAGGCATGTATATGTAAAGACATGTACATGCATGCTTAACCCTTAGAGGACGACTGTCACAAATATGTGACGTAATTAAACCTTACATGGAGACAACTCGTGGATTCGTGACACGTGCTAATTTTTGATTGTCGTGACGGGATTCTTCTTTATGATCACCCTTTACCATACACCATACAGCATAACTACCAATCAAAACGTCCTCTGCCCTTTGTTTTGGGAGCCCCCGCCCTAAGGGTTCATCTCCCAGCTGCAGCAAGTTGCCTTTTCTCAATATCTCAGGCTTGTGCATGCATGCTACAGTTCAGATTAAATATTTGGACAATGTCTTGCATGGACGCTTGTGTGGAGATTGAGAGAGAAGGTAGAATATTGACCGACACATTAGATAGCACATGCAGGGGAAGTAGAGATGGTGTTGCACGGGACGAGGCTACTGTGGAGGTGGACTGACAGGGAGAGTGGTACAACAAGCAGAGAATGTGAGGTGAGGTTCTGCCTTAGCTTCAAGACAGCAAGGAGAAGTGTAACATGTATTACTTTACGATGCTTGCTTACCTGCAGGGGACAAGCTTATACCAAGCAAGTGAAACCACTCGTGGCTTTGAACGCTGTATTATCATCCATAATGTGACCTCCAAAACATCTTACTTGATTAGACCTGCCGGGTTCTCTATTGCCCATGTAGTTTAGGATCCATATTCTCTGTAGCTCTTGTGATGGGAATACACATCTTCGACTTAAAGAAAGAGAGCTAATGCTTTGTAGAGTTAAGTTCTTTAGAATTGTAATTACTCAGGAGACAAACAATGTTAGCTACAGTAGCGAGCTAGAGAAGCAGCCTTAGCTACTAGCTAAATATAATAAATGCTAGCTTTTACCTAAATACTTACCAGAACTACGTAAGCTTATATCTTAGCTCAGGCACTCATGAAATCTAACATATTCATCAACTTCCCGGCAGATACACTTGATCTGGAGAAAACAATATAAGAGTTCAACATGGCACTACTATAGAAGCGTCCTTAAGTTCAACATGGCACTACTATAGAAGCGTCCTTAAGTTCAACATGGCACTACTATAGAAGCGTCCTTAAGTTCAACATGGCACTACTATAGAAGCATCCTTAAGTTCAACATGGCGCTACTATAGAAGTGTTCTTAAGTCAACATGGCACTACTATAGAAGCATCCTTAAGTTCAACATGGCACTACTATAGAAGCGTCCTTAAGTTCAACATGGCGCTACTATAGAAGTGTTCTTAAGTTCAACATGGCACTACTATAGAAGCATCCTTAAGTTCAACATGGCGCTACTATAGAAGCGTCCTTAAGTTCAACATGGCACTACTATAGAAGCGTCTTTAAGTTCAACATGGCACTACTATAGAAGCATCCTTAAGTTCAACATGGCACTACTATAGAAGCGTCCTTAAGTTCAACATGGCACTACTATAGAAGCGTCCTTAAGTTCAACATGGCACTACTATAGAAGCGTCCTTAAGTTCAACATGGCACTACTATAGAAGCGTCCTTAAGTTCAACATGGTACTACTATAGAAGCATCCTTAAGTTCAACATGGCGCTACTATAGAAGCGTCCTTAAGTTCAACATGGCACTACTATAGAAGCGTCTTTAAGTTCAACATGGCACTACTATAGAAGCATCCTTAAGTTCAACATGGCACTACTATAGAAGCGTCCTTAAGTTCAACATGGCACTACTATAGAAGCGTCCTTAAGTTCAACATGGCACTACTATAGAAGCGTCCTTAAGTTCAACATGGCACTACTATAGAAGCGTCCTTAAGTTCAACATGGCACTACTATAGAAGCGTCCTTAAGTTCAACATGGCACTACTATAGAAGCATCCTTAAGTTCAACATGGCACTACTATAGAAGCGTCCTTAGCTATGAGCTAAACCTTGGCAAGTAGTCAGCTACGTACGTAAGCAGTTACCTGAACAAACTTTGTAGTCTTAGCACGTCTCGTCAAGATCTACACAAACTAGTGACAAGATTATTCACCTAAACAAAGTGTTATAATAGCGAGAAGTGCCGTAGCCAAATGTTTGATAAACTACTTGTCTAGAGAAGTCAGGATGTGTTCCAGTAATAATGGAAGTAAATCAGTGATGGTTTAGAACTTAAATCAGTGATGGTTTAGAACTTAAATCAGCTGTAGAGTGAGAGTCTGAAGTACAGCCAGCGATCATTCCACGCTAGTGAAATAGTGGCGTCTCTCAGCGTAATGTTTTAAATATAACGGGCAGCGTCCTACAGAATTAAAAAAAAAATTTTGACAGTGTCTTTTAAGGGATAAGCTTATTATAAACATGTATAAAGGTGTAAACTTGTATTAACCTGTGTAAACTTGTATTAACCTGTGTAAACTTGTAAACTTGTAGTAGCCTGTGTGTGTAAACTTGTATGTGTAAACTTGTATTAACCTGTGTAAACCTGTATTAACCTGTGTAAACCTGTATTAACCTATGTAAACTGTTAGAGACTTGACTTGTAAAATCTCAATGACCTTTGGGGTGGTGTCCTTGGATTGGAATAATGATATTAGTTATCTATGTATGTTTCTGTGTTTGTTTCACCAGGATGTGGAGCTGGGGGATTCCCCTGTCTTGTGCATGTGTGTGGTGCAGAGGAAGGTGTGGCTTGGACTAGAGATGGGGGCACTGGTTGTCTATGACGCTAACACCAGGAAGCCTTATCTTCAGGTGCAGAGGGGGGGGGGGCGTGGCTGGGATAGGTAGTACCGTACAGCAGCTGGAAATGTTTGGATTAGTATCTGGCGGCCCCTAATCACCAAATATAATTGTTTTCATTTTAACACCCACTGACCGTATGGCGGTCATTATCTCATTATCACAGTTTAACACCATCAAATGCCTTTCAGTGCCCAGATTGTCAAGTATTGTGCCATCAGCATTTCCAGCTATAGTAGTGAGGAGTCCATTTGTATTGTGTGGTGGAGGTGGGTGTGGTGTTGGGGGGGAGAGAACAAGGGGGGGGCAGAATTAGCAAGACAGAGGAGTGGGATGTATTCATCGCAACGTGTGAAGTTGGAGTTGCTTGTGGAGAAAGTATACGATAATACACCCACTCACACACACATTTGCACGCTCACCCACACACACACTTGCACACTCACACACACTTGCACACTCACACACACTTCACACTTGCACACACACTTCACACTTGCACACACACTCACACAGACGGTGATTAAACATTGCAAGAGCATCCAGGCCATGCTGCACCTCCCACCTCTGCACCACGTCTATCTGGGCCTTGAGGATGGCTCGGTACTGGCTTTTCACGATGAGCTGCCGGCCCAGCCACTGATCTCCATTGATCCCTCCCTCACCAACCCTCCCCTCGTTCAGCTCTCCTCCGTGGCACACTACAGAGACCGCATGCAGACCTCGGCCTGCTTTCTGGCCCTTCCTGGCACCAGTGTCCCTGCAAGCGCCAACCAACACAACACTCCGACAAAGGACGTGCAAATGTCTGTCACCGACTGCTCATCTGGTAAAGGGTCGTACGAATTGTGGGTGGGACAGAAGGATAATAGAATCACTGTTCTGGATGCTAGTTCCCTGAAAGTACTGAAGTTCCTGCAGAACCCACTGGACCAGTCCACCGTACCGAGCTACATAGCCCACCTCAGCTGCAGTCACTTGGTCTCTAGCACCTGGGACATTGAGAAGGGTGTGGTTGATGAGAATAGTGGGTGTGGCTTTTTGAATGTGTATAGTGCTCTGTACCACGGCCAGTATGTCACTCGCTGGAATTCCTCGAGCAAGGAAGCAGTGGAGAGCTTCAACTGCCGGCCTCACTCACAGGACAGAGGTAAGGATGAGCACCTCCTTAGTCAGGAGAGGATTACATTCCAGAAGATGTACTTGATCAGCACAACACTGGGGGGAGGCAGGTTGAAGTGGGTTGACAATAGCTCTATATAGGGACACACACTGGACCAACACCACACTGGGTGGAGGCAGGTTGAAGTAGGTTGACAATAGCTCTATGGGGACACACACTGGACCAACACCACACTGGGTGGAGGCAGGTTGAAGTATGTTGACAATAGCTCTATGGGGACACACACTGGACCAACACCACACTGGGTGGAGGCAGGTTGAAGTAGGTTGACAATAGCGCTATGGGGACACACACTGGACCAACACCACACTGGGTTGAGGCAGGTTGAAGTAGGTTGACAATAGCTCTATGGGGACACACACTGGACCAACACCACACTGGGTGGAGGCAGGTTGAAGTATGGCTCTATGGGGACACACACTGGACCAACACCACACGGGGTTGAGGCAGGTTGAAGTAGGTTGACAATAGCTCTATGGGGACACACACTGGACCAACACCACACTGGGTGGAGGCAGGTTGAAGTATGTTGACAATAGCTCTATGGGGACACACACTGGACCAACACCACACTGGGTTGAGGCAGGTTGAAGTAGGTTGACAATAGCTCTATGGGGACACACACTGGACCAACACCACACTGGGTGGAGGCAGGTTGAAGTATGGCTCTATGGGGACACACACTGGACCAACACCACACTGGGTGGAGGCAGGTTGAAGTATGTTGACAATAGCTCTATGGGGACACACTGGACCAACACCACACTGGGTGGAGGCTTACACCATCAATAACCACACCCATGTCACTATGTCTACAGACTGCTGCATCACTGCCTTGCTCTACTCCAAGCTGGAGCTCACTATCGGCCTCTCCTCTGGTCTCATACTCATCCTCGATCCTCTGTCCTTCCACATTCTCTGCTCTCTGTCCTGCCATCGCCAGCAGGTCTCCTGCCTCCTCTCACTCCAGATGCCTTCCTCCCATTACTCCCAGCAGCAGCACATGTACCCACCCTCCTCTTCCTCCTCCTCCTCCTCCTCCAGTAGGGAGGGGACCATGCTTCTGGACAGTGTGGTTGCCACTGGCAAAACATGCCGTAGCAACACCACACCTAGGTCAGTGTCACACCTCACAATAACTTGTTGAGGGGTGTAGCAGTGTTGATTGCTTGCTGTTGATTAGGTGTTGAGTGTTGATTGGTTGTCGAGTGTTGAGTGTTGATTAGGCGTTGAGTTGAGTGTTAGATGTTGAGTGGTGATTAGGTGTTGAGTGTTGCTATTGATTAGGTGTTGAGTGTTGATTAGGTGTTGAGTTGAGTGTTGTTGAGGTGTTGCTATTGATTAGGTGTTGAGGTGTTGCTATTGATTTAGGTGTTGAGTGTTGATTAGGTGTTGAGTGTTGATTATATGTTGAATATTGATTAGGTGTTGAGTGTTGATTATGTGTTGAGTTGATTAGGTGTTGAGTGTTGATTGTGTTGAGTATTGCTATGGATTAGGTGTTGAGTGGTTGATTAGGTGTTGAGTGTTGATTAGGTGTTGAGTGGTGATTAGGTGTTGAGTGGTTGATTAGGTGTTGAGTGGTGATTAGGTGTTGAGTGCTTGATTAGGTGTTGAGTTGAGTGTTTGATGTTGTTTGATTAGGTGTTGAGTGTTGATTATGTGTTGAGTGGTGATTAGGTGTTGCTATTGATTAGGTGTTGTTTGATTAGGTGTCAAGTGTTGATTATGTGTTAGGTGTTGATTAGGTATTGAGTATTGATTAGGTGTTGAGTGTTGCTATTGATTAGGTGTTGAGTGTTTGATTAGGTGTTGAGTATTGATTAGGTGTTTAGGTGTTGAGTGTTGCTATGGATTAGGTGTTTCTGTCGACTAATTTTGTTGCTGCTGATCTTGTTCCCTTGCTCTATGCAGGGCTACCATGGGCATGGGTTCAGTTCGGATGTCATCCTCAACAGGTTGCAGCGACAGGCTGCTAAGTTTTGGAACTGGATTCAAATCCTATTACGACGAGATGGAATGCAAACAAAAGCATGGAGCAGGATTCCTGCTAGTATGGGAATCTGACCACTGGCGTTCTTGTCCCAACCCTGTTTCAGATTCAGAGCACTAGTCGTTTTAATTTTATTGCATAATTGTGTTTTTTTAATTTTTTTTAATTGTAGTAGTATAACGAGTTTCTATGCTAGTACATACCGACACATACTAATAGAGAATAAATGGTAACATCCCACGTTAACCAATTAAAATATATATTTAAAATTACACTAATTATGTTAAAATGGTTCAAGGTTCAAACCCCTCCCCTCCCCCATATCAACATCCATAAGAACGAGGATGTACATGGTAATGGTGGGCGGGCTCGTTTAGTCGGCGACGAGCTTGGCATCGGCCCAGGCATTGCGAATCAGACTCTCGGCACGTGCAGCCTCAGGATGGAGGATGGAAACGGGATCTGATTCGTGCTGTCCAGCGACGTTTGATTTGGTCTGCCTGACCCCACTAGATAGCAAGGCAGAAGGTAACATTGATGAAGATGACCGTCATGAGCGATAGTGCCCCTTGACCTGGTGTTCTCCCCCGTCACACGCATGCATTAACAATTACATCACCATGACACACCATGACATCATCACTAATTATTAGGATTCAGTGTACATATGAGCATCAGACAGCACCCAGTGGGTGTGGCCTCATGAGGTAGCATACATCCTCTACTAGCGACTTCCACTCAAAAAGTGTGTTATAGAAATTATATGCTCAAGGGGGGGGGACAGTTGCATTTAAAAAAAAAAAATTAAAACTTATGGTTACCACTTTTAGAGCTCCGTAGATTCTGCAAACTTCATGGTATGGACTTGATGTATAGCTCAAAAGATAGGTCTCTCTGTGTGCTCTCTTTTGATACTAAAATATTTTTCATAGGTATAACTATAGGTAAGTTACTAGACCTAAAGTGGAGGGACCTCAAAATCCTGAATGCCTGAAACCTCCACACAAATATCTCCAGATTGCAAAGTACTAACGAGTTGAAATTGGCCAGTGGCTAGAGGAAGCCCTACTCTATTCAATGAGTGTTTTCATTAGGCGCTAAAACGTAAGTACGCGGTCAAGCGTGTGGGTGGAAAATAAGTTAATTACCGAAATTCATTTCCCACCCACGCGCTCGACCACGTACTTACATTTTAACGCCTAATGAAAACACTCGTTGATAGAGTAGAGCTTCCTCTAGCCACTGGTGCTAATTTCAACTCGTTAGTACTTTGCAATCTGGAAATATTTGTGGAGGTTTCAGGCATTTAGGTTTTTGAGGTTCCCTCCACTTGTAGCTCCCATAACTTGGCTATAGTTATACTTATGAAAAATATTAGTATCAACAGAGCACAAAGAGAGACCTATCTTTTGAGCTATATATCAAGTCCATACCATGAAGTTTACATGTAGTTCGGAATCTATGTAGTTATAAAGTGGTAACCATAACAACAACAAAATTACATGTACATGTGGGTCACTCCCCCCCCCCCCCCCCCAAATGCAACCATCACCCCTTTTAAAGATTGCCCTCTCTACCTACAGTGAAAGCATTGTGCAGAGGGTAGGGAGAGGGAGGTATCGATGAGGAAGGTCCGAGCGAGCTTCCTGCCGTGGGCCCGGAGTAACTGCTATCCTTAACTCTTCATTCACCCCTCCCCTCCAGTTCAGGGTTGAAAGTTCAGGGTTGAAGGTCATCTTTATAGACATACCACTGAGTTTTAGTACTAGAATCAAATCCTAAATCTGACCAGATGGAATGCAAACATGAGCATGGAATCCGACCAGATGGAATGCAAACATAAGCATGGAATCTAACCAGATGGAATGCAAACATAAGCATGGAATCTGACCAGATGGAATGCAAACATAAGCATGGAATCTGACCAGATGGAATGCAAACAAGCATGGAATCTGACCAGATGAATGCTAACATAAGCATGGAATCTAACCAGATGGAATGCAAACATAAGCATGGAATCTGACCAGATGGAATGCAAACATAAGCATGGAATCTGACCAGATGGAATGCAAACATAAGCATGGAATCTAACCAGATGGAATGCAAACATAAGCATGGAATCTGACCAGATGGAATGCAAACATAAGCATGGAATCTGACCAGATGGAATGCAAACATAAGCATGGAATCTGACCAGATGGAATGCAAACATAAGCATGGAATCTGACCAGATGGAATGCAAACATAAGCATGGAATCTGACCAGATGGAATGCAAACATAAGCATGGAATCTGACCAGATGGAATGCAAACATAAGCATGGAATCTGACCAGATGGAATGCAAACAAGCATGGAATCTGACCAGATGGAATGCAAACATAAGCATTGAATCTGACCAGATGGAATGCAAACATCAGCATGGAATCTAACCAGATGGAAGGCAAACATAAGCATGGAATCTGACCAGATGGAATGCAAACATAAGCATGGAATCTAACCAGATGGAATGCAAACATAAGCATGGAATCCGACCAGATGGAATGCAAACATAAGCATGGAATCTAACCAGATGGAATGCAAACATAAGCATGGAATCTAACCAGATGGAATGCAAACATCAGCATGGAATCTAACCAGATGGAATGCAAACATAAGCATGGAATCTGACCAGATGGAATGCAAACATAAGCAGGGAATCTAACGAGATGGAATGCAAACATAAGCATGGAATCTGACCAGATGGAATGCAAACATAAGCATGGAATCTGACCAGATGGAATGCAAACATAAGCATGGAATCTAACCAGATGGAATGCAAACATAAGCATGGAATCTGACCAGATGGAATGCAAACATAAGCATGGAATCTAACCAGATGGAATGCAAACATAAGCATGGAATCTGACCAGATGGAATGCAAACATAAGCATGGAATCTAACCAGATGGAATGCAAACATAAGCATGGAATCTGACCAGATGGAATGCAAACATAAGCATGGAATCTAACCAGATGAATGCAAACAAGCATGGAATCTGACCAGATGGAATGCAAACATAAGCATGGAATCTAACCAGATGGAATGCAAACCTGAGCATGGAATCTGACCACTGGTGTTTCTGTCCCCGCCCAGTTAGAATTCTGTGCACTCGTTGTGGAGAGGTTGGCCAGCTCCACTAGCACCGGAGCCTCCTGAAGGCGTGGTCTCTTGCTTAGCTTGACACACCTCCTCAATTGCAAGACCGAGGCCCTCGGCTAACAAGGTACTCACCACCTACCCCATCTCTACGCTAGCACTTGGTCTCCAAGCAACACAGAGCAGGCTGAATGTCCCCCCTCCCCCTGTTGGCACTGCAATGTGGGTGTGGCTTCTTGCTGACTTGCCCAATGTAAGAACAACTAATAGCTAAATGTCTGCCGAGTAGCCGTGTCTGGGTAGATGATACCTTTTATTTCATTTTCTGCACACTGATCACATGACGAACACATGAGCTAAAAATGAACTGATAATAATTAATGATGTGATAACTGATGGGATGAAACTGATGGGATGAAATAAAACTGACAAAAGAGATTGAATTGGGTGTGGTCTACACTGGAAATGTTCGAGGAATACGTGCTGCCTATGATTTGTTTCTGGTATAACTGGCCAAACATGACAACTAGCACTACACACAGCTGGTCTGCGTCTACTGGTAGAGGTAGGCGTGGTTCAGTCTGCGACGAGGTGGATATCGGCCCAGGCATTGCGAATCAAACTCTCGGCCCGGGGAACTTCAGGATGCATGATGGAGATGGGGTCTGGATCATCATGACCGGAGATGTTGGATTTGGTCTGGCGGACTCCACTAGACAACATCAAAACAAGGGCATGCATGAAATGAGTGTTTAAAGGCACTAAGCATCACTAGCAGGACATGTATCAGTGATGTGTCCTGGTAGATCATGACCTGCTGTGTCCTGGTAGCTCATGACCTGCTGTGTCCTGGTAGCTCATGACTTGCTGTGTCCTGGTAGCTCATGACATGCACACCAGCATGATGGTTGCCTGAGGTCTGATCAGTGCAGCACAATGCACCCGGACACATTCATAGAAAAGACACACTCCACGCAGAGTGCAAGGTGCACTCACCTGGCTGTCCGTGGTGACCCAGTATAGCAGAACCCACTCCACGCAGAACACACTGACTGCAGCTGACTCAGCAGATACCACCCACCAACATACTGAAGTAGGTGTGGCTAAGAGCTAGCGAACAGGCTAGCATGAGTGGCTGGCCGGGCTGCAGAATGACTTGGAAGCTGTCGATGAAACGTCAAAGACTTCAGAGCTGTGTTCAGCAGTGATGATGAGGTAAATGATGGGGGTTCAGCAGTGATGAGGTAAATGATGGGGGTTCAGCAGTGATGAGATAAATGATGGGGGGGTTCAGCAGTGATGAGATAAATGATGGGGGGTTCAGCAGTGATGAGGTAAATGATGGGGGGTTCAGCAGTGATGAGATAAATGATGGGGGGTTCAGCAGTGATGAGGTAAATGATGGGGGTTCAGCAGCGATGGGGTAAATGATGGGGGGTTCAGCAGTGATGAGATAAATGATGGGGGGTTCAGCAGTGATGAGATAAATGATGGGGGTTCAGCAGTGATGAGGTAAATGATGGGGGGTTCAGCAGTGATGATGTAAATGATGGGGGTTCAGGAGTGATGAGGTAAATGATGGGGGTTCAGCAGTGATGAGATAAATGATGGGGGTTCAGCAGTGATGAGGTAAATGATGGGGGGTTCAGCAGTGATGAGATAAATGATGGGGGGTTCAGCAGTGATGAGGTAAATGATGGGGGTAGCAGTGATGAGGTAAATGATGGGGGGTTCAGCAGTGATGAGGTAAATGATGGGGGGTTTAGCAGTGATGAGATAAATGATGGGGGTTCAGCAGTGATGAGATAAATGATGGGGGGTTCAGCAGTGATGAGGTAAATGATGGGGGTAGCAGTGATGAGGTAAATGATGGGGGTAGCAGTGATGAGGTAAATGATGGGGGGTTCAGCAGTGATGAGATAAATGATGGGGGTTCAGCAGTGATGAGATAAATGATGGGGGGTTCAGCAGTGATGAGATAAATGATGGGGGTTCAGCAGTGATGAGGTAAATGATGGGGGTTCAGGAGTGATGAGGTAAATGATGGGGGGTTCAGCAGTGATGAGATAAATGATGGGGGGTTTAGCAGTGATGAGGATAAATGATGGGGGTTCAGCAGTGATGAGATAAATGATGGGGGTTCAGCAGTGATGAGGTAAATGATGGGGGTTAGAAGTGATGAGATAAATGATAGGGGGTTAGCAGTGATGAGGTAAATGATGGGGGGTTTAGCAGTGATGAGATAAATGATGGGGGGTTCAGCAGTGATGAGGTAAATGATGGGGGTTCAGCAGTGATGAGATAAATGATTGGGGTTCAGCAGTGATGAGGTAAATGATGGGGGTAGCAGTGATGAGATAAATGATGGGGGGTTCAGCAATGATGAGACAAATGATGGGGGTGGGGTGGAAACCAGTACGAATTCATTCCCATGTAAACATTTTGTGATCTGTTGCTAGGCAACCATTTTCATTATACGTTCTGAATATATGGTTGCTATGGAGTTTGGTAGTAATTCCTAAACCTAGTCGATAATATCAAACTACAGTAGACCCTCACATATCCGAACAGCTTGGGACCAGAGGCTATTCGGATATGCAAAAAGTTCGGATATGCAAAATTATTAAATTGTACAAGTACTGTACATGTATATCATAAATTTGTTTATTGCTTAAGAAAAGATTGTATTTTAATTGTTTGAAGTTCATGTATCTCTTTTTAACCGCTAAATCTCTTATTTCCTTTAGAAGCATCAGTGAGGTGGCTGTGGCTTCAGGCTGACACTCATACCAGGTAAGGCATTTATCAAGCATGTCAGCAGCCTGTCCACTTGTGGGACAATGTTGGGACTCCTTCTCCTCCTCTCCCCCATCATCTTCTGAAGGCACATCCTCCATCCCCGACACTTGACTGATTATTTCTTCATCAGTGTACAATTGATGACCAGGGTCACTCGTATCAGCTTCAATCCAGCCTCTGATATCATCTTCTGTAAGGTTTTGGTCCAGTGATTGAGCAAGTTCTTCAATGGCAGGTTCCTCGTTGCTGTCTTGTGGAGGGGAGTCAGGAGGTAGTGTAGAACTGCCCACTGCCCCCCAATAATTTCATCCATGATTTTGCTAGTGTTAATTCCTTAACTTGCTCCCAGGAGTCTGCAGAAGTGTAAAGGACATTCTTGATATCTATCGTCTTGACAAATGAGCATAGAATGTCCATCCCCATCCAGAAGAAGCAACTTCCTTAGTAAGGCTCGTTTGTAGTGTCATTTCAGGGTTACAAGCACTCCTTGGTCCATTGGCTGGATGAGTGATGTTGTATTGGGTGGTAAGTAGAGGGCAGTGATACTTTTATCACTGCTCTCCAGAACATCAGTAGAAGGATGAGAGGGTGCATTGTCCAACAGACCTTTCCAGGTAAGTTTCTGCTACTTAAATACCTTTTTACTGATGGAACAAACTCACCATGAAACCAATCAGTGAAAATAGCTGTGTTCATCCATGCACTCTTCTGTGCATAATATTTGGCTGGAAGAGCACCTCTATTTACATTTTTGAAGCACCTGGGATTAGCTGATTTTCCAATGAGCAATAAGGGCAGCTTGTGTTTTCCTGTTGCATTAGAACATGTCATCAAGGTTACTCTATCTTTCTGTTTTTTCATTCCATCAGCTCCTTTCTCATACCTGGAAGCTAGATTTTTCTGGCAGCATCTTGTAATACAGGCCAGTCCAGTCTCATCACAATTATAGAGTTGCTCCAGAGTTAAACCTTCTTCCTCCATTGTTTCTTGCAGTTTCTTCTTGAAGCTATCAATGGAAGAAGCGTCAGCAGAAAGCTTTTCTCCTTGAAGGGACAGTTGCCTAATCCCATGATGCCTACAAAATCTCCACATCCAACCTTTGCTAGCCTTAAAGTCAGCTTCTCCTTGCATTTTCTGATGCAACTCCAGCGCTTTTTCTGCTAGTAGAGGTCCACTAATAGCTGTTCCTTGGCTTCTCTTCTGAATAAACCACATATAGAGGGCTTCTTCTAGCTTATCCTCCTTAGCTAGTCGCATAATCTTTCTAGATGTGCTCACACCTTGACTGTCGAGCGTACTAGCATATTCCTTAATCTTTTTTTCACTCTTCTTTAGTTCGCTAATCGTAGACTTACCTACCCCGTACTCCTCAGCTTGGCTGACTCCTTTAGTGAGGGAGTCCAAAATCGTCAGCTTCGAGTCAATCGACAAAACTTTCCTTTTCCTTTTCTCTTTTCGTGGAGCTCCAGACTCAGCCATCCTTTTCTCTCTCTTGATCTCGAGCCGTCCGCTAGAAATAAAGAAACGGGAGCAGCTGGCAAAAAAAAACACGTGGAGTATGCGCGTAATGTCACCTTTGAACCCTGCTCTGTTACTTCGGATAAACCGAGTCATCGGATAAACGAGGGTCGGATATGCGAGGGTTTACTGTACCTACACAGCTGCTTCTAGAAAGTCACTGGTGAAAAAGTTAATTAACATGCTCTTCACATTAAATGTTTGTCCACTTACATGCTCTTCATTACATAGTGTCTGTATTAATTAACATGCTCTTCATTAGATATCCTCCAATGGTTTCCATGGGTTCAAATAGTTTCAAGCATCCTAAAGGTGTGAGCACTAAGCAAGGGAACAATTCAAGGGTATCCACAATCGCAAACAGGCTATAGGCACGTGCAAGCTCATGTAGCTGCACCCAACAGCTCCTCCCAGTCAGTGTTGAACACGACCCAACAAATGCTAGCACAAAGAAATTGAATGTAGCGAGAGGAAATAGTGGCCAGGGCCTAACCAGAGTTAGAGACAAAGTTTGCCAGTCCTCAGTCATAACTAAGACCTGACCAAAGTTGGAGACAAGGTTTGCCAGTCCTCAGTCATAACTAAGACCTGACCAAAGTTGGAGACAAGGTTTGCCAGTCCTCAGTCATAACTAAGACCTGACCAAAGTTGGAGACAAGGTTTGCCAGTCCTCAGTCATAACTAAGACCTGACCAAAGTTGGAGACAAGGTTTGCCAGTCCTCAGTCATAACTAAGACCTGACCAAAGTTGGAGACAAGGTTTGCCAGTCTCCTCAGTCATAACTAAGACCTGACCAAAGTTGGAGACAAGGTTTGCCAGTCCTCAGTCATAGCTAGTATTTCATTAGTTTCCAGTTCTTTGTCGAGGTCCAAGAAAAGGTCGCTAGAATCCCGACGTTCTCAACTTTCCAGCTTGGAAGTGAGCCCCAGAAATTTGTGGTGTGGCTTCAGCTGCGACCTCTCCCAGCTTTAGACGGTGAATTTCACCATCTTTGCTGCCATCCTCTTGACGTTCTCGACCTTTAGCTGGGAATTAAAATCTATCTGCACATCCGTGATATGTGCACATGTGACTATTCGAGGGTGGGCACTATAATGGAATATAAAGTTTAGGTTGATGATTGAATAATGTTGCATAAACAATGTTAAACTTTGTCCTTGGTTGGTTCCATCCACCATTATGGATAGCAGCTTTAGCTGGGGGACACATCTACACATCATTGCGTCAAAAAAAAACTCTAGCTGCCACAGCTCCTGCTCCAACAGCATCATTGTTCAGACCTCATAATGGGTGAACACTATTGGAGGGTGAATACTGAAATACTGTTTAGGCTTATATATTAATTAACATGATTTTCATTAGAAGCAATTAACACTTGCGTTGTGACCACAGAGGGTGTGTGGCTACGCGGAGGTGGTTGCTATGATACATGTAGGAACTGGTCTGTATTATCTTGTTGGATAGTCACATCATTAGTGCAGCCCTAACTGACTGGCTCCTTCACTAACATGACTATTAATATGCACATGCAGGACTTGCAGAATCACAAGCTGACAGACACACCACAGAGGACTGAGGCTATATATACAGTACATGTGTATACATATATATATGTATAAATACATATATATATGTATAAATACATATATATATACATATGCACAATTCACATATATATACATATGCACAATTCACATATATATACATATACACAATTCACATATATATACATATACACAATTCACATATACCGTATTCACTCGAATATAAGTCGCACACTGAATAGAAGTCTCTCTGAAAGCAGCACTCCAAATGTAGCACACCAAGTTAATTACACCACCGCTCTTGCAATCACGCAGTCGTTTATCATTAGCTAAGATAGCTTGTCTGCCGAGTTGATCAAGAAACCATTCCGTGCTTGTGGCATCACTGTGAAGGTGGACGGGTCTGAAGATGGAGAAATTCACTGCCTCAAAGTCGGCAGCTTTAGTTATTCCAGCCATTACACAAGCTACTCGCCAGCTGTTGGAAGGAAGTGACAGCGGTAGAGAAGATCCATTTGCTTCCTTGGACGAAGAGGATGAAGAACAGACGAACTCATTGTAGATTACGATAGTGATTAGGAACTCTTGTCAGCCAACTACTATCTAGCTCAATGTTTGAAATGAAACAATCACAACCACAATGACTCAGCCAAAAAAATTGCGTCAGCACAATAGCGCAAGACTGGCTTGGCACTGCGTAAGTACAATGCTTGAAGATCGCAACTAGATTTGGCTGAAATAAATTCAAGTCGCGACTTATATTCGAGTGAATAGGTATATATACATGTATATGTATATATATATATACATATATAAATACACATGACCATACATATGTGTAAACACATGTATATATGTATATACACTGCACCTCTTACATCAGCTCTAAATAATGATGATAAAAACAGACATTTCCACCCAAACTCATTTCCACCCAAACTTGCTTCAACCTTCTTCAGACCTGTGCACCATGAACTATAGTTGCTTAGCGCCCTGCTTGTAAAATGAAATGGGCTCTAAGTGCGAAGAGGTGCATACTAAATATTATTGCTACGTAAGTAACACACACTCTAAGAAGAATACACTTTTTTTACATGAAGAACTGAGAAGCTAATCTCGCGACCTACAGTCAAATGAGGAAGTGATTTCCCACACTAAGCAAGACCCCTCGAACCACATTAAAGAAAGATCCAATCTCTCAAGACAAGTTACAAAGGAACAAGTCTCTTGAGGACAAGTAAGTGATGCCCTTGTCCACAGAATGATTTGGAATCTTTTAAGATGAAAAACTCCTTTTAGAACTATTTTTGTGACAGACTTCCTATCAGCATCCTTCACAAACCAGAAGTTCATTTTTTTAGTATATCAAAAAGTGTTTGGAACTTCAGGGGCCATGGAGTTACCTGCATTGCTAGAAGACTGGGAGAAAAAGTCTCCTGCAAATAAGCAGCAATAAGCTCATTGGGAATTTGCAACAACTATAGACACTGTAGCTAATAATAGACGTGCTCATACTAAAATTCTTGCCTCGATGTTTTGTAGAAATACGTCGCCTAGGCAATGAAGCTAATAGGCATGTGTATAACTGGTACTTTTTCTCAACGAATCAAGACCAGCGCTACACAGCGAGTTACCATATTAGGGATTCCCAACAAAGACGGTTTGTAACGACAACGAAATGGGTGGCCACTTGGCATATTTTTGAGCACTAAACATTGAGAGGTTTAGCAACCAGAGTTTATGGGAGGTACTCGAGGCTTAGCAACCAGAGTTTATGGGAGGTATTCGAGGCTTAGCAACCATAGTTTACGGGAGGTAGGTACTCGAGGCTTAGCAACCAGAGTTTATGGGAGGTATGTACTAGAGGCTTAGCAACCAGAATTTATGGGAGGTACTAGATGAGGTACCCATTCTCTCAGTTGCTGGAGTGCCTTCAGCTGTGGCATCCAGCGGCCTCTAAACACACACAGTCATAGCTATCCGTCATGGCTACAGATTTTAAATATGTAATTGATTGAAGTAGGCCGCCAAAGTTTCCCGATGTTGGTAATGGGGGGGTGAGATGAAAATGAAAAATTTATTATATTATTCTTGTTGGGAGCCTCTCTCTAGCAAAACACTTGAACAGTGCCATATTATTCTTGTTGGGAGCCTCTCTCTAGCAAAACACTTGAACAGTGCCATATTATTCTTGTTGGGAGCCTCTCTCTAGCAAAACACTTGAACAGTGCCATATTATTCTTGTTGGAAGCCTCTCTCTAGTAAAACACTTGAACAGTGCCATATTATTCTTGTTGGAAGCCTCTCTCTAGTAAAACACTTGAACAGTGCCATATTATTCTTGTTGGGTGCCTCTCTCTAGCAAAACACTTGAACAGTGCCATATTATTCTTGTTGGAAGCCTCTCTCTAGCAAAACACTTGAACAGTGCCATATTATTCTTGTTGGGAGCCTATCTAGCAAAACACTTGAACAGTGCCATATTATTCTTGTTGGGAGCCTCTCTCTAGCAAAACACTTGAACAGTGCCATATTATTCTTGTTGGGTGCTTCTCTAGCAAAACACTTGAACAGTGCCATATTATTCTTGTTGGAAGCCTCTCTCTAGTCAAACACTTGAACAGTGCCATATTATTCTTGTAGGAAGCCTCTCTCTAGCAAAACACTTGAACAGTGCCATATTATTCTTGTTGGGAGCCTCTCTCTAGCAAAACACTTGAACAGTGCCATATTATTCTTGTTGGGAGCCTCTCTCTAGTAAAACACTTGAACAGTGCCATATTATTCTTGTTGGAAGCCTCTCTCTAGTCAAACACTTGAACAGTGCCATATTATTCTTGTTGGGAGCCTCTCTCTAGCAAAACACTTGAACAGTGCCATATTATTCTTGTTGGGAGCCTCTCTCTAGTAAAACACTTGAACAGTGCCATATTATTCTTGTTGGGAGCCTCTCTCTAGTAAAACACTTGAACAGTGCCATATTATTCTTGTTGGGTGCCTCTCTCTAGTAAAACACTTGGAACAGTGCCATATTATTCTTGTTGGGAGCCTCTCTCTAGCAAAACACTTGAACAGTGCCATATTATTCTTGGAAATGAGAACATTGGCAGACCACACCCACTGGACGAGAAAATAGCAAGCCACACCTACCATATGGGAATATTAGACGACCACACCCACATATGTTAATTAGGTGTTGCCTCCACAGAATGCTAAATGAAATGTCTCCCTAAATGTTTTGACTGCAGAGTATAGAAGAGTATCACACCACACCACATCTCCCCTCCCACCATTCCATATGAACACACCTGATGGCGTCCTTGTCATCAGCGTAGATGAGCAGCTCAGTGCCCACACAACAGCACAGACACTTAGGTTCCTTCCTGATCTCCAGGTCCTTCAGGAAGCGATAATCAATGAATTGAGTCTCCACATCCCCGCAACAGTTGAGGGATGCTCTGTTCCTACGCCAGCGAATACCCTGGCCTGTGATACGCCACTCTACCGTGGGTACGCAGCAGGGGCAGCACAGCTGAGGCATGGGAGATGATTGGGGGGATCCCACATACGAGACGAGGGGAAAAGAGAGGAGGGTGTGGTTCACATAGGGGGTGAGGGGAGGAGGGTGGGGTTCACATAAGAGGATGAGGGGAGAGGAGGCACATGAAAGAGGGATATGAGAATATGGATTCCAAGGTGAATATATGACAGCTTCTTGCTGACAATGTTAACAAGGCATCACATAACCAGACACTAGAGGAAGACTAGCTCGCAAACATGACACGCTATTAAAATGGAACATTACATGGGCCAGTGAACACTAATGGGCAGCCATAGTCAAGCTTCTCCTCCCCCACCCTCCCACTTACTTGTTGTCATAGTTTCCTTAAAACATTAACCACATCATTAAAAATATATTATGGGGCGGACTTATTTTCAAGTGACCACCTCGCAGTGTGAGAGAGAAACTTGAGTTTGAAGCTTCGACTATCATCTATCCTAAGGCAGACCGATGTCTTGCTTACCAGATTACGAAAACAATCTGGTCTGCCACGCTTTAGTGGCCGTTTGGAGTTCATGCTTCTCAATATCAAAGGCTATCTTCGATGTTAAGGCAATGTTTAGCCAATGATCGACTTTTGTGATGCTCCTTGTCTTATAGAAACATGCACAGGTGGAGTGTAGAAGCTTTACCTGAGCTTAAGGAAGCTCCTAGCCAAGTGGATGGCACCTTTAATGAGTGAGTCAAACCAATATAGGGAATAACCTGAGGACCCCGGGACACACACCACACTGGGTGTAGGCAGGTTGAAGTGGGTTGACAATATCTCTATGGGGACACATACTGGACCAACATCACACTGGGTGTAGGCAGGTTGAAGTGGGTTGACAATATCTCTATGGGGATACACACTGGACCAACACCACACTGGGTGGAGGCAGGTTGAAGTAGGTTGACAATATCTCTATGGGGATACACACTGGACCAACACCACACTGGGTGGAGGCAGGTTGAATTAGGTTGACAATAACTCTATGGAGATACACACTGGACCCACATCACACTGGGTGGAGGCAGGTTGAAGTAAGTTGACAATATCACTATGGAGACACACAGGCAGTTGAAGTGGGTTGACAATATCTCTATGGGGACACACACTGGACCAACACCACACTGGGTGGAGGCAGGTTGAAGTAGGTTGACAATATCTCTATGGGGATACACATTGGACCAACACCACACTGGGTGGGATACACATTGGACCAACACCACACTGGGTGGAGGCAGGTTGAAGTAGGTTGACAATAACTCTATGGAGATACACACTGGACCCACATCACACTGGGTGGAGGCAGGTTGAAGTAAGTTGACAATATCTCTATGGGGACACACACTGGACCCACACCACACTGGGTGGAGGCAGGTTGAAGTAGATTGACAATAGCTCTATGGAGTTACATATTGTATCAAGTTCACAGTGGGACAATAGCTCTATGGTGTAGGCATGTATGGCTACACACATACATGCATGCACAGCAGAAACTGTGACTTCAAGACTCACATGGAAGCAGAATTGTCCGCAGTTGGCGTGATAGGCCAACTTGAGCACAGGCGTAGTGCCACTCCACAAGGACTTGCTGCGGTCTGCATCTCTCTTATGCTTCTTCAGCAACTTGAGAAACTCAAGGAACACAATTCTCTCTCCCAGCACTAAACAACCCATCTCTTTCATGTGGGGTTCCTGCAAGGGAACAGGGGAAGAGGAAGAGGGAAGGAAGGGAGGAGGCAAGGGGAGACAGGAGGGAAGACAGGGTGGAGAGGAGCAGGAGGAGACACAGGAGGAAAGATAAGATGGGAGACAGGAAGGGGAGGGTAGGAGAAGAGAGAGGAGGGAAGACAGGTAATGGAGGCAGTAGGAGGGACAGAGCAAAGATGGATGAATGAATGAAGGAACAAGGAAACCTAACACGTCAATGTCTCACCATGGCAACAAGACATATAGACTACAGAGAATGCAGGTATAAATAGCTCATTTAAAAATAAATCTTGGCAGCAGCAATCGATGTCATCTGCAATGGAACAAGCACCAATATTGTACCAGAGATGTTGCCACTTACGAAATGGAAGAGGCGGAACATGCAATAATGTCGTAACACAGATGTTGCCACTTATGAAATAGAAGAGGTGCAACAATGTCGTACCACAGATGTTGTCACTTATGAAATGAAAGAGGTGCTGCACATTCTATTTTCATTGCCTGATTGTGTTTTCAAACAGAAAGCACACACAAAGAGGTTGATGGCCAAGTGTGCTTCATGAAAACACACACTAGGAGCAAAATACATGAGAATTGACGAATGTGATGAATAGGTACACAGTTCCACATTTGAAACACACCTACTGCACGACAGACACACACAGACAGTACAGAAGGATGGCTAGGTCAAAGATTCACCTCCAGGTTTAGGAGAACACTTCCTGTCACTTTGTTTTCAATGAAGACCTTAGCAAGATGCTCCATGTTAATCGGCTTCAGGTATTTGTCCACCACCTCCTGCTCAGACCACTCTGCAAGAAACAACACATACGTGACCTAACCACATCTAGCACTGCTAGCTGGTGAGCCACTTAGCAAGTGTCAAGTTAGCGACTTAGCTAGACACACCATAGTCTAAGTGCTGCTGCCTCACTCACCTACAACCTGTATAGGGTCCAAATCTCTCACGAATGACTCTACTTCCTTCCTGCGAGAGGTAGGCTGAGTGGTGATTACTTCTTCGCTAGCCATAGCTTGGATTTCAGTGCGGCTTAAACAGAGAAGTTACTGAAGTCGAGAGAAGGAAAAGAACTAGCGAACCTCGCCCAATTTTAATAACTTTATTGCGCACGCGCAGTGGTAATTGATTACCACCTAAGTGATTGACATACAAACAAAGTGGCTATCGAAATCGAGGTGAAAATAAACATGTTTTGCACGTTCTTATACCGTAGAGGTGTTCCAGTAGATTTCTTAGTAGCTGGCACATGTTGATAGTTTTAGGGAGGAAATGGCCATCTCTTCAAGTGATCTGTTGAAGCGGTACCACCGGGTTGCCGAAGATACTCTCCTAGGAGGCAGGTAGGTCGCCGCCACTGCAGTCCTGTTGTTAATTATTGTTATTTTAATAATTTTAATTCTTTATTTTTGACATTTGACGTAATTAATAGATACCTGGACATTTTCGTTTTTATGCAGATGCAGAAGTGATGGCGCGGTATTGGAGGCTGCTGAGGTACTGCATAGCTGCGCACGCACCTGTGCCAACTGGAGCATGTTATTTCAACAACACTGCCTCTAGGCTGCACCTTGTGTAATAGTAGTAGTGCGCGCTGGCTATACAACGAGCTGACATTACAGCCCCTCCCACTAATTGTGCAGGTTATTATGGCAGCCCCACCCACAAACTTCTGCCAGCATGCCCACGATGGTTGTGAAATTAATGGAGCAGCTGTAGTAATGCTGCTAGTGGACCAGTCATCTAGGCAACACTGGAGTGAAGGATTTGCTGTTGTTGTTGTTGTTGTGTGTGTGCATGTGTGTGCATGCATGCGTGCATGTGTAAACCCTCTTTCTAGCGGCTTGTGTGCATTATTTAGGGTTTGACACTGTCATATCATTTGGTTTTCTTTAAAACAGCATTGAGTCGAACTTCTGAACTCGTTTTCGTGCAACTTGATCGGGCCTTAGCAGTATACTAATTTGGTAAAGGGTCTCTTGCTTGCGTAACTCACTTTTCAAAATCCTGTGTCTGCTACCATTGAACAAGCCCCCCCCCCCCCTCTGACACCTCCCACTGACAACACTGCTAAGACTTGCCAAGTCCACTTGACAAATAGCTCCACTCAAGTCTGTTTGGGTTCAGTGATGTTCTAGTGTGAACATAGCACATGCCATGGAGTGCCCCCCAAGATTACTGGGGTGCACATGAGCACATGACATGGAATGCCCCCCAAGATTGCTGGGGTGCACATGAGCACATGACATGGAATGCCCCCCAAGATTGCTGGGGTGCACATGAGCACATGACATGGAATGTCCCCCAAGATTGCCGGGGTGCACATGACATAGAGTGCCCCTCAAGATTGCAAGGGTGATAAATACTCAAGATCATTTTTTGTCTCCTCACCCAATGTGGAGAGGTCAAGGGTCGACTATGCGAGACTAAGAAGTCAACCCACACACTTGAACAGATTTCTACAAACATGCTTCCCACCATGATGCCCACATCAAACATTTGGAATACTTTTAACTGCTGACTGTGTCGGTTTGCACCACCCACCCTACATGGAAGTCACACACATCTTGAATGGCAGCCACACCCACCCACTGTATGTTTCCTTGGGAAGGTTCAAGAACACCATTAACACAATCTCACTCCTCCTTGCATATCAATGGCTGAGACTTCTAATCTCACTCCTCCTTGCATATCAATGGCTGAGACTTCTAATCTCACTCCTCCTTGCATATCAATGGCTGAGACTTCTAATCTCACTCCTCCTTGCATATCAATGGCTGAGACTTCTAATCCCACTCCTCCTTGCATATCAATGGCTGAGACTTCTAATCTCACTCCTCCTTGCATATCAATGGCTGAGACTTCTAATCTCACTCCTCCTTGCATATCAATGGCTGAGACTTCTAATCTCACTCCTCCTTGCATATCAATGGCTGAGACTTCTAATCCCACTCCTCCTTGCATATCAATGGCTGAGACTTCTAATCTCACTCCTCCTTGCATATCAATGGCTGAGACTTCTAATCTCACTCCTCCTTGCATATCAATGGCTGAGACTTCTAATCTCACTCCTCCTTGCATATCAATGGCTGAGACTTCTAATCCCACTCCTCCTTGCATATCAATGGCTGAGACTTCTAATCTCACTCCTCCTTGCATATCAATGGCTGAGACTTCTAATCTCACTCCTCCTTGCATATCAATGGCTGAGACTTCTAATCCCACTCCTCCTTGCATATCAATGGCTGAGACTTCTAATCTCACTCCTCCTTGCATATCAATGGCTGAGACTTCTAATCTCACTCCTCCTTGCATATCAATGGCTGAGACTTCTAATCCCACTCCTCCTTGCATATCAATGGCTGAGACTTCTAATCCCACTCCTCCTTGCATATCAATGGCTGAGACTTCTAATCTCACTCCTCCTTGCATATCAATGGCTGAGACTTCTAATCTCACTCCTCCTTGCATATCAATGGCTGAGACTTCTAATCCCACTCCTCCTTGCATATCAATGGCTGAGACTTCTAATCTCACTCCTCCTTGCATATCAATGGCTGAGACTTCTAATCTCACTCCTCCTTGCATATCAATGGCTGAGACTTCTAATCCCACTCCTCCTTGCATATCAATGGCTGAGACTTCTAATCCCACTCCTCCTTGCATATCAATGGCTGAGACTTCTAATCTCACTCCTCCTTGCATATCAATGGCTGAGACTTCTAATCCCACTCCTCCTTGCATATCAATGGCTGAGACTTCTAATCTCACTCCTCCTTGCATATCAATGGCTGAGAAAGCTCTACTAATCTTAGAGAGAACATGTGCTCATATTTGTATGTATTAACTCATCAAAACCACATCTCCATTTCTAGGATGGAGAAGTTGATCGTCTCTCCTCCCTCCTCCAACACTCTCCTGAGTGTGTGAATGCCCGCTGCCCTTCCTCTGGTGATACACCTCTCATCAGAGCTACCAGGGAGGGATGCATGGGTGTGGTCAATGTTCTCCTGAAGCATGGAGCGGACATTACCATCAAGAATGCTTCAGGGGACAGTGTGCTGGATGTAGGCCCAGAAAGCACGAGGAAGTTCTTGCTGGGTATGTGAGTGAATCCTTGTTGAGTGTGGTATTAAATAGCTAGTGAGTGAGTTTGTGTCTGCAGTGTGGTATTAAATAGCCAGTGAGTGAGTTTGTGTCTGCAGTGTGGTATTAAATAGCTAGTGAGTGAGTTTGTGTCTGCAGTGTGGTATTAAATAGCCAGTGAGTGAGTTTGTGTCTGCAGTGTGGTATTAAATAGCTAGTGAGTGAGTTTGTGTCTGCAGTGTGGTATTAAATAGCTAGTGAGTGAGTTTGTGCCTGCAGTGTGGTATTAAATAGCTAGTGAGTGAGTTTGTATCTGCAGTGTGGTATTAAATAGCTAGTGAGTGAGTTTGTGTCTGCAGTGTGGTATTAAATAGCTAGTGAGTGAGTTTGTGCCTGCAGTGTGGTATTAAATAGCTAGTGAGTGAGTTTGTGTCTGCAGTGTGGTATTAAATAGCTAGTGGGTTTGTGTCTGCAGTGTGGTATTAAATAGCTAGTGAGTGAGTTTGTGTCTGCAGTGTGGTATTAAATAGCTAGTGAGTGAGTTTGTGCCTGCAGTGTGGTATTAAATAGCTAGTGAGTGAGTTTGTATCTGCAGTGTGGTATTAAATAGCTAGTGAGTGAGTTTGTGTCTGCAGTGTGGTATTAAATAGCTAGTGAGTGAGTTTGTGTCTGCAGTGTGGTATTAAATAGCTAGTGAGTGAGTTTGTGTCTGCAGTGTGGTATTAAATAGCTAGTGAGTGAGTTTGTGTCTGCAGTGTGGTATTAAATAGCTAGTGAGTGAGTTTGTGCCTGCAGTGTGGTATTAAATAGCTAGTGAGTGAGTTTGTGTCTGCAGTGTGGTATTAAATAGCTAGTGAGTGAGTTTGTGTCTGCAGTGTGGTATTAAATAGCTAGTGAGTGAGTTTGTGTCTGCAGTGTGGTATTAAATAGCTAGTGGGTGAGTTTGTGCCTGCAGTGTGGTATTAAATAGCTAGTGGGTGAGTTTGTGTCTGCAGTGTGGTATTAAATAGCTAGTGAGTGAGTTTGTGTCTGCAGTGTGGTATTAAATAGCCAGTGAGTGAGTTTGTGTCTGCAGTGTGGTATTAAATAGCTAGTGAGTGAGTTTGTGCCTGCAGTGTGGTATTAAATAGCCAGTGAGTGAGTTTGTGTCTGCAGTGTGGTATTAAATAGCTAGTGAGTGAGTTTGTGTCTGCAGTGTGGTATTAAATAGCCAGTGAGTGAGTTTGTGTCTGCAGTGTGGTATTAAATAGCTAGTGAGTGAGTTTGTGCCTGCAGTGTGGTATTAAATAGCCAGTGAGTGAGTTTGTGTCTGCAGTGTGGTATTAAATAGCTAGTGAGTGAGTTTGTGTCTGCAGTGTGGTATTAAATAGCTAGTGAGTGAGTTTGTGTCTGCAGTGTGGTATTAAATAGCTAGTGAGTGAGTTTGTGTCTGCAGTGTGGTATTAAATAGCTAGTGAGTGAGTTTGTGTCTGCAGTGTGGTATTAAATAGCTAGTGAGTGAGTTTGTGTCTGCAGTGTGGTATTAAATAGCTAGTGAGTGAGTTTGTGTCTGCAGTGTGGTATTAAATAGCCAGTGAGTGAGTTTGTGTCTGCAGTGTGGTATTAAATAGCCAGTGAGTGAGTTTGTGTCTGCAGTGTGGTATTAAATAGCTAGTGAGTGAGTTTGTGTCTGCAGTGTGGTATTAAATAGCTAGTGAGTGAGTTTGTGTCTGCAGTGTGGTATTAAATAGCTAGTGAGTGAGTTTGTGTCTGCAGTGTGGTATTAAATAGCTAGTGAGTGAGTTTGTGTCTGCAGTGTGGTATTAAATAGCTAGTGAGTGAGTTTGTGTCTGCAGTGTGGTATTAAATAGCTAGTGAGTGAGTTTGTGTCTGCAGTGTGGTATTAAATAGCTAGTGAGTGAGTTTGTGTCTGCAGTGTGGTATTAAATAGCTAGTGAGTGAGTTTGTGTCTGCAGTGTGGTATTAAATAGCTAGTGAGTGAGTTTGTGTCTGCAGTGTGGTATTAAATAGCTAGTGAGTGAGTTTGTGTCTGCAGTGTGGTATTAAATAGCTAGTGGGTGAGTTTGTGTCTGCAGTGTGGTATTAAATAGCTAGTGAGTGAGTTTGTGCCTGCAGTGTGGTATTAAATAGCTAGTGAGTGAGTTTGTGTCTGCAGTGTGGTATTAAATAGCTAGTGGGTGAGTTTGTGTCTGCAGTGTGGTATTAAATAGCTAGTGAGTGAGTTTGTATCTGCAGTGTGGTATTAAATAGCTAGTGGGTGAGTTTGTGTCTGCAGTGTGGTATTAAATAGCTAGTGAGTGAGTTTGTGTCTGCAGTGTGGTATTAAATAGCTAGTGAGTGAGTTTGTGTCTGCAGTGTGGTATTAAATAGCTAGTGAGTGAGTTTGTGTCTGCAGTGTGGTATTAAATAGCTAGTGAGTGAGTTTGTGTCTGCAGTGTGGTATTAAATAGCTAGTGGGTGAGTTTGTGCCTGCAGTGTGGTATTAAATAGCTAGTGAGTGAGTTTGTGTCTGCAGTGTGGTATTAAATAGCTAGTGAGTGAGTTTGTGTCTGCAGTGTGGTATTAAATAGCTAGTGAGTGAGTTTGTGTCTGCAGTGTGGTATTAAATAGCTAGTGAGTGAGTTTGTGCCTGCAGTGTGGTATTAAATAGCTAGTGAGTGAGTTTGTGTCTGCAGTGTGGTATTAAATAGCTAGTGAGTGAGTTTGTGTCTGCAGTGTGGTATTAAATAGCTAGTGAGTGAGTTTGTGCCTGCAGTAGTATTTGCTTAACCTCTGACCTCTGTGACTGTCCCATGTGGTGCTCTAGATTTTTCTTTCAAAACTGCCTGGGGGCGATTGCTAATGAGCCGTAATGTGTATATCACAAAATAGCGAATTTTCAGCGCTAGTTTTTCTCATAATTTCAAATATGTCATGATCCAGTAACCAAGGGTCAATAATCTTGAAACATGGACCTCTCACATGTTGATGACCTCCCAAAATGATTCTGCAACTGTGTCTAGCATCTATAGCAACAGGCAGCAAGTCATCTGTGGATGACACTAGCAAGGGAAGAGCTTGTGGCATCCTTGCTTGCTTCTGTGAGTCTTCTTGCAAGTATGGAGTCTTGAATAAGTTGACCACAATGATCGGCAACTGTTGGACTGTAGGTGCATGAGCTCAGTGCGGAAGAAAGCTTCTCAGGTTTGTGAATGGGATCTACACGTAGCTGTAGCATTAGCCTGTGAGTTGTCCAATGGGTAATAAATATTCCCACTCCTCCCGGGCAAAATGCGGGTAGTGCATATAGCTGGCCTCCCCGTATATCCCGGGGCTTTGTTTAGTACTTTACGTGTAGAGATTTGATGATGGATGATTATGCTGGAGGGATAGCTTCTCTTTGGCTTCCTTGCTCTCCACCTCCTCTCTCACAACTACAGCATGAGAAGAATCATATTCATAGGTGTGGTACGTGGTTGCAAGAGTAAGGTGTGGTCTATGTTTTGAAAAAGGAGAGAATGCTTGTCAACAAAAGTGATACAAAAATCCAATAAAAAATGTATGTATAATTAGCAGTGCTTATATGACCTTTATGCTTCCTTGGCCAGCACACCTTACCTACTTATGGCCAAGCCAAGCCACAAGAACAAGCTATTGCTGAGTGTTTGTGAGCAATAAACTAATAGTGTTAAATAAGATAATGGTATTCATAGTTGTGGTCAGCATGCGGGCACAAATACCAGCCACAATGTTTATCAACAATGGGCTATCTCGTAATATATGGTTGCTAGGGACATCATGAATTTCTGACTTGGTGTGAGCTGAAACTGGTTCAGTTTATTTTTTACTTCCCCAGCGATCTGATGGTGAGAGGGTACGTAGGTCGCAGTGCATTGGTAAGAGAAAATATGGCTGCAGGGAGGAGTAGAATCTGCCACCCTTTACCCATCCTTTACTCCGATAAAATCATGTGACAACTTGGAGCTCATTGGCTCTATCTAAATTCCTGTGGAGCACAGAATCATGTCTGGTGTGCAACCAGTTTTCTGGAAAGGGATGATTGCAGTGTAGATATTTATCAGGGGTGGTTTCACAAGGGGGAGTAGGGGGTTCATGATTCTGAGCATTTCAACCATCCCTTCCAAATACCCGAGCCAATTTTGAATTTGAGGGAGAGGGGGGTGCAGCAGACCAGGTTATTGGGCAGGCTAAAGACTTGTTTGGGATATTTATAGAAGAAATGTTGGGGATATTTATAGAAGAAATGTTGGGGATATTTATAGAAGAAATGTTGGGGACGAAATGTTTGGGACATTTTTTATAAATGTTTAGGACACCAAAACTAAGCGAGGCCAGTATCGTTTTATGTATGAGCAGGCAGGCTCTATTCATGTCAGGACAGGCAATAGTCAGTTTTATGACCTGGCTTTCAGGACAGACCATGATCAGTCTTAGGCTTTCAGAACAGCGTCAAGACAGTAACTTTTAGGACAACCTCCAGGCACTCATGGCTTTGCTTTTAGGACAGCATCAAGCCACTCTTATGACCCGGCTGTTAGGACAGCATCAAACCACTCTTATGACCTGGCTGTTAGGACAGCATCAAGCCACTCTTATGACCTGGCTGTTAGGACAGCATCAAGACACTCTTATGACCTGGCTGTTAGGACAGCATCAAGACACTCTTATGACCTGGCTGTTAGGACAGCATCAAGACACTCTTATGACCCGGCTGTTAGGACAGCATCAAGCCACTCTTATGACCTGGCTGTTAGGACAGCATCAAGACACTCTTATGACCCGGCTGTTAGGACAGCATCAAGCCTCTTATGACCCGGCTGTTAGGACAGCATCAAACCACTCTTATGACCTGGCTGTTAGGACAGCATCAAGACACTCTTATGACCTGGCTGTTAGGACAGCATCAAGCCATTCTTATGACCTGGCTGTTAGGACAGCATCAAGACACTCTTATGACCAGGCTGTTAGGACAGCATCAAGCCATTCTTATGACCTGGCTGTTAGGACAGCATCAAGACACTCTTATGACCTGGCTGTTAGGACAGCATCAAGACACTCTTATGACCAGGCTTTTAGGACAGCATCAGGACACTTTTATGACTTAGCATCAGGACATCTTATAGCTTGGATGTTAGGACAGCATCAAGCCACTCTTATGACCTGGCTGTCACGACAGCATCAAGTCTTATGACCTGGCTTTTAGGACAGCATCAAGTTTTATGACCTGGCTTTTAGGACAGCATCAAGTCTTATGACCTGGCTGTCAGGACAGCATCAAGTCTTATCACCTGGCTGTCAGGACAGCATCAAGTCTTATGACCTGGCTATCAGGACAGCATCATATGACCTGGCTGTTAGGACAGCATCAAGTCTTATGACCAAGGATGGTGATGAGTCCTGGTATCGGTATGTCTGTCCTGGTATCAGGATGGTGTGTGTGTGTTCTATTATCAGACTAGGGCCTGGTATCAGAGTGGTTTGGTGTTTGTGTCCTGCAGACTAGGATGCTATGTTTGTCCTGATATGAGGATGGTGTGTGTGTCCTGTTATTAGACTAGGACTGTGTTTGTCCTGTTATCAGACAAGGACAGTGTCTGTGTCCTGGTATCGGAGTAAAGTGGTGTGTGTCCTGGTATTAGACTAGGACAGTATGTGTGTCCTATCAGAGTAGTATGGTATGTGTGTCCTGGATCAGAGGATGGTGTGTGTGTCCTGGTATCAGAGTAGGATGGTGTGTGTGTCCTGGTATCAGAGTAGGATGGTGTGTGTGTCCTGGTATCAGAGTAGGATGGTGTGTGTGTCCTGGTATCAGAGTAGGATGGTGTGTGTCCTGGTATTACAGTAGGATGGTGTGTGTGTCCTGGTATCAGAGTAGGATGGTGTGTGTGTCCTGGTATCAGAGTAGGATGGTGTGTGTGTCCTGGTATCAGAGTAGGATGGTGTGTCCGTCCTGGTATCAGAGTAGGATGGTGTATGTGTGTCCTGGTATCAGAGTAGGATGGTGTGTGTGTCCTGGTATCAGAGTAGGATGGTGTGTGTGTCCTGGTATCAGAGTAGGATGGTGTCTGTGTGTCCTGGTATCAGAGTAGGATGGTGTGTGTCCTGGTATCAGAGTAGGATGGTGTGTGTCCTGGTATCAGAGTAGGATGGTGTCTGTGTGTCCTGGTATCAGAGTAGGATGGTGTGTGTGTCCTGGTATCAGAGTAGGACGGTGTCTTTGTGAACTGGTCATGTGATTACAAGACATTATAAACTACATAGTTAACAGTGTTAGACCTGACATCCATAATTTGACTATTTACCATCAAGTAACCATATGCACGGTCCAAGTTTACGCTGATAGCCACTAACTCGCTCGCATTCCTACGCCTGAATATCAAATATGCTAACTCATTCAAAAGTTATTTGCTCTTCATCGTAATCACATGACCAGTGTTAACTATATGCATGTTGTTATTAAATATAATATCTGGTAATCACATGACCAGTGCTAACTATGTATGTTGTTAGTAAATATAATGTCTGGTAATCACATGACCAGTGCTAACTATGTATGTTGTTAGTAAATATAATGTCTGGTAATCACATGACCAGTGCTAACTATGTATGTTGTTAGTAAATATAATATCTGGTAATCACATGACCAGTGTTAACTATGTATGTTGTTAGTAAATATAATATCTGGTAGTCACATGACCAGTGCTAACTATGTATATTGTTAGTAAATATAATATCTGGTAACACATGACCAGTGCTATGTATGTTGTTTAAATATAATATCTGGTAGTCACATGACCAGTGCTAACTATGTATGTTGTTAGTAAATATAATGTCTGGTAATCACATGACCAGTTTGCTTCAAACACTAGTGCATGAGGAGCATGAGGAGGATGACTGTCAAGTACCTTAAGCCCACATGTGTTTCTTGATTCGTACTTGTGTCCACCTGCTGGTCCTCGTGTCCCCTTCCTCCTCTAGAGTCACTTACACACGGAGACAGAGCTTTGAGCAGCACGCAAGCTCTCCTCCAGACTGCTTGGCTAGGAGATGCTGTCTCTGTCAAGCGATGTTTAGAGGTGAGAAAGATGAAGAAAGAGTGATCATTGGTGTGTGTGATAGTGCGTGCGAGAGAAAGAAAGAGTACGTGTGTTGTGTGCGTCTTGTGTGAGTACATGTGTGTATGTGTGTGTGTGTGTGTGTGTAGAGTGAGGAGTGAATGTTGTGAGTGTTAAAAAAATAAGGGTGGGTAACATAGGTTGAGGATTGAAGTAAGTTGACCTTTGACTTGTCCTTGTGCAGTCTGGCAAGAACTACCTGGATGTGAACTGCCGTAATGGCGACGGGATGACTCCTCTGTTGCTAGTCACTCGTGACATCGCCCTCTTTGAGAAGATCCTGAAGGCTATGGAGACTAACTATGACCCCATTGCCACTATGCAGGACCTCATTGACAACTATGCGTAAGTGGTATCCATGGTGATCTTTATCCGTGCCCTGCCTAGCTCGTAATCTCTAGCCATAACCCTTACCTAGCTATGAAATGAACTACACTGCTAGAGCTTAACCCTTACCTAGCCATGACATGGAGCTGCACTGCTAGAGCTTAACCCTTACCTAGCCATGACATGGAGCTGCTAGAGCTTAACCCTTACCTAGCCATGACATGGAGCTGCACTGCTAGAGCTTAACCCTTACCTAGCTATGAAATGAACTACACTGCTAGAGCTTAATCCTTACCTAGCCATGACATGGAGCTGCTAGAGCTTAACTCTTACCTAGCCATGACATGGAGCTGCACTGCTAGAGCTTTGTGCATCCATTTTGATTGCAAGAGAGAGGACAGAAGGAAGACTTCAATCAGCTGTCTGCTGGCAGAGCTAGCTGAGATCTTTCTTTAATGTGAGTACAGCGATACCTTGATAGAATATGTATCTTGATAGAATATGTATCTTGATGGAATATGTATCTTGATAGAATATGTATCTTGATAGAATATGTATCTTGATAGAATATGTATCTTGATAGAATATGCATCTTGATAGAATATGCATCTTGATAGAATATGCATCTTGATAGAATATGCATCTTGATAGAATATGCATCTTGATAGAATATGTATCTTGATAGAATATGTATCTTGATAGAATATGTATCGTGATAGAATATGTATCGTGATAGAATATGTATCTTGATACAATATGTATCTTGATAGAATTTGTATCTTGATAGAATATGTATCTTGATAGAATATGTATCTTGATAGAATATGTATCTTGATAGAATATGTATCTTGATAGAATATGTATCTTGATAGAATATGTATCTTGATAGAATATGTATCTTGATAGAATATGTATCTTGATAGAATATGTATCTTGATAGAATATGTATCTTGATAGAATATGCATCTTGATAGAATATGTATCTTGATAGAATATGTATCTTGATAGAATATGTATCTTGATAGAATAAGTATCTTTTTGATAGAATATGTATCTTGATAGAATATGTATCTTGATAGAATATGTATCTTGATAGAATATGCATCTTGATAGAATATGCATCTTGATAGAATATGTATCTTGATAGAATATGTATCTTGATAGAATATGTATCTTGATAGAATATGTATCTTGATAGAATATGTATCTTTTTGATAGAAAATGTATCTTGATAGAATATGTATCTTGATAGAATATGTATCTTGATAGAATATGTATCTTGATAGGATATGCATCTTGATAGAATATGTATCTTGATAGAATACGTATCTTGATAGAATATGTATCTTGATAGAATATGTATTTTGATAGAATATGTATCTTTTTGATAGAATATGCATCTTGATAGAATATGTATCTTGATAGAATATGTATCTTGATAGAATATGTATCTTTTTGATAGAATATGTATCTTGATAGAATATGTATCTTGATAGAATATGTATCTTGATAGAATATGTATCTTGATAGAATATGTATCTTGATAGAATATGCATCTTGATAGAATATGTATCTTGATAGAATATGTATCTTGATAGAATATGTATCTTGATAGAATATGTATCTTTTTGATAGAATATGTATCTTGATAGAATATGTATCTTGACAGAATGTTGATAGAATATGTATCTTGATAGAATGTCTCCTGATATAATATGTATCTTGATAGAATATGTATCTTGATAGAATATGTATCTTGATAGAATATGCATCTTGATAGAATATGTATCTTGATAGAATATGCATCTTGATAGAATATGCATCTTGATAGAATATGTATCTTGATAGAATATGTATCTTGATAGAATATGTATCGTGATAGAATATGTATCGTGATAGAATATGTATCTTGATAGAATATGTATCTTGATAGAATTTGTATCTTGATAGAATATGTATCTTGATAGAATATGTATCTTGATAGAATATGTATCTTGATAGAATATGTATCTTGATAGAATATGTATCTTGATAGAATATGTATCTTGATAGAATATGTATCTTGATAGAATATGTATCTTGATAGAATATGTATCTTGATAGAATATGCATCTTGATAGAATATGTATCTTGATAGAATATGTATCTTGATAGAATATGTATCTTGATAGAATATGTATCTTTTTGATAGAATATGTATCTTGATAGAATATGTATCTTGATAGAATATGTATCTTGATAGAATATGCATCTTGATAGAATATGCATCTTGATAGAATATGTATCTTGATAGAATATGTATCTTGATAGAATATGTATCTTGATAGAATATGTATCTTGATAGAATATGTATCTTTTTGATAGAAAATGTATCTTGATAGAATATGTATCTTGATAGAATATGTATCTTGATAGAATATGTATCTTGATAGGATATGCATCTTGATAGAATATGTATCTTGATAGAATATGTATCTTGATAGAATATGTATCTTGATAGAATATGTATTTTGATAGAATATGTATCTTTTTGATAGAATATGCATCTTGATAGAATATGTATCTTGATAGAATATGTATCTTGATAGAATATGTATCTTTTTGATAGAATATGTATCTTGATAGAATATGTATCTTGATAGAATATGTATCTTGATAGAATATGTATCTTGATAGAATATGTATCTTGATAGAATATGCATCTTGATAGAATATGTATCTTGATAGAATATGTATCTTGATAGAATATGTATCTTGATAGAATATGTATCTTTTTGATAGAATATGTATCTTGATAGAATATGTTGTAACTCTTTTTTACAGTTTTCCTTTAAAATTTGCTCATAGCAATACATATTTCACCCTCCCCCCCCCACCCCACCACCCCCTCACACACTACCTTCTTATTTCCCCCCTCAATCCAGGGATGTGAACTTCTGTGACCAGAAGGGACGTAGTGCCATGCACATGGTGGCCTCCAGTGAGAGTGTCCGTGCTAGGAAGATGGTCTCCCTCCTTCTAAAGAGTGGAGCCTCAGCAGGTATGTATGTATGTGTGTGTTGTGTGTGTGTGTGTGTGTGTGTGTGTGTGTGTGTGTGTGTGTGTGTGCAGTATACAACAACCTCAAGGCTGTGTAGCAAGTGTATTCATTGAGTGATCCATAGAGGTCTCTATGGCAACTTGAGTCAAATAATGGTTGTGTAGAGGTTAAATAGTCCCCTTTCATGCACATTATTCATGGTGAGCAGCTAGTTATGTGCACTTGTTAACACTAGAGGATCAAGTAATTGCTATGGCAATCACCTTTGCAGTCACAATGCAATGGTGAGATTTGACCTTTGCTACATGTCTGATTGATCTCCGACTTTATTTGTGGTTGTTCTTATAACAATTATAGCTGTAGCTATAGCTGTAGTTATATTTAGCTATAGCTGTAGTTATATTTAGCTATGGCTGTAGTTATATTAGTATAGCTGTAGTTATATTTAGCTATAGCTATAGTTATATTTAGTATTGCTGTAATTATATTTAGCTATAGCTGTAGTTACATTTAGCTATAGCTGTAGTTATATTTAGCTATAGCTGTAGCTACTATAGCTGTACATGTAGTTATATTTAGCTACAGCTGTAGTTATATTTAGCTACAGCTGTAGTTATATTTAGCTACAGCTGTAGTTATATTTAGATACAGCTGTAGTTATATTTAGATACAGATGTAGTTATATTTATGTAATTATATTTAGCTACAGCTGTGGTAATAGCAGTAATTATATATAATTATATTTGGCCTGTAATTATATTTAGCTAAAGCTATAATTATATTAGCTATAGCTGTAATTATAATTATTAGCTATAGCTGTAATTATATTAGCTATAGTTGTAATTATATTAGCTAGAGTGTAATTATATTAGCTATAGCTGTAATTATATTAGCTATAGTTGTAATTATATTAGCTAATTATATTAGCTATAGCTGTAATTATATTAGCTATAGTTGTAATTATATTAGCTAGAGTGTAATTATATAAGCTATAGTTGTAATTATATTAGCTATAGTAGTAATTATATTAGCTATAGCTGTAATTATATTAGCTATAGTAGTAATTATATTAGCTATAGCTGTAATTATATTAGCTGTAGCTGTAATTATATTAGCTATAGCTGTAATTATATTAGCTAATTATATTAGCTATAGCTGTAATTATATTAGCTATAGTTGTAACTATATTAGCTATAGTTGTAATTATATTAGCTATAGTTGTAATTATATTAGCTATAGCTGTAATTATATTAGCTATAGTTGTAATTATATTAGCTATAGTTGTAATTATATTAGCTATAGCTGTAATTATATTAGCTATAGATGTAATTATATTAGCTATAGTTGTAATTATATTAGCTAATTATATTAGCAATTATATTAGCAATTATAATAGCTATAGATGTAATTATATAAGCTATGGCTGTAATTATATTAGCTATAGTTGTAATTATATTAGCTATAGCTGTAATTATATTAGCTATAGTTGTAATTATATTAGCTAGTTGTAATTATATTAGCTATAGCTGTAATTATATTAACTGTAGTTGTAATTATATTAGCAAATTATATTAGCTATAGTTGTAATTATATTAGCTATAGTGTAATTATATTAGCTATATTTGTAGTTATATTAGCTATAGCTGTAATTATATTATAATTATATTAGCTATAGTAGCAATTATATTTAATAGCTATAGCTATAATTATATTAGCTATAGTTGTAATTATATTAGCTATAGTTGTAATTATATTAGCTATAGTAGTAATTATATTAGCTATAGTTGTAATTATATTAGCTATAGTTGTAATTATATTAGCTATAGTTGTAATTATATTAGCTGTAGTAGTAATTATATTAGCTATAGCTGTAATTATATTAGCTATAGCTGTAATTATATTAGCTATAGCTGTAATTTTATTAGCTATAGCTGTAATTATATTAGCTATAGCTGTAATTATATTAGCTATAGCTGTAATTATATTAGCTATTAATTATATTAGCTATAGCTGTAATTATATTAGCTATAGTTGTAATTATATTAGTAATTATATTAGCTATAGCTGCTGTAATTATATTAGTAATTATAATAGCTATAGCTGTAATTATATTAGCTATAGTTGTAATTATATTAGTAATTATATTAGCTATAGCTGTAATTATATTAGCTATAGCTGTAATTATATTAGCTATAGTTGTAATTATAATAGCTATAGCTGTAATTATATAAGCTATAGCTGTAATTATATTAGCTATAGCTGTAATTATATTAGCTATAGCTATAATTATATTAATTATATTGGCTATAGTTGTAATTATATTAGCTATAACTGTAATTATATTAGCTATAGCTGTAATTATATTAGCTATAGTTGTAATTATACTAGCTGTAGCTGTGATTATATTAGCTATAGTTGTATTTATATTAGTTATAGTAAGTTGCTGTTTAGTATGATCAATTCCATGAGGTAGGTAAACAGGCTACATGTTGCTATGTGCTCAATGTCTACAACAATATCCAAGAGCACCTCCTTTCAAAAGCAATGAAATCCAGAGCTACTTCAGGTAAGCATAGAAACCTGTGCAGCTGTTCTCTGTCGATGGATAGATAGCAGGACTGACAGGAAAAGACTGCTCATGACGGCAATTACAATTGTCAGCCCTGTATTTTTCTTGCTCACCCCATCAAACTGGAAGTAGCTAACTAGAGCAGTCCAAGGGGCATTAGTTGATCAGTTCATTCTTACTATTTGTTTCTGTGTCACACATGCTTATCTTGTGATCGCTTAACATGCACTTGGGGAGAATTCTTGAACTTAACACCTTCATTGAAACTAAGAACTTAACACCTTCATTGAAGCTAAGAACTTAACACCTTCATTGAAGCTAAGAACTTAACACCTTCATTGAAGCTAAGAACTTAACACCTTCATTGAAGCTAAGAACTTAACACCTTCATTGAAGCTAAGAACTTGATGCCTTCATTGAAGCTAAGAACTTAACACCTTCATTGAAGCTAAGAACTTAACACCTGCATTGAAGCTAAGAACTTGACGCCTTCATTGAAGCTAATAACTTGATGCCTTCATTGAAGTTAAGAACTTGACGCCTTCATTGAAGCTAAGAACTTGACGCCTTGCTAAGAACTTGACGCCTTCATTGAAGCTAAGAACTTGATGCCTTCATTGAAGCTAATAACTTGATGCCTTCATTGAAGCTAAGAACTTGATGCCTTCATTGAAGCTAATAACTTGATGCCTTCATTGAAGCTAAGAACTTGATGCCTTCATTGAAGCTAAGAACTTGATGCCTTCATTGAAGCTAAGAACTTAACACCTGCATTGAAAGCTAAGAACTTGATGCCTTCATTGAAGCTAAGAACTTGATGCCTTCATTGAAACTAAGAACTTGATGCCTTCATTGAAGCTAAGAACTTGATGCCTTCATTGAAGCTAAGAACTTGATGCCTTCATTGAAGCTAATAACTTGATGCCTTCATTGAAGCTAAGAACTTGATGCCTTCATTGAAGCTAATAACTTGACGCCTTCATTGAAGCTAAGAACTTGATGCCTTCATTGAAACTAAGAACTTGATGCCTTCATTGAAGCTAAGAACTTGATGCCTTCATTGAAGCTAATAACTTGACGCCTTCATTGAAGCTAAGAACTTGATGCCTTCATTGAAACTAAGAACTTGATGCCTTCATTGAAGCTAAGAACTTGATGCCTTCATTGAAACTAAGAACTTGATGCCTTCATTGAAGCTAAGAACTTGATGCCTTCATTGAAGCTAAGAACTTGATGCCTTCATTGAAGCTAATAACTTGACGCCTTCATTGAAGCTAAGAACTTGATGCCTTCATTGAAACTAAGAACTTGATGCCTTCATTGAAGCTAAGAACTTGATGCCTTCATTGAAACTAAGAACTTGATGCCTTCATTGAAGCTAAGAACTTGATGCCTTCATTGAAGCTAAGAACTTAACACTTTCATTGAAACTAAGAACTTGATGCCTTCATTGAAGCTAAGAACTTGATGCCTTCATTGAAGCTAAGAACTTGATGCCTTCATTGAAGCTAAGAACTTGATGCCTTCATTGAAGCTAAGAACTTGATGCCTTCATTGAAGCTAATAACTTGACGCCTTCATTGAAGCTAAGAACTTGATGCCTTCATTGAAGCTAATAACTTGACGCCTTCATTGAAGCTAAGAACTTGATGCCTTCATTGAAGCTAAGAACTTGATGCCTTCATTGAAGCTAAGAACTTGATGCCTTCATTGAAGCTAAGAACTTGATGCCTTCATTGAAGCTAATAACTTGACGCCTTCATTGAAGCTAAGAACTTGATGCCTTCATTGAAGCTAATAACTTGATGCCTTCATTGAAGAAGAATTTGACGCCTTCATTGAAGCTAAGAACTTGGTGCCTTCATTGAAGCTAAGAACTTAATGCCTTCATTGAAGCTAAGAACTTGATGCCTTCATTGAAGCTAAGAGCTTGATGCCTTCATTGAAGTTAAGAACTTGATGCCTTCATTGAAGTTAAGAACTTGATGCCTTCATTGAAGCTAAGAACTTAATGCCTTCATTGAAGCTAAGAACTTGACGCCTTCATTGAAGCTAAGAACTTGATGCCTTCATTGAAGCTAAGAACTTGATGCCTTCATTGAAGCTAAGAACTTGATGCCTTCATTGAAGCTAAGAACTTGATGCCTTCATTGAAGCTAAGAACTTGATGCCTTCATTGAAGCTAATAACTTGATGCCTTCATTGAAGCTAAGAACTTGATGCCTTCATTGAAGCTAATAACTTGATGCCTTCATTGAAGCTAAGAACTTGATGCCTTCATTGAAGCTAAGAACTTGATGCCTTCATTGAAGCTAAGAACTTGATGCCTTCATTGAAACTAAGAACTTGATGCCTTCATTGAAGCTAAGAACTTGATGCCTTCATTGAAGCTAATAACTTGACGCCTTCATTGAAGCTAAGAACTTGATGCCTTCATTGAAACTAAGAACTTGATGCCTTCATTGAAGCTAAGAACTTGATGCCTTCATTGAAACTAAGAACTTGATGCCTTCATTGAAGCTAAGAACTTGATGCCTTCATTGAAGCTAAGAACTTGATGCCTTCATTGAAACTAAGAACTTGATGCCTTCATTGAAGCTAAGAACTTGATGCCTTCATTGAAGCTAAGAACTTGATGCCTTCATTGAAGCTAAGAACTTGATGCCTTCATTGAAGCTAAGAACTTGATGCCTTCATTGAAGCTAATAACTTGACGCCTTCATTGAAGCTAAGAACTTGATGCCTTCATTGAAGCTAATAACTTGATGCCTTCATTGAAGAAGAATTTGACGCCTTCATTGAAGCTAAGAACTTGGTGCCTTCATTGAAGCTAAGAACTTAATGCCTTCATTGAAGCTAAGAACTTGACACCTTCATTGAAGCTAAGAGCTTGATGCCTTCATTGAAGTTAAGAACTTGATGCCTTCATTGAAGTTAAGAACTTGATGCCTTCATTGAAGCTAAGAACTTAATGCCTTCATTGAAGAAACTTGACACTTTCATTGAACCCCAAGCACTTGACACTTTATTGAAGCTAAGTACTTTGAACTTGAGCTATTTTTTCTTCTGTAGATTTGCTGGATTACAACAAATATTCTCCGCTTCATGTGGCATCAGGGGAGGGGCATATGGCCATTATTGTGGCTCTGGTGGAGAAGGGAGGAGTCAACGTCAACATTAGGGGTGGAGAGGATGGAAACACACCTCTCATGCTCTCTGTGAGTGTCATGTCTCTTACACTCCTCCCCACTTTCACATCCACACTCTCTGACTACACTCCTCCCCACTTTCACATCTACACATCCTCAATACACTCATCCCCACTTTCACATCCACACTTCCTCACTACACTCATCCCCACTTTTACATCCACACTTCCTCACTACACTCATCCCCACTTTCACATCCACACTTCCTCACTACACTCATCCCCACTTTCACATCCACACTTCCTCACTACACTCCTCCCCACTCTCACACTCTCTCACTTACTCATATTTGCTAACTCCATCATTCATCATCGTTATACAACGATACCTAATAAAAGAGTATGTCTTTGACTTTCTCCTAGCATCAGCTTTTAAAATCGCCAACTTGCTTTGGCCTTCCTTAGCAACAGTTTCTATCTCGTATGAGTATTTTGTATCATATTGTCCTCACTCCTCATTGTTCAGCAGGAACAAATGAAGGGTGTCCTCCACTCCTCATTGTTAAGCTGGAACAAATGAAGGGTGTCCCCCACTTCTCATTGTTCCAGCAGGAACAGATGAAGGGTGTCCTCATTGTTCAGCAGGAACAAATGAAGGGTGTCTGTCACGTACAAGTCTAGTGCATGTTTGTTCTTGCACAAGTCTAGTGCATGTTTGTGCTGGTGCAAATCTAGTGCATGTTTGTGCTGGTACAAGTCTAGTGCATGTTTGTTCTTGCACAAGTCTAGTACATGTTTGTGCTGGCACAAGTCTAGTGCATGTTTGTGCTGATACAAGTCTAGTGCATGTTTGTGCTGGCACAAGTCTAGTGCATGTTTGTGCTGGCACAAGTCTAGTGCATGTTTGTGCTGGCACAAGTCTAGTGCATGTTTGTGCTGGCACAAGTCTAGTGCATGTTTGTGCTGGCACAAGTCTAGTGCATGTTTGTGCTGATACAAGTCTAGTGCATGTTTGTGCTGGTACAAGTCTAGCGCATGTTTGTGCTGGTACAAGTCTAGTGCATGTTTGTGCTGGTACAAGTCTAGTGCATGTTTGTGCTGGCACAAGTCTAGTGCATGTTTGTGCTGGTACAAGTCTAGTGCATGTTTGTGCTGGCACAAGTCTAGTGCATGTTTGTGCTGGCACAAGTCTAGTGCATGTTTGTGCTGGTACAAGTCTAGTGCATGTTTGTGCTGGCACAAGTCTAGTGCATGTTTGTGCTGGTACAAGTCTAGTGCATGTTTGTGCTGGTACAAGTCTAGTGCATGTTTGTGCTGGTACAAGTCTAGTGCATGTTTGTGCTGGTACAAGTCTAGTGCATGTTTGTGCTGGTACAAGTCTAGTGCATGTGTGCTGGTACAAGTCTAGTGCATGTTTGTGCTGGTACAAGTCTAGTGCATGTTTGTGCTGGTACAAGTCTAGTGCATGTTTGTGCTGGTACAAGTCTAGTGCATGTTTGTGCTGGTACAAGTCTAGTGCATGTTTGTGCTGGCACAAGTCTAGTGCATGTTTGTGCTGGCACAAGTCTAGTGCATGTTTGTGCTGGTACAAGTCTAGTGCATGTTTGTGCTGGTACAAGTCTAGTGCATGTTTGTGCTGGTACAAGTCTAGTGCATGTTTGTGCTGGTACAAGTCTAGTGCATGTTTGTGCTGGTACAAGTCTAGTGCATGTTTGTGCTGGTACAAGTCTAGTGCATGTTTGTGCTGGTACAAGTCTAGTGCATGTTTGTGCTGGTACAAGTCTAGTGCATGTTTGTGCTGATACAAGTCTAGTGCATGTTTGTTTGGTACAAGTCTAGTGCATGTTTGTTCTGGTACAAGTCTAGTGCATGTTTGTGCTGGTACAAGTCTAGTGCATGTTTGTGCTGATACAAGTCTAGTGCATGTTTGTTTGGTACAAGTCTAGTGCATGTTTGTTCACTAGTCTAGTGCATTTGTTTTCTGTTCCAATGCTGCAAGACTTGGAACAGTCTTATTGCACGGAGAGACAGGCAACCTCACTGGATTATTCCGCCACCCTCATGTGCCCACGCACTAGTAGATCTTATCCTTCCATGTGCAGGCACGCAGTGGACACTGCCACACTGCCAAGTACCTCATTTCCCACGGAGCTGATGTGACGGTCATGGATGACAATGGAGATAATGCTCTTAGCATAGCCAGTTCTCCCGGCATGTTTGGACTCCTTAAGGGTATGAAGTATAACACTGTGTTACATTAATATATGCATTAATATATACAACACATGATACAATGTTGCATTAATATATAACATGTGACACAATGTTGCATTAATAATAATATATATATAACATGTGACACAATGTTGCATCAATATATATGTATGACATGTAACACAATGTTACATTAATATATATAACACATGACACAATGTTGCATTAATATATATAACACATGACACAATGTTGCATTAATATATATAACATGACACAATGTTGCATTAATATATAACATGTGACACAATGTTGCATTAATATATATAACATGTAACACAATGTTACATTATTATATATCATGTTGCAATAATAATATCTTTAACGTGACACAATGTTGCATCAATATATATATGACATGTAACACAATGTTACATTAATATATATAACACATGACACAATGTTGCACTAATATATAACACATGACACAATGTTGCATTAATATATATGTGACATGTAGTTGCATTAATATAAACACGTGACACAATGTTGCATTAATATATAACATGTTACACAATGTTGCATTAATATATAACATGTGTCACAGTGTTGCATTAATATATAGCATGTGACACAGTGGCATTAATATATAACATGTGACACAATGTTGCATTAATATATATAACAGATTACACAATGTTGCATTAATATATATAACACATGACACAATGTTGCATTAATATATATAACACATGACACAATTTTGCATTAATATATAACGTGATATAATGTTGCATTAATATGTATAACACATGACACAATGTTGCATTAATATATATAACACGTGATACAATGTTGCATTAATATATATAACACATGACACAATCTTGCATTAATATATATCAATGACACAATGTTGCATTAATATATATCACATGACACAGTTTTACTTTAATATATATATATATAACACATGACACAATCTTGCATTACTTGTGACACAATGTTGCATTGATATATATAACACATGACACAATCTTGCATTACTTGTGACACAATGTTGCATTGATATATATAACACATGACACAATTTGCATTAATATATATAACACATGACACAATGTTGCATTAATAATATATCACATGACACAAGCATTAATATATAACATGTGACACAATGTTGCATTAATATATATAACACAACCCAATGTTGCATTAATATATATAACATATGACACAATGTTGCATTAGTACATATAACATATGACACAATGTTGCATTAGTATATATAACACATGACACAATGTTGCATTAATCACTGTTATTCCAGCTAAGAATGTGTCATCCTTAGCGAGCATAGAGAGGTGGGCCATCCTTAGCCAGTATAGAGAGGTGGGCCATCCTTAGACAGCATAGAGAGGTGGACCATCCTTAGCTAACATAGAGAGGTGGGCCATCCTTAGCCAGCATAGAGAGGTGGGCCAACCTTAGCTAGCATAGAGAGGTGGGCCATCCTTAGCCAGCATAGAGAGGTGGGCCATCCTTAGCCAGCATAGAGAGGTGGGCCATCCTTAGCCAGCATAGAGAAGTGGGCCATCCTTAGCTAGCATAGAGAGGTGGGCCATACTTAGCTAGCATAGAGAGGTGGGCCATCCTTAGCTAGCATAGAGAGGTGGGCCATCCTTAGCCAGCATAGAGAAGTGGGCCATCCTTAGCCAGCATAGAGAAGTGGGCCATCCTTAGCCAGCATAGAGAGGTGGGCCATCCTTAGCTAGCATAGAGAGGTGGGCCATCCTTAGCCAGCATAGAGAGGTGGGCCATCTTAGCCAGCATAGAGAAGTGGGCCATCCTTAGCTAGCATAGAGAGGTGGGCCATCCTTAGCTAGCATAGAGAGGTGGGCCATCCTTAGCCAGCATAGAGAGGTGGGCCATCTTAGCCAGCATAGAGAAGTGGGCCATCCTTAGCTAGCATAGAGAGGTGGGCTGTGACTGACAAAACTACACTTGTATAAGTGTTCTTTGTTTTCTTTTCTCTCTCTCCTCCTTTCTCACTCCTCCTCCTTTCTCCCTCCTTCTCCTTTCTCTCTCCTCCTTTCTCTCTCCTCCTCCTTCACCTCCCTCCATTTTTCAGAGGCCTGGGTAGAACAGTCCAATTGCAAGTCAAGTCACTCCGGAGAGACTTCTCTAAGCTTCTCTTGGAGTACCTCTCATGTTGATCCCTCCTATTCCTTCTCTTCCTCTCCTCCCAAGATGCCCGGGCAACCAACATTGACATCCAAACACCCCATGATCCCGTCCATTACCTTGCGTGAAGCAAGTCCTTGCATGAGGAAGGATGCCAGTCCTCTTGCTCTCTCACTAGCTCAAGAAGAGATGTTTTTCCTCACTGAAGGAAGATTGAGAAGAAACTTCAGTGAGGTGGACAGCATAGATTATCACAAATTAGAAGAATCAAGCACTATTGGTCTTGGTAAGAGAACTCATGCTAGTAGGCAGTGCTGTATGTAGACATGGAGCAGGTGGAGGTCTCTGTATTACACTATGCCAGGAGGCAGTGCTGCATGTAGACATGGAGCAGGTGGAGGTCTCTGTATTACACTATGCCAGGAGACAGTGCTGCATGTAGACATGGAGCAGGTGGAGGTCTCTGTATTACACTATGCCAGGAAACAGTGCTGCATGTAGACATGGAGCAGGTGGAGGTCTCTGTATTACACTGTGCCAGTAGGCAGAGCTGCATGTAGACATGGAGTAGGTGGAGGTCTCTGTATTACACTATGCCAGTAGGCAGTGCTGCATGTAGACATGGAGCAGGTGGAGGTCTCTGTATTACACTATGCCAGTAGAATGTAGACATGGAGCAGTTGGAGGTCTCTGTATTACACTATGCCAGTAGGCAGAGCTGCATGTAGACATGGAGCAGGTGGAGGTCTCTGTATTACACTATGCCAGTAGGCAGAGCTGCATGTAGACATGGAGCAGGTGGAGGTCTCTGTATTACACTATGCCAGTAGCTGCATGTAGACATGGAGCAGGTGGAGGTCTCTGTATTACACTATGCCAGTAGCTGCATGTAGACATGGAGCAGGTGGAGGTCTCTGTATTACACTATGCCAGTAGGCAGTGCTGCATGTAGACGTGGAGCAGGTGGAGGTCTCTGTATTACACTATGCCAGTAGGCAGAGCTGCATGTAGACATGGAGTAGGTGGAGGTCTCTGTATTACACTATGCCAGTAGGAAGTGCTGCATGTAGACATGGAGCAGGTGGAGGTCTCTGTATTACACTATGCCAGTAGCTGCATGTAGACATGGAGCAGGTGGAGGTCTCTATAATTACACTATGCCAGTAGGCAGTGCTGCATGTAGACATGGAGCAGGTGGAGGTCTCTGTATTACACTATGCCAGTAGTCAGTGCTGCATGTAGACATGGAGCAGGTGGAGGTCTCTGTATTACACTATGCCAGTAGGCAGTGCTGCATGTAGACATGGAGCAGGTGGAGGTCTCTGTATTACACTATGCCAGGAGACAGTGCTGCATGTAGACATGGAGCAGGTGGAGGTCTCTGTATTACACTATGCCAGTAGCTGCATGTAGACATGGAGCAGGTGGAGGTTTCTGTATTACACTATGCCAGTAGGCAGTGCTGCATGTAGACATGGAGCAGGTGGAGGTCTCTGTATTACACTATGCCAGGAGCTGCATGTAGACATGGAGCAGGTGGAGGTCTCTGTATTACACTATGCCAGGAGGCAGTGCTGCATGTAGACATGGAGCAGGTGGAGGTCTCTGTATTACACTATGCCAGTAGGCAGTGCTGCATGTAGACATGGAGCAGGTGCAGGTCTCTGTATTACACTATGCCAGTAGCTGCATGTAGACATGGAGCAGGTGGAGGTCTCTGTATTACACTATGGCAAGTGCTGCATGTAGACATGGAGCAGGTGGAGGTCTCTGTACACACCGGCAAAGAATAAGGCGTGGTCTATGATTTGTTGAAAAAGGACAGAATGCATGTAAATAGAAACTATCCAATAGCAATGTTGTGTTAGATAGAAACACTCCAATAGCAATGCTGTGTTAGATAGAAACACTCCAATAGCAATGCTGTGTTAGATAGAGACAAGCCAATAGCAATGCTGTGTTAGATAGAGACAAGCCAATAGCAATGCTGTGTTAGATAGAGACAAGCCAATAGCAATGCTGTGTTAGATAGAGACAAGCCAATAGCAATGCTGTGTTAGATAGAGACAAGCCAATAGCAATGCTGTTAGATAGAAACAAGCCAATAGCAATGCTGTGTTAGATAGAGACAAGCCAATAGCAATGCTGTGTTAGATAGAGACAAGGCAATAGCAATGCTGTGTTAGATAGAAACACTCCAATAGCAATGTTGTGTTAGATAGAGACAAGCCAATAGCAATGCTGTGTTAGATAGAAACAAGCCAATAGCAATGCTGTGTTAGATAGAAACACTCCAATAGCAATGCTGTGTTAGATAGAAACACTCCAATAGCAATGCTGTGTTAGATAGAGACAAGCCAATAGCAATGCTGTGTTAGATAGAAACAAGCCAATAGCAATGCTGTGTTAGATAGAAACACTCCAATAGCAATGCTGTGTTAGATAGAGACAAGCCAATAGCAATGCTGTGTTAGATAGAAACACTCCAATAGCAATGCTGTGTTAGATAGAGACAAGCCAATAGCAATGTTGTGTTAGATAGAAACAAGGCAATAGCAATGCTGTGTTAGATAGAAACAAGCCAATAGCAATGCTGTGTTAGATAGAAACACTCCAATAGCAATGCTGTGTTAGATAGAGACAAGCCAATAGCAATGCTGTGTTAGATAGAAACACTCCAATAGCAATGCTGTGTTAGATAGAAACAAGCCAATAGCAATGCTGTGTTAGATAGAAACACTCCAATAGCAATGCTGTGTTAGATAGAGACAAGCCAATAGCAATGTTGTGTTAGATAGAAACAAGGCAATAGCAATGCTGTGTTAGATAGAAACAAGCCAATAGCAATGCTGTGTTAGATAGAAACAAGCCAATAGCAATGCTGTGTTAGATAGAAACACTCCAATAGCAATGCTGTGTTGCATAGCAACGTTGTGAAAAGCCCCAGGTGTTGTATCAAATACTGCGAGTAGTTCCATGCTGGTTGTTATAGCAACCCAGTCATATGCTTCCCTTGTCTCCAACACCTGAGCTCCTTATGCCCATCCCCAGGAGTGTTTCGCCACACAACATTGCTGAATGTTTTGATGAGCAATAGATTCTACGTATTACTGGTGATAAAATTAAGACTTGACCACAAGTGTTGATGTTATTGGACTTGAGTAGTGAATTTCTGACTGTGTTTAACTGAAGCCGGTTCGATTTTTTTAACCCCCCATCAATTTGATGGTGAGAGGTAGTCAAGCGCGGTACGCCGTTCCAGTACCTGATCAGAGAGGATTGAATATCAGTATGGCAGGCATGGAATGAATACATCAAGTGAACGTATGTGCGTGAGCATGTGTGAGGTAAGGGGACGTCAATCGGGTAAGGTGCGTACACAGCAATGTTAATACACGTATAGGAGGACTAGTCTAGGTCGTTATTGTCTATCTCCCCCCAAGTCCGACTTCGGGAGGGCTGAATAGTTATGTTGACTGTCCGTATCGTAGAACAGGTTTCGGGCCCCTTTTGCTCCTTCTGGGGCCGGGGGCAGGGTTTGGGGTCTGGGGTAGGACGAGGGTAGGCATCATGGACGAGCTTTTTTGGGCGGTCCGGGTGGGGCTACGGGGTGGCGTTGGTGTGCCGGCGACCGAGGCATACGTACGCTGGTTTGCCGGGGTGGTGAGGATGACTGGCCTGGGGGTAGTCGGTGTTAGGCCAGGGTTGCGAGTCACGGCAGGCGATAGCGTTGGGGCCTGTGCGTCCAGTGGTGGCGGGTGTTGGATCTGAGGTGGGATGAGAGGTGGGGGGGTAGGAGGTAAGATAGTGATGTTTGGGGGGGTGTGGGGGGTGGGTTTTTCTGAAGGCTGCAGAGGGGTTTGGATGTTCGGCAGGCGTCGCTGGAGTGGGTGGTCCGGGGTTGTGGTGGGGATAGTGTGGCGGCGAAGGAACCGCCTGTTCCGTATGGTGAGTCTTCCCGAGTCGTCCATGCGGACCTGATATTGATGATATTGGAGCACCTCCACGACCACTCCTGTTTTGTCCCACTTCGTGGGATGGCGTCCTGTTTGGTTCTGGATAAGGACGTTGTCACCACAACGAAGGGGGGAGAGGCCGCGGGAGTGCTCATCCCATCGTGCTCGGCCCAGTGACTGCCGGCGGGAGAGTGCCTGTTCGCGGTGGATGAGGTGCTGTGTCTCGTCCTGGGGCTGCTTGAGGCGTGCTGGTATGAAGGGGAGGAGGTCCCTGATGGGGCGGCCGAAAAGGGCCATGGCTGGGGACATCTTCGTATCCGGGCTGGGGCAGTTCCTGTATAGGAGAAGGGCCTTGAAGAATGGTGATTGTAGAGAGCCACCGGGACCGGTGTTGCCAGCGATGAGTCTCTTTACTGTCTTAACTGCCGTCTCCGCCCTGTTGTTTGCATGCGGGTTGTATGCCGCTGATATCCTGTGGTGGACGCCCCATGTCTTGAGGAGCTCTCTGGTGGATTGTGCTGCGAACTCGGGTCCGCCGTCCGTTGTAAGGGAGTCCGGGATGCCAAAGGTGGCAAAGGTGTCCCTGAGGGTGGTGGCGAGGCCTGAGGCTCCGTTGAGGGCGGGTGCGACGATCGGCCAGCCGGAGTACCTGTCGACCAGCACGACATATGCGGATCCCTCGTGGTGGAAGAAATCCGCGCAGATGTGCTGGAAGGGGTACTCCGGCTCCTCTGGTGTGACTGAGGGCATCGCTGGCTGTGAGGGGGCATTGCCGTTACATATGGTGCAGCTGTTCCTGGTAGCGGCTATGTCGGCGGTGAGGCCTGGCCAGTATAACGAGGAGGTTGCTCGGGCCGTCATCCCACTGGTGCCTTGATGGGCGGCATGTAGGGCGGCAAGGCAGGTTGGTCTGAGTGATGCAGGGATGACGACACGGTCTCCATGGCAGATAACCCCATCGATGACAGACAGCCTGTAGAATATGGGGAAGTAGGTCCGGATGGCGGCTGGTAGCATGTGTCTGTCAGTCGGGGGCCCTTCCTCTATGTAGTGGCTGAGGTCCTGTAGGGATGGGTCTGCTGCTGTGGCGATCTGTATTTGTTCCCAGTTGATTGGTATGGTTGAGATGGCCATGCACAGTGCAGTTGAGAGGCCGTTGTCGTCCTGACTGTCGTCACTGTCCGTCTGAATGATTGCGATTGCCGATGTGGGGCTGCCTGGGCATGACGCGTTTGGGTCAGCGAGGTCGTCTGTGAGGTGGAGGCGGGGTGGGGTCCGGGTCCCGGATGGGTGGCGTGAGAGGGCATCGCTGGTGTGGTTTCTCACGCCAGGGATGTACACCATCCGGAACCGGTATCGGAGGGTCTTCTCCTTGATGTTGCGTAGGCGGGGGTTGGGGATGTCCTCGAGGCAGCGATCACCGAAGAGCTTCAGCAGGGGTTTGTGGTCCACTGCTACCACGAGATCGCTGCACCCGAGGACGAAGTGTCGGGCCTTGTCCAGTGCATCAGCCACAGCTAGAGCCTCTCCCTCAACTGGGGCGTAGCGGGACTCGGCTGGGTGGGTGAAGCGCGAGCCCACCAGGGTGATGCGCCAACCGTCCTGGCAACAGAACAAGGCGCGGGGCGGGCACTGGCAGTGTTTTTGGAACAGCCAGAACCCGATCCCGTCCTTGCTCCAGTCGGTCGCCAGGCAGGTTGGGCGGTCCTTGTCGAAGATTTGGACGCCGACTCTGATGCGCTCGCAGATGTGGAGTTTGGATGCAGTGAAGGCTTCAGCCAGCTCGTCCGTCCAGGTGAAAGGGGTGGAGGGTTTGAGCAGGGCTCTGAAGGGTAGCATGGTGGCTGTCATGGCGATTGTGTAGGACACCTGATTCACCAGGCCGAACCAGGCACGTATGTCAGTAATGCTGGTTGGGGTTGGGAAATCCGTGATCGATTCGATGAACTTATTGGCTGGGCGTACCTCAGATGGTGTCACGTTGAATCCAGCAAACTCCACGGTGTCTTCCGCAAAGTGGAACTTTCGGGGGTTTAAGGTGATGCCATTCACGGCGCAGATGTGGAGCCACTCAGTCGCCTGGTGGAATGCTCCTGTGATGTCGTCCGACCAGAGTAGTGCATCGTCAATGCACTTGGTCTTAGACGTAACGTTGGCGACGAGGGCATCGTATCTGGCCGTGTAGGCATCCCCTGAGGCGATGTAGCCTTGGGGGGCGGTACAGTATCTGTACCTGCCCCATGGAGTGATGAAAGTTGTATAGTGGCGATCTCTTTTGTCAAGGGCCACGGAGTGGTAGCCATTCCACGCGTCGAAGACGGTCTTCTTGGTTCGGCGTGGAATGGCACGGGCTTGGTGGAAGGGTGATGGGCAGTGATGGGTCTCGCGCGTGGCGTGCTGGTTCAGGGGCTGGAAGTTGATTGTCCTCCTGAGTGACCCGTCCTTCTTGGTGCATATTACCATACGGTGGCACCAAGTGACGGGCGTACCCAGGGGGACCTTCTCCAGCACGCCAAGGCGGACGTCCCGGTCGAGCCCTGCCTTCACCTCGTCCTGCCAATGGATGGGAATGTCTATGGGGTTGTGGCAGGGTTTGGGGATGGCTGTTGGGTCAATGCTCAGGGAGAGTGGGGGTCCAGACATCATGGGGAGGGGTTGATGCTCACAGACGTTGAACGCACTTGCTGAGTATAGGTCCAGCAAGTGGCGCTCAAGTCTGTGGCGGTTCTCCTCAGTGCCAGGAAAGGGAAGGGAGGTTGGTCTATCTGGGGGGGGTGCCCTGGTTGGGCATGAGCAGGGTCTGGGGGGATTGTGTGCATTTTGGCTCACCACTGGTTGAGTGTGGGGTCCCGGTGGTCTGGTCTGCAGGTCCGCTGGGGACATTGTCGGACGGCCGATGGCTGGTCTGGTCGCTGGTTGACGGGTTCTGGTCAGCAGGGGTGTTCTGGTCTGCAGGACCGCATTGAGATGTGACGAGGGCTGATCAGGGGTCGCCCGTGTACCCGTGCCGTTTCCCGTGGGTGGCGTCGGCATACAGAGGGGGAACCCCGTATCGATCAGCCCAAGGTCTGTGCACGTGGACATGCTCAGGTACAGCTTCGTGGCTAAGGGGCTAAAATATACCATCTGCCTCGTCTCGCGTCTTGAGTGGTGGAGCTTGATCCGGAGGAGTGCGGCGCCAAGGATGGGCAGGTTGTTCCCGCTGGCCGAGCTCATCACGAGTGTGGCGGGTATGAGGTCGGTTTCGAGCAGGTTCAGGTCTCTCAGGAGGAGTGGGCCTGCCAGGCAACTCTGGCAGCCCGTGTCAGCCATGGCTGTGGTGGCGAGGTGGTGTCTTTCCTTCTTGAGTGTGTAGCCATGTGCCCGGTAGTCCTCTCTGTGGGTGGACACAGATACTTCAATGATTGGCTGTGGCGGTGAGCGGCGTTGGGTCCATCGTTGGGTGTCTGAGTCCCAGGATTGATGGGGGAGCGTGCCTTCGGTCATGGTGTGGACCTGCTCCGACACGGCGCTCTCTTGTTCAGATGACCTCTGCCAACACATGGGTGCAAAGTGATTCGACCTGCCACATGATGGGCAGGTGGAGCCAAATGCTGGGCAGTGTGTTCTGCGGATGGCGGTTCTTTCTCTCTCGCCATGGCCCTGTCGGCCACAAAAGCAGCAGGTGGCCTTGTGGTTTGTGGGGTGCCAGGTGGTGTTAGTTTGCCCTCTGCTTGGGTTGGGCATATTCCTCTGGGGTTGGTGAGGTTGTGTGGCATGGGGACGGTTGGTCCTGGGAAGGGTCGCCTTGGTGCAAGGTGAGGGCTGGCACTGTTGGTGGCGGTATCCACTGAGTGCGGCAGCGTCTTCATTCTCCGTCCCCTCGCCTAGGGCGCCTGTTGAGGTGGGTGTGGTAATGGTTACCGCGGACCGTTTGCCTGCGGCCCTCACCTCCACGAAGCGCACCGTCTCCTCCACTGTCATTGATTGATTGGGGTCCTTCAGCAGGTCGACTTGGATGTCTGCATCGGCCAGGCCGATGCAAAGCTGGTCAGCGACCCGCTGCTCCCCCTGGTTGTTCACCTGGTCACACGCTGCACACTTCATGGTGAACCGGCAGACCTCTGCCTGGCCGCGGAGCCTCGCGGCGAAAGACCGGATAGGCTCCCCCCGATCCTGGACCATCCTGGAGAGGGCGACCCTGGCTACCTTGGGGTTCTCCTCCCTCACAGCCAGGGCCTTGATGGCTGCTAGGAGGTCCGCCTCCGTGTACTCCTCTATGGGTAAGGGTCCGATGACATTCCGGGTCACGTCTCTCCTGAGTTTGGCGTCTAGACATTCGAGGAGTTGTATGCCGATGTCGGGCCCCACCAAGCGGACAGCCTGCGAGTAGGCCCTCCACCTGGTGAGGAAGTACTGCCATCCCTCGGTGGTCCCCCCGGCCGATACTTCCGGCCGACGGACGGGTGTGGGCTTCGCTCGGGTTGCCTGGCTGTGTATCAACATATGCCCGTTCAGTATGGCTGCTACCACCACTGGATCTACCTCCATGGGCGTGGCATAATCACATCCAGGGTATGGGCAGCTCACCGCCATGGTGGGCACCAAATAGACCTCCTACCGAAACGAAGGCTAAATAGAACTCCTACCGAAACGAAGGCTCACTTCGCCAGCACTGTTGCAGGCAAGGCTAGATGTCTAAATAGAGACTATCAAAGCACTTGATGTATTCATAGTCAAGCGCGGTACGCCGTTCCAGTACCTGATCAGAGAGGATTGAATATCAGTATGGCAGGCATGGAATGAATACATCAAGTGAACGTATGTGCGTGAGCATGCGTGAGGTAAGGGTACGTCAATCGGGTAAGGTGCGTACACAGCAATGTTAATACACGTATAGGAGGACTAGTCTAGGTCGTTATTGTCTAAGAGGGTTAATAGATTTAGAGGTAAATATGTAATAAGTGACAAACGTAATTAGAAAGAAATATTTAATTAGTGGTAACAGTTGAGACAAACATTTAATTAGTGATAACATTTTATTAGTGACAAGCGTGTAGTAAGTGACAAATATTTATACTAAGTGTGACAGAGACTAATCTCCCTCCCCTAGGGGTTGTGACCGCTGTTGGTAGTGAATGAGCTGTCATGCCAGATTGGTTGGCTGTTGCCAGGGTGAATGGGCAGGTTGGCTGTTGCCAGGGTGAATGGGCAGGTTGGCTGTTGCCAGGGTGAATGTGCAGGTTGGTTGGCTGTTGCCAGGGTGAATGGGCAGGTTGGCTGTTGCCAGGGTGAATGGGCAGGTTGGCTGTTGCCAGGGTGAATGTGCAGGTTGGTTGGCTGTTGCCAGGGTGAATGGGCAGGTTGGCTGTTGCCAGGGTGAACAGGCAGGTTGGTTGGCTGTTGCCAGGGTGAATGGGCAGGTTGGCTGTTGCCAGGGTGAACAGGCAGGTTGGTTGGCTGTTGCCAGGGTGAATGGGCAGGTTGGCTGTTGCCAGGGTGAATGGCGGGTTGGCTGTTGCCAGGATGAATGGGCGGGTTGGCTGTAGCCATGGTGAATGGGCTGTCATGTCAGGTTGGTATGGACTACCTTCAGGTACTGTTGAGTCTCCTACTCAGCAGTTGAACATTGAGCCAGATGTGAGAGGAGCTTGCAGTGTGGATGAGGCTGTGGTCACGGGGGTATCAAGGGTTGGAAATAACTGCAAGAGGACTCAATTCAACAAGTCATACCTGCAATCATGGCAACCTAATCAGTCAGGGGCAGGGGGCAGGGTCAAGCCTCAGGCAGGGGTCAAGCCTGTGGTGATCTCCTTCCAGCAGCCAGAATCTGAACAGCCTTCATTGTTACTGGATGGTCTGACAACTGAAACTGTTGCCAACACAACACCAGTGGCACTAACATCTAATATCAGGGATGGCAAGTATCGGCTGGTCCTTCCTCCTCTTGCCAGGTCATCTGAAGGTCAGTGAGTGAGAGAAGAACACCAAGTGAGAGTTCAGTAGCCATTTTGTTCCTCTCCTCTCCCATCACTTCTCTGCTCTCCTGTAATTCCATCACTTTCTCCCTCCCACCTCCCTACTTCCTCTCTCTCCCCTCATGCCACTTCCTTCCTCCCTATCCCACCACTTCCTTTCTCCCTGCCAACACTTCCTCCCTCACCTCTCCCACCACTCTCCCTCTCACCACTTCCCCCCTCCCACCACTTCCGCCACTTCCTCCCCCCTCTCCCGCCACTTCCTCTCCCTCTTCCACCACTTCCTCTCCCACCACTTCATCCCTCCCGCAGTATCTCCTTCACATGCCAAGTCTCTCCTCCAGCAGAGAAAGATGGCCTCTCCACTGAGATCTTCCTGTCATCTTCCTTCTCTCTCTAACATGCAACCAGTGGGCTTTGTCTCTGTGGAAATAGATAGAGAGAGTTGTACGCTGAACATTCGTAAGTTCAGCAAGGGTAGAAGCAAACGCCTAACGGACGGTGGGGGAGTGGCTGCAATGGGTGTGGCTGGTTCAAAATCTGCAAAAGCAGTGGAGAGAGCCAAAGAATCTCCAAGTATGCAGAAATCTCTCTCCATGACTTTGAAGTGAGTGCAGATCTAAGAAGTTGCTTGCCCTAACTTTGGTGTGCATGTGTGGACATGTACACTAGTTGCAGACATCCATTGCTATGGATATCCACATATGTAACTTTGATTGTAATGGATATCCACATATGTAACATTGCATTACAATGCTCATTTAGTACTTGTTCAACCATTTAACCTGTAAGTACTAGTTAACTTAACACTTGTGTGTGTGTGTGTGTGTGTGTGTGTGGTGCATGCAAGGAGGCAGCAGAGTCTTGCTAGGGATAAAGTGCAGGTAGTCACACAGAGCACGACCAGCAGGAGGGCCCAGCAGGAGAGCATGACCAGCAGGAGGGCCCAGCAGGAGAGCATCACCAGCAGGAGGGCCCAGCAGGAGAGCATCACCAGCAGGAGGGCCCAGCAGGAGAGCAAGGTGAGTCACTTACAGCAATCATAAACTACTGAATAAAAACTACTGAATAAATAATATTGCTATAATATAAGTTATAATATAATATAATATTATGCATGTAATATAATAGTAGTTATAATATAATATAACACAAGATAATACAAATATAATATAATAGTTGTATTATATATAATATAATAAAATAAAATATATAATATAATATAATACAAATATAATATATATAATATAATATAATATAAGATAATACAAATATAATATAATACAATATAATATAATATAATATAAGATAATACCATAATAGTTATAATACAATATAATAATACAATACAATATAATATAATAATTATATATAATACAATACAATACAATACAATATAATATATAATACAATACAATATAATATAATATAATATATAATATAATATAATATAATAGTTATTAATATAATATAAGCTATAATATAATATAGCTTTTCGTAAATATATGTCATGTGACTTGCACATGTGCTACTGCATATGTGTATGCCTGGTCTTAAAATTAATATGATGTCGTGCACTATGCAATGTCGGATCCAGAGGGGTTCCAGGAGGGTTCCGTGGAAATCTTTCTGACTGTCTTACATTGTTATATATATATATGTTATATATTGTTATATAGATATATGTATATATTGTTATATATATATATATGTATATATATTGTTATATATATATACATATAATTATGTGTATCAGGTATTCAACTACACAGTGCATCTTTGCTTTGGACTAAGACAGCATGCAAACTAATTTCTGGACCAATTTCTGATGTTGTTTTAGTTGCAACTCAGCTCAGTGTAGCAGTTCGGTAAAGGGTAGCACAAGTCTAGAATTGGTAAAGGGTCAGCACACAGTGTAGCAGTTCAGTGGGTCAGGCTCAGTCATTTGCAACCCTGTCGATGTATGCACAACTATGACATCACTCACCTCTGCTATGACATCACTCCTCTCTGCGCCTCCACAGGTCCCCCTACTCCCCAAGTTGATCATCTCTCAGTTTGGCCTCCGAGTTATCGGATCCCCTACTAGCTTGGGGACAAGTGGACAAAGCCCTTTAGGACACTTAAGTATGTCATACACATGCACGAAAGCTGCCCTCAAACCTGCAAGCCCTACTTCCCCTTCAGGTGGGAACTGCCCTAAGTTATCCATCGTCAAAGAGGAGAGTAACACATTAACACTCACCGACAACACCAACCTGCCTAGTGCAGGGTCAAAGGACAGCACACTCAAGTCATCTGACTTCGAGTCTGACAGCTTGGAGCCTTCGGCCAATCGTCATGGAGAGGCGGGGGCAAAGTTAGTTACTCTCGTCGACACGGATGTAGAGGAAGGGCCTCCTTGGTCCTATTCTCCTCCGCCTGCCACACCCCCTCAAGGTTCTAATCTCATGATCAATTTTGCGAATCCTCACTCCTCATCTCTACTGTCCCCAATCTGGAACCATAATCAGGACAAGTCTGAGACCCGTACCAATTTCATCACTTCCCCAATCAGACTCAGTTCCCTCCCCAAGCATTTCCCACCTGGTGATGTGCGAGAGGAAGCAGGGGTCCAGGGGAGGGGGTTTGATTTAGGAGACCACTGCAAGGGGTCCGAGTCAGGGGGAGGGGATGAGAGCAGTGGGGAGGAGGGAGGGGGAGAAGGCGAGGACGCTGTCATCATGTGGAAGCAAGGAAAGCTTCTTGGCAAGGGAGCATATGGTAAGGTGTGGGAGGGACTACTGAACTCTGCCAGGTTGATTGCTGTGAAGGAGGTGGAGCTTGACACAGACAACTTGAAGAGGGCTAAATCTGTAAGATAACATGTGTGCAGGTCATGTGATAATTCATATTGTAGTGTCATGTGGTTTTCTTGTGTTTTGTTTCACTTATTTTCAGATATTACGTGATAATGTGTGTCATGTGATAATGTGTGTCATGTGATAATGCATATGATAATGCGTGTGTCATGTGATAATGATATGATAATGCATGTGTCATGTGTCGAATAAACACATCATGTGCATGTATGAATGCACGTAGCAATACAGCAAGATCCGAGCTGAAGTGAACATATTACGGAGTCTGCAACATCGGAACATTGTCAGCTATCTCGGGACTAGCATGCAGGCAGCCTCCATCTACATCTTCATGCAGTACATCTCCGGAGGCTCCATACAGAGCCTGCTTAAGAGGTGAACTAGCCCACCAGCATAATGCATGTCTGGGGGCTCCATACAGAGCCTTCTTAAGAAGTGAACTAGCCCACCAGCATAATGCATGTCTCCATACAGAGCCTGCTTAAGAAGTGAACTAGCTCACCAGCATAATGCATGTCTGGGTCCATACAGAGCCTGCTTAAGAGGTGAACTAGCCCACCAGCATAATGCATGTCTGGGGGCTCCATACAGAGCCTTCTTAAGAGGTGAACTAGCCCACCAGCATAATGCATGTCTCCATACAGAGCCTGCTTAAGAAGTGAACTAGCCCACCAGCATAATGCATGTATGGGGGCTCCACACAGAGCCTGCTTAAGAGGTGAACTAGCCCACCACCATAATGCATGTCTGGGGGTTCCATACAGAGCCTGCTTAAGAAGTGAACTAGCCCACCAGCATAATTCACGTCTCCATACAGAGCCCATCAGCTGGGAGCTGTCCAGCATGTCTGTGTCTGTGGCACTGCTCAAAGTTTCGGTCACATTATGTAATCATTGGGTGTTGTAAAAAAAATAATAATAATAAAATCAATTAATTTTTTAAATTAATTAATTGGACCAGGTCACATGACCATCATAATTATGTACATAATAAAATAAAATGCTGATCATGTGATTTGCATGTGTCTATCACATGATGTACTGTCTTCCTCCTGTGCAGGTTTGGTGCTCTGGGTAGCGACACAATCTCGCACTACACACGGCAGATCACCTCTGCACTCTACTATCTCCACGGCAATGCCATCATCCACAGAGACATCAAAGGGGCCAACATCATGGTGCACCCTAAAGGGATCATCAAACTCATCGACTTCGGATGTGCCAAGATTTGCCAGGCATGAACATTTTGACATAGACTATTGTAGCCTGCATGCTGCGTAAATAAAAGGGGTGTGGCCTGGTATTATTTGGATCGGTAGAGCTAGAGTTTCTTTTATGAGAGCTATGCTTTATATGAAGTAGGTGTCATGTGACTTGTATTATCATGCATGTGACAAAAGCTGATGATGTCTGCAGGATAGCTTCAACACGCACTCAGTTAGGGGAACCCCCTACTGGATGGCCCCGGAGGTCATTTGTGGCCAAGTATATGGGAAGAAGTCCGACATTTGGAGCCTCGGCTGCACAGTGCTGGAGATGGCAACTACCAAGCCCCCCTGGTGAGTGACCACTACCAAGCCCCCCTGGTGAGTGCACTACCAAGCCCCCCATGGGGGGTGCATACCAAGCCCCCCTGGTGGGTGACCACTACCAAGCCCCCCATGGTAAGTGCACTACCAAGCCCCCCTGGTGGGTGCACTACCAAGCCCCCCCCTGGTGAGTGCACTAACAAGCCCCCCGGGTGGGTGCACTACCAAGCCCTCCTGACTACCAAGCCCCCCTGGTGGGAGCACTACCAAGCCCCCTGGTGGGAGCACTACCAAGCCCCCTGGTAGGTGAACTACCAAGTCCCCCTGGTGGGTGCATGCAATGAGCCACTGCCATGCCCCTGGTGAGTTTGGTCAATGGATGCAAGGTTACCACGGTGGCAGGGAGCTACGCATCGGGAGAGAGAGAGAACTTTTGTGCACTTGTGCACATGGAAAAAAGATGAGGTCAAGTGCCAAATATCAGAGAACAGTTTCCATATAAGGAGCACCAACCCCCAGTGATGAATCAGCATTACACGGCTGTGAATCAGCGTTACACGGCATGATGTCCTGTGAATCAGTGTTACACGGCATGATGTCCTGTGAATCAGCGTTACATGGCAGGATGTCCTGTGAATCAGTGTTACATGGCTGTGAATCAGGTATTACTTGAATAGTCTCTGCTGATGTTTCCCCAAGCTCAGCTGCTGAGGAAGGCTGCACAGGCACCTATGCCTTCAGGAAACCACTCTGGACCCCTCACCATTGCTCTGCTGCTGAGGAAGGCTGCACAGGCAACTATGCCTTCAGGGAACCACTCTGGACCCCTCACCACTGCTCTGCTGCTGAGGAAGGCTGCACAGGCACCTATGCCTTCAGGGAACCACTCTGGACCCCTCACCACTGCTCTGCTGCTGAGGAAGGCTGCACAGGCACTTATGCCTTCAGGGAACCACTCTGGACCCCTCACCACTGCTCTGCTGCTGAGGAAGGCTGCACAGGCACCTATGCCTTCAGGGAACCACTCTGGACCCCTCACCACTGCTCTGCTGCTGAGGAAGGCTGCACAGGCACCTATGCCTTCAGGGAACCACTCTGGACCCCTCACCACTGCTCTGCTGCTGAGGAAGGCTGCACAGGCACCTATGCCTTCAGGGAACCACTCTGGACCCCTCACCATTGCTCTGCTGCTGAGGAAGGCTGAACAGGCACTTATGCCTTCAGGGAACCACTCTGGACCCCTCACCACTGCTCTGCTGCTGAGGAAGGCTGCACAGGCACCTATGCCTTCAGGGAACCACTCTGGACCCCTCACCACTGCTCTGCTGCTGAGGAAGGCTGAACAGGCACCTATGCCTTCAGGGAACCACTCTGGACCCCTCACCACTGCTCTGCTGCTGAGGAAGACTGCACAGGCACCTATGCCTTCAGGGAACCACTCTGGATCCCTCACCACTGCTCTGCTGCTGAGGAAGGCTGCACAGGCACCTATGCCTTCAGGGAACCACTCTGGACCCCTCACCATTGCTCTGCTGCTGAGGAAGGCTGAACAGGCACCTATGCCTTCAGGGAACCACTCTGGATCCCTCACCACTGCTCTGCTGCTGAGGAAGGCTGCACAGGCACCTATGCCTTCAGGGAACCACTCTGGATCCCTCACCACTGCTCTGCTGCTGAGGAAGGCTGCACAGGCACCTATGCCTTCAGGGAACCCCTCATACTGAAGGAGACAGCATCCTTGGATAAATTTCTATCCTAGACATGACAAGATTCTTAACTTTTCTTAGCTCACTTTAATGATGGATCACATTAATGATGCTAATTTTTATACCAAAAACTGCAACAGCTGATGCCTGAAAACAAACAAACACTTTTCTAATCCTCACAATTAGTTGAGGAGGGTGTGACTTTCTCATGAACTACCAAAGGTCATTTAGACTAGTGCCCAATTTAGTAGACTAGTGCCCCATATTAGACTAGTGCCCCTTATTATTAGCTTAATAGACTAGTGCCCCTTATTATTAGCTTAATAGACTAGTGCCCCTTATTATTAGCTTAATAGACTAGTGCCCCTTATTATTAGCTTAATAGACTAGTGCCCCTTATTATTAGCTTAATAGACTAGTGCCCCTTATTATTAGCTTAATAGACTAGTGCCCCTTATTATTAGCTTAATAGACTAGTGCCCCTTATTATTAGCTTAATAGACTAGTGCCCTTATTATTAGCTTAATAGACTAGTGCCCTTATTATTAGCTTAATAGACTAGTGCCCCTTATTATTAGCTTAATAGACTAGTGCCCTTATTATTAGCTTAATAGACTAGTGCCCCTTATTATTAGCTTAATAGACTAGTGCCCCTTATTATTAGCTTAATAGACTAGTGCCCCTTATTATTAGCTTAATAGACTAGTGCCCTTATTATTAGCTTAATAGACTAGTGCCCCTTATTATTAGCTTAATAGACTAGTGCCCCTTATTATTAGCTTAATAGACTAGTGCCCTTATTATTAGCTTAATAGACTAGTGCCCCTTATTATTAGCTTAATAGACTAGTGCCCTTATTATTAGCTTAATAGACTAGTGCCCCTTATTATTAGCTTAATAGACTAGTGCCCTTATTATTAGCTTAATAGACTAGTGCCCCTTATTATTAGCTTAATAGACTAGTGCCCTTATTATTAGCTTAATAGACTAGTGCCTCTTATTATTAGCTTAATAGACTAGTGCCCCTTATTATTAGCTTAATAGACTAGTGCCCTTATTATTAGCTTAATAGACTAGTGCCCTTATTATTAGCTTAATAGACTAGTGCCCTTATTATTAGCTTAATAGACTAGTGCCCCTTATTATTAGCTTAATAGACTAGTGCCCCTTATTATTAGCTTAATAGACTAGTGCCCTTATTATTAGCTTAATAGACTAGTGCCCCTTATTATTAGCTTAATAGACTAGTGCCCTTATTATTAGCTTAATAGACTAGTGCCCCTTATTATTAGCTTAATAGACTAGTGCCCTTATTATTAGCTTAATAGACTAGTGCCCCTTATTATTAGCTTAATAGACTAGTGCCCCTTATTATTAGCTTAATAGACTAGTGCCCCTTATTATTAGCTTAATAGACTAGTGCCCTTATTATTAGCTTAATAGACTAGTGCCCTTATTATTAGCTTAATAGCTAGTGCCCTTATTATTAGCTTAATAGACTAGTGCCCTTATTATTAGCTTAATAGACTAGTGCCCCTTATTATTAGCTTAATAGACTAGTGCCCTTATTATTAGCTTAATAGACTAGTGCCCCTTATTATTAGCTTAATAGACTAGTGCCCTTATTATTAGCTTAATAGACTAGTGCCCTTATTATTAGCTTAATAGACTAGTGCCCCTTATTATTAGCTTAATAGACTAGTGCCCCTTATTATTAGCTTAATAGACTAGTGCCCTTATTATTAGCTTAATAGACTAGTGCCCTTATTATTAGCTTAATAGACTAGTGCCCCTTATTATTAGCTTAATAGACTAGTGCCCCTTATTATTAGCTTAATAGACTAGTGCCCCTTATTATTAGCTTAATAGACTAGTGCCCTTATTATTAGCTTAATAGACTAGTGCCCTTATTATTAGCTTAATAGACTAGTGCCCCTTATTATTAGCTTAATAGACTAGTGCCCCTTATTATTAGCTTAATAGACTAGTGCCCTTATTATTAGCTTAATAGACTAGTGCCCTTATTATTAGCTTAATAGACTAGTGCCCCTTATTATTAGCTTAATAGACTAGTGCCCTTATTATTAGCTTAATAGACTAGTGCCCCTTATTATTAGCTTAATAGACTAGTGCCCTTATTATTAGCTTAATAGACTAGTGCCCCTTATTATTAGCTTAATAGACTAGTGCCCTTATTATTAGCTTAATAGACTAGTGCCCTTATTATTAGCTTAATAGACTAGTGCCCTTATTATTAGCTTAATAGACTAGTGCCCCTTATTATTAGCTTAATAGACTAGTGCCCTTATTATTAGCTTAATAGACTAGTGCCCTTATTATTAGCTTAATAGACTAGTGCCCCTTATTATTAGCTTAATAGACTAGTGCCCTTATTATTAGCTTAATAGACTAGTGCCCCTTATTATTAGCTTAATAGACTAGTGCCCCTTATTATTAGCTTAATAGACTAGTGCCCCTTATTATTAGCTTAATAGACTAGTGCCCTTATTATTAGCTTAATAGACTAGTGCCCCTTATTATTAGCTTAATAGACTAGTGCCCTTATTATTAGCTTAATAGACTAGTGCCCTTATTATTAGCTTAATAGACTAGTGCCCCTTATTATTAGCTTAATAGACTAGTGCCCCTTATTATTAGCTTAATAGACTAGTGCCCCTTATTATTAGCTTAATAGACTAGTGCCCCTTATTATTAGCTTAATAGACTAGTGCCCTTATTATTAGCTTAATAGACTAGTGCCCCTTATTATTAGCTTAATAGACTAGTGCCCCTTATTATTAGCTTAATAGACTAGTGCCCTTATTATTAGCTTAATAGACTAGTGCCCCTTATTATTAGCTTAATAGACTAGTGCCCCTTATTATTAGCTTAATAGACTAGTGCCCCTTATTATTAGCTTAATAGACTAGTGCCCCTTATTATTAGCTTAATAGACTAGTGCCCCTTATTATTAGCTTAATAGACTAGTGCCCTTATTATTAGCTTAATAGACTAGTGCCCCTTATTATTAGCTTAATAGACTAGTGCCCCTTATTATTAGCTTAATAGACTAGTGCCCCTTATTATTAGCTTAATAGACTAGTGCCCCTTATTATTAGCTTAATAGACTAGTGTCCCTTATTATTAGCTTAATAGACTAGTGCCCCTTATTATTAGCTTAATAGACTAGTGCCCCTTATTATTAGCTTAATAGACTAGTGCCCCTTATTATTAGCTTAATAGACTAGTGCCCTTATTATTAGCTTAATAGACTAGTGCCCCTTATTATTAGCTTAATAGACTAGTGCCCTTATTATTAGCTTAATAGACTAGTGCCCCTTATTATTAGCTTAATAGACTAGTGCCCTTATTATTAGCTTAATAGACTAGTGCCCCTTATTATTAGCTTAATAGACTAGTGCCCCTTATTATTAGCTTAATAGACTAGTGCCCCTTATTATTAGCTTAATAGACTAGTGCCCCTTATTATTAGCTTAATAGACTAGTGCCCTTATTATTAGCTTAATAGACTAGTGCCCCTTATTATTAGCTTAATAGACTAGTGCCCCTTATTATTAGCTTAATAGACTAGTGCCCCTTATTATTAGCTTAATAGACTAGTGCCCCTTATTATTAGCTTAATAGACTAGTGCCCTTATTATTAGCTTAATAGACTAGTGCCCCTTATTATTAGCTTAATAGACTAGTGCCCTTATTATTAGCTTAATAGACTAGTGCCCCTTATTATTAGCTTAATAGACTAGTGCCCCTTATTATTAGCTTAATAGACTAGTGCCCCTTATTATTAGCTTAATAGACTAGTGCCCTTATTATTAGCTTAATAGACTAGTGCCCCTTATTATTAGCTTAATAGACTAGTGCCCCTTATTATTAGCTTAATAGACTAGTGCCCCTTATTATTAGCTTAATAGACTAGTGCCCTTATTATTAGCTTAATAGACTAGTGCCCCTTATTATTAGCTTAATAGACTAGTGCCCCTTATTATTAGCTTAATAGACTAGTGCCCCTTATTATTAGCTTAATAGACTAGTGCCCCTTATTATTAGCTTAATAGACTAGTGCCCCTTATTATTAGCTTAATAGACTAGTGCCCCTTATTATTAGCTTAATAGACTAGTGCCCCTTATTATTAGCTTAATAGACTAGTGCCCCTTATTATTAGCTTAATAGACTAGTGCCCCTTATTATTAGCTTAATAGACTAGTGCCCCTTATTATTAGCTTAATAGACTAGTGCCCCTTATTATTAGCTTAATAGACTAGTGCCCCTTATTATTAGCTTAATAGACTAGTGCCCCTTATTATTAGCTTAATAGACTAGTGCCCCTTATTATTAGCTTAATAGACTAGTGCCCCTTATTATTAGCTTAATAGACTAGTGCCCCTTATTATTAGCTTAATAGACTAGTGCCCCTTATTATTAGCTTAATAGACTAGTGCCCCTTATTATTAGCTTAATAGACTAGTGCCCCTTATTATTAGCTTAATAGACTAGTGCCCCTTATTATTAGCTTAATAGACTAGTGCCCTTATTATTAGCTTAATAGACTAGTGCCCCTTATTATTAGCTTAATAGACTAGTGCCCCTTATTATTAGCTTAATAGACTAGTGCCCCTTATTATTAGCTTAATAGACTAGTGCCCCTTATTATTAGCTTAATAGACTAGTGCCCCTTATTATTAGCTTAATAGACTAGTGCCCCTTATTATTAGCTTAATAGACTAGTGCCCCTTATTATTAGCTTAATAGACTAGTGCCCCTTATTATTAGCTTAATAGACTAGTGCCCCTTATTATTAGCTTAATAGACTAGTGCCCCTTATTATTAGCTTAATAGACTAGTGCCCTTATTATTAGCTTAATAGACTAGTGCCCCTTATTATTAGCTTAATAGACTAGTGCCCCTTATTATTAGCTTAATAGACTAGTGCCCCTTATTATTAGCTTAATAGACTAGTGCCCCTTATTATTAGCTTAATAGACTAGTGCCCCTTATTATTAGCTTAATAGACTAGTGCCCCTTATTATTAGCTTAATAGACTAGTGCCCCTTATTATTAGCTTAATAGACTAGTGCCCCTTATTATTAGCTTAATAGACTAGTGCCCCTTATTATTAGCTTAATAGACTAGTGCCCCTTATTATTAGCTTAATAGACTAGTGCCCCTTATTATTAGCTTAATAGACTAGTGCCCCTTATTATTAGCTTAATAGACTAGTGCCCCTTATTATTAGCTTAATAGACTAGTGCCCCTTATTATTAGCTTAATAGACTAGTGCCCCTTATTATTAGCTTAATAGACTAGTGCCCCTTATTATTAGCTTAATAGACTAGTGCCCCTTATTATTAGCTTAATAGACTAGTGCCCCTTATTATTAGCTTAATAGACTAGTGCCCCTTATTATTAGCTTAATAGACTAGTGCCCCTTATTATTAGCTTAATAGACTAGTGCCCCTTATTATTAGCTTAATAGACTAGTGCCCCTTATTATTAGCTTAATAGACTAGTGCCCCTTATTATTAGCTTAATAGACTAGTGCCCCTTATTATTAGCTTAATAGACTAGTGCCCCTTATTATTAGCTTAATAGACTAGTGCCCCTTATTATTAGCTTAATAGACTAGTGCCCCTTATTATTAGCTTAATAGACTAGTGCCCCTTATTATTAGCTTAATAGACTAGTGCCCCTTATTATTAGCTTAATAGACTAGTGCCCCTTATTATTAGCTTAATAGACTAGTGCCCCTTATTATTAGCTTAATAGACTAGTGCCCCTTATTATTAGCTTAATAGACTAGTGCCCCTTATTATTAGCTTAATAGACTAGTGCCCCTTATTATTAGCTTAATAGACTAGTGCCCCTTATTATTAGCTTAATAGACTAGTGCCCCTTATTATTAGCTTAATAGACTAGTGCCCTTATTATTAGCTTAATAGACTAGTGCCCTTATTATTAGCTTAATAGACTAGTGCCCCTTATTATTAGCTTAATAGACTAGTGCCCCTTATTATTAGCTTAATAGACTAGTGCCCCTTATTATTAGCTTAATAGACTAGTGCCCCTTATTATTAGCTTAATAGACTAGTGCCCCTTATTATTAGCTTAATAGACTAGTGCCCCTTATTATTAGCTTAATAGACTAGTGCCCCTTATTATTAGCTTAATAGACTAGTGCCCCTTATTATTAGCTTAATAGACTAGTGCCCCTTATTATTAGCTTAATAGACTAGTGCCCCTTATTATTAGCTTAATAGACTAGTGCCCCTTATTATTAGCTTAATAGACTAGTGCCCCTTATTATTAGCTTAATAGACTAGTGCCCCTTATTATTAGCTTAATAGACTAGTGCCCCTTATTATTAGCTTAATAGACTAGTGCCCCTTATTATTAGCTTAATAGACTAGTGCCCCTTATTATTAGCTTAATAGACTAGTGCCCCTTATTATTAGCTTAATAGACTAGTGCCCCTTATTATTAGCTTAATAGACTAGTGCCCCTTATTATTAGCTTAATAGACTAGTGCCCCTTATTATTAGCTTAATAGACTAGTGCCCCTTATTATTAGCTTAATAGACTAGTGCCCCTTATTATTAGCTTAATAGACTAGTGCCCCTTATTATTAGCTTAATAGACTAGTGCCCCTTATTATTAGCTTAATAGACTAGTGCCCCTTATTATTAGCTTAATAGACTAGTGCCCCTTATTATTAGCTTAATAGACTAGTGCCCCTTATTATTAGCTTAATAGACTAGTGCCCCTTATTATTAGCTTAATAGACTAGTGCCCCTTATTATTAGCTTAATAGACTAGTGCCCCTTATTATTAGCTTAATAGACTAGTGCCCCTTATTATTAGCTTAATAGACTAGTGCCCCTTATTATTAGCTTAATAGACTAGTGCCCCTTATTATTAGCTTAATAGACTAGTGCCCCTTATTATTAGCTTAATAGACTAGTGCCCCTTATTATTAGCTTAATAGACTAGTGCCCCTTATTATTAGCTTAATAGACTAGTGCCCCTTATTATTAGCTTAATAGACTAGTGCCCCTTATTATTAGCTTAATAGACTAGTGCCCCTTATTATTAGCTTAATAGACTAGTGCCCCTTATTATTAGCTTAATAGACTAGTGCCCCTTATTATTAGCTTAATAGACTAGTGCCCCTTATTATTAGCTTAATAGACTAGTGCCCCTTATTATTAGCTTAATAGACTAGTGCCCCTTATTATTAGCTTAATAGACTAGTGCCCCTTATTATTAGCTTAATAGACTAGTGCCCCTTATTATTAGCTTAATAGACTAGTGCCCCTTATTATTAGCTTAATAGACTAGTGCCCCTTATTATTAGCTTAATAGACTAGTGCCCCTTATTATTAGCTTAATAGACTAGTGCCCCTTATTATTAGCTTAATAGACTAGTGCCCCTTATTATTAGCTTAATAGACTAGTGCCCCTTATTATTAGCTTAATAGACTAGTGCCCCTTATTATTAGCTTAATAGACTAGTGCCCCTTATTATTAGCTTAATAGACTAGTGCCCCTTATTATTAGCTTAATAGACTAGTGCCCCTTATTATTAGCTTAATAGACTAGTGCCCCTTATTATTAGCTTAATAGACTAGTGCCCCTTATTATTAGCTTAATAGACTAGTGCCCCTTATTATTAGCTTAATAGACTAGTGCCCCTTATTATTAGCTTAATAGACTAGTGCCCCTTATTATTAGCTTAATAGACTAGTGCCCCTTATTATTAGCTTAATAGACTAGTGCCCCTTATTATTAGCTTAATAGACTAGTGCCCCTTATTATTAGCTTAATAGACTAGTGCCCCTTATTATTAGCTTAATAGACTAGTGCCCCTTATTATTAGCTTAATAGACTAGTGCCCCTTATTATTAGCTTAATAGACTAGTGCCCCTTATTATTAGCTTAATAGACTAGTGCCCCTTATTATTAGCTTAATAGACTAGTGCCCCTTATTATTAGCTTAATAGACTAGTGCCCCTTATTATTAGCTTAATAGACTAGTGCCCCTTATTATTAGCTTAATAGACTAGTGCCCCTTATTATTAGCTTAATAGACTAGTGCCCCTTATTATTAGCTTAATAGACTAGTGCCCCTTATTATTAGCTTAATAGACTAGTGCCCCTTATTATTAGCTTAATAGACTAGTGCCCCTTATTATTAGCTTAATAGACTAGTGCCCCTTATTATTAGCTTAATAGACTAGTGCCCCTTATTATTAGCTTAATAGACTAGTGCCCCTTATTATTAGCTTAATAGACTAGTGCCCCTTATTATTAGCTTAATAGACTAGTGCCCCTTATTATTAGCTTAATAGACTAGTGCCCCTTATTATTAGCTTAATAGACTAGTGCCCCTTATTATTAGCTTAATAGACTAGTGCCCCTTATTATTAGCTTAATAGACTAGTGCCCCTTATTATTAGCTTAATAGACTAGTGCCCCTTATTATTAGCTTAATAGACTAGTGCCCCTTATTATTAGCTTAATAGACTAGTGCCCCTTATTATTAGCTTAATAGACTAGTGCCCCTTATTATTAGCTTAATAGACTAGTGCCCCTTATTATTAGCTTAATAGACTAGTGCCCCTTATTATTAGCTTAATAGACTAGTGCCCCTTATTATTAGCTTAATAGACTAGTGCCCCTTATTATTAGCTTAATAGACTAGTGCCCCTTATTATTAGCTTAATAGACTAGTGCCCCTTATTATTAGCTTAATAGACTAGTGCCCCTTATTATTAGCTTAATAGACTAGTGCCCCTTATTATTAGCTTAATAGACTAGTGCCCCTTATTATTAGCTTAATAGACTAGTGCCCCTTATTATTAGCTTAATAGACTAGTGCCCCTTATTATTAGCTTAATAGACTAGTGCCCCTTATTATTAGCTTAATAGACTAGTGCCCCTTATTATTAGCTTAATAGACTAGTGCCCCTTATTATTAGCTTAATAGACTAGTGCCCCTTATTATTAGCTTAATAGACTAGTGCCCCTTATTATTAGCTTAATAGACTAGTGCCCCTTATTATTAGCTTAATAGACTAGTGCCCCTTATTATTAGCTTAATAGACTAGTGCCCCTTATTATTAGCTTAATAGACTAGTGCCCCTTATTATTAGCTTAATAGACTAGTGCCCCTTATTATTAGCTTAATAGACTAGTGCCCCTTATTATTAGCTTAATAGACTAGTGCCCCTTATTATTAGCTTAATAGACTAGTGCCCCTTATTATTAGCTTAATAGACTAGTGCCCCTTATTATTAGCTTAATAGACTAGTGCCCCTTATTATTAGCTTAATAGACTAGTGCCCCTTATTATTAGCTTAATAGACTAGTGCCCCTTATTATTAGCTTAATAGACTAGTGCCCCTTATTATTAGCTTAATAGACTAGTGCCCCTTATTATTAGCTTAATAGACTAGTGCCCCTTATTATTAGCTTAATAGACTAGTGCCCCTTATTATTAGCTTAATAGACTAGTGCCCCTTATTATTAGCTTAATAGACTAGTGCCCCTTATTATTAGCTTAATAGACTAGTGCCCCTTATTATTAGCTTAATAGACTAGTGCCCCTTATTATTAGCTTAATAGACTAGTGCCCCTTATTATTAGCTTAATAGACTAGTGCCCCTTATTATTAGCTTAATAGACTAGTGCCCCTTATTATTAGCTTAATAGACTAGTGCCCCTTATTATTAGCTTAATAGACTAGTGCCCCTTATTATTAGCTTAATAGACTAGTGCCCCTTATTATTAGCTTAATAGACTAGTGCCCCTTATTATTAGCTTAATAGACTAGTGCCCCTTATTATTAGCTTAATAGACTAGTGCCCCTTATTATTAGCTTAATAGACTAGTGCCCCTTATTATTAGCTTAATAGACTAGTGCCCCTTATTATTAGCTTAATAGACTAGTGCCCCTTATTATTAGCTTAATAGACTAGTGCC